>JAVANC010000009.1:30283937-31483937 GCA_033319125.1 Parnassius glacialis | reverse complement strand
ATTCCCTTCAACCATAATAACAGTGCAAGGGTTACAGTCTCTCTTTTTAGGGTTCCGTAACCGAAGGGTAACTAACGGGACTCTGTTACTAAGCCTCCGTTGTCCGTCCGTCCATCCGTCCACCCGTCTGTCTGTCAGTGAGCTCTGGGTTCTGTCCGTCTGTATCTCATCCGTAATAGGAAGACAGTTAAATTTTCGCAAAATGTTTATTTCTCTCGCCGCTACAACAACAAATAATTAAAAAAAATAATAAATTAAAAATTAAGGGGGACTCTCCTACTAGAATCGTGTATTACGATGGTACGGAATCCTTTACGCGCGAGTTCAACTCGTTCTTGGCCGGTTTTTTAATTTTGATATTTCATCTTGTGTTCGACTTTAGCAAGTAAATAATTAAAAATTAAAAATTCTGTACAACCGACTTCAATATAAATTATTACGGATAACTCAATAACTATTGATGAAATTTATATGTGACCACACGAGAAGCACGAGCTTTCAAATAACAAAAGAATCATCGAAATCGGTTCATCTGGAAAACATATATAAGGTAACAGATATAAAGAAAACAGAACAGACTTCCGATAGGTGGCAATGTAACCGTTTCTTTTACACATAATGGCCACGGGGAGCAGTGCTAAAGGTGGAAGACCTCTTGTTCTGCGAACATCAATCTACCTGCTAATAAAGTAAATCCTCCCACCAACGGGAGAACTTCTTTTTTAGAACTGGACTTTTACGGGCTAATGAAGTTTTTTATAGGTTTTCTTTTTTTTTATAGGAGAGGGGCAAACGAGCATGCGGCTAACCTGATAGTAAGTGACTACCGCCGCCCATGAAGAACTGGGGAATTGCAGATGCGTTTCCGGCCTTTTAAAAAGGAGTAGACTCTTTTCTTGAAGGTCCCTAAGTCGTATCGGTCCGGAAAAATCGCTGTTGGTAATCGATTCTACAAGGAAGTTGTACGAGGAAGAAAACTTCTTCTAAATCGCACAGTGGTGGACCGCCAATCATTCAGATGGTATGGATGGTATCGCGAGTTTTGTCGCAATCTGCTATGGTGAAATTGAGCGGCTGGAATTAGACCAAACAATTCCTCAGAGCACTCCCCGTGATAGATGCCATAGAATACGCAAAGAGATGCAACATCTCTACGCAGTGCCAATGAGTCAAACCGATCTGAAAGAACTCGGTCGTCGACGATTCGAACCGCTCTCCGCTGGATGCGGTCAAGTGGAAGGAGCTGGTACTGGGGTGCCCCGACCCAGAGATGAAAACAGTATTCCATGTGAGGCCGGATTTGCGCTTTGTAAAGTTGCAAGCGATGTGCCGGCATGAAATACTGTCTCGCTCTACTGAGCACGCCAAGCTTTTTAGAGGCCAATTTGGCCTTCTCTTCCAAGTGACCACGAAACTGCACGTCACTCGATATGTCGACACCGAGGATTTCGATAATGGCTGAGTCAACAAGGGGAGTGCATTGAAACTGAGGAGACACGACAAAGGGGTTCTTTTTAGCGGTAAACGCGCAAACTTGTGTCTTCTGGGGATTGAACTGGACTAGATTTAGTCTACCCCAGTCTGAGACTTTGCTCAACAAAGTCTCGACTTCAGACACAAGTTTGTTCCGGTAATCGGCGACGTTTTTCCCAAAAATATTGGCACAGCCGGTGTATAAAGCATCACCAGTGCTGTCGTCCGCATAGCAATGAATGTTACTGGTTTGCAACATATCATTGATATGCAGAAGAAACAACGTTGGTGATAGCACGCAGCCTTGTGGAACACTAGCGTTAATGGACTTGTAATCGGAGCATGCACCGTCTACTACTACGACCTTGATGCTCCGATCTGCAAGAAAACTGGTAATCCGATTGCACAATTTCTCGGGAAGTTCATAGGAAGGCATCTTCAAAAGAAGTGCTTTGTGCCAAACCCGATCGAAGGCCTTCGCTATGTCCAAACTAACGGCCAACGCCTCCCCTTTGGACTCCACTGCCTCCGCCCATCTATGAGTTAGGTAACCTAAAAGATCACCAGCTAAGCGACCTCGACAGAAACCGTACTGGCGGTCACAAATCAACTGGTGATCCTCAAGGTACCGCATGAGCTGGCTGTTAATAATGGTTTCCACTACTTTGAAGAACAAGGAGGTGATAGCGATAGGCCTGTAGTTGGACGGATCTGAGCGGTCGTCTATTTTGGGGATCGGGTGCACCAAAGCTGTCTTCCATGAGTTCGGAACTACGCCAAGGGAGTAGGAGTACCGGAAAAGACGCGTTAAAACCGGTGCCAACTCCGGAGCACACGTCTTCAGCACAATAGGAGGGACTCCATCAGGCCCACTCGCCTTGTTGACGTCCTGGGAGAGGAGTGCTTTACGCATCGAGCGCTGTGTAAATAGCACTCCCTTCATGGAACACTCACACCGCGACATTGTTGGCGGTGTGTTCCCCCCGTCATCTAGAGTCGAGTTGGAAGCAAAAAGAGAGCCTAGCAGATCGGCTTTCTCCTTTGTGTCACGGGCCAGTGAGTCGTCCACCCTGTGCAAAGATGGCAGATATGGCTGACAGAAGTTCCCTTGGACAGCCTTGGCGAGAGACTAGAATGCACGTGTTCCCGAAGGGAGGCGAACTAGTTTCTCGCCAATTCTGCCGATGTGCTCTGACTTTGCTTTGGCAATGACACTTTTGAAGGACCTTGAGGCGGAATTATACTTCTTTATAAGAGCGCTGGTATTTACATCCCGGGACGTTGATGCGTCAGCCTAGGTTCGGTAGCACTCCTGCTTAAAGCGTGATGCAATTTTGCAGGAGTGACCAAACCATGGTTGATTTTTGCCTCCGATAGGCACCACAGATGATTGAATAAATAATTCAATTCCCTGAAATACCACATCAGCAACAGAATTAGCAACAACTTTGGGATCATCCGGCGAGAAGCAAACCCGCCCCCAAGGCTAGGATGCAAAAAAAGACCGCATCCCATCCCAATCGGCCGACCTATAGTGCCAAATACGGCGGCAAGCTGCAGATCGCAACTGCGATGGGAGCGTGAGTGGCACCGTACACCGGATCAGACAATGGTCCGAAGAGCCCAGAGGGGCATCGACGGAGACCTGATATCCGTCCGGATGAGAGGTCAGCAGAAGGTCCAACAGGGAAGGTACATGATCCTCCACATCTGGGATCCGCATAGACGAAGTAACCAGTTGTGTTAGACCATATGCCAAGGCAAAGTCATAGACAGATCTACCCGCATGATCGGTTAAACGGGAACTAAGCCATTCAGCGTGGTGGGCGTTAAAATCACCGAGTATCACGATCTCTGCGGATGGGACCTGTTGTAGCATGGACTCTGCAGCCATTTGGACGTGGTCGATGAGTCGGTCTGTATCGGCATTACCGCTATGGCACCTATAGAGGCACCCGTAGACGCGGGGATGGTCGTCGCTGTCTACACGTAGCCATAGGATGGACAGGTCCTTACCTTCAAGGCTGCCGAGGCGTCGAATACAGATGTCCTCTCTGAAGTACACGCAAACTCCAGCCCGGGGCACAAACGAGTGTTCTAATTCGTACCCCGGGTAGGAGAGTGCAAAATTCAAAATGCGTATGACAAGTTTAAACTCGAAGTTACCAAGTTAAGTCTCATTCAAAACAGGCAATGATCAACGACCATACAGCCTACTCAATCATGTCCGATATTATTTAAATATTTTGTTTAGTTTAATTACGTAGCCTATTCAATCGATTTTCTAAATAGATTTTTTTTATTCAGTATTAATCTCTTTAGATTTGCCTCAATGTTTCAGTATTATGAGTTTTTTTGATACTGAAGGCTACTTATTACAAAATATTGCCTTCATTATCTAATGCCATAGACAAAATACATAAAAATATTTCAAAACGTTTTGTTTTTGCTATGGTAAAAGCATTAACTTTCGTTTTTCACTTTTTTAAAATGTTTTTATGATTGTCCCAGAGAGTACAGAAATAAAAACCATTTAATTATGCTTATAATTTTTTGTTTTATTACCTACATATTTTTGTATAACTGTTACAAACGATGTCAACAACCCAATTTCATACATCTCCTTTCCGTAATACGTATGACAATGGAATGGATAATTTTAAAAGAATAATTTTGTACAACCGAATTCAATATAAATTATTAAGAATAACTCAAAACCTAATGGTGAGACCTTGATCAAATTAATATGGAACCACATGAGAAGCACCAGTTTTCAAATAAATAATAGAGTCATCGAAATCGGTTTGCCCAAAAAAAAGTTATGAGGTAACACACATAAAAAAATAACACACACATACAGTCGAATTCAGTACCGTCTCTTTTTGAATTCTGTATAAAAATTTTCATCGTCTGTCTTTCCATTTGATTACAAGGTAGAAGTGCACAGGCATTTCTTAAGCTAAGTTAGTGCACGTGCTCTTCATTTACTAACAGATGGGATAGTAACGAAGCGCTGATTTATAATATTTTAAATAATCCGTTTATCTAGAAATCTAATGCGATAGTATGTTAATACAGTTTAGATCAAATTTATAAAAGATTAGGTGGATTAAAAACCAATGACACTTCTTTATAAACAGCAATACAAAACTTTTTAAAAGTGTAACCCCCCCCCCCCCCTTCTTAACATGGGCACACTAGAAGGCTTTAGAAATAGTTGTTCTAAGGTAGTAGTCCTGTTATATATATATATACAAGCACAAACAAGTGGGGGTTTCTCGATATACCCTCATTTCTAGCTCGACCCAAGAGATATTTTACAAACGCTCCGATATATATATTTATATATATTTGATCAAGGTCTCACCATTAGGTTTTGAGTTATTCTTAATAATTTATATTGAATTCGGTTGTACAAAATTATTAATGTTAAATTATCCACTCCATGGTCATACGTATTACGGAAATAAGGATGCCTATTTTTCACCTGAGTATATGTAAAGAAATGAAATAAATCTTAAAATACAGCTAATTGAATTCCTAATTAAATAGGCGTATCACAATGTTAAAAGAAACGCAGGAAAAAAATATTTTTAATATTAATTTCTGCTTATTCTACATAAAGGGTAAACTTATTACCACCATATTTTGAACGCATCTCAACTACCCTTTTTCTAAGACGTTCCATTTCACATTCTTCGCATTTCGCTACTTCACTTAATTGAACTCTGTTTCTGAGTTTTAAACATTTATTTTATTTAATCAGTAAGTATTTCTCTATATTCTTATATATATTCCTTTATATATAGATATATATTTCTTTATTACTTTTTGTATAGTACAGATTGACAGACACAAGTTTGTCCTGGTACTCGGCGACGTTTTACCGAGAAATATTGGCACGGCCGGTATATAAGGCATCACCAGTGCTGTCGTCTGCATAGCAATGAATGCTACCAGTTAGCAACATATCATTGATATGCAGGATAAACAGCGTTGGTGATAGCACGCAGCCTTGTGGAACACCAGCGTTGATAGGCTTGAAATCAGAACATGCACCGTCTTCTACGACCTTGATGCTCCGATCAGCAAGGAAACTGGTGATCCATTTGCACAATTTCTCGGGAAGCCCATAGAAAGGAAGTTTCGAAAGAAGCGCTTTGTGCCAGACCCGATCAAAGGCCTTCGCTACGTCCAAACTAACGGCCAATGCCTCCCCCTTGGACTCAACTGCCTCCGCCCGTCTATGAGTTAAGTAGACTAGCAGATCACCAGCTGATCGACCCCGACGAAAACCGTACTGGCGGTCACTAATCAGCTGGTTATCCTCAAGGTACCTCATGAGCTGGCAGTTTATAATGGCTTCCATTATTTTGGAGAGCAAGGAGGTGATGGCGATAGGCCTGTAGTTGGACGTGTCTGAGCGGTCGCCTTTTTTAGGGATCGGGTGCACCAAAGCTGTCTTCCATGAGTTCGGGACTAAGCCTTAGGAGTAGGAGTTCCGGAAAAGACGCGTTAAAACCGGTGCCAACTCCGGAGCACACGTCTTCAGCACAATGGGAGGGACTCCATCGGGCCCACTCGACTTGCTGACGTCCAGGGAGGAGAGTGCTTTGCGGACCAAGCGCTGTGTAAATCGCACATCCGGCATGGAGCACTCACATCGCGGGATGGTCGGCGGTGTGTTCCCCCGTCATATAGAGTCGAGTTGGATGCAAAAACTCTCTTTTTTTTTTGAGCTCTCCTCAACAGATCGGCTTTCTCCTTTGCGGCATGGGCCAGTGAGTTGTCCTCTCTGTGCAGAGATGGAAGAGATGGCTGACAGAAGTTCCCTTGGATAGCCTTGACGAGAGACCAGAATGCACGGGTTCCCGAAGGAAGGCGAACTAGCTTCTCGCCAATTCTGCCGATGTGCTCAGACCATGCCTTGGCAATGACGCTTTTGAAGGACCTGGAGGCGGAATTATACTTCCTTTTAAGTGCGCTGGTGTTTACATCCCGAGACGTTGATGCGTCAGCCCAGGCCCGGTAGCACTCCTGCTTATAGCGTGATGCTTTTTTACAGGAGCGACCAAAGCATGGCTGGGATCTGCCTCCGATGGGCACCACAGAGGATAAAAAGTTTCATACCCTGAAGTACCACATCAGCAACAGAATCAGCAACAACGCTGGGATCTTCCGGCGAGAAGCAAACCCGCTCCCAAGGGTAGGATGCAAAAAAAGACCGCATCCCGTCCCATCAGCTGACCTATAGTGCCAAACACGGCGGCAAGCTGTAGATCGCAACTGCGATTGGAGCGTGAGTGGCACCGTACTCCGGATCAGACAATGGTCCGAAGAGCCCAGAGGGGCATCGAGACCTGATATCCATCCGGATGAGAGGTCAGCAGAAGGTCCAACAGGGAAGGTACATGGTCTTCCACATCTGGGATCCGCGTAGGCGAAGTAACCAGTTGTGTTAGACCATATGCCAAAGCAAATTCATAGACAGATCTACCCGCATAATCGGTTAAACGAGAAACAAGCCATTCAGCGTGGTGGGCGTTGAAATCACCGAGTATCACGATCTCTGTGGATGGGACCTGTTGTAGCACGGAGTCTGCAGCCATTTGGACGTGGTCGATGAGTCGGTCTGTGTCAGCATTACCGCTATGGGACCTATAGAGGCACCCGTAAACGCAGGGATGGTCGTCGCTGTCTACGCGCAGCCATAGGATGGACAGGTCCGTACCTTCAAGACTGCCGAGGCGTCGAAAACAGATGTCCTCTCTGACATACACGTAAACTCCAGCCCGGGGCACAAACGAGTGTTCTAGTTTGTACCCCGGGTAGGAGAGATACGAAGTATCAGCCGGAGAGGACACCTGTGTCTCGGTTAGAAAGAGCAAGGCCGGCTTAGCTATCTCCAGATGGTAGTGGACGGCGTTAAGGTTTGAATGAAGTCCCCTGATATTGCAGAATCCACTGTAAGCGTGGCAGGGGTGGCCTTTGTCTTTTTGCTCCGCTTGCCCCGAGCAGGTTTCGTCTTGAGCGGAATTTTGCCCCCCCTCCCCAGAAAACGCGGGGCAGCCTGAGCACCCACGCCCAGGAATGGAGTAGTTTGGTCGTGGATGCTCAGCGAGGGATTCTCCAGGGGTGCTGGTACCCTCCTGGGGTAGTCTTTTATTTAATTCCACTACCATGTTGATGGGGGGGGGGCCCCCCATGAAATGAAATGGGCCTCCCGCCACCTGCACTCACCAAGCGCGACGCAGAGGTAAACCTCTACTTCACGCTGGTATTCTGTGAGGTCGTGGTACCACCCCGGTTCGAGCTGGCCCATCCGTGCGACAGCAAAAGCTACCGCTTGGCTCTACCACTGTTAGAATGACTTTATTTTCTAAATTTACAGGAAGTTTTTCTACTATACCTTATAACTATACATAAACTTTTACTATCAGGTTTTTAAATGTATGAAAAGTGGGCATGGTTCTTTAAGTAAACCGTTCGATGCTATGGCGTCGTATGTCAACATCAAAGGGTTGCAGTCTGACCAAGCGCCTCGATTGTGAAAGGGAGAGTTTAGATATTAAAATTCACAGGAATGTTGATGATCACATGTAAAAATTTATGGTTTTATTATTTTGTAATATTAGAGTGTCAATCCTCAGTTCTGCCCATGGACCTTGCAACCTTCTTCAAACAAATTACCACCCATAGATACTTTTTTTTTTACTTAATTGCAGATATCCATTAGCTACATTAATATTAGTTCTCGTAGACTGACTAAAATTGATATGAAGGCGTTACCTCCCATAATATTTAATAATGTTATTGTTCCTTACTCAACAACAGTTAAAAACCTTGGATTAACTATAGACAACACCCTCAGCTGGCGACCGCATATATATGAAGTGAGCAAAAAGGTCACTAACACTCTGCGTTATCTGTATCGTCTCAAGAATTTTTACCGTTAGAGACTAAGGTAATGCTAATACAGACTTTAGTGTTGCCTATTCTAGATTATGCAGATGTTTGCTATGCTGATGCTTCGCAAGAACTTCTAAACAAACTGAATCGACTTCACAATAATTGCATACGCTTCATTTTCGGTTTACGTAAATACGACCACATTTCCTCTTATATTTCTCAGCTAAAATGACTACCTCTTCGCTTTTTTTCATTTCAGAACACTGTGCACGTTCTTTTCAGTTTTACACGATCCGTTTGTCCCTGAATATCTGAAATGCAAATTTCAGTATCAAGGTGATACCCATAATCGTTGTCTCCGTTCTACGGAAAAATCTAACCTCCATGTTCCCCTCTGTCACACTAGCTTTTTACACAAATCTTTTACCCCTCACGCGGTAAGATTATGGAATGAGTTACCGGGCAGTGTACGCGCAGCCACGAGCAAGGCATCGTTCAAACGCTTGCTCTGGATTTACTATCTAACGTTGCAGGAGTAGTTTGTGGTTTTTCATTTCATTTTTACATTTTGTTATTGGAGTTTGAATCAGAAACTGCTATATTTAATTATGTATGTATATATATATATATATATATATATATATATATATTTCTCTCAATTTTTTATTGCTCATTTCAAGAGTTTTTTTGGGAAAACAAATGGTCGTTCGGAAAGGGCAGAACAACGTCTGCCTGGCCAGCTAGTATATATATATGTGTATATATATATATATATATATATATATATAATAAGTAGTATGTGTTTAATAAGTAGTATTAAGTAAATATTTGTATGTATGTATTTATATATATATATATTTATGTATATCTATGTATATATTATGTAGACATAGATGTTATTTACTTAGCTGTTTGCACTTTGCACCACAATATTTTCTCTGCTTAGCCTGGAGGTAGACTGGTAGAGAATGCCCTGTTGTATTAAGTCCGCCTTTTTGTACTTGGTGTGCAAATAAAGCATAAATAAATAAATAAATACAGTAGCCACTTACTACGCGGTTGACTATAAGTTCTTTTGCCATTCCAGTTTCATAAAAAAATACTTGTTAAATATTGAGAGAGACCTAAACGCCTTTACTCACTCTTGTGATGCGTACATGGTGGCAAAATGTTAATGGTATAACATAGAAGTATACTACTATATTATACCATCCATACTATAGTAAAGTAGTAATTAGACGGTCGTCTAGGAGCCCTGCTTTTATATTCTACTAAGCCAGAGCTTATCTACGATCTCACCTGATGGTAAGTGGTGATGTAGCCTAAGATGGTGAAGCGCACTGACTTAACAAAAGCCTATTCACTCTTGCTTGAAGACACCCACACTGTAATCGGATGGAAAGACAGATGCTGGCAACTTACTCCACTCCTTTGCTGTACGCATGATGAACGACGTAGCAAACCGTTTGGTTCGAATGCGTGGTAAGTTAATAACGAAAGTGTGGACACTGGACGAACGTCTGGTTGACCGATGGTGGAAGTGAGAGGGAGAAATTAAATTGTGCAATTTCTGCGCACACTCTCCGAAATTCATCCTGTAGGAAACCGGAAGGCTGGCTATTTTGCGTGTGTGTTCGAGGCTCAGGTCACCAATAAGTCTCTTAGCACGCCTATCTATTGAGTCCCAAGCTGCTAGGTGACATTTTGCAACACCAGCCCATATATGGCAGCAATACTACATGCACGACCGGACGTGCGCTTTATATAAAGTAAAGCTGTCCCGGCGTGAAGTATCGCCGCACCTTTGCAAAAACCAGCTTCCTTGTAGCTGCTTTGGCCTTGCACTCAATGAATCGCCCGAAGTTCAGATTTGAGGATATCTCAAACCCTAACAACTGAAGGTGCTCGGTATATTCCAGTGATACATTTCAGAAAGAAGGAGCCAAGATGAACTGTCTCCTTTTTGCAGTGAATATACACGCTTGTGTTTTGGAGGCGTTGAATTTTACAAGATTGGCATCACCCCATTCGGAGACTGCCTCTAGTGTGAGATTCACACGCTCTACCATAGCTTCTCTTTTGGACTGGATTTGATCCCGACTGGCCCGAGGAATTGGTTGGTATCTCTCCACAACTGTGCTACCGTCTGCATACCCATACATACCGGGCATAAGCAGATCATTAATATGCAGCAGGAAGAGATTTGCGGAGAGAACGGACTCCTGCGGAACAGCGGTGTTAATCGCCATAGGATCGGAGGCGCAGCCATTGATGACGACCCGGAGAGACCGTTCACTCAGAAAGTCCTTTATCCATTCAATCAGACCAGGGATAAGCCGTACGCTGGAAACTTGGGTAAGTTTCCAAAGGCTGGTGTGCCAAACTCTGTCAAAGGCCTTAGAGACATCAAGGGAAACAGCAAGTGCTTCCCCACTGTTCTCGAGTGCCTCGCCCCATACGTGTGTGGCATATGCTAGAAGATCCCCAGCTGACAAATTTCGGCTAAACTCATATTGCCAGTCACTGAGGAGGTCATTCTGTTCTAGGTATGCTATGAAGCGGGCGTTCAATATACGCGTATAATTTTACAAGTGGTAGAGCCATGCTGCAGCTATATTAGTAGTATAGTTGTAGCACGAATGGGTCGGATCGACCGGGGAAGGACCACGCTCTCACAGAAAACCAGCGTAAAATAGCAGCTTAGCGTTGCTGTGTTTCGTATGGTGAGTGTAGAGAACCGGAGACCCATTTTACTGGAAAAGAGGCATTCCATCTTAGTCTTCACGGGTGACGACGCATCTGCATTTTGATTCTTTATTGAGGATAATGTGGATGTCTATGGGTCACAGCAACCACTTACCATCAGGTGGACTGTGTGCTCGTTTGTCACCCAATCCTATAAAAAAATACGCTCCATTCTTGCAGAGTATGGAGGTAATTGAGATCGGCCGATAATTGGCAGGGTCGGCACAGCTGCGTTTTTTTTTTGAATACTATTCCAGTCCCAAATGAGAAACGGAACAAGCGTGTCAGCACAGGAGTCTCCTGTGCTGACACAGGAGACAACTCAGGTGCACAAGCCTTTGGAACTATAGCTGGTATACCATCTGATCCACTAGCTTTATTCACGTCTAGACACCGCATGGATTTAAGAACTTCTTTATATGTTATACGAACCTCCGACATAGAGATTAGGTAATTTTGGTGAAACGTTATTGCCACTGTCTATTTGTGATTTAAAAGTAAAGAGAGACGGGAACCGGTCCGCTTTCTCTTTAGTCGTATGCCCCACTGTGCCATACGGTTTTACCAGCAGAGGCAGTGAAGACCGACAAAAGTTTGTCTCGATCATTTTGACGAGAGACCAAAAAGCTCTAGTGCCGAAAGGTCTGGCAGAGAGTTTTGCAGCAATATGTTTAATGCGATTGAGACTAGCTTTCCGAAATGCTATTTTGTAGGACTTGGCGGTCTGGTTGAATGTTCTGTTATTGGAGCTAATATCCGGAGCTTTGCGGTTTCGAGCGTCAACCCAGGATAGGTACGCTAAATGCTTGCGCTTTTCAGCTTTAGCGCATTCAGCGTTAAACCATGGGCGAGCTTTGCTACTGGTTGGAACGTCAGAGAAGGGGATAAAATACTCCACAGCTCGACGGATCCGCAGAAGAGAAACAGACCTCCCGCCAAGGATAAGAGGCAAAAAAATGTCGCATCTCATCCCAATCAGCTGACTTATACCGCCATATTTGTCGAACACCATAGGACTCGTAATCAGGTGGAGAATATGACGATACAGATTTCACCAGACAGTGGTCAGATGTACCTAAAGGAGAAGTAACCTGTACTTCATATCTATCTGGTTCGGTAGTCAGCAGAAGGTCCAAGTAATTTGCTGTGTGACCATCTAAATCGGGTACCTTTGTCACCATCTTTACTATCTAAAAAGGCCTAACGTAACGCAAAATTTCACGCTTCTCTTTCAGTATGGTCGGTCTTCTGGAATGGGAATAGTTACTCACAATACACTCGATGACAAGCGTTAAAGTCCCCCAGAAAGACCAACTGTGCAGTAGGATACCGATTTAGGGCCCCGTCAGCAGACTTACTAAGGTGATCAAATAATCGTGTTGTCTCCTGGTTACCGCTGTGCTATCGATAGACACAGGCAGAAAGGATTTTATCAATACCTGTATTTACCATCACCCGAATTGTTGAAAAAGTGGGGTCTTCAAGGTGACAGAGACACTGGAAGCAGATGTCATTGCGGACGTATATACATACTCCGGCACGTGGATGGAATTTGTGCTCCAGGGAGAATCCAGGATTTTCAAGGTACGCCGCATTCAATGGACATCCAATTTGCGTCTCTATCGAGAAAAGTAGGTGTGGCTTCTCAGTCTCAAGATGGTGTTGGACTGCGCTGAGATTAGAGTGCAATCATCGAATATTAGTGAGGTGCACTTTTAGTGAGAGGACGTGCAACCGCTGTTTAACACTACTTTTCTTTTGAATGTACATATTAAGTGTTGAGAGTGAATAAGGATGAAGAATGGCATTTGAACGAGGCGTTGCATAAGCAACCAAACGATACTATCAGAGTTACTGTGCCCATGGTAGCTTGATCTGGAAACTGCGGGGACGCCCGAACCCCCCCAGAGATCGCCATCGGGTCCTCTCACCCGGTCGCTAACCGGCACGATGGTGGTGGTAGTGGCTAAACAACCTACCTAGCTGATTATTACCAAGGGTACATATATGTAATGCCCTTGATCAGTAGTGCAGTGTTTCTGGACGAATGGAGAAGTTTTTAGAGAATCTCATTTCGACTTTCTAAAGCCATTTTGCTAGTAGCTATATTGTCATATATAATCAGCACTTGTAACATGTAACTTTTTTTATTTCAAAGGTACAGCTTCCGGTTATTGAAGCGTTGCAATTATGTGTTAAGAGTTTAAAATTTAAACAAAAATTCATTCATTCTTTCATCAAAGTGTCTCTTTATCCTAATTAGATCCAAAGTAATATTTGCACAGCGCATAATTTCATTTATTAGCGAGAGACCCCCAGTAATATCATCAATATACTTCGATCAAAACACGAACCTATTTCCGTTGCAATTTGCAAAGCACATAATATGTTGAAATTTAAACAAAATTAATGCTTCCAAGTATCAAATGTTAGTGCTAGAATAATTTACGCCCTGGGCTTTGTTTAACAAACATCCGAACTGGTCAATTAACTACTGAATATTGGAACATACTCAATAATCACATTGAAGCAGTCTATTATTATTAATGTGCGATGACATGCACGTAATGTTTGGTATAGGTCGCCGCAGAACTTTAAAAGTACTACACAGGTTTCGTTTTCCGTATACGTAAAATTAAAGACTGTAATTTCTTTACATATCATTTTGATTAATCTTTTCATATACTCAATAGCTTCAGAATGTATACTTAAACAAAAAAATACAGATAAAAAGGCGATTGGTAAATTATAAAATGATAATACATCTATACGCTTTCTCTGGTGGATAACATTCGTGACGAAGAAATCGGGTGCAGTACCAAGGTCACCGACATAGCCAACCGTATCTTCAAGCTGTAGTGGTAATGGGCTTGTCATATCTGTCGCAGAAGCATTGGAGTAGACGTGTCATGGATATAGTATTAATAAGATATATATATATATATATATATATATATATATATATATAGATATAGATAGTAGTAAGAGAGTGATTGGAGTGAAACGCTTAGATAAACTCAGTATCGGTCTCCCCCCTGACTAGTTGGAGACGATCTGCGCAAGGCAACTGGCAGCAACTGGATGCGTGAAGCCAAGGTTTGGGCTAAGTGGCACGTATTAATAGTGGCCAATGTTCAGCAGTGGACTGCCGACAGCCGATGATGATAATGATGAACATTGAAGATAGACTAATGTTTTATTTTTAGTAAAATGGCAAATAAATAAAGTATTATTTTAGTTATTAAAGTATATTATGCCTTGTAGTGGCGGTTAAGAACATTCACTACCCCATATTTTCCCGTGGGTGTCGTAAAAGGCGACAAAGGGAAACAGGCAGAAGATGGGCAGCAGCATCTTCCTGGTAACGGCAAAAATAAATAAAAAACTGCGGTTGCCAACCCCCTCGCCAAGCGTGGCAACTATGGCAATATACCCCCAATGATGAAGGTTACGAAGAGACGGCCCCCAGTCCCCGGCGGCCCCGCTATTCCTGGCTACGGTGGCAACCATGGTAACGGCGGGGCAGGGGGTGCTAAGAATCTCCGGTGGAGGTTCGGTTGCCACCTACGACGACTCGACCTGGCAACATACAACGCACGCACCCTGAGGACTGACGAGAAGATCGTGGAGCTGGAAGAAGAGATAGACAAGTTGCGCTGGCATATTATAGGATTATCCGAAGTCCGAAGAGAGGGGGAGGACACGGTAATCCTCGAATCCGGCAACTTGCTCTATCACTGGGAGAGCGACCATCTGTCCCAAGGAGGTGTCGGATTTATCGTCCACAAGTCTCTCGTTAACAACTTTGTAAAGATCGGGAGTGTGTCGACGAGGGTTGCGTACCTTATACTCAGAATCACCAAACGGTATTCGCTGAAGGTCATACAGGTTTACGCACCAACCTCGACACACCCCGATGAGTAGGTGGAGGAAATGTATGAGGATATCTCTAGAGCCGTGCATTCCTCCAAAACCCAATATACAGTGTTAATGAGAGACTTCAATGCAAAACTAGGCACAAGAGAGAACGGTGAGCTGAAAGTAGGGAAATTTGGAATAGGGCAACGGAACCCAAGGGGCCAGCAGCTGGTCGACTTCATGAAGAAAGAGGGACTCTTTATGATGAACTCTTTCTGCCAGAAGCGGCCCCACAGGAAGTGGACCTAATCGAGCCCCGACGGTTCGATAAAGAATGAGATTGACTTCATTATGACGACCAGACGACTACTGTTTAGTGATGTCTCAGTGATTGCGAGGGTGAAAACCGGCAGCGATCACCGAATGGTCAGAGGCACACTGAACCTAAACGTTAAGTTGGAGAGATCTCGTCTAATGAAGTCAACGCTCCGTCCCCCTCGTGCTCTAATTCAGTCCCGAAACTTTTTAGCTCGAGTTACAAAACCGCTTTCAGTGCCTAGAAGACTGCAATGAAGTGGACGATTTGAATGACAACCTCGTGGAAACTGTCTATGCGGTCGGAGCTAAGTTCTGCAAGACCCGCCGCAGAAGAACACAAAAACTCTCCGATCACACTCTTAATCTCATGGCTGTTAGACGGGAGATGAAGCTACATTCTTCAACAGATTTGACAGCATACAGGCAACTGAACAGACAGATCTCCAAATTCATGCGGCGAGACTTACGCAACTTCAATACAGCTCGTATTGAAGAAGCGATCGAGCGGAACCAAGGCTCCAAAGTCTTTGCCAGAGATCTGTCTGCCAGAAAGTGTCAACTGTCAAAGCTGAAGACCGAGTGTGGCAGCATCGTTTTCGGGGCACCTGAGATTTTGAGTGAGATTGAGAGGTTCTATGGGCAGCTATACACGTCATCGTTGGAGCCGCACGCAAGTGTGAGTAACGATCCAAGAGCGAGTCTTATCCGACATTATTCCGATGATATCCCGGATGTACAGAAGTCCGAGGAGTACAATTTGCCACTATGTCTGGCGTATGTGGACTATGAGAAAGTCTTTGATTCCGTTGAAATTTGGGCGGTGCTGCAGTCCCTTCAATGATGCTTAGTTGAACGTCGGTGTATCGAAGTGCTGAAGTGCTTGTACAGTAGGGCTACGATAGCTATCCGAACACAGAACCAGAGTACGAAACCTATCCAATTGCAGAGAGGTGTAAGACAGGGTGACGTCATATCCCCGAAACTCTTCGCCGCTGCATTGGAAGACGTTTTCAAGCTTCTGGAATGGAAAGGATACGGTATGAACATCAATGGCGAGTACATCACTCACCTTCGATTTGCCGACGATATAGTCCTTATGGCAGAATCGCTGGAGGACCTAAGCACTATGCTCAATGACCTCAATAGTGTTTCCCAACGGATAGGTCTTAAGATGAACATGGACAAAACAAAGATCATGTTTAATGTCCATGTTACACCTATGCCGGTAGTTGTTGGGAACACTAAGCTCGAAGTTGTTGACGAGTATGTTTACCTGGGACAAATAGTCCGACTAGGTAAGTCCAACTTCGACCGAGAGGTCAATCTACGGATTCAACTCGGTTGGGCAGCGTTCGGGAAGCTACGGCATATCTTCTCGTCAGGTATACCTCAAAACTTGAAAACGAGACTGTACACCCAGTGCGTGTTGCCAGTGATGACATACGGAACTGAGACGTGGTCCTTCACTTCTGGACGGATGAGGAAGCTCAAGGTCGCTCAGCGAGCTATGGAGAGGGCTATGCTCGGAGTATCTCTGCGTGATAAACTCAGAAATGAGTATTTCCGCAGTATAACCAGAGTGACTGACATAGCCCAACGGATTAGTAAGCTGAAGTGGCAATGGGCCAGCGATATAGCTCGAAGAACCGACAACCGATGGGGAAGAAAGGTTCTCGAGTGGCAGCCTCGTACCGGCAGGCGAAGTGTTGGGCGTCCCCCCACTAGATGGAGTGACGACCCGATAAGATATGCAGGAAGTCGATGGATGCAGGTGGCTCAGGACCGTGCTTTGTGGCATTCTTTGGGGGAGGCCTATGTTCAGCAGTGGACTTGTGAAGGGCTGTGATGATGATGATGATGATTATTTTAGTTCTCAATGTTCTGAAATTAATTCAACTCATACGAGTATTTATATAAATAAAAATATTTATTTTCTTATCTTAACTAAAAATGTTAATTTTATAATATAATACTTTATGTAACGGTAACTTATATACAATATTAAAAAACTATACTTAATGTAAAAAAAAACTAAAAGTGGTAACTTGATGATGACGGCTCCGTGGCGCAGTGGCTTAGCAATGAGTTGCTGCACTGGTTCGAATCCCGCACGGAACAAGTATTTGAATGGCATACAAATAATTGTCCCGGGTCTGGATGTTTGTCCTTGTGAGATTTTTGTTTGTAAACTGCCTCCACGATACAAGAGAAAATCCTAGTGTAGAGGTAACGTTTTTTTATAAAAAAAAAACAATAAAATAATAAAAAATATAGTTCTACTCCCCGTGGTATCATGCCAAGAACGCTGGCTGTGTTTCCCCGCAGAATGGTTAATGTTAATTTAGGAATATTCGCACGCAGAAATAAAGTGGGTAATGTGATGTAAGCATAGCTTTACAAGGTTGAAGGCTCCATTTGTACCTAGGCGTCCGTCTGGACAGCAATCCAAACTCTTACCCTTTAATCCAAATACGTGCACTGGTGTTCTGATCACAGGTAGAGAGAGGAAGTATAATTATAGTTTTTGAGACATTCTATCGTAGTCCTCAAAGGTGACAGCGCATCTTTGACCTTTTATATTTCAAGTTATTTGCAGCCAATGAACGGCTGCAATGGCCATTTGCCTTTACTATAAATTTATTGGTCACTTATATTTTATAAAAAGCAGTTTTAGCGACAAAAAAAAACAATTTAATAGACACACGAACTAATTAAAAAACTACTACTATTGATTAATTATCATAATTTATAATTGCGGCCATTTTTTATTTTAAAAACATACGGTTGTAAAAGAACCTTATGTTCTATTCCTGTTCTGAACAAATTACGCAATCGCATAAAATTTACTTCCCAATGAAATAAAAACTTCAAACTTATAGCTCAGAACTAACTAACTACCTTAGATCCGCATAAATAAATATTATATTTACGCGGATCTTATGTACATACACATTATATATATGTGTGTGTAATTGTGTATATATAAATGATGTGTCTTACCTAGTTTGAAGAGCACCTCCCGCCCCCCTTCAATTACGTGCCAGTTACGTACACTATCTCCGTCACCACTAATCCCAGCACCACTAATCTCAACATCACTACTAGTTTCTACAAGGAAAGATGCACCAACGTGAATAATACGACATGTGAACTAAACGGGGCTTCCTCTGCTAAGTGAAACCACTTAGCGGTCAAATAATATTTTTGTATACAAAGTTTTCAAAAGGGTTTAAAAGTATAAATAATTTATTCCTCATTAATTTAAACTTTATTGAACCTTACATAATAAGTACAGGATCAATAAAGATAAATAAAAAAATACAGGCTATAAGGCATTCCATCTTAGTCTTCAGTATTAAATGACAAAAATATTATTTTCAGAGTAATAAAACTATTAGTTACTAGCTGTTTCCCGCGACTTCGCCCGCGTGTAATTTAGGGTTTTAATTATGTTGCGCGGAACCCTAATTCTTTTTCTAAAATATAAGTAGCCTAAGTTACTCCTTATAACATCAGCTATATGCCAGTGAAAGTCCCGTCAAAATTGGTCCAGCCGTTTCGGAGATTAGCCGGAACAAACAGACAGACAGACAGACAAACAGACAGACAAAAATTTTAAAAATTATGTTTTTGTTATAAGTACCGTATATACTTTCATACGCATTTAGTAAAAAGCTGGTATTTTGACATTACAAACAGACACTTCAATTTTATTTATTTGTATTTGTATAGATTGAGTTAATGATTGAGGTTTAGTGATTGAGGTAAAATAAATGCATAAATTATTATCTATTGCATATCATTTTTTAATTTATCTATGTATGGGTAAATTTCAGCTGAATCTGAATGACAGGGTGAGAAATAGTGTGATAAAAGAAAAGTGTGGTGTGCAAGATGACGTTATGACCAGGATTAAAAAAGGAATGCTTCGGTGGTTTGGTCACGTAGAAAGAATGAACGAGGAAAGAGTGACAAAGCAAATTTGTTTCAGAAGTGAACGGCAGTGTCGAGAAGGGACGCCCTAGACGAAGGTATATCGACCAAATAGACGATACATTAAAAATGGGCCAGATTAGGAGTACCCTTAACCGACGATTGTGTATGCGATATGCGTAGATATATGGATGTAAAGGAGGCGAGAGAGGTGTGTCAGGATCGCGCCAAATGGATGTCCGTAGTCGCTGCCTACCCCTCTGGGTGACAGGCGTGAGTGTTTGTGTTGTGTTGTGTGTGTTGTGTATGGGTAGTAATCCACCTTATAGTAAGACATTGCTGTGGCCCATAGACGTCTACATCTGTCCTCGAATATGAATCAAAATGCAGATACGTTGTCACCTGTAAGTACTAAGATATAATGCCTAGTTTCCAGTAAAAAGGATCTACAGTTCTCTACCTTCACCATACGAAACCACAACTATTATAAAACTCGGTAGGTGGCGCTGTTATTGAGATCCCGAATTCACTCGTGCAATGCCGGCGCGAAGTCTATTTATATTCTTAAATAGATTTTAAAATTAGACGACTTACATTTCATGACCTGAAGTAATAAACAACAACAACTTTATGTATTCCTGATTCAATAATGCTAAAAGCTTAAGAAAGTTACGTTGTTAAAACAAGTTTGTTTCTGTACAAGCAACTACAATACGTGTTTACACTAAGTATATTGTATTCGATACGAAATATTCATGAACAATTAATTAACTTACTGAATGGCGGTAAACAACAGTTGTGCTCTCTAATGAACCGGCCAGTCGCAACTCGAATTAATTGTCATACGTGCCCTGGCTGCCAGAGTGGCCACTTTAATAAGACACCCTCAACAGCAACTCGACACACCGTATTTGACATGTGTAATCTAAAAAGCGAACAGCATCAGTTCGTTATTATCAATTGGGAAGGTTACAGTTCACGTTAATGACAAGTTTTGCAAACATTGAAGTAATTGTACCATGTTACTTTCATTATTGCGATTATATTTATATATCGAATGCAAAATTGTAAATATCTGCTTATATTATATACATATTATTTTCTGTTTTCGACGTAGCAGAACTTTACTGCAGCTATACAAGCGTTGTAACACGAATAGGTCAGCTCGACCGGCGAAAGGATCGCGCTCTAATATTACACTCCATCTCTATTTCTAAGCGTAAAATAGCGGGTAATGCTGATTTGTTTTGTATTGTGAGTGTAGAGAATCAGATACCCTTTTTATGCATTCCATCTTTGTCCTCAATGGTGACAACGCATCTGCATACTGATTCTTGCTCGGAGATAAATGTAAATGTCTATGTGTCACAGTATCCACTTACTATCAGGTGGACTGTGTGCTTGCTTGCTAGCCTTATTCTATAAAAAAATTAGCCAACTTAAAAAAGAGGAGGTTCTCAGTTCGACCGTATGTTTTTTTTAATGTATATGTTACGCGATATCTTCGTCCATTATCAACCGATTTAAATTACTCTTTTGAATAGTTTTCGAATGTTGGTGCTAAGATAACATAGTGTGTAGAAGAATAGTAGCTTTAAAAAAAAGTTTAATTTTATAATGCTGTAATAATGCACAGATGTACATATAGTTCGGTAATAGGACCCGAGGATATGTAAATCTGCGGTAAAAGTTATGATCATTAATTTTGAACTAAATCCTTTACTTGAAATTTGGTTTGAGATAACATACCTCATATTGTAGCGGATACTAGAGTAGATTTTGTCAAAAATCTAAGGAAGATCTTACGACTCTTGGAACAATGTCTTTAAGGCAAGAGTGAATAGCTTTTGTTAAGTTAGTGCGCTTCACCATCTTAAGCTACATCACCACTTACCATCAGGTGGGATCGTAGATAAGCGCTGGCTTTGTAGAATATAAAAAAACATGATGTTATAAAATATAAATATCTACATACTTTAGAATTATCTGGGATCTACATAATTATCAAAAAGCGTGTTGCGACACGCTCATTTGAGGTAAATAAAATTACCTATTTTTCTAGCGTAATGTTACGTTTACACGTGCTGGTTCGCTGCGCAAGTTATCTCAAATTTTTCTAATATTCTATTTCCACAGCATTTTCTGTAATTTTGTACCAAAGTATTATTAAAGTAAAAGAACTATTTTTATTTACTTTTCGTTTCGTAAAGGCTCTTTAGATCTACGAAATTTGAAAATATGGGATTGAAATACTTATATTTTTCATCTAAAAATTAAATACTACATATTTTTAAAAGAATATACTTCTTTTCTTAATTCGTATCTATATTGGTCAACAGCTCTAGGAATCATGATGGTGTAACACATCAGGACAAACAGAAGAAAATTATTAGGGAGTATGATGATGGTAGTCTAAAAAACATACCGTATCTGGTGCTACGGTCGGTATTGTTATAAAAGAGAACAACTTCCAGCAGAGTTAAGAAGCTAATAAAGATAAAGTATTATATTAGAAAGTGGATTATGAAACTGTATTTATAAACAAAATAAATCCTTGTGAAATTTCATAGATTGCATATTTAAACCGAACTAGTAAATGATTTTGGGCACATATATTCATTTATTTTAAAATTTCCTTACATTTATATTAGAACCGAGTTTGATATTGATTTGAGCTTGTGGAAATGCACTGGACTTTGTCTCTGCTGCTGGTAGGACTGTGGTTGAGAATAACACAAGGCGGGTTGTGGTGGGATCGGTTGGAATCCGGCCAAGCATAGCTGCGATGATGCTTGAATCAGCTGTAACAATGAAAGACGAAATTAATTTGACATATTTTTTATAATAGAGTAAATGTCTAACGAAATTAAGTTAAAGAATGTCTCACAAAATGCATGTCAATATTTTAAATGCAATGGACATTCAAGTAAAGTACAAGATCACTTCTTTGTTAGTGTTCTTATAAAATCCCCCCTAACCATTTCAACGTCACGTAGCGACTTACGACACGAAGCAAACCTTTAGTGTCGTTAAAAACTAGGTCAGATTGTGTTTCAAAACATAAAACGTCATAAAACTAAGTTTTTATTATGTTCCTATTAAAAATATTCATTGAGCACAGCAATGAACGTAAACAAATATTTTTATAGCTCTTTCGTTTCAATTTAAGAGCTGAGCTTGGAGTGGTAGCGTTTGCATAGAGATCAGTCGAGCTAAATTATTGTTATTACCAGTGTAGTGAAATGCACAGAATTTCATCAGAATTTTTTGCACAATCGTTTAAACTGTTATGATACTTTCATGACGTAGATTTTCAAACATTTATTATGATTTTATTAGAATTTTTTTTCATTTATTCATTAATTTATTAGATCATATCAAAAGCTCAACTGCTGAACGTAGGCCTTCCTCATTGGATAGCCGTGTAGTAACAGCGTAAAAAAATCCATCACCTCATATCATAGAAACAGAGATGACAAAGAAATACTTATACAGGAGGGAGCATCATCTTCCTGATAACAAGTAAACATTAAAAACGCGTTTGCCAATCTACCTAGCAGGCGTGGCATTTATGGCAAATATCCCCCAATTATCTGAATATTTATTATATAAGTTATTTAAGGCAAACATCTAAATAAGCCGTTACCGTTACAGCCAACTAAAAGTCCACTACTCAAATTCAAATTCAAATTCATTTTATTCATTTGCGATATATGGGTTACAATAGGTCTTAATAATTTAACAAAATACAGCCATATTCTTCCTTTCGGTGTGCAAACTACTTAAATATAAGATTTTATTTATAATTAAAATTAAATGGAAAATGCCGATAATTACATTAACATAATATAACCCTATTTGTATATTTGCACTACTAACATAATAATAATTCACAAAATAATGATAAAATACATGTAATAATTAAAATTGTAATGTCAAAGTAATAATGTCAAAACGAGTAGGTATAAATTATTGTCTCAAAGTTAATAACATAGATAACGTTTCGTTCAATAAATTTGATATAGATAATCGTCAATATTATAATACGCTTTTTTGGTTAAAAATGTGTTTAGTTGTTTCTTAAAAATGTGAAGGCTCTTAGAATCTCTTATATATTTAGGTAAATGGTTATACAGACGAGGACCCATACAGAATACGCTTTTTTGAAATAAAACAGTCTTACTATTGGGATGGCTCAATTTATCTTTATGACGCTGTACATTTAGTTTTTTGTAAAAACTTAAGTTTTGACGTACTAAACATAAGATCAGCATATTCCGTTCTTTTCTAGCGCTCCAAATACGTTTCATCATCATCATCATTACAGCCTTTCATAAGTCCACTGCTGAACATAGGCCTCCCCCAAGGAATGCCACAAAGCACGGTCTTGGGCCACATGCATCCATCGACTTCCTGCATGTCTTACCAGGTCGTCACTTCTTGTAGTGGGGGGTCGCCCTACACTTCGCCTACTGGTACGAGGCTGTTACTCGAGAACCTTTATTCCCCAACGGTTGTCGGTTCTTCGAGCTATATGGCCGGCCCACTGCCACTTCAGCTTACTAATCCGTTGGGTTATGTCGGTTACTCTGGTTCTACTGCGGATATCCTCATTTCTAAGTTTATCACGCAGAGATACTCCGAGCATAGCCCTCTCCATAGCTCGCTGAGCGACCTTGAGCTTCCTCATATGGCCAGCAGTGAAGGACCACGTCTCAGATCCGTAAGTCATCACTGGCAACACGCACTGGTTGTACAGTTTCGTTTTCAGGTTTTGAGGTATGTCTAACGAGAAGATGTGTCGTAGTTTCCCGAATGCTGCCCAGCCGAGTTGAATCCGTCGATTAACCTCTCGGTCGAAGTTAGACTTACTTAGTCGGACCATTTGACCCAGGTAAACATACTCGTCAACAACTTCGAGCTTAGTGTTCCCAACAACTACCGGCATAGGTGTAACATGGACGTAAAACATGATTTTTGTTTTGTCGATGTTCATCTTAAAACCTATCCGTTGGGAGACACTATTGAGGTCATTGATCATAGTGCTTAGATCCTCCAGCGATTCTGCCATAAGGACTATATCGTCGGCAAATCGAAGGTGAGTGATGTACTCGCCATTGATGTCAATACCGCATGCTTTCCAGTCCAGAAGCTTGAAAACGTCTTCCAATGCAGCGGTGAAGAGTTTCGGGGATATAACGTCACCCTGTCTTACACCTATCCGTAGTTCGATAGGTTTCGTACTCTGCCTCTGTACTCGGATAGCCATCGTAGGTCTACTGTACAAACACTTCAGCACTTCGAATTACCGACAGTCAACTTGGCACCGCTGAAGAGACTGCAGCACTGCCCAAATTTCGACGGAATCAAAGGTTTTCTCATAGTCCCCATATGCAAGACAAAGTGGCAGATTGTACTCTCCTGTCTTCTGTACAATTTGCCGAAGGATGTGTATGTGGTCCATGGTACTAAAACCTTTTCGGAAACCGGCTTATCCGGGAGGCTGGAAGACGTCAAGTCTGCGTGCGAGACGATTAGTAATGACTCTCGAAAGCAGCACGTAGACGCGGCTCAGAAGGTTATCCCAATACGATTATATTTATATAATCAGATTCGTGTGTTATAGGGAAGGTTTTCTCGATAAAGAATTCCGCTTGCAAAACGTCGTATATACTCTTTAATCATGATTGATGTTATATACTGCAAAAAGGCACTTGCTTCAAATTTCATAGTATGAGACTGTGGCCCAGAAACATCCACATCGATCTTCGATTTATTATTTTCAAAATAATAAAAAAAAATTAAATCCCAAATGAACGTATACCTAATGACCGTGTAAAAGAATCCACTACCCAATCGTACTAGATCATTCCGTGAGAATCGTAAGAGGCAACTAAGCGAAACAAACCAAGAGATGGGTACAGCATCACCTTTCATATAACAACCAGAAAATAAAATACTGCAGATGCCAATCCACCTACCAAGCGGCACGACTATGGCAAATATGTTACCGCTAACGACTGCAAATTCATTTTTAAACTTTTGCTATATAAACATACTGGCCGAAAAGAAACTGCACGCTAAAGAAAATATGTAAAACACACAGAAAAAAACAAAACAGGAACGACGGACGCTATGGGCCGTTTACATTTTAAGTGGTAGAGCCATGTTGCAGCTATAATAGAAGTATAGTTGTACTACGAATCGGTCGGCTCGGCCGGGGAAGGACCACGCTCTCACAGAATAACAGCGTAAAATAGCAGCTTAACACTGCTGTTTTTCGTATGGTGAGGGTAGAGAACCGGAGACCGTTTTTACTGGAAAAGAGGCAATCCATCTTAATCCTCACGGGTGCCAACGCATCTGCATTTTGATTCTTTATTGAGGACTAGCTGTTCCCTGCGACTTCGCCCGCGCGTAATTTATTACGATTGGATTTCATGGGTTTTAATTTTTTGCGCAGAACCTTAATTCTTTTTCAAAAATAAAAGTAGCCCAAGCTACTTCTTAGAACATCATCTATCTGCCAGTGAAAGTCCGGTCAAAATCAGTCCAGCTGTTTTGGAGATTAGCCGGAACAAACAGACAGACAGACAAAAATTTTAAAATCTTGTTTTTGTTATAAGTACCGTATATAATTTCATACGCATATAGTAAAAAGCTGTTATTTCGACATTACAAACAGACACTTAAATTTTATTTATTTGTATAGATGTATAGATAGATGTAGATGTTTATGGGTCGAAGCAACCACTTACCATCAGGTAGACTGTGTGCTCATTTGTCACCCTGTCCTAAAAATACCTGCAACTTAATAATTTATATTATCACTGTAACATCATAAAACATTTATTTTAAACCGTTCTTTTTGCATATTATATAACCATCCCATATAGTTTTAAGATTTATCGAAGTTATAACATTCCCCCTTATGAGGCAATCTATTGGTAAGCCTGGTCAGCAGTGGATTTTGATAGGCTTCAATGAATTAATGTTAAAATTAGTTAAAATTACAGCCTATATATGTCTCACTACTGAGCATAGGTCTCCTCTTGTTTCTGAAAGGGTTTGAGACCAAGGAAGTGTCCGCCGCGCTGCCCAAATACGTATCGGCGAACTTCGCAACATGTCTTCGAAATATATACTTTTTATTTCTCAGTCACGCAGGTTTCCTCGCGATGTAGTCACCGCCAAACACGTGGTAAATCAGCACTTAAAATTGCACTTAACAATTTCATTCGTGCTGGCGGGGATTGAACCCGTGTTGCTCGCGTACTGTGAAATTTACAGCGACCGCTAACCATCTGAGCTAACACGGCTCTATATATTAATGTATCGAAATCAAAATGTCGATTCGTTGTCACCTCTGAGGAATAAGGTAGAAAGCCTCATTAGCGTAAAAATAGTCTCTATTTGCTAGCAGCACAAAGTGCAATTTTACGCTGGTATTCTGTGAAAGCATGACTCGGCCGACCAATGCGTACTGCTACCAAAGTACAGCGGCGGCTTCAATCTACCACGTTAAATAAACGGTCCTATCGGCACGAATGAAATCGTTGTTTGCATTTTTAAATGCTGATTTATCACGTGCCCAACGGTAAAATAATTAATTGTTAGAAAACCTACTTGTTACAAAAGGTAAATATATTACCATGACAAGGGAATTAAGAGAAGCCATACTTTAGCAGCATGGTAGAATTAGCTTAACAGTCATCTTAGAAATGGTTTTGAAGTATGTGAAAATTTTGTCTTTCACGTGGTGTACCATGCTGGAGCTATATTACTGGTACAGTTGTAGCACGAATGGGTCGGCTCGGCGGGTGTAGCACCACTCTCTCACAGAATACCAGCGTAAAATAGCAGCTTAATGCTGCTGTGTTTCGTATGGTGTATGTAGAGAACTGGAGACCCTTTTTACTGGAAACGAGACATTCCTTCTTAGTCCTCACGGATGACAACGCATCTGCATTTTGATTCGTAATCGAGGGTAGATGTAGATGTTTATGTGTCACAGCAACCGCTTACCATCAGGTGAGCTGTGTGCTCTTTTTTCATCCTTATCCTATAAAAATTCGTAATCTCCCGTACACTGCCCAGCCAAGTTGAATTCGTCGATTGACGTCTTGATCGAAGTTGGACCTACGTAGTCCAATAATTTTTCTAGGTAAATATCCTCCGTACTTACTTCATTATGTTTATTAATTGACGTTGTTGATATATTGATTTATTGATCTAGTTAGGAATTTGTTATAATATCTTCTACACCGAAATTTGGTTATGGCGGCAAGCCTCAATGCAGCCTAACCTTCTGCGTGCACTTTTTATTCTTTCACTCGCATAGGCCGATGGGAGGGTAAACCGATACCATCGAAGAGAGATCATGCGCAGTACCTACAGCTTTACTTGCTTTCCGAGGTACGGGGTGAAATACCGCCAGCTTCCTAACTCCAACTGTTTCTGAGAATTTTTTGTCAGGAAAACCCAATATATGTTTTTACCCGGCCTGGGTTTCAAATCCCATTACCAATCATTGCAATCGCGTTTACCACCACTAGACCAAAGAAGCAGTCAGCAATTTGTTACACTCACTTGTTAAGAGGTTACGTCATATTAATTTGTATGTCTAAAATTTAAGACATGCAATGGTAATTATAGTATTATCCATAGAATTATAATTCTATGGTATTATCAATGAAAAGGCCAACATGTCTCGAGATGAATAGATGGTAAAAATTCCTGTTTATACTTTCTTAATCTACCTGCACATAGTCTGGTAGATTATTAACCCTTTTGCTGTCCCGTGCACTACATATAGGACATTGCTATTGTCTTACTATTGTGTTTTAAAACCGGACAGTGAACGTGTTAAGTTTGGCTATTGGTATACGTGAAAATGAAAATAACGCAATTTACTATCTTACATAGATTTTACATTTACAAACGCAGCACTCAAACAAAAGAGTGAAATATGAAGAACTTTGATCGTCATGCTGCCTATGGCATCGTTATCAAAAATCTCCCTGCCTTAAGATAATTTTATCTATTATACATGTAATTTAATAATTTAATATATTTTCATTTGAAAGCAGAAAATATCTTCCTTTTATTTCATTTAATAAACTGTTGTCAAACAGCAATCTTTTACATCCTGAATACTCTGAGCCTGGCTTAAGGAATAATTCGCTTACGCAATCCCAACTCAGACCTCAGAGGTCGAGTAAGTCCATTTTATCGTAATCCTTCTTACTGTGGAGAAGGAGAATCGATTTTATAGAAAATATTGCGTAATATAGTACTACTACACTAGTATTTCTGAGCTTGAAATTGGAAGGTTTGTTTTGAATGTTACGTTACGAAAATAATCTTAAGGTATCTAAACAAATCGTTATCTTCACAATGAACGACCGATTTAGCGAAGTACAAACAATGTTTACAATAAAATAATATAACAATTCGTGCGAAATTGTTTTCAGCAGATTAAAGGACCTTTCCACTAATGCTTACCACAATAGGCCCCAAGACAGTGTTTATACACTCTGTCAGTCGCAAGGATATTCGCACAATGAACATCCCCTGTCTCTTTTTAACCAAAAACGTTATTGTCGAACGACAATAACATCTTAAGCGGCAAATGAAATGAGCAACATAGGGAAACTTTCCTTTCTTTAGTGCAAAATTATTTTCTTTGTTATTTAATACATTAGTTTTATTTAAAGGAATCTGTAATAACATATATAAATTCTAGTGTATCTTCTGGAGTACACCACTCAATTATTGATATTATAAACAATTATTTTGAATGCACAAAATAACTTTGTATGCGTTTCAAAGAGTGATCTAGGAGAGAACTTTTTAATTTCATATTATATCATCGGTCGAGTAGTAGTAGTAGGACGGTTTTCATCCTCTTAATGCTCACATTTTGCTGACACGTACTGTATTTTTGGGAATTTTAAGAACGTCGTTTTGGTACGCACAACAAATCATTGTAGCTTTTACCGTCAGTATTCCAAGATCAAAATAACATTGGTTTTTTCGAGCTTATATTTATAGTACTTAGATTTGTAGTTATTCATTTTGACTGTTATTGATTTTGTAAAGGTAGCAGTACACGTTGGCCGAACGCGCTCGCCTAGTGCGTTCGGCCAACGTGTACTGGGCCGTTTTGTGTGGTTTTATGTGTATTTGACGTTTGCGGCCAACACTCGCCGACAAGCCGTTGTCGGTTTTCCGTGCACAAATCAAAGAAATTTGGCGCAAGCCGCAAATAGCGATCACACGTTGGCCGAGTGTTCAGTTCATAATTACGCTTTACGGCTTAATAAAATTATTTCACGAACATGGCAACATGGCCTAATGAGGAAATATTTAGGTTCATTGATTCTTATCACAATGAATCAGTTATATGGAACCCCAAACATGAGCAACATAAAAATAAGGCCGCGATCACTAACGTCCATCATCATCTAGCTACCAACGCACAATGAAGCACGCCAACGTGTGAACGGCACCACAAAAATTTGCCGAGCGGGCTCGTCAAGCGCGATCGACCAACGTGTACTGGAGCCTTAAGGTTTTTGATTTAAGAAATTGACGGCTCTGAAGCAAGGTTAAAATTTTGCTTGCGTCGCTGCGGGCGCAGTTTGTTTCTAACGCGGAACGAGTTGGAATGAGTGGTGGGTACTTAACAATAAATCTTTGAATCTAGATATTATTGTCCATGTGCAGTTCCTTTTTGTAAAATACCTCCATGCTACAGCATATTTCTAGTGACAACAAAAATATATCGTTAAAGCTTTGATATTTATAAACAAATCTGTAGTTCACTTCTTTCTTTTCCTATGTCGCCTCTTTATGTCACATAGGTAATGATATGGGGCAGTATATATTCTTACACCGCCACTACACAGTTTATATTTGTTTAATTTTATTTTTAATATTTTCAGATATCAGCCCTTGCAATGTTTTTTTTAATAATCTGGAATAAAATAGGATAAATACACACGCCTCACCCAGAGGAGTAGGCAGAGACTACGGACTTCCATTTGGCACGATTCTCCTCTCTCGTCTCTTTTACATTCTATACCTACTCATATATGCTCGTCGATTAAGAGTACTCTTAATCTGGCCCATCTTCAGTATATTGCCAATTTGGTCGATAAACTTTCCTTCCCGACTGCTTCCTTTCCGAAAGAAATAAATAGCATTCTGCAACATAGATTTGCTTTGTTACTCTTTCCTCGTTTATTCTTTCTACATGACCATTTTATAAATGATTTTGGTATAATGTTTATAATTGATAGTTGCTAATAATAGTTAGCTGTTACAGTATGTATTTTTAACTGTTTGTGCTACAGTATGAGTATGCATTATAAAGATTATCTTCGTAATAGAATGCGTAAATAATATTCGCAATCATAACTGGCATAACCCACAGGATAAGTAAGTTCAAGTAACACTGTGCCGGTCTCATAACACGAAGAACTGGCGACTGACGGACAATTGTTCTCTAGTGATAGCAACATGAGTCAAGTAAAGTTAAGAGAGTAAACACAGGTGGTTTGTTATACTTATAGTCGAATTTATTATCTTTTTTAATATGCAAGATTTATTATATTTATTAAAAGTTGCGACACGAATAGTCCGGTTCAGCGGAGTAATATCCCGCTCTTACAGAATATCAGCGTGAAACAACAAAATAATGATTTATTTCGTATGTTAAGTAATGAGGCATTCCACCTTAGTTATCAAGGGTGACAACACATCTGCATTTTAATTTTAAAAAAAAACTTAATCGTAGTTAGAAATAGAAGACTAAGGGCTTCAGCATTCACTTGCCATCTGGTGAAATGTGTACCCGCTTGTCACCTTTATTCTATAAAAAAAAATCTAAGATTACGACATAGTCCTACTCCCTACGGTTTAGTGCCAAGAATTCTAGTTGTATTTCCTCACCAAATGGCTTCTAATCTTTACGCCAGAAAAGAACCAACCCCTTGTCACCAGCAGCGACAACTAGTAAAGTTGCAACCTATATATATACGTCCCACAGCTGGGCATAGGCGTTCTCTCATTTCTGAGAGGGAGGGGATGACTAGCCGCGGATACAATCCTTTTAGGAAATGTCAACTTATATATAACATATATATATATATATATATATATATATATATATATATATATATATATATATATATATATATATATATATATGTACACACATTAAAATATTGTGATATTTACTCTCGGGTTAATTGATATTTAAAAGTTTTTCTATTTTTTGCTTGCACTTATTATAAATTTGTATAATAATCCTTTTTTTAGGATAGGGTGACAAATGAGCACACAGTCCACCTGACGGTAAGTTGTTACTGTGACCCATAGACATCTACATTTATCTTCATTAAAGTATCAAAATGCAGATGCGTCATCACCCGTGAGGACTAAGATGGAATGCCTCTTTTCCAGTAAAAAGGGTGTCCCGTTCTCTACACTCACCATACAAATTAGGGACCTTCAAGAAAAGAGCTTACTCCTTTTTAGGCCGGCAGCGCATCTGCAATTCCCCTGGTTCCCCTGGTGTTGCAGTTGTTCATAGGCGGCGGTAGTCACTTACCATCAGGTGAGCCGCATGCTCGTTTGCCCTCTCTTCTATTGAAAAACACAGCAGTGTCAAGCTGCCATTTTACGCTGGTATTCTGTGAAAGCGTGGTCCTTCCCCGGTCGAGCCGACCCATTCGTGCTACAACTATACTACAAATATAACTGTAGCGTGTCTCTACCACGCATAAACCTATATATACTTTAAAGGAATATAAGTTAATACTACGTATTAACTTATATTCCTTTAGATATCTTGCTTAGTTCCTTGGAGCCTATAGGCCGCATAATTAAATACAAGTTTGCGTCTTAAGCCCGAGGGAGTATGCTTGTATCCCTTCTAATCTTAAAGCGGTCATTATGAACAATTAAAGCTATGCTGAACTCGGCTCTAATCCTGAACTGTATCAAAGGCATTTAGATAATCAAGTACCGTTAACGTAGGACAACAGAGAAACGTTGGCATTTAATGACATCGTGACGTAAGCTTTTAGGAATTTTATAACGCACACTTACTAAGTTTTGAGCCATTATCGTGAGTCTGATCAGTGATGCGTCAAATATAACCACACACGACGTCGCGTCCTTACTAGTAATTAATGTAGGAATGACAACCATCTCCTCGCTGTTTATTAGGGAATAAAGAACAACAGGTTTTTAACTTTTATGTTACTGTGTAGTACTTGTGAAATTGTACGCCTGTCACAATTATAGTTATTTTAAACGCCGTTACAGTTTTTTTCCAACCTATTATTTATATTTAGTATCAGTAGAAGCAATATGACTTATAGTAAAATTAAACTATTTGCGTACGAGTTCCTACCCGCCTGTATCATTGGACGTAAATTAAAGTTTAGTAATAATGGTTTATGAATGGTAGTATTTTTTTTCTTCTATTCGACCGAATGACAAATGGTGAAGGTTAGGATCTTATGCAACATGTTAAGGTCTAATTTTAAAGTGCAGCGCATATTCGTGTCATTGCGATTACGCATTACTGCTTTACCGAGTGATACTGGACTCAATAAATAATATAAATAAATAAAAACAATAAATAAATAATAAATATCAACAGTTGTAGAGCCAGGCGGCAGCTTTTGCTGTCGCACTGATGGGCCGGCTCGAACCGGGGTGGTACCAAGACCTCACAGAAAACCAGCGTGAAGTAGAATTTTACCTATGCGTTTCGCTTGGTGAGTGCAGGTGGCCGGAGGCCCTTTTTACTGGAAATGAGGCATTCCATCCTAGTCCTCACGGGTGAAAACGCATCTGCATTTTGATTTGTAATCGAGGATAGATGTAGATGTCTATGGACCGCAGCAACCACTTACCATCAGGTGGACTGTGTGCTCGTTTTTCATCCTTATCCTATAAAAAAAAATACTGGACTCCCCGCGTATGTCGCATTCCACAAATAAACGACTTGTATGTCAAATTTAATTACAATATATCCAGATATTTAAGCGTGATTGAGAAACAAACATTCATTTGAAATTTCATTCAAGACTGGGGGACAATGCCAAAAGGCATTAGGTCCACCCTTTGTAACTCTTTTATTTAAGGCAAAAAAAGGAATAAATAAAGTTCTTGCTGATCTTACGAAATAACAATAAAGCATTAATAAATAAATAAATAAAATTATTAATTGTATGTTGTAAATACAACTGTTCTGATTGATTATCTTCACGCACAATCCCTGACGGGGTAGCCAGAGAGAACAGATCGCCAAGTGTCACGATCCTTACATACCTCTTTCGCTTCTTTCAGATTCATTATCTTCTTCATACATGCACGTCTAGGTATCCGAGTACTCTTGACCCTCCCCTCTTCGAGCAGTTTGCTCACATGGTCTTCGAAAGTTAGTCTCGGTCTACCTCGACACCTTTTAATATTAACTTTCGCGCTATATATTTTCTTCACCATTCGGTCTTCACTCATTCGCTCAACGTGCCCAAACCATCGAAGCACGCCCTTATCAATTTTTGTGATAAGGTCATCTTTCAAACCTGCCATATTGCGAATCTCTTCGTTTCGCTTTCGGTCTGCCATGGTAACTCCGCACATTTTACGAAGAGATCGCATTTCCACTGCATTCAACTTGCTTTTATGCTTCTTCTGGCACACCCAGGTTTCGCTGCCATATAACAAAGTCGGTACCAACACTGCGTTATGTATTGCAAGGCGTGCACCCTTCACTACGCCTTGCCTTTTGACTAACGCAGTCAGGGCACCATTGACTTTGTTCCCGGCAGCGACACGCCTGTCCACATCTAAATCACATCTTCCATCCCGGCTAAAAGCACTCCCCAAGTATACAATTTCATTTACCTGTTCTAGACATTCCTGATTAACCCATATTTCACACTTCGTTCTCTCTTCGTCCCTTTCAAATACCAGAACCTTAGTTTTATTAGCATTCAAGCGGAGACCTTTAATTTCACATTCCTCTTTCATACACGTGACTAATGCCTGCAGTTCTGCCTCTGATGGTGCAATAAGCACTGCATCATCAGCATACAGCAGACAATTTACTTTTATGTCACCCAATTTCACACCCAAACAGCTATCTTTCAGCTTCTGTAAACAGCTGTCGAGATACAGTATGAACAGCCAGGAAGACATGACACAACCCTGTTTTACGCCCGTTTGGACGCCAAACATGGGTGACAGGTCATGCCCTACCCGCACACAGGCTTTACAGTCACAGTAAAGTGACTGCACAGCCCTTAGCAATCGACCATCCACACCGTACCCCGGCAACAGTTCCCACATTTTCTTCCTTACAACCTTATCAAATGCTTTCTCAAGATCCACAAAAGCACAGAAAATCTTCTGGTTAGCAGCCAGAAGCTTTTCCGTGATCATGCGTAGAGAAAACATTTGATCCGTGCATCCTCTTCCAGGTCTAAATCCGCATTGTGCCTCCCATAGAAATCTTTCCGATTTCTCTTGCATCCTACGTGCCAAAACCTTCGAGTAAACTTTACTTGCTAAACTGGTCAAGCTGATCGCCCGATAGCACCCGCAGTCAAAATGTGAACCTTTACCTTTATATAAAGGCACAATGACTGCGGATCGCCAATCACCCGGGACATCCCCCGTCCGCCAGCACAAATTACACAGCAGATAAAAGCTGTCCCAGACGCGAGGCCCACCATACTTGACCATTTCAGCAGTAACTCTGTCTAGTCCCGCAGCCTTACCACATTTCAAACTTCGAATCGCACGTTCAATCTCTTTCATACTGATGACCTCAGTGTCATCGAGGTCCAGGTCTGGCGTACCAGTCACGGCGTCATCCCCGGATCCCTCACTAAGATCATCACACGCATACATTTCTCTATAAAATTCGCTCCATCGCTGCATGACGTCCGATTTTTCAGTGAGGACGTCATTAGTTCTCGAAAGCACTTTGTTTATTCTTAAGGCCGTCGCACCACTTCGGGTCCTTCCAACCTCTTTCCAGAAGAGTTTGGAGTTCTCCTTAAAGTTGTGCGACAACCTTTCGTCCGCTTCCATTCTACACCTTTCACGCATTTCCTCAATCAATGCTTTCGTGTGAACTTTCTGCAGCTTATATCTTTCTTTCATCTTCTCTCTCATATCCTTATCATTACTAGAGGCCAAGTAGTCTAACCATGCTTTCTTCTTCTTCTCTACAGCTTCTTTCACTTCATCATTCCACCATGCATCTCTTCTTTTACTACTGCCTCTTTTTATTGTTCCACACACTTCTTCCGCTGCACTTAGCATTCCATCCCTAAGGTTCTGCCATCTTCTTTCCACACATTCATTTCTGCCATCGATGGTGTCAAGCTTTTCGGCTACCCTCGCATGATATTTGTCCCTAGTATCCGCTTCCTGAAGCTTCCAGCTTCGGATGCGACAGACCGACTGTGGTTCTGTTACCGCCGTCCGGTAGCGCCAACCCGCGAACAGACCCCTAAATCTAGTAATCACTAGATAGTGATCCGTTCCCAGGTCAGCACCCCTGAACACTCGCGTATCCATCACCTGTTTTCGCAGTCGGTCATCCACCAGAAACAAATCGATCATACTTTTCTCATTCTTTCTTTCTCTAGTATACATATGGATTTTCTTGTGATTAAACATAGTGTTTGTCACAAGAAGACCCTTTTCCTTGCATACCGCCAGTATAAGCTTGCCAGCATCATTAACCCTTTTATCGCCAAACTTTCCAAGCACCGACTCGTACCCTGGTCGAGCGGTACCAACCCATCCATTCAAATCACCACACACAACAATTCTTTCGTTTCCCCTAGCCAAATCTAGAACTTCTCTTACATTCTCCCAAAACTCCTCCAGCTCAGCCCTGGACGACGAAGCTACCGGCGCATAAACAGCCAAAAGGAATAACTTCGTCAGTCCCAATTTAAAGCGAACCCAGAGAAGTCTTGAGTTCACAACCTTATATTCAGTCATAACATCGACCAACCGAGACGACAGCAGCACCCCCACTCCCTGGCGGGCGCTCTCGCTCTCCGGGACTCCGGACCATAGAGCTAACGCCCCGCCAGGGAGCTCTTCAGTACCACTGCCCTTCCGTTTGGTCTCCGACATACACACGACATCTAATTCTCTTTCTTTCATTATTTCAATCAACTCATTCGTCTTATCTCTCATGCCTCCTCTAACATTCCACGTGCCAACTCTGCACTCTGTCCTCCACCTTCCGCCGTGTCGGGCTGTGCGTGACGGGTGGCGGTCCCCATCGCCGCTTTGCGCGCTGCATTCCACACCAACGGGGACGAGCTGGTGTGCGTCGCCTTGGGGGGACGCCCTAACCCTCGTTGGCATGGTTGCGCAGCTGAGTAGAATTGCAGCCCTGAAAAGGGCTGGCAGGGGTCGCGACGAGCACGCTTCTACAATGACCCCCTGAACAACTGTTCTCTTCTTAAAATAATCAATCGTTTCTTAAAGCTTCGGATTCGATCACAAACCGTTACAGATACTATTCAAAAATGAAGTTACATTTTGCAAACTAAAATATATTGTGGTTTTCCGGTTCCACGGTTTATAATCGATCGCTGTATGCAGCGTTAACTTGTAGGTGATTACCAATTATTTAAGCTTCTTTAATTTACATCACAGCAATTTCCTACAATCACATCATAAAAAGCTACCACCTGTAGGACTATTTTCTGCTTAGAAGTGCGACTAAGTACGTCATACCACCCAATTACCTATGTCAGTTGCTAAATAGCGCTTGCACTGCTGTATTTCGGTCTGAAGGAAATAAAGAGCCAGTATAGTTAGAGTTTGTAAAGCAGTCTATCTTCGGCAATACATCGGTAGTCTTCTTAGTTGGATGTAGGTGTTCCCTACAGTACCCACTTACTATTAGGTTGACTGCAAGTTCATTTGCGAGTTCCGTTACAATTAAAATAAGCTTTATATATATTAACATAACATAATATACAATATTTTACATTTTATTATATACAATATAAAAAAAAAACGACGGGTTGCACTCCGGGAGTGCCGGCAGAAGTGAAAACTTGAATATTATCGTTGTGCATTGCTGATATTTTGGAATGGCGGAGATTATTTATTATTATCTTATTTCATTTATTTTCATTCAAAATTATTTGTTTGGTAAACCTACACCGCACATGTGCTTATTGTGATGTTATGAAAATAGAGGTTAATGCTATAAAGTATAAACATATTACAAACATGTGCTTATTGCACACGAATTTATATCTTCTTATTTTTATTTGATCTTATAATCACCAAGCTAAAAAGAAGGTAAAGTAAAAAAACCTAGAAAACTTTTTAAAGGTCTAAATATTTTAGGATAGTTATAAAAATGATTTGCTTGCAACTCGACATGGTAACCCTGCTTACCATGACCAGCAAATAGGCTCACGTTTTGTAAATTCTTCATTTCATTGTTAGAATCTATTTATTTATTTCATCATCATCATCATCATCATTACAGCCTTTCATAAATCCACTGCTTAACATTCGCCTCCCCAAAGGAATGACACAAAGCACGGACCTGTGTCATCTGCATCCATCGACTCCCTGCATGTCTTGCCAGGTCATCACTCCATGGGGTCTAGTAAGGGCCGTCACACACTTCGCCTACCGGTACGAGGCTGCCAATTTTATCTCCCCATCGATCGTTGGATCTTCGAGCTATATGCCATTGCCAGCACATGTGCGGTGTAGGTATTACATCTATAATGTGTAAGTACATATATATCTATATTAGTAATTTCGTCAAGCAGTACAGTAGACTCGATCGAAACCTAATCTTAATTATATTAATTAATAAATGAAAATTAATTAAACCTAACCTAACCTAAATAATAAAATGAAATTATATTAATTATGAAATGTAAATTAATTAAATTTTCATCTAGTATATTTATAAAGTACTCACTCATTTTCTTTCGCTATTTCTCCGTCACTTTTTTCATTAATAGATGCACTTTGTTAAATTTCCATATTAAAAACACTTTATATACACGAATTTTACGAATACACAGCAGTGTGGCAACTACACAGACGGTCGAGCCATCAGCTGTCACCATCCATGGATGCGCGTGGCATGCTGTAACATAAACACACACGAACGTTCGCGCAAGCTTCCTGCGCCGCCTAAACGAAACAGCAGGCGCAGGCATACATTTTCGCCGCGCCGTAGAAAAAGAGGGGGATATTTCCTCTCCTACGCCGCGCCGGCTGTCTATTCTCCGTCCGTCTTACGAATTTTCCTGACGCGAGTTTAACATTTTTACGCATTACAAAAAAAGTGGACAACGCCGCTAAAGAAATTTTCACTTCAAAAACTAAAACTAGTATTTTAATTATCAAACAGCCCTACTCCCCGCGGTATCGTGCCAAAAACGCCGGCTGCGTTTCCCCGCTGAATGGCTATACTTAGCATTTGAGCGAGAAAAGAGCCGGCTCTTCTATCACCAGCAGCAACGGCCAGACGCGGTTAGAGTTCCTTTACGAACTTCACCGCACGTGGACCCCACGGACCGATAGTCTCTACAGCAAATAGCACAAATAAAGCACAAGCTTGATGTAAACATTCAAGACCAATTACTTTATACTGGTAAACCCATTGCTTTCCCTTTTATTTTCAATTAATCGACTAAATTGTTTTGAATTTATAATGAAATCAGTTTAATTTCATCGTCTTGTAACAGGTCCCCATTATTAGATTCTTTCCTATTCACTTCTGTACTGAATCTGTCTATTTATTGGTCCAAAACATAGCATGTAGAAAAAGGGTAAATCATTATTATTATCCAGGTGCGCCACTTAACCTGACCTTCGACTTCACACATTCAGTTCATGCCAGGCGATTTTCGCACATTTTATCCCCCTATTCTTCGGTTTTCGTTCCAAAAAGGTTGTCATAATATTACTAGCTGTGCCCCGCGGTTTCACCCGCGTTTATCCTGCGTCTGTACCTCGCGACATGTGAACTTCGAAAGAGACATCACGACGGACGGTTGCTGAATTAAAAAAGATTTAAAAAGTGAAAAGTGTTACGTTAACGTAATTGGTGGTTATGCATGGTACAGGTACTGATATAGCCTTGAATACGAACTGATTTATTTGGATATAACTACTAATACCTAGGTACGAATAATGTGACCTAGTTTGTACCGGCGTTACTATTGCATACTTTATCATGGAAAAGTAGTTATTGTGACATAACTGTAATAGTTAGACATATGGTATTGCGGACTTTTTTGTAGATATTGATATGCTGTATAAAACTGTAGCACAACACTTTGCCCTATTGTCAATAGTTTCCGCTGCGTACGCGATATAAGGATTATTTTTGGTATTTTTTATTTCAGCTTGGGTTATATTAACGAAGTTTTCATACGGATCCCTAACGTTTTGAAAATATTCTATCGCCTATGTTCATCAGGGATAATGTAGGATTCTAATGGTGAAAGAATTTTTCAAATCAGTCCAGTAGTTTCGGAGCCTATGCAATTCAAACAAACAAACAAACAAATCTTTCCTCTTTATAATATTAGTGTAAATAGAATACAAAGATATTCCCAGAAATGAGAAGAATTAGATGTGGCTTGCTACCAAGCCACATCTAATACTTCACCGATATAGGTCAAAAATCCCGAAAGGTTTATGATATTATCGAAACAAATTGTTACGCAAAAACAACTAACATTGAGAATTATTTAAATTATCTATTTAATAATATTCTTTCTTTTCTCTTTCTCTAACACCTATTATATATGTTTTGATTTACCTGTAACTACTATAATCCCTTCTGAATCTTATCACAGACAACAAAATATATTGCAGTCTATTGAATATCACCGCAACAGGCAATACGCCTGCAAAAATATAATCTGTAGTCAAAACACGTGCTACAACAAACAATTGCCAAAGATTCTTGATAGGACAAAAAACATTTTCTAACTTAAACGTAAGTTTATCGGATTTTGATCTCGAATCTGTTCGGCACACATTTGTATGTCTTTGTGGATCTTATCGTCAGGATTAATCACTGTAAGGAAAGCTTTGGGACTCGACCGCAAGTTTTTTTCAACTAAGGCCCTTAAATAAACTACCCAAGAATATAACAGGTAAAAAAAAATATAAAATTATGTACATACTCGTAATATGGTCTTAAAGCATATAGTGACAGTACTTTTTTATTTTGTGATATCAAGTCTCTGAGCCTATAAAAGTCCACTGCTGAACAAACGATGTCATAGTTACCACTTTTTGCAGGTGGTTCAGTAAAAGCAGATTTTTATAATTTTGAGTTGTTATTGGGAAGATTGCGCCATCACCTACTTCAGTTTTCCTCTGTCACTTCTTACGACACCCACGGGACGATATGGGGTTTTGGATATTCTTACACCGCCACTACACGGTTATGTCAGTTTTATATAAAGTTACTTTGTATAATATATAAGATATACGTGGTAGAGCCATGCTGCAGCTATATTAGTAGTATAGTTGTAGCACGAATGGGTCGGCTCGACCGGGGAAGGACCACGCTCTCACAGAATACCAGCGTAAAATAGCAGCTTAACGCTGCTGTGTTTCGTCTGGTGAGTGTAGAGAACCGGAGATCCTTTTTACTGGAAAAGAGGCATTCCATCTTAGTCCTCACGGATGACAACGCATCTGCACTTTAATTCGCAAATGAGGATAAATGTAGATGCCTATGGGCCACAGCAACCACTTACCATCAGGTGGACTGTGTGCTCGTTTGTCACCATATCCTATAAAAAATATAAACACATAAAAGATGATCCTTCCCAAAATTACAGTGAATAGGCTTTTACAAATCTAGTGCGTATAACTGCTCCAGACTCCCCTTGTCATTAGACATCCTATCTGACAAGTAGTCAAAAAAGCTAAAAAATATTTAAAAAAATATGATAAAACTCATTTACGTACGATATTTATACGTTTATGAGCTACGCTAAAGCGAATTAAGTCTGTCAATCAATATAGGTTATTTAAGAATAACTCAATAACCATTGGTCTGACCTTGATCAAAGTCATATGGGACCACACGAGAAAAAAAGAATCATCGAAATCGGTTCGCCCAGTACAAAGTTATGAGGTAACACACATAAAAAAAAACATACAGTCGAATTGAGTACTGTCTCCTTTTTGGAAGTTGGCAGAAAAAACTAGAGAACCTAGGCATTCCATTTTAGCCTTCACGAATGACAATCCATTTGCATGTTGATTCTTAATCTAGGATAGATGTAGGTGTCTATTGGCCACAGTATCCATTTACCATTAGGTAGACTGGGTGCTCGTTTGTCACCCTTAATTCTTTATGTAAAAAATATACGTCGTTCCACCTAGATACATAGTACGAGTACTTGATATTACTTCCGCATCTCCTTTCAATAACCATCTTTTGAAATCGTATAGTGAATGAAGAAAAGTAAAGGTTTATGCTCAGAGAAATATATATGCAGAGTCGTGAAATTAGCGTTAAAATCACTGTCATTGTTCATATTTTATTTATTTTTAGTTCTTTTCGCTCTGTAATTCCTTAGCCATGACTAAATTTTTACACATATAATAATAACAAAAGCACATAGTTCCCTTTTTTACCTATCCCTATTTTACCCTTATTTACCTGGGCCATTGCATCCACTTACAATCGACTAGGTAAAATTTTCTACCATATTATACAAATAATCAACCTCAATTTTACGTTAATATAATCATTTAAAACATGATATATATACTTTAATATATATATATATATATACTTTAATGTGAAATTGGTACCTGCTAAAAATATAACCAAAACATACGGCAGTGAGTCAACCAAGTTTAGATAAGAAAAGTGCAACGCACCGGCAGTGTGTACATTTAAACGTGCTGATTCGAGCTACTTTCGAACCCCTTATAACTTAAAAACTATTCGTCGTACATACATATAAGTAAAAGTCTAATACAGCCCCATTAGAGAAAGTAAAGTTACCTAAATATCCTATATACGACTCACTGCTGGGCACATGCCTCCTCTCATTTCGAACAGGGCTTTAGGGCAAATCATGTCCGCCGCGTTACCCCTATGCGTGCTGGCGGACTTCACATGTCTTTGATTTAATTTCCCTAGACATGCAGGTTTCCTCAAGACGTTTTAACTCACCGCCTAGCACATGCTAAATCAACACATAAAATTGCAATTAACAATTTAATTGGTGTCAATTTATTTTAAGGCACCCTTAAATACATAGAATCCCTAAAATAAACATATTACCTATAGTTCTTGAGTTAAGTTCTAAAAAGTACAATTTTTATCACTCACTGACTCCCTCATCAAATTCCTAGGCTACTTCTAGGTAACTCAGAAATTTGTAATTTGGCATCAAGGTAGATAGATAGATCATTAAGGAGTAAGAAAAGGAAAAAAAATTGAATCTAATAATATTCGATATTCGATGTCGACAAAGTTATTGGTGAGGTTTTTAACATTAAATAATTGGAACTAATATAAACATTTTATGGGTACTTAAAAAAAGATAACTACATAAGGACAAACGTTGATAATGTGACTTGTATAAGGTTAATAAAAATAAATTGTTTTACTTTTCAAATACTAATTATATTCCACCAAAAACATAAATATTATGTAATTCACCTTTATTCAGGGTTGATCGGCGTCCCCGATAAAAGACGTGATCTAAACGGGTGCCAAATTTCATAGCAGTTCCATAAGTAATAGCTATTGGAATACAAATCGTTCCTCAACTATACTAAATACTTTTAATTAATAACGTTATTTGATGTTGAATTTATAATTCGGCATGTTTTAATAGTAAATAAATTACGTTTCGTAATCGTCATCATTATACCCCTTCACAAGCCAACTACTGAACATAGGCCTTCCCAAAGATATGCCGCATAGCACGGTCCTGAACCACCTGCCCCCATAAATATAAATTTAAATATATAAATATTTTTTAAACGTTACCTCCTCGTTTTAACAGTGGTAGAGCCACGCGGCAGCTTTTGCTGTCGCACGGATGGGCCCGCTCGAACCGGGGTGGTACCACGACCTCACAGAATACCAGCGTGAAGTAGAGGTTTACCTCTGCGTTTCGCTTGGTGAGTGCAGGTGGCCGGAGGCCCTTTTTACTGGAAATGAGGCATTCCATCTTAGTCCTCACGGGTGGCAACGCATCTGCATTTTGATTCGCAAACGAGGATAGATGTAGATGTCTATGGGCCGCAGCAACCACTTACCATCAGGTGGACTGTGTGCTCGTTTGTCACCCTTATCCTATAAAAAAAATACTAGGATTTTCTCCTGTATAGTGGGATCATTTTACATACATAAATCTCACAAGGACAAACATCCAGACCCGGAAAAATTATTTGTAAGCCATACAAATACTTATTTCGCGCGGGATTCGAACTCGCGGCCCCAAAGTACAACAACTCATTGCTAAGCCACTGCGCCACGGAGCCGTCTTAAGACTTTCTGCATCTCTTATCAGGTCATCACTAGTACGTAATACGTTCGTTTATTTGAGGGCCATTACTAGAGGATCAATTACGTTTCGTAATAAATTACGTATAATGTAATAATATTTAATAAAAGCTCAATTTTTTATTTAGCAATTTTTTTATTTTATACTGCAATTTATTTAGATATAAAACTTACCAAGTTACAAATACATTATCAATTAACGAATTTTTTTTTTAATAAATTAAATAACTTTGTACATTTGACACCAGCTCAGAACACACCAACAGATTAACTAATAGTTACGCTCATTTCTTTTATTGGCAAAGCCGACAACCCTGGTTGTAGATTGTACCAAAGTTTGCCTTTTTTTACATTTTTTTTCGTTGGGATTAAAACGTCAAGACACAATCGTTGCATAAAAATTAGGAAATACGGAAGATTAGTTTTATGGTATACTGTAATATTATGTTCTCCGCATTTAATAACTTCAATTGTTTGCAAAAAAATATTATCACGATCAATGGTTCAGAAAAACGTCATAGTAATACGGATTTCTCTAAGGGCAAAACGCTTTTTTGTCGCCGTGATGTCGCAACTTCTAACTCACTATAATGAAAGTAAGCTGCAAAAGAAAATGACAATGGTTTCCAAAATAGGCGTATTTAATTTATTGCCTGTTGTGATCATTGCACAATTGACCGAAAAAGCTGCGCATAATTTAGGCTAGCGGATGTAAATATATATGTGTATTTTATATATATAACAATAAAACAATAATAAAAACTTGGTAAATCCAATTGTGCATGCCCTAAGCGCATTAAAAAATTACATATAACATGATTATAGGGATTTTTTTAAAGTAGTTCAAATACACACAAGTTTTCACTAATAACCTTTTTATTATACTTCCAATTTTCCAATTATTTTATGTCAAACTTCAATTTAAAAAAAGACTTGGAAATCCAAAAGTGCACGGCTCATAATGCTCATATGATCATCATGTCATCATTCAGGTAACTCCATAAAATCCAAGACGTATTTAAATATACTTATATATATACATCCTACTTAGTTTTAGTACGTACTACTATTATTCATTCTGTACTTCTAAAATATTGTAATAAAAATCTCTGATTATTATAAAAATCAAGTATGTATGAAATTTGGTTTTTGGAATATTTTGTATGTGTACAGCGATCTTTTTGAGCCGCTGCAAACAACCAATACAGTATCCACTCACGACGGCAGTTGACGCCGAACCCGAGCTGAGTGAGGCAGTCAGACTGTCGCAGTCTATTTACAAAAAATAAATTAATACAAGGCTGTTAAAACACCGAAAATTTCGCCATTTCATAGCCGAAAAAATTAATTATAACTAAACAAAACAAAATTAAACTGCCATGGCTTCCCACATGATAGATAAAGAGATTAGAGAATAGATTGAGTTAAACAATTAATATTATCAAAAGTTATCGTGTTTACCACTCCATGCGGACTTGATGAATCTACACCATAAGCCAATAAAATCACCTTTTTATGTAAAAATAGCTATTAATCGATTAAAAAAAAATATATCAATAAGTTCAACAATCATTTATCTTTCTGACAATGTCCTTTTTATATCGTTTATATGTTCAATGTAAATGTTAGATACGATTTTATGTGACAAAACGTTAGAATCTTGATTTTTAGTCACTAGTAGAACATACCTACGCGCTTTGCGCTAGGCATGCAAAAGAATATCCTAACTGTATTTTATGATTATGATAATGCAAGTACTTAAAACTTACTTTTATATAAGAGTGCTTCACACCTGATGGTAAGTCATCAGACACGTATGCATAAGTATATGTTGTGTATTTCTACTTTTAGCAAGCAGCTTGTTGTCGTTGTTTCCTTCGGTATTGAATATATTTAATAACAGAGAAAATATTATTCAAATATTTTAAAACCCATGATTTAATAAAGTCTTTACAGCCTACAGTCGTTACAGCTTCCCACGGCTGGGAACTCCACTTATTTCTGTTTTACAATTTCATTGGATATCGAACCCAATCTTTGATGCGTACATTGAAATTTACAGCGAGCGCATAGCGGCTCGATTCATTGGCGCTGCGAAGAGATATTTCATCCCTTTGCATTTGTTTTCGCATTTACCATGGGGAGTGCTCTGACGAATTGTTCGGATTAATCCCAGCCGCCAAATTTCACGAACGCACATCGCGGCAGAACTCCCGATACCATCCACATCATCTGAATGATTGGCGGTCCACCAGTGTCCGATTTAGAAAATGTTTTCTCCCTCGCACAACTCCCTTGTGGAATCGATAACCACCACCGATTTTTCCGGACCGATACGACTTAGGGACCTTCAAGAAAAGAGCCTACTCCTTTTCAAAAGGCCGGCAACGCATCTGCAATTACCCTGGTTCCCCTGGTGTTGCAGTGGTTCATGGGAGGCGGTAGTCACTTACCATCAGGTGAGACACATGCTCGTTTGCCCCTCTTCTATAAAAAAATAGCCCTTGAGGTATGGCTCTTAATGTCCTAAAAATATTTACAACTTTAATAATGACAAATCCATTGAATATAAAATCTAATGTGTGTTCTAAACCGCTAACAAAAAGCAAGTTCGTGATGCAAAGCTTTACACCAATAAACGCCTTCTTCTGGCCTATCGTAATAACAGGCACAGTTCGCGGCAATAGTAATAATATTTGCCATGCTTTTGTCATTGTGGGCTCTGAATAGCAGGCGGAGGTGGGCACGTTATTATCCTGTCGGTTGTAACGATGCTTGCGTTTAGGGATGATATTAGTGATGTACGAACATATCGATAAACGTACATTATCATTAATTAATATACTTATTAATTCATTCCATAGTGCTATGGATATTTAAGTGTATTATTGAGTATATTTGTCAAATAAAATTAATAATGACAATGACTCTTTCAAGGAACATTTATTTTATTATTGAAATGAATTTGTAATAAAAACTTTAAAAAAAAAGAGTGACAAAGTAATATTTTTCTATTTTATTAAAAAAATAAGCGTTATTTTTTCACGAAGTTTTACCTTTATCTACAAATTATCCTCGATTAAGAATCAAAATGCAGATGCGTTGTCACCCCTGAGGACAACGATGAAATTAATTGTTACCAGTAAAAAGGGTCTCCAGTTCTCTCTTCTCTTTCTCTTTTTCTCTCACTCACCATACGAAGCACAGCAGTATTAACCTGCTATTTTACACTGGTATTCTGTGAGAGAGTGGTCCTACACCGGCCAAGCTGACCCATTCGTGATTCAATCATAATATAGCTGGCTCTACCTCGCAAAAAAAAATAGTCTTTCCTTTTCCTTCCTTTTTTTAGCCGACTGCCAAGAAAGGGTTATGTTTTTCGCACGTATCTTATATGTTTGTAAATTTCTTTATTACCTCATATTTTCCAAACTGCTGGATGGATTTCGACAATTAAGGTATCGTTTTATTCGTCTTAAAAATTTAAGTATTCTTAGATGGCTGTTTGTAAAAAATAAACATAATGGCGGATTTTGGCGTAAAATTGTAAAACGTTAATTAAAAAAAATACCAAAACTACTAAGTAAGGTACCAAAATAAAGGAAATTATTAGGGAATTGCAAAAATATGTATAATTTATATGTTTAAATCTAATAAGAATAATAAATGTTTTGAAAAGTTTTTGAAAAAATGGTAAAAACTTAAAACTTTGTGTCGTACCTCATTCTATCATATGAAATTTAGTTTATAAGAGTGTGTTTACACACACACTTGGAAGTTTAAAATAAAATATATAATTAGAAAAATAAAAAAGCCGACTACAAAAAAGACAATTTAAAAGTAATGCACTAAAACAACCGAAACAACATTGAGAATAGAAAACAAAATTAAAATAAAGTCTTAACAAAGTAAATTCTACTTCGGTTTAACAGACTATACTATTAGCTGAAAGCCTAAATTAAATACCCAAATCAAGCTTAGTAGCAGGCTAGACCCATTTGCAAATTATAAACCGAAAGAAAATTAATGGATTCCGCTTGCAACTAAACTTAATGTGGGTATTAACTTAGGCTTTCAGCTCATAATATAGTCTGTTAAACCGAAGTAGAGCTTACTTTGTTGAGACTTTATTTTAATTTTATTTTCTATTCTCAATTTTTTTTAAATTTAAATTAAAATTTAATTACATAATACTAATTTTTATCGACAATACTAAAAACTATAATAATAATAAAATAAAACTAAACTAGAAACTTAAATATATATATTAAATATATATTCTGAATTTTGTTTACGTTGTTTTAGTGCATTACTTTCATTGATATACAAAACTTACTTTTAAATTGCCTTTTTTGCAGTGGGGTTTTTGATTTTTTAAATCATTTTTCAATTTAGTTATATGTGAGTATTCAAGGGTTGCATTGCCTACTCATTAGCTGTATTATGATTATATGTTATAAAAGTCTAGACCTACGTTGCGCTACAATAATCGATAATATCAAAATTATTTTAAATTAATCGTGCTTTTAACAAATAATCTAAAGTGTTAGCTTTTAATATTGTCACCGCACATCACTATACAACAGCAGTATGTTCCCACATTTTTTGCTCAGGCGCAACCAACAGGGATTACCAAACAATGACGTGCGTAGACGCAGGCCACACATCATCTCGCAAAGAGCAAAACCATTTTTTTGCCAACACATTTAATGGGATTCCACAATTTATTGAAGGATGCTTTCAGAAATAAAACGATTCCAATTTTATATATCAACAGTCAACGATTGAAAGTGGCCATTGAAAGAAAATTCTTCGATTCATATTTTAAGCTTTTTATCGGTCTTCTTATTCGGATAGGCGAAGTGTTAATCATACAAATAAAGTTGTTACAACGTGTTGACAAAGAATCATCATCGAACACAACTAGGTGGAAGGACTTTTTTTATTATAAGCCAATTTCACCATCGCACATCGCGACAAAACTCGCGCTACTATCCATACCATTTGGATGATTGGCGGTTCACCACTGTGCGATTTAGAAGAAGTTTTCTCCCTCGCACAACTTCCTTGTGGAATCAATTACCACCAGCGAATTTTCCGGACCGATACGACTTAAGAACCTTCAAGAAAAGAGCTTACACCTTTCTAAAAGGCCGGCAACGCATCTGCAATTCCCCTGGTGTTGCGGTTGTTCATGGGTGGCGGTAGTCACTTACCATCAGGTGAGCCGCATGCTCGTTTGCCCCTCTTCTATAAAAAAATGCTTTACCTGGTGGTTAGTGGTGATGTAGCCTTAGATGATAAATTACGCTGTCTTAGCTTAACAAAAGCCTATTCACTCTTATCTTGAAGACGCCCAGATTGTATTCGGACAGAAAGACAGATGACGGCAAATTATTCCACTCCTTTGCTGTATGCATTACAATAGACGAAGCAAATCGTTTGGTTCTAATGCGTGGTGCGACAACAAAGGGGTGAAGACCCGCCAATTTTTTTCTAAGGTGGAAAGGAGAGAGAGGAATTAAAACGTGTAATTCCTGCGCACACTCACCGAAATGTATCCTATCCGAGAGGCTGGCTACACTGCGTCTGCGCCTGCAACTTCTTTCCTGCTGAAGAGTCCGTCTGGGAAGGTACCCCTCTTAGCTGTTTATACTTCCAAATATACTGCTGCTCTGCAGTGCAAGCCAGTTCCTAATTGAAGGGTATAGAGAGCTAGTATAATTGCAGGCTGTGAGTGTGCAAAACACCATCTCATATATCTCTATAAATTATATTTTTATATGTATGTTTATATTTCTCATATTTTTCACTGTAAGTTTTTGAGGCGGATTTTATTATAATTATCTATTTACATCCACTCTTACCACCTATATTTACACATAATCGTTACGCCACGGGGGGATTAGGGCTAGGAATAGTAGGATATATCCGCTATATCCTATAGGAATAGGAATTAGTAGGCTATATCCGTGATTTTTTTAGAGAATAAGGGTAACAAACGGGTACACAGTCCACCTGGTGGTAAGTGGATACTGTGGCCCATAGACATCTACAGTTATCCTCAATTAAGAATCAAAATGCAGATGCATTGTCACCCCTGAGGACTGAGATAGAATGCCTCGTTTCCGGTAAAAAGTGTATCCGGTTCTTTATACTCATGATATGAAACACAGCAGCATGAAGCTACTATTTTACGCTGGTATTCTGTGAGAGCGTGGTCCTACCCCGGTCGAACCTACCCATTTGTGCTGCAACCACAATATAGCTGCAGCATGGCTTTACCACGAAAAAAACATACATAAATGTTATTGTAACTCCTAAACGCAGTTGAGGTGTTCAGATTATTTGGAAGTCGTTATTGTGGTGCAAAAGTCGTCAAGGAGATCATCGTCGTCATTATCATTACTACCAACGTAAGAATTTTGAAAGAGTTTCAAATCAAATATATAATATTTTTAATAATAATATTACCTTATATGAGGGAGGATTGCTTCAGCAAATATTCAAGGCATAAGAAAATACAAAATATACTACTTCCTAAAAATAGCTCCCATGAAACAGTGGAGGGAACGGTAAAAGTAAAAATGGCTAATTTATATTACAAAATAAGTGCTAAGACATTTGAATTAAATATGTTTATTTAAATATTTGCATGTTAAGAAACAGCAGGAGCAATAATTGCATCTTAAGTTATTTAAATTTACAGATGCTCACATCATGAGGAATTATTTATTTATTACAAAAACAGTTACAGTATCATAACAGTTCAACGCCAAGACAATTCTGTAAAAAAAATAGATACAATTATTGACATACACAAAAGTTATATATTTTTAGAATTTACTCGTAGTAAGGAAATCAAGCACGTCTAAGAAATTAAAGAAATATTTCGAGAGCATATCAAGGCCGCCAACACTAGGACACTAGCAGCTCCCCCCGAACGGGTTCCCGCCTTGTCGTGGCGGGGGGGCTTAGTAGCCGTGGCTTGGTCACCCACGGTGAACAAAGAGGAACCCCTTGGCTGGCCCGTGGTGTAGGGCCGGCCCGAGGTGGCCACTCCGAGTGGGCTTGACGAGCCCACTTCGGATGTGTGTTGGTGGGCTGCTGCGAGAGGGGTGTCCTCCCCACCCCTACCTCTGCAGCCGGGGTGGAGTCGCGGAGGAAGAGGAGTGTTGGTATGGCGATGCGCCACTCGCCCTATCCTCCGCGACTCAGACGGGGCCGCACCGTCAATTGATGCGGTGGTGGTGGGGTTGCGGTGGGAGAGGAGTGTCGGTATTGCGAGGCGCCGCTCCCCCTACCCTCCGCAGCCGAATTTTGGTTGGCGGCGGAGCCATAGACCAGATCCGCCGCTGGGGTCAGGAAAGCTGGTGCTCATGAGTGCTAGTTTTTCCTGGTCCCATGGCCTTCGCGCATCGGACACGGGGGCGTCCGTTGCGCATGTGAAATTGGAGGCCGAGGAGGAGGGCGCGCCATGTGTTCTGGTGCGCCTTACCGGAGAAGGAGATGGGGGAGGAGTGTTCCTCTCCCGAGGAGGGGCCGCCATGGGGCGGCCAGCGCAGGTGGGGCCGCGGAAGTGTGCGAAAGCGTTCCCGTGGCCCTGCCAAAATGCGACTAGGGTGGAACACCATGGGGTTTTAGTCGGTGCGAGTCCGACATAACCCGTCCTTGCCCCCGCGAGGCGGGTATGCGTAGGCATTTCCCCATGTAAAAAAAAAAAGAAAACACTAGCAGCTTCTAAATATATCTGGGTTTTTTGGTTACCAACATGAAATGATCGACGAACTTACATACCTACGAGTTTCTCACAGTAACATTCCGCAATATCCGCAATATATGCGTTCGATTTTGCTGATTACTTTACTAAACATAGGAGGTAGGTTTTTTTGGCAAATATAATATTTTTCATTGACTATCAAATGGTAGTCAATGAAAAATATCAATACCAATGTTTTATCTTAATATTTGATTTTTATTCATTCGTTAACTTTCCTAGGATTTTCTCCTGCCCCGTGAAGGCATTTTACATACTTACCGTGAGTTGCACAAGGATAAACATCCTGACTCAACGCAATTATTTGTAGGCCATACAAATACTCGTTCCGTATAGGATTTGAACCTGCGGATCTCACCGCCGCCACTCATTCCTAAGCCACTGCACCACGAATACCTAATAGATTATATAGTTTTTTAACAGCAATTTTTAACCCCCGGTTTATTTTTTACCTGAAAGCAAAAAAATTACAAACACATCCATATTATCTAACAAAGTACTGAAAAAAATGTCATTATTTTTTTATCTCTTAATACAACACTTTTTTAAAACAATGAAATTATAAAGAAAATTGTTTAACCTATAGAGAAATGCCCATTGTGATTTTTTAAGAAAAAAATCTGAATTAATTATTTAAAAATCGAAATATAAAAAAACGTTTTTATACAAGTAAAAAAATATTTCAGGAATTTTTTTGTAAAAATCTCAATTTTGCCATGACAATAAAATGGTATTGTTTTTTTAATAAATATAAAACATATCTATTTGTTTATAAACCACTTCTTAACAAATAACGTAAACATTTCTACCTGCATTAATTAGTATAATCGTTTGAAGAAGTTAAAAACAGCAATATAGGTAATTATATTAGTCAAAAAAATATTAACAACATTTTTTTTTTAATTTAACTTATTGTTCATTTAAAAAAATATTACAATAAACAAAATATAAAACTAATAAACTTTTATCGAGTGACCTTGTTAAGTATGTATATAAGAAGGACTCCAAGAAGTAAAAAAATTATAGCTCAATTAACTATTTAAACTTATGTGTCGACTTGTAAAAACAGAGATTGGATAAAAAATTGTTGAATAACAATCGTATAACTTTTTGAGAAATGGACATAATTTTTTTTCCAACGGGGCTTTATTTATTCAAAGGTTCTGATGACACCATAATTTTTTAAATTTTTTAAATTAATGTTTAATACTATACAAAACTATTTTACGTGATATACTGTCTTCAGTGGCGATGCGATCATACCGTAACGATCGCCCGGAGTCCATTTTCTGCGTTAAATAAAAGTTTTAAATAGTGCAGATAGAATTCCAAGAGTCGGGACTTTTTATTGGAAATTTCCTCCTCTTTGAATCTTTTATTTTCAAAAGTTATTAATGGTGTTTGTGTTAGTAACGAAAAAATTAATATCTTTTTTTTCATCTTATTTTGTTAATAACAATTGCAATTTTTTATGTGCTAACAAATCCTCGAGAGAAATTTCTAGACGTATTCCAAATAGAATGAGCTATCGCACGTAGGTTTAGGAACGGGAATAAGAATTAACACGTTTTTGAACTGGTTGACAAGACTATATTAACTAAGTATTATTTTAGTTGGCAGCAAGAAGGCTTTACCGCTTACTGGTACCACGTGTTTACACTAGATGGCGCTTATATTTTAAAATTCGTAATGATGTGTAGATATAATATTATCAGCAAAAAATGCTAACAGATTTAAGATTTATCTAGCGAAATACAATTAGCATGCATTAGTGTTTTTATCGTATTAATATGGTAATTTAATAAAGGTATGAATGCTACGATTTACCTAAGCCTTGAATTTTAATAATTTATGTGCGTATCTGCTAAATCTATTAGATTAGAACATACAAATTATTTTTTATTTCACAAGGTATTTAATTCTATAAAACATTAATTTTGATGACTTCAGCCACTTATAAATTTTCGTTTAAATTTTAACTTCTAAATAAAGGAAGAATAAGAAATGTAACTAAATATGATAATATAATGAATTTTATATAATTAAATTAGCTTTATAATAATATAATTCCTTAAATACAACATAAAAATAAAAAAAACGATGAACAATAGCAAAATAAAATACAACCAGGGGACACCCGGGTTTGAACCGGGGACCTCTCGATCTGCAGTCGAATGCTCTACCACTGAGCTATATCCCCTCGTATGTTAGGAAGTGATAAAAAGAATATGGTTACGATAAATTTTTATAAAACTTCTATAGAACTAAATGTAATACTGTGGGCAAAAAATAGTAAGACTGTTCATAGTTTTAAAATTCTTTATTTATTCTGCCAAATCTATTTCATCCCCCTTAAAGTAATCTCCCCCGACCGCAATACAATCAATTTCCGGAATAGCCTTTAATGCGCGTAGCGATTCACGTTTAATGTCTTCAATTGACTCAAAACGCTTTCCCCGGAGCGGTCGCCTGAGTTTGTTGAACAGCCAGAAATCGCACGGAGCTAAATCAGGCGAATACGGTGGTTGTGCAACGATATTGGTTGAATTTTTGCCGAAAAATTTACGAAGAATCAATGCATGCGACAGTCCATTGTCGTCTTGCAAAAACCAAGAGTTGTCGGCCCATAATTCCGGCCTCTTTTTACGAATAACTTCGCGCAAACGACGCATAACACTCAAATAGTATTCCTTGTTGACAGTTTGGCCGGTCGGAAGGAATTCGGAGCACCACACCTCGATGATCGAAGAAAACTGTCAACATGACCTTGATTTTTGACTTGCTTTGGCGTGGTTTTTTCGGATTCGGCTCACCTTTGGTACTATATTCGGCTGATTGGTCGTCTGTTTCCAGGTCGTAAGCGTAGATCCAAGACTCGTCGCCAGTTATAATACGTTTCATGATAGTCGGAAAGCATTGTTTCACAGACGTCAGTCAGACGCGACATTGTGTTTCAAGAAAATTGAGTTATTTTGAAACCAATCGTGCATTTACTTTTCTTAGGCCCAAATGATCTTTTAAAATAGTTTTCACGGATCCTTCTGATATTCCAACGATATCAGTAAGGTCGCTAATTGTTAATCGTCGATTTTCGATCACCAGTTCCTTGATTATATTGACGTGTTGATCATCAGTTGATTTTGATGGCCGTGCTGGACGTGGTTGGTCGTCAACTCGTTCTCAACCTTCTTTGAATAATTTGTACCAATCAAAAATACTTGCTCGCGACATACAATTATCACCGAAGGCCTTTTGCAACATTCTGAACGTTTCGCCACCATAAATTTGATTCCGTACACAAAATTTAATGGAACTTCTTTGTTGAATAATTTCACTTATTGTAAAAATCGACGAATGCACTATTTGTACTTCAGAAAGCCAAGCGTATACTAAACACTAATGAATGATTACTTTGATGTGATATTTGGCACAGATGTCATTGACAGTCATACCAACGTAGAAAAAAAAATTGGCGAATGGATTTCCGCGCGAAATTTAAATTAAAAAGTCTTACTATTTTTTGCCCACGGTAGTAGGTTATAATTTTAGTCAAAATCTAAAATTTTAGTCCTTGATTCTCCTCTCAACTAGAGCAAATACCCAAACTAAGTGGCGTATTGTTGGCAGGATTCACAAATTAGCTTTTTCATTCTGTCATTACCTCACTATAAATCAAAGGCGTGACTCTAGATTTTTTTATATAGTATAGGGTCACTAACGAGCACACAGTCCACCTAATGGTAAGTGACTGCTGTGGCCCATAGACATCTACATTTATCCTCGTTTGCGAATCAAAATGCAGATGCGTTGCCACCCGTGAGGACTAAAATGGAATGCCTCGTTTCCAGTAAAAAGGGTCTCCGGTTGTCTACACTCACCATACGAAACATAGCAGTGTTAAGCTGCTATTTGACGCTGGTGTTCTGTGAGAGCATGGTCCTTCCCCGGTCGAGCCGACCCATTCGTGCTACAACTATACTTTTAATATAGCTGCAGCATGGCTCTACCACGTACAAAATTTTGCTTGTTCTCTTCTCTATCTTAAATTATCCATCCGCTCTTTATCTCAAGGACTGGAACTAGAAATCTAGACCTTTATAAATAGAAGTAAGCGTTTCTCGTCTAATTGTAAATTAAGTATCCCACTACATTCCACAAACTTTTTTGGAAAATATTTCACCATACAGGCTGCGCTTTTCTGGTACTCCTTGCCCGAATACGTTTGACTTGAAAAGACTGCTTTTAAAAGACTGGTACGTGAATACTTTTTAATGACAACAGCTGTTAGTTAGTATGGTCATTGTTATCATTTGGTTACCTTTATTGTAAGTTTATGTTATATATCTATTTATATTTAAAATAAATGTTATGTATATAATTACAACCATATTTACAAAATTACTTATATAATATAATATGTTAATTTCCCCAAACACCTAAAAATATTTACTTTCAATTACGTATCTGCTTTTGTAAGTTTTAGATTTGATCCTCAACTGCTTCTAATTAGAAAAAAAGCATTTACTATATTATACCTTCATCCTTGATTTTTATGGGTTGTGCGTGTATTAGGCGCAGTTGACAGTTCTGTTATTTATTTTTTTTAAATTCGTAAAATCATGGAATTTGTAAGTAATAATGTCTCATTGAAGAATCTTGAATTTAGTAATCTACTACCGTGCATTTTTTAAGGAATTTCCTGCCACGTATTATTAATTTATCAAAGTAACTTACCTGTAAGTGTCCTTCGATCAAAATTATATAAAGTTGACGCCTCCTCTGTGTGAATTCACGGACCGAATCACACGAATTTTTACCTTCCGAGGCAAAAATAAGATTTTTACTGGTATCCCAGCCTATATCAGCTCCCACTGGCAACACTATACACCTCACGTCATTATGAATTTATATCCTCTAAAAATAGGAAAAAAAATTGAATTGCATGCAATCACTAATGGTAAGTATCCAGCAGGGTAGGGTTGTACACAGAGGAGGCGTCAATGTCATATAATTTTGATCGAAGGACACTTACAGGTAAGTTACTTTGATCAATTAATTATATTCGTTGACGCCTCCTCTGTGTTTGTATACTATGTAGATGCTTAAAGATTTGATTGCTTAATTTTAATAATCTATTGTCATAATTTATCATTATTAAACAAGTTACAACTAAACAAAAAATAATCAATATATATATCCAGATAATGTAATTTCTCATTATGAATTCATCATCATCATCATTACAGCCCTTCACAAGTCCACTGCTGAACATAGGCCTCCCCCAAAGAATGCCACAAAGCACGGTCCTGAGCCACCTGCATCCATCGACTTCCTGCATATCTTACCAGGTCGTCACTCCATCTAGTGGGGGGACGCCCTACACTTCGCTTGCCGGTACGAGGCTGCCATTCCTTTCTTCCCCATCGGTTGTCGGTTCTTCGAGCTATATGGCCGGCCCATTGCCACTTCAGCTTACTAATCCGTTGGGCTATGTCGGTCACTCTGGTTCTACTGCGGATATCCTCATTTCTGAGTTTATCACGCAGAGAAACTCCGAGCATAGCCCTCTCCATAGCTCGCTGAGCGACCTTGAGCTTCCTCATACGGCCAGCAGTGAAGGACCACGTCTCAGTTCCGTAAGTCATCACTGGCAACACGCACTGGTTGTACAATTTCGTTTTAAGGTTTTGAGGTATGTCTGACGAGAAGATGTGTCGTAGCTTCCCGAACGCTGCCCAGCCGAGTTGAATCCGTCGATTGACCTCTCGGTTGAAGTTGGACTTACCTAGTCGGACTATTTGTCCCAGGTAAACATACTAGTCAACAACTTCGAGCTTAGTGTTCCCAACAACTACCGGCATAGGTGTGACATGGACATTAAACATGATCTTTGTTTTGTCCATGTTCATCTTAAGACCTATCCGTTGGGAAACACTATTGAGGTCATTGAGCATAGTGCTTAGGTCCTCCAGCGATTCTGCCATAAGGACTATATCGTCGGCAAATCGAAGGTGAGTGATGTACTCGCCATTGATGTTGATACCGTATCCTTTCCAGTCCAGAAGCTTGAAAACGTCTTCCAATGCAGCGGTGAAGAGTTTCGGGGATATGACGTCACCCTGTCTAACACCTCTCTGCAATTGGATAGGTTTCGTACTCTGGTTCTGTACTCGGATAGCCATCGTAGCCCTACTGTACAAGCACTTCAACACTTCGATATACCGACAGTCAACTTGGCACCGCTGAAGGGACTGCAGCACCGCCCAAATTTCGACGGAATCAAAGGCTTTCTCATAGTCCACATACGCCATTATGAATTATTGTTAATTTATTTTCTACTATTTCAAATGAGTTATTACTTTTTACTTATTGTGCTGCATGTTTAAGCTGAAATTAACGCATTTCTTCCTTTCTTTCTTTATAATTTTGATTGTGACTATTGGAATGTTCTAAATTCGCGTTATTTTCGAATATGTTTCCCCCACGAAAATAATTCTGAACAGAATGCTCGCAATATCAACGCCTCCTTCAAGCTGGAATCCTCCCCAACTATGTCCTAAATTTTATTAGGTCGAGATTTAGTTTACTTTTTTAGTATTAGACAAACGAGCACAAAGTCCACCTGATGGTGAGTGGTTGCTGTGGCCTATAGACATCTATCTACATCTTAGCTCGACTACGAGTCAAAATACAGATGCGTTGTTACCCGTGAGGACTAAGATAGAATACTTTGTTTCCAGTAAAAGGAGACTCCGGTTTTCTAGACTCACCATCACGGCGTGATTTACCCACAAACTAACTAGGCTGGAGCCAAGGGCGCAAGGTTCGAGGGGGCGCCGAGCTCTTCTTTGCAAGCACCACTTATGTACAGAATAAAATTTGTTATAATATTATTAATAAATAATAGAGTAAGTGCCGCATAAATAAAGAGCAAAAAGTAACGTATTATTTTTTGTTCTTTCTTTATTTTTGGTATAAAACAAAACAAATAAATTGATTGTAAAAATAAGACTTTGAATTATTTGGTACCTTTCGTCTTTTTTTGACCGACTGGACGGGATTCAGAGATTTTAAACTTCTTAATCTCTCTTATCTACTTCTAATTTCATTAAGGTGTTTTGTCAAGGATGTCATAGGGAATTTCTATCAGCCATCTGCTCCATCCCTGCACAGGGCGAACGGCCCAAGACAACAATTCAACAGCAACAACAACTCACTGGCCCATGCCGCGAAGGAAAGCCGGTTTTTAGGTTCCCTTTTGAAGTTCAACTCAACTTTCGATGACGTGGGGTACACACCCCCGATAATTCTGTGGTGTGATTGGATGTGCGGTTTAAACAGCGCTTAGTGTACAAAGCATTCCTCATCCTGGAAGTCAACAAGCCGAGTAGGCCTGTTGGAGTCCCTCTTACGATGCTGAAAACGGGTGCTCCGGAGTTAGCACTGGTTCTAACGCGTCTTTTCAGGTACTCCTACTTCCTAGACGTAATCCTAAACTTATGGAAGACAGCTTTAGTGCACTCGATTCCTAAATCGGCGACCGCTCAGACACGTCCAATTACACGCTTATCGCTATCGCCTACGTGTTCTCCAAAATAATGGAATCCATTATACACTGCCAGTTCACAAGGTACCTTGAGGGTCATGAGCTAATTACTGATCGCTTAGTGACCACCTGGCCGTCATTAATCAGCTGGTTCTAGTTCTAATTTTCTAATTTGTTGACTCATAGATGAGTGGAAGCAGTAGAGTCCTGTGAGTCTTGGTCGTTACTTTGGACTTATCGAAGGCCTTCGATGGGCTTTGACTAAAGTGCTTCCTTAGAACCTTCCTTCCTTTGGGCTTTCCGAGAAGTTGTGCAATTGGATCATCGGTTTTCTTGCAGATCGGAACATCTAGGTCGTAGTAGACGGTGCATACTCCGACTACTATTAATGTTCCACAAGGCTGCGTTTTATTACCTACGCCGTTTCTTCTGTGTATCAATTACTTGTTGCTGTTACTGGTAATAACACTGGTGATTCTTCTTACACTGGCATGCTACTATTTCTCGGGAACACATCATCGAGTATTGGAACAAACCTGTCTGGACTGATGACTTAGAGATCTTGAAGAAACGTGCTTACACCTTTTAAAAAGGACGGCAACGCACCTGCTATTTCTGGTGTTGCAGTTGTTCATGGGACACTTACTATCAGGATAATTTGATTTAATGTTGGAGACACCTCGGGGTGGAAAGCTAGAAAATATAAAATATAGTAAACATATTGGTGGACTGGGCAGGTACAGACAGAACAGGCTGATGGGGTGGGCAGGCGCATATCAATAGTTAGCCTAGGGCTATCGGAACTCTAAATAAGGTACTGCTCACCATACGAAACACAGCAGCATTAAGCTGCTATTTTACGCTAGTATTCTAAAAGAGAGCATGGTCCTTCCCATTTGTGCTACAACTATACTACTCATATAGTTGCAGCAAGGGTATACCACGTACAAGAGTAATTATTGAGGAATTGGTGACAATTAGTGACCTAAGCAAATAATTAGTGACTAAATACTTTATAAGATATAGCCCGTTTTGAGAGGATTCTAGCTTGAATTCAAGCTATAAGCCTCCCCTCGAAAACACCATTATTATCTGTGTCTGAGATGTGATTCCTATTGTAAGATCGGTATATGATTCCTATCTTACGATAAGAATCATATACCGAGGTTGGGACGTATTGCTCCAACGGAACCGGAGATATTCATATAGGGTATATATCATAGAGTAATTCCAGAAAGCCCATATATTTCGTGTCAAAATAGAAAAATTAAAAAGACCGAAGTGGATATCGTATGATGTTTTCTTCTGCCTGTAACAATCCACTTTTTACTCGTAAAAACCATCGAAAATATTCTTAAGTCCAAAGATATTTCTAAATCATATTACAAAAGAATCCAAATCTGTATGTCCATTAATGAGTTGGATATTTTTATGTCAAACATTTTTTTTATAGGATAAGGGTGACAAACGAGCACACAGTCCAACTGATGCTAAGTGGTTGCTGCGGCCCATAGACATCTACATCTATCCTCGTTTGCGAATCAAAATGCAGATGCGTTGCCACCCGTGACGACTAAGATGGAATGCCTCATTTCCAGTAAAAAGGGCCTCCGGCCACCTGCACTCACCAAGCGAAACGCAGAGGTAAACCTCTACTTCACGCTGGTATTCTGTGAGGTCGTAGTACCACCCCGGTTCGAGCCGGCCCATCCGTGCGACAGCAAAAGCTGCCGCGTGGGTCTACCACCGTTAAACATCATTTACGTTTACACCTAGCCTTATCGCAGTAATCACAATAGCTTAGTAGTTGTGACAGGCAGTTTAGCGATCGCATTTCCAGATATCTCGCACTACGTTGCCGGTCCGAGTATTTTACATAATGGAATACTGCCAGCGATAGAAAGTGTACTGGTTATCTATTGTTTCTACTAAGAAACAACTTCGAAGGCTCCGTGACGTAGTGGCTTTAGCAAGAAGTTACGGCGCTGAGGACCACGGAACCGAATCACGCACGGAACAAGTATTTTTATGGCCTGCAATTAATTGTTCTGAGTCTGATGTTTGTCCTTGTGCAATTTATGTATGTAAACAACTGCCTCCACGATACAGGAAATAATCCTACGTTTTTATAAAAAATAATGAAACTGTCTTCTCCTGAACCTCTAGCATACGGAGAACTTAGAGAAAACCGCTGAAAAATCATCTTAAGTTAAATCACACAAAGGAGAGGAATCTGAATCGGATTGTCTGTTGTGATGAAAAGGGATTTGTATAATAGGTACCCCAGGGAAGGCAACAACATCATTAACAGTTAACGTTGACGCAACAACCTATCAAAAGTCCACTGCTAAACCCTCTCCCATGGACTGCGTCATAGAGGGGATATTTGCTATAATATTCACGCTTAGCTGTCAAATTAATCCGGAGATTTTTTTGTTGTTATTAGAAAGACGCTGCTGCCCATCTCCTGTTTCGGTTTACATCTGTCGCCTCTTACGTCACGTACGGGACGATATGAGGTAGTGGCCATTGGATGACTTCAAACATATGCTTATCCTAAATTGAGTGAAAAAACAAGAGATCTTGCACAATTACTACAACTTCTGAGTATACTTCGATATCAAACAACAAAGACATATCATTTCCTTTATTAGCTTACCACTTATTTACTACTAGCTGTTCCCCGCGACTTCGGCCGCGCGTAATTTATTACGATTGGATTTTTTGGATTTTAACTTTTGGCGCGGAACTCTGATTATTTTTCTATAATAAAAGTAGCCTAAGTTACTTCTTATAACATCAGCTATCTGCCAGTGAAAATCCGTTCAAAATCGGTCCAGCCGTTTCGGAGATTAACTGGAACATACAGACAGACCGACAGAAAGACATACAGACAAAAATTTTAAAAATCGTGCTTTTGTTATAATTACCGTATACCGTACCGTATACTTTCATATGCATAAAGTTAAAATCTTGTATTTCGACATTACAAACAGACACTTCAATTTTATTTATTTGTATAGAGTATAGATAACATTTGTCAACTTACACAATAAGCTGTCTCAAATTTATAGGTGCTTCGACTATATGGAATCTCTCTCTTATGCACCGTACTTATCAAAACTTGCGTCAACTTGTTTCTATTTTATTCCCTTCTATTGACTTCCATCCTTAGGGTTTCTATAGCAGAAACATAAATTAAATTATAATACGAAAAGTACATGGAACATAATGACCGACACAAGGATTAGATAAATAAATATATTTCTTATAAATGATTTTTCCTATATAGAAAGATAATTCCATACGTTCCTTCCCCACTATTCCAGCAATTGGTAGGTAGGATAAGGGAAAAGTTTTAAAAGTTTTCTTCATATCGCTTCTCATTCAACTTTATTTTGTGATCCAACATATTATACAAATAAATGTTAGTACTATTATTTGTATACAAAATTACTTAATTAAAAATAGGACGTTAAAACTTTTGTAGATAACACTCCTAAACTTGTATTCCTGCGAACAAATTCTGCCAAAATCTGATAAAAGTAAAACTCAGGCCCGATCCGTTTTGTTAAAACTTTCCTTTTATCTCGCCACTGTGCGGAGATCGGACGTAAAACCTTAATTTGTATACGTTTATCGTCGACTGAAACTTCGCCAAATTCCATTTATATTCAATCTTCCAACAATCACTGTTGGTGGATGATAAGAAAGGACGTGTTTTTTTATGAAATCGTCATCGAGATTTATATAAATATACTCATAGTAAAGTCTTTACGTTATACGTCGTACATTTATATGTTCCACTGTTGCACATCACACCACTTGGTGACTGGAATGTCTCTTTTAAGGAAAAATCTAGTCTATAATAAAATAATCTAATCTTATCTAAAACCGCAGACAGTTTAGTATTGAAGAAATAATACATAGAAAAGTTTAGTTGAAGTATTGACTAGAAACACTCCTAAGGATTTCCAATTTAATGAAATATAGATAATAAATAATGAATAAATCAAGGATTTATCGATCGATATGTCGATCCGTAGATTTTTTATTTTTTTAAGAATGAATGTATCAGCTTTTGGATACATCAAGCATTATACATAATATGTATTTACATGTCAAGCGTTAGCGCATTCTATGGTTACAGAGGTGCGATCTTACCGGCCACATCTGTTTCGGCGCACGCACAGAATTTTGGCGGTTTGGTGGTTTGTTTGAATTTTGGCGGTGGTAAGTGGTGATGTACCCTTAGATGGTAAATCGCACTGTCTTATCGTAACAAAAGCCTATTCACTCTTGCCTTGAAGATAGACGCCGGCAAATTATTCCTTTCCTTTGCTGTACGTGTTGCAAAAGACGAAGCAAACCGTTTGGTTCTAATGCGTGGAATATCGACCACAAAGGGATGAAGACCCGCCGACCGTCTGCTTGTCCGATGGTGGAAAGGAGAGGAGGGAATTAAGGCGTATAATTCCTGCGCACACTCACCGAAATGCATCCTATAGAATACCGAGAGACTGGCTACTCTGCGCCTGTGTTCGAGGCTGACAAGATTGGTTTCAACCAAATCAAGGTCACCAATGAGCCTCTTAGCACGTCTCTCCACTGAATCCAATGCTGCCAGGTGGCATTTTGCAGCATCAGCCCATATGTGACAGCAGTACTCCATGCACGACCGGACTTGCGCTTTAGCTAGCTTTAGCTCCAACAGTAATAACGTGTATTTTGTTTTAAAGACTAACCACCTGTTCAGCCTTATAGTTTTATAGAGCCATTAGCAATAGTTTATTGACCAATTGTATTAGAATAATTATCTAGTATTAATAAAACAAACAAAAATCTCATTAAAAAAATCCAAATAAGTTCTCAATATTAAAATGCGAAATCATTCTCAATGTAATGTCTTATAAAAAATATGCAAACCCGTTTAAAATTGGTCCGCTATTAAAAGCTTATAAAGAGATAAGAATAATACTATAAACATCCATTATCAATTAAAGTGTTAATTAGGTCTTTTATGTTCCATTCTTGGAAATGAAATAGCAACAGTAGTGGAATAAAACACGATGATATCATGGCTTCCTATAGATGAAGGTACAACTACTTCGCATGTCTACGTCAAATGTAAAATACATAAACCGATGACAGGAAGCGCCCAAGCCTGGCGAGAAAATATACATTCCCATTTTTAATGTCAAATTAATTAAAATCAATAAAAAGATATTCTTTTTTATACATGTAAGGGTTACAAACGAACAGACCACCTTATGGGGTTGCCGTGACCCATATACATGTATCATCAATCTAAAATCTAAAAGATGGAATGCGGCATTACCAATAAAAGGGTCTACGGTTCTCGCCACTCACCGTACGAAACACTGCATCACTATGCTGTTTACGCTTGTATTTCGTGAATCCTAATCCTAGGTCCGATAGTAGCATTATGGTTGTGACCATAATACAATCCATGTTTAGTGGTTCTACCTCTTAATCAGCATCAGCATTATTACAGTCCATTACAAGTTCTCTGCTGAACATAAGCCTCCCTATTTATTGTCACAAAGCGCGGTTAGCTACCTGTATCATCGACTATCTGCATGTTTCATCAATTCGTCTATCTATATGGGCGGTCGCTTTCCAATTTGCTTGCTAATAAGTGGCTGCCACACGAGTTCTATTCTTTCCCATCATTTGCCGGTTAATCAAGTTATAAGTTAAAAATGTAATAAAATATATTACGAAGAAGTACGCCAACATATATTGGGGCTGCGCAGCGAATTCGGTATGTAAACTGTACTTATGTGACTGTAGGAAACCATGGGGTCTTTTTACTAGAAATAGACGCTTCTTAGGACTAAATGGGAAGAATAAGATGCGAATGCACGTATTAGCGATCGTGTACCCTAGTGATCACATATTATCCGACTACTGTTAGCCCTGGGTCCTTGTCCAAATATCGGTTAAACATTTGTGCATTAAAAATATTCTGGAATCGAGGTGTTTTGTTTGTGCCTGTATCTCTAACTCTAAGTTTACCAGGTGTTAGGTTTCTTTTATGTCTAGGAGTCAACCTCTTCATTGTTTCTTCCGCCAAATACGTATTATATACTTCAATGTTACAGCAATTAAATATTATTCTTATTCGTAACAAAAAAAAAACACAACAATTGCATAACTGTTTCGAAAAAACCAACCGCCAAAAGAGTACTGAACAACTTCGTAGAAAATTGTGACGCTCAAAATATGCGTTTCATAATGATGCAGGACTAAACTGGTCTAAAAATAATGATGCCATCAAAAACATAACTTGTAAAAAAATCCAAGTCTCGCAACTCAGTTCTTCTACCGTAAAAAGTTGTGAGATCCATGTAATACCAATCGCATGAAAACACAATATATCTCACAAGTAATAAATATTATATTAAATTAGATTGTTTAGTGTGATTGCCAAGTCAATCTATGTGTCAATCTATGGACTGAATAAATTAACCGACTTGGTATTCATGGATCTCACAACTTTTACGGTAGAAGAACTGAGTTGCGAGACTTGGCTTTTTTTTACAAGTTATGTTTTTGATGGCATCTCATTTCTTTTTGTAGATAGTTATATCTAAGTAGCTATTTACACCTATTATTCCATTATACATAATTATATAGGTACACTGATTCATTCACTGCAAATGTAACTTTGTAATACTATATGTTTATATGGAATTACAAAGTTATTTATGTAGTTGATGTATCTCGCAAACTGGACCGAAATTTTAAAATATTTTATATATATTAAACAATAATTGTATTCCAATTTTGAAGTTTCTATGTTTGCTAGAAGTGCCTTAGAGTTTTGATGATCGGTCAGTCAGTGAGTGACAAAATTAAGAAACTTTGACTAGTTATGATTCTTAAACTACTGGTTCAAATTTAATGAAATTTGAAATATACCGAGTTTATACAATGCCTACATAATTTCTTAAAAAATCAGGCTTCTAACTTTATTTATAACGAAGTTATAGGGTTTCGGAAATGGCCTTAACTGCTTCGACAAAAGGATGGTACGGCCGTGCCGCTTTTTTGCTCGACTTGGCGGGGGCACTGCCGTGCTCCCAGATTTCTATATTTAAGCGAACACTGCACATTAAATGAAACTAATTTCTACGGATTATATGGCGTTTAATTTAACTTTTTAATTTCCGACGTTTCGGGTGCTTTACAACACCCATAGTCACGGGGAGGACTGAGGTGTTTGACGTCCCGATGTCATAGTTAACCCAGCTACCTTTAATTTTTTAAAGATTGCACTGCTGTTTACCGCTCTGAAGTGTGCAGAGGGCCAGTATAATTTTAGGTTTTGAGTGTTCCTTAGAGGTGACTACGCATCTCTAATCTTCTTTGTTAGAAAATGACTCCGGGTGTCCATGGACTGCAGTAGCCTATTAGCTTAACTCTTTGTGGACCGAGATGATGCTTTAAGCAATAAATCCACCTTTTGATCCAAAACTGTTTTGGTAAGGTTCAATAAAGATTTGACAAATGAATAAATTCGTTTGTTACTTCAGTTTTATAAAAAAGAATGTTGCATATCTGTAATCTTACTGCAATAAGCCGCGTCTCCACCAAAGTTTTGTTGCCAACACAACAGTTGCCGACACGTGTTGCCAACAAATGTTTCTGTCAACAAGCGTCTCCACCGAGGGAACAAATGTTGGTAACAAGAGTATTCCTTTGATGTTGCCGCCGAAAATGGAAACAAGTTTTGTTGGCAAATGTTGTGTTGACAACAAAACTTTGGTGGAGACGCGGCTTTACACAAGGCAAGGGCAAATTCAAACCAATCACGTATTTTGGTTCTGTTGTAACTTCTTTTTTATCGCTGCAATTGTATTTTAGTTCCTATTATGCAGTTTATATCGTACACAGTTTGAATGAACTTTAACAACTTAGATTTTAGTGTGTTTACACTACAAACGGAACTTTTTTTTTCATGGGGAAATCTTCTTGGATATCTTCCGCTGCGGGGGGCAACAAAAAGTTTATGCCGGAATCCTACCGGCTAAAACCCCACGGTGGTCACCATTGGCGTATACGAGGGGTCCCAGGATCTCCGTTCGGAACGCAACCGGGGCCCGACCATCGCTTTGCTACACTAATAGCACGTCCCAGGGGTAGTACTTGCTGCCCCCAGCACCCTCGGAGTGGTACCACGAAGTCTCGAGACCACTTCCGAGTCATCGTCTTCCTTGGGGGTTACATAACCAGGCGCTCGAGGCCCCCGTCCCGAGTGTCTGCAACCCCGGAGGCCTCGTATCTGGTAGGGGAACACCGTTTTGAAACTACAAACGAAACTAAAATATCCAGCACTAACTAGGATAATTATGATGTGGGATAATGTGAGTTCAATGGAAATATTTTTGGAATTTGATACGACTTAGGGACCTTCAAGAAAAGAGCGTATTCCTTTTTAAAAGGCCGGCAACGCATCTGCAATTCCCTCCCTGGTGTTGCAGTTGTTCATGGGCGACGGTAGTCACTTACCATCAGGTGAGCCGCATGGTCGTTTGTCCCCTCTCCTATAAAAAAAATCTTATTCCTCTACTGGACTGGATGGAGTTGTAATGGACTAGGGGTTTATTCGATTGATTCAAAAACTTGTTAGGATTTATAAATTAAAGTTAAATTATTACAAAGAGCCGTGGTAGCTCAGATGGTTAGCGCTCGCTGTAAGCTTCACAGTACTTGAGCAACCCGGGTTCGATCCCCGCCGGCACAAATGAAATTGTTAATTGCAATTTTAAGTGCTGATTTACCACGTGCTTGGCGGTGAAGGAAAACATCATGAAGAAACCTGCACGTCTGAGAAATAAGAAAAAATATATATTTCGAAGACATGTGAAGTTCGCCAACACGCATTAGGGCAGCACGGTGGACAATTCTTTTCCCTAAAACCCTCTCAGAAATGAGAGGAGGCCTGTGCCCAGCAGTGGGATGTATATAGGCTGCTACTTTACATTAACTTTTATTACACGCAAATAAAAATGCGATTGTGAGACGACATTCTTGCTAGAATAATACGAAGTATACAGGAAAATTATACCGTTTTTATTATCTAATTAATACGTAGAGTAGATAATATTTATTGGTCTTTACTCATAAAAACCGACGTCATTTTACGAAATGCTTCAATAAAGATCATATCAATATCAGTAATGTAATGTTTTAAGTGTGAGTTTATCACAAAATAAAGATCTCTGTTTATTTACTAAATAAATACTACATAATAAAAGTTTTAACTGAGATAATCGCTCTATTAAACAAACTGCAAACGAGCGGTAATTTTACATACCATTTAAGAAAGATCAATATTCATTAGCATGGTCACGTAATTTTTGTTTTTATAGGATATGGTGACAAACGAGCAGCACACCGTCAGATGGTAAGTGGTTGCTGTGACCCATAGCCATCTACACCTATCCTCAATAAAGAATCTAAATGCAGATGCGTTGTCACATGTGAGGACTAAGATGGAATGCCACTTTTGCAGTAAAAGGGTCTCCGGTTCTCTACACTCACCATACGAAACACAGCAGTGTTAAGCTGCTATTTTAGGCTGGTATTCTGTGAGAGCGTGGTCGTTCCTCAGTAGAACCGACCAATTCGTGCTACAACTATACTATTAATATATCTGCAGCATGGTTCCACAATGTATAAAAATAGTATTTAAAGCGGTGTTAGCCGTGTGGTTGCGGTGTAAAATATTAACTACCCAATATTATTCCATTGATGTCGTACTCGTAAGAGGCGACAAATGAAACTGACCCAGGAGATGGGCAGCAGCATATTTTGATAGGTGAATAAAAATAAGAAAACTGCGGCAGCCAACCGACTTTCCAAGCGAGACAATTCTGGCAATTATCAACCCTATGAGCGATCTATGGGCGAGGTCTGTGTTTAGCAGTAAACTTTTGATGGGACGTTAGATAGGTAATGGTATAGTAATGGGAACATTTTTTTTAACATAGAGAGAGGAGGCGTACGTCACAAGATCTTTGGATAAACGTATACTGTCTGTGTATGTATATATGATATAATACAAGAAACGATTTTTGATAAATATTTTAATAGCATTTGTTCAAGTACAATACTTAAGTTTGACGAGCCCGTACGCGGGTAAGTGTTTATTAAATACTTCAAATACTCTGTACTGACTGACTGACTGTTGATGTGATACTCGCATACTATATTCGAAGTTTGTACTATACTTAAGTAAATAACCAGGCAGTCGAAGTCAAGTATTTGCAATACTTGGACTTCCTGATTATTTACTATTTTTTTATATACCCATATACTAACACTACTAACTAAATATCAGTGCTAAGTATGTTCAAGATTATTAATTAGTATTCAACTCTCTTCTACCGACTTCCAAAAAGGAGACGATACTCAATTCCACTGTATGTTTTTTTATGTCTGTTATCTCATAACTTTTTACTGGGTCAACTGATTTCGATAATTCTTTTTTTATTTGATAGCTGGTACATCTCGTGTCCCTTAAGGTGGCTACTGACCTGCCTGCGGCAGGGGCAATTTAGGGTGTAGGAGTGGGGATGACCCTTAATTGCCTCCTTAATTGTGATGTGTGTAGGCAAGCAGGGGCAATTTTTTTAAGTCGGCCCTGCGACCTTCGATATTGCTACGATCACTGTGCTTCCTAGATTGTCCCTGCGGCAGGCAGGTCAGTAGCCGGCTTTATGAATTTGATCAAGGTCAGACTTATTTATTTTGAGTTATTCTTAATAATTTATATAGAAGTCGGCTGTACAAAATTTTTAATTTTAAATTATTATTCTACATTTCAACTTAAATCTTAAATTGAAAAAGACAGAAGTCGGGTTTGTTATATTAGTACCATCTTTCTTAGTCAGTGGGACTCCTTTTCAGCGTAGAAGCCTCATACCATTATTTGCCGCAAACAAGACGTCATCCACGGTTTTCTTTTGGTTTGAAGAATAAGTAATAATAATAAGCGAGTAAATAATCAGACACAATTACAAACTTCATAGTTCAAAATTTGAGTTTAGAACATATTATTTTTATAATTTACAAAAATGTCGACATTAGGATATCTGCAGTAGAACCAGAGTAACCGACATATCTCTATAAAACAGTACGTTATACTAGCAATGGGCCGGCCATATAGCTTACATAACCGACAATCGATTAGGTAAGAAAGGGCCTCGAGTGGAAGCCTTGTCATGGGTTTTCGGCTTAGTAGCCGTGGCTTGGTCACCTGCGATGAACAAAGATGAACCCACCGAACGCTCCGAGTGGGTTTGCCTAGCCCACTCCGGATGCCAATTGGTGGACTGTTGGCGGGAGGGGTGTCCTCTACCCCTTTCCGTCGCAGCCGAGGTGAAGTCGTGGTGAAGAGGAGTGTTGGTATATCGATGCGCCACTCGTCATATCCTCCACGACCATGGCGGAGCCGCATTACTGATGCGGTGGTGCAGGTGCCACGGGGGAGAGGAATCTCCTCGGCTGAAACTTGGACTAGATGAGTCGCTGGGATCGGGTAGGCTGATGATTACGACTTTCCTGGCCCCATGGGGCATTGGGGGGCCTGCTGCACCGGTGAATTTAGAGGCCGCAGAGGAAGGCGCACCTCGTTTCCGGTGCACCTTACCTAAGAAGGACAAGAAGTAGGATATGTCCTCTCCCGAGTAGTGGCTGCTATAGGGCGGCCGGCACAGGTGGGGTTGTGTGCAAAATGTGTGCAAAAGCGTTCCCGTGACCCTGCAAATATGCGACAGAGGAACACCATGGGGTTTTAGTCGGTGCGATTCCGACATAAACTTTCCATACCCCCGCGAGGCGGGTATGCGTAGGGATTTCCCCATGAAAAATAAAGGACGATCCACGACTAAATAGAGTGACGACTTGGTAAGCGATGTAGAAAGTTGATGAATGCAGGTAGCTCGGGACCGTAATTTTTGGTATTCAGTGAGTGACCTGTGTTTACCAGTGGGCTTGTGGTTGGCTGTGATGATGAAAATGAAATTTTGACATATTAATGTTGCTGATAAAACTTGAGATTTTCACCGAGTACCAGTCTTAAGATACTCGTATCATGATGCATAACTAATAATGTCAGGCTTAACGGAGACTAGCCATTTGTGCAGGACAGGATCATAGTGCACGAGTGTATGCACAAGCAGAAGTGCACTCTCATGCACTCACTCATGCAGTCCAAAAAAAGTTATCCGACAAGATCGGAGAGAGATAAAGCACCGAACCAACTGTTTTACGTTCTTTCTAAGTGACGGGGATGAAATACAACCAAATTCCTGACTCCGGGCTGCTACTGACAATGTATTGACAGAAGCACATAAAAACTAGAATTCGAACCCGGGACCTGATGAACAGCAACCGCGTTTACAACCAATAGAACAACGAGGCAGTCGATGTATAATTATAAGATATGAGGTTACTGCAACTAGTTCTCGGAGATGGACAATATAATATAATAAATAATAATAGGTTTCTTTAGTCTTATGAACGCATTTACCATTTAGTGGAATATTAACTGGTTTAGCATTTTATTATGAAAAATGAAAAAATTCCTCGGTTCTACCCTAATCCCTCGAAAATTGAGTCGAAAATTTTAAGATATATTAATATAATGAAATGAAATGGAAATGACGTGTGGTGGTCGCGAAAGAGAATTCATCGTCCTAGTTGGTCCTGTGGTTGACGCAAGAGACTATGACATCCCAGAAAGATTGCGATACTAGTGACGCGAGCAGCGACAAAGGTGCAAAATAATTTTTTCCCTAAAGGTTACACCACCTCTGACAGTTGTGTGTTATCATCCATCCATCCATTACAGCCTGCAAAAGCCTGCTGAACATTGGCCTCCCCCATAGATTGCCTCATAGGGGGGATTCGACATAGTTGACACGTTGGGGAGCGGGTTGTCAACCGCAGTTTTTAGGTTTAGGTAGGTTTAGTTCCGTAGCCAAATGGCAAAAAACGGCACCCTTATGGATTCATCATGTCTGTCTGTCCGTCCGTATGTCACAGCCACTTTTTTCCGAAACTATAAGAACTATGCAGTTGAAACTTGGTAAGTAGATGTATTCTGTGAACCGCATTACGATTTTCACATAAAAATAAAAAAAACAATAAATTTTTCGGGTTCCCCATACTTAAAACTGAAACTCAAAAACTTTTTTCCATGTAACCCATACATGTGGGGTATCTATGGATAGGTTTTCAAAAATCATATTGAGGTGTCTTATATCATTTTTTTCTTAACTGAATAGTTTGCGCGAGAGACACTTCCAAAGTGGTAAAATGTGTGTCACCCCCCCCCCCCCTAAAACTTCTAAAATAAGAGAATTATAAAAGTAAAAAAAAAAATATCATGTACATTACCATGTAAACTTCCACTCAAAATTGGTTTGAATGATATCTAGTAAGTAGTTTTTTTTTAAACGTCATAAATCGAAAAAAATAATCTATCCTCTATTACAAATCAAAATGTAGATGCGATGTCACCCATGAGGACTAAGATGGAATGCCTCATTTCCAGTAAAAAGGGCCTCCGGCCACCTGCACTCACCAAGCGAAACGCAGAGGTAAACCTCTACTTCACGTTGGTTTTCTGTGAGGTCGTGGTACCACCCCAGTTCGAGCCGGCCCATCCGTGCGACAGCAAAAGCTGCCACGTGGCTCTACCACTCTTTAAAAAAAAATTGCTTTTACTGTAGTGAAGTGTCTTTTTTTTTCTTTTAATAACTTCTTTTAAGATGACGTAATTACAGCTGCGATTAGATACAAAGTGAAGTACCCCTCTTAATTTATAGTTAACATAGATTTTAGAATTGTTATAACTATTTGTATGTTTTATCCGTAATATGCCCATTTTTAGTTATCTACTAAAAGTGAATATACTATTGCTATTTTATGTATTAGTTACAATATTGTATATACACACACAAAACTAAAAAAAATACTAATCCTTATTGTGTCTCTATTTATAATTTATTATAATTTATGCATCATTTTAATAATGCTATTTTATTAAATGTCTAGTGCATCGATTCAAGCGTACTTACAACTGGAGAGGCCCATGTCTGTGGAAATTAACGGAGTGTTTTTTTTATGATTTCGCCAATACGATTTTTTTTATTCGAGAAAACTTTTTTTATGTGAGGTCTTAATTTTTCGGATTATTTTGAATATTTAGATGTTGTCGGCATTATCAAAATCGAAAAACTACACCACTCTTTATTCAAAGGTAACAAAATAAGATAACTATGCGTTACCTTATTAGCAGATTGTTTACTGATTATTTAAAAAAATTGTGATAATTTGTGTTAAAACTTGGCACTATATGAGCTTTATTCAATTATTTACAGATTAGCTTGGCGATTATATTAGTAGATGACGTGTAACTCGCTTAAAATTTATATTTAAGAGTGGAATGTTCTATAAGGCACTGTCCTCAGCAGTAACTCTATCACTAGCGAAATCTACCTACTTCAAAAACTCTCAAATAAAACATTAGTAAATAATAAAATAAAAAATAGATAACAACACTTTGAACATGTAGATAAGGTGACTTAGGTTGTAGAAATAAGGATTATTTAAAAAAATCTTATAATAAAATGAAATTATCTTAAAATTCTTGTAAGTTAACGCAGTATAGAATTTTTAATAAGTAGAGATTAGATAAGAGCCATCGTAGTTCATGAACTTAACACTTGCCCTTACTTCGCAGCGTGGCGGATTAATTGATGCATAACCCTATAAAATGAAAGGCAGCCTGTGTACAAGTGTTGTACGTGTGTAGGATGTGTCTTTTTTTTACAAAATTAATTTAAATTCACATTGAAGTATAAATTTTTTCGAGGCTAAAAATAATTAAAATAATAATTAATATTATTATGAATATAAGAAATCATTGTACCAGTTTTTAGTTGTATTTTAATTTCTTTTTGGTTGCATCGAAATGCAATACTATGTCGTATTTAATGTGCCTTGTGAAAAATATTAAAATTAGCATAAACAGTTAATAAAGCAGACCGGAAAATACAATGTACTCCAAACAGAATTTGGTTTATGCCGAAATTCGTCTTAGTGAAACTATAACCACCTGCCCAGAACTAGATTGTAGAGTGTTCGAACTCGGGACCATGTGATCAGCAGTCGCGCTTACTACCTTTAGACCAAAAGTGCATTGTGAGATAATAAAGAAGGTACGATAGAAGAAAGACACAAGAGCGAAAAATATACATTTAAATAGAGACAAGATGGCTAACATCTAATCGGAATGTTTGTCGTAAATATAGACTGTTATCAGCGTAGCAAAACTTCATCACCAGCAGACATAAGCAACTTAACTGTTTCATGTACCTTTGAACGGTACACGCTATGCTTTTTTTTTATAGGATGAGGGTGACAAACGAGCACACAGTCCACCTGATGGTAAGTGGTTGCTGCGGCCCATAGACATCTACATCTATCCTCGTTTGCGAATCAAAATCCAGATGCGTTGTCACCCGTGAGGACTAAGATGGAATGCCTCATTTCCAGTAAAAAAGGGCCTCCGGCCACCTGCACTCACCAAGCGAAACGCAGAGGTAAACCTCAACTTCACGCTGGTATTCTGTGAGGTCGTGGTACCACCCCGGTTCGAGCCGGCCCATCCGTGCGACAGCAAAAGCTGCCGCGTGGCTCTACCACTGTTAAATTTGTAATTCTTGTAATTCTCTTAAAGGCTGACTTGGGCAAACTTACAAGAGTTATTCTCAAATTAGTGTATTTCATTTAACTAAAATACATTTAAAAACTTATTATTATTCTTTGCCATCTCTCTAAAATGAAGTAGAAATTAAATCTATTTAAAAACTGCTGTTGCTGACGTTGCTAGAGCCAACATTCTGGTCCATCATTAGATCAGCTACATGGTTTTATGCATACCATTGCATTATCATTAAATTTAATTGGGTATTCAAGCTTTAACACAATGGTAATTTTTACACAGTTTTTAGTCCAGTACAAATTAGAAACTACTCCTGCAGTATAAATTATTTAAGAAAAGAAGAATCATTAAAATCAGTTCAGTCGTTTCCAAGGAATCGGTGAACATACATATAAAAACTTACGCCTTGAATATTGAACTGTCCCGTTTTTTTGAACTCGGTATACTCGTAATAGAAAAGCACTTACATTAACATTAATAATCGTATTGCACACACAGATACTTAAATAATCTAAAGTTATTTTTTGTATTACATTATATAATCATTAATCTATCATAATATAAAAATTGTATTCTACACTAATATAATTGACCGTGAATTCGTAATTTGAAAAAACATTAGATGAACTCATACCCAAACATGGAAGTCACGCAATATGTTTTTACAAAACAATTAATTAAACCTTTGATATTGAACTTGCTACGCCCACGAATTCACGCGCAAATATCTTGTGAATAATAATAAAATTCTTAGTGTGTAATACTCTGTTGTGAATTAGGTGTAAAGCATACATCATACTGGTGCAGAGCGGCAAAAAAATTGCTCCATAACCTTCTCAGGAATGAACTAAGCTGTAAATTTACTTTTTAACATACATATTAAAATATAAATTTAATATAAAGTCATAAACAGATTATGGCATTAAGTCCGCCATATGTACAACTTTGTGTATGAAAGATAAAATAAATAAATAAATAAAATAAACAAATAAATTATAAATTCTTAGGCTTATAACCAACATTTTTTATAGTAAACCTGATGGTAAGTGCATGCTGTAGCGCATAGACATCTACATTTATCTTCGATTAAGAATCAAAATGCAGATGTGTTGTCAACCCTGAAGACTACGATGAAATGCCACGTTTCCAGCATTAAAGGTCTCCGTTCCTCTACATTCACAATACGAAACACAGCCGCATTAAGCTGCTATTTTACACTGGTACTCTGTGAGAGCGTGTTCCTTCCCCGGTCAAAACGACCCATTCGTGCTACAACCATAATAAGGTAGAGCTACGTTCCTTTTTTATCTAAAGATCTGGAAGCCTATCAAGCAAAGCAAGCGAAGCAAATCTACAATTTTACTTACAAACATGGCCTACTAAGTGCTTATCAGTCCGGGTTTCGTCCAGGACACAGCACCACAACGGCTTTACATAAATTCACTTATGACATCAGAGATGGTTTGGAAAATAAGAAAGTTACAGTGATTGTGCTTGTTGAATATTTTAGATTTGCTCCCTCAGCCTTAGATTGGTTCTCTTCCTATCTTCGCGGTCTGTTCAAAGTTCTCTGAGTGGGTTGACCTTAGTTGTGGTGCCGGCGGCTTTCTTTGTCCTTTAATTTCCTCGATTTTATTAAATCTATCACCTTCAATATTAATTGTTCCATACCGTCTATATGCCGATGCCTGATATAATCTGATGTTGGTAACATCCATAATGCAATCGGAATATTAAATGCCAACCTTACGTACTTGGTATGTGTATGATGGGTCATTGCAGTTTGGTGCAACTTTCAATGGCGACAAATGCCAAGCGATGATTGTGGGAAGTTTGAGATTGCTGGCTTAAATCGACTACAGTGCGTTGACTTCATTATACTATTGTGATTGCTTAATACTGTTCGTTAAAGTGTGTTAAAACTTTTGGCTTGTATATACCATGTAGTGGCGGTGTACACTTGCCAAGCGTAGCAACTATAGCAAGAAACCCCCTATGATGAAATCTATGCGGAGGGGTCAGCAGTGGACTTTAATAGGCCAATCACCAATATAAATCGTCAAATATTTATTACTTTAAGATCTCATTATTGTTTAAAAAACTTCTTACTTCGTAATTATTAATATTTCCAATTTTTGATTATGCTGATTTGTCTGTGTTTGTGATGTACATATATATAATAGGTCGGGGGTTGACTGCCTCGTTGGTCTAGTGGTTGTAGTAGTGTGACTGCTGATCATGAGGTCCCGGGTTCGAATCCCGGGTCGGGCCAAAAAATCAGTTATTGAGTTTTTCCATCAAGAAATTCTCAGTAGCTGCCCGGAGTCGGGAAGTTGGCGGTGTTTCACCCCCGTGCCTCGGAAAGCACGTAAAGCCGTTGGTCCTGCGCCTGATCTCTCTCCGGTTTACCATCCCATCGGGCTATGAGAGTGAGGGAATAGAGAGTGCACCTGTGATTGCGCATACACTTGAGCACTATAATCCTGTCCTGCGCCGATGGCTAGTCTTCGTTGAGACTGGCCGCCGTGGCCAAAATTCGGTCTGGAGGACATTATTAGGTCTGGGAAAAGTTTCCTCATATTTTGTTTGTATAAAATTGACCTTTTTAACCCTTTTATTTAAGGAGATAGCAGTAAAATATATGTTTATACTCAGTATATTTCAAATTTCATTCAATTTGAACTAGTAGTTTAAGAATTATAACTAGTTAAAGTTTCTTAATTTTGTCACTCACTGACTGACCGATCATCAAAACTCTAAGGCACTTCTAGCAGACATAGAAGCTTCAAATTTGGGATACAACTGTTGTTTATCAAGGAAAAATTTAAATATTTTGCAATCTCGGTCCAGTTTTCGAGATTCACCAACTGCATAAATAACTTTGTAATCCCATATACATATATAGGATTACAAAGTTACATTTGCAGTGAATGAATCAGTGTACCTATATGTGTAATATAATGGAATAATAGGTGTAGATAGGTACGTAGATATAACTATCTACAAAAATAAATTAGATGCCATCAAAAACATAACTTGTAGAAAAACCAAGTCTCGCAACTCAGTTCTTCTACCGTAAAAAGTTGTGAGATCCAAGTAATACTAAGTCGGTTAATTTATTCAGTCCCTACTTAAGGGTCCTTCTGTTTTAAATTATTACGTAATTAGCTAATCAAACAACATCTTATAGTGACCAAATCAATACTAAAAATCTTTTATGTCTTAAATAAATAAATTGACTTGGCAACCATTGTAAAGAATCTAATTTTTATATAATATGTATTACTTGAGAGATACATTGTGTTTTCATGCGATGGCCAAGTCAATCTATTTATTTAAAATATAAAAGATTTTTAGTATTGATGTGGTCGCTATAAGATGATGTTAGGTTAGCTAATTACGTAATAACTTAAGACAAAAGGACCCTTAAGTAGGGAGTGACGGATCTCACAACTTTTTACGGTAGAAGAACTGAGTTGCGAGACTTGGTTTTTTTTACAAGTTATGTTTTTGATGGCATTATTTTTACGCATATCAGCGCTATCAAGCAGCGCTTATTTTCTAACTTGCATACGCATCTCGTTTATTTTTAAATTGACATTCATTCATTCATTTCAGCCCTTCACAAGTCCACTGCTGAACATAGGCCTCCCCCAAAGAATGCCACAAAGCACGGTCCTGAGCCACCTGCATCCATCGACTCCCTGCATGTCTTACCAGGTCGTCACTCCATCTTGTGGGGGGACGCCCTACACTTTGCCTACCGGTACGAGGCTGCCACTCGAGAACCTTTCTTCCCCATCGGTTGTCGGTTCTTCGAGCTATATGGCCGGCCCACTGCCACTTCAGCTTAGTAATCCGTATGGCTATGTCGGTTACTCTGGTTCTACTGCGGATAACCTCATTCCTAAGTTTATCACGCAGAGAAACTCCGAGCATAGCCCTCTCCATAGCTCGCTGAGCGACCTTGAGCTTCCTCATACGGCCAGCAGTGAAGGACCACGTCTCAGTTCCGTAAGTCATCACTGGCAACACGCACTGGTTGTACAATTTCGTTTTAAGGTATTGAGGTATGTCTGACGAGAAGATGTGTCGTAGCTTCCCGAACGCTGCCCAGCCGAGTTGAATCCGTCGATTGACCTCTCGGTCGAAGTTGGACTTACCTAGTCGGACTATTTGTCCCAGGTAAACATACTCGTCAACAACTTCGAGCTTAGTGCTCCCAACAACTACCGGCATAGGTGTGACATGGACATTAAACATAATCTTTGTTTTGTCCATGTTCATCTTAAGACCTATCCGTTGGGAGACACTATTGAGGTCATTGAGCATAGTGCTTAGGTCCTCCAGCGATTCTGCCATAAGGACTATATCGTCGGCAAATCGAAGGTGAGTGATGTACTCGCCATTGATGTTAATACCGTATCCTTTCCAGTCCAGAAGCTTGAAAACGTCTTCCAATGCAGTGGTGAAGAGTTTCGGGGATATAACATCACCCTGACTTACACCTCTCTGCAATTGGATAGGTTCCGTACTCTGGTTCTGTACTCGGATTGCCATGGTAGCTCTACTATACAAACACTTCAGCACTTCGATATACCGACAGTCAACTTGGCACCACTGAAGGGACTGCAGCACCGCCCAAATTTCGACGAAAACAAAGGCTTTCTCATAGTCCACATACGCCAGACATAGTGGCAAATTGTACTCTTCGGACTTCTATACAATTTGCCGTAGGGTATGTATGTGGTCTATGGTGCTAAAGCCCTTTCGGAAACCGGCTTGTTCGGGAGGCTGGAAGTCGTCAAGTCTGCGCGCGAGACGATTCGTAATGACTCTCGAAAACAGCACGTAGACGCGGCTCAGAAGGGAAATCGGTCTGTAGTTCTTCAAGAGAGCGTTGTCACCTTTCTTGAAGAACAAGACCACCGCACTTCTGCTCCACGCCTCCGGTGTAATGCCACCATGGAGCTTCTGAAGGACTTCAAGTACCGGTCTTCCACCCGCTTTTAGAAGCTCCGCTGTAATTCCATCCTCGCCTGGGGCGTTGCCGTGTTTAAGATGCTGGAGAGCCATTGTAATCTCGCTCAGACTGACGTCCGGGATATCTTCGGAACAGTGTCGGATAAGACTCGCTCTTGGATCGTTACTCACACTTGCGTGTGGCTCCAACGATGACGTGTACAGCTGCCCATAGAACCTCTCAATCTCACTCAAAATCTCAGGTGCCCCAGAAACGATGCTGCCACATTCGGTCTTCAGCTTCGACAGTTGGCTCTATCTGGCAGACAGATCTCTGGCAAAGACTTTGGAGCCTTGGTTCCGCTCGATCGCTTCTTCAATACGAGCTGTATTGAAGTTGCGCAAGTCCCGCCGCATGCATTTGGAGATCTGTCTGTTCAGTTGCCTGTATGCTGTCAAATCCGTTGAAGAATCTAGCCTCATCTCCCGTCTAACATCCATGGTGATTAAGAGTGTGATCGGAGAGTTATTGTGTTCTTCTCCGGCGGGTCTTGCAGAACTTAGCACCGACCGCATGGACAGTTTCCACGAGCTTGTCATTCATATCGTCCACTTCATTGCAGTCTTCTAGGCACTGAAACCGGTTTTGTAACTCGAGCTGAAAGGTTTCGGGACTTTGGATTAGAGCACGGGGGGGGGGGGGGGACGGAGCGTTGACTTCATCAGACGAGACCTCTCCAACTTAACAATAAGGTTCAGTGTGCTTCTAACCATTCGGTGATCGCTGCCGGTTTTCACCCTCGCGATCACTGAGACATCACTGAACAGTTGTCATCTGGTCGTCATTATGAAGTCAATCTCATTTTTTGTCGAACCGTCGGGGCTCGACCAGGTCCACTTTCTGTGGGGCCGCTTCTGGAAGAAAGAGTTCATCATAAAGAGTCCCTCTTTCTCCATGAAGTCGGCCAGCTGCTGGCCCCTTGGGTTCCGTTGCCCTATTCCAAATTTTCCTACTTTCAGCTCACCGTTCTCTCTTGTGCCTAGTTTTGCATTGAAGTCTCCCATTAACACCATATATTGGGTTTTGGAGGAATGCATGGCTCTAAAGATATCCTCATACATTTCCTCCACCTCCTCATCGGGGTGGGCCGAGGTTGGTGCGTAAACCTGTATGACCTTCAGCGAATACCGTTTGGTGATTCTGAGTATAAGGTACGCAACCCTCGTCGACACACTCCCGATCTTTACAACGTTGTTAACGAGAGACTTGTGGACGATAAATCCGACACCTCCTTGGGACAGATGGTCACCCTCCCGGTGATAGAGCAAGTTGCCAGATTCGAGGATTACCGTGTCCTCCCCCTCTCTTCGGACTTCGGATAATCCTATAATATGCCAGCGCAACTTGTCTATCTCTTCTTCCAGCTCCACGATCTTCTCGTCAGTCCTCAGGGTGCGTGCGTTGTATGTTGCCAGGTCGAGTCGCCGTAGGTGGCAACCGAACCTCCACCGGAGATTCTTAGCACCCCCTGCCCCGCCGTTACCATGGTCGCCACCGTAGCCAGGAATGGCGGGGCCGCCGGGGACTGGGGGCCGTCTCTTTGTTACATTCATTCATAGGGGGGTATTTGCCATAGTTGCCACGCTTGGCGAGCGGGTTGGCAACCGCAGTTTTTTATTATAATTTTGGCTTTTATCAGGGAGATGCTGCTGCCCATCTCCCGCCTGTTTCCCTTTGTCGCCTTTTACGACACCCACGGGAGGATATGGGGTAGTGGATATTCTTGACCGCCACTACACGGCGCACTTAAATTGACATAGGCATCTCTTATTTTCAATCGATTTTGATGAAAGATACACAAAATGTTAGCCTTGGCATATCTCAATATATCATTGACCAAAAAATTATATCTTAATTGGTTCCCTTTGTGGGGATTAGCGTAAATATACACAGAGGCAAACAGACATTAAACTGTTTAAAATTGTATTATATGTATGCATACCTACATGAACACGAGTATATATACTTATAATAATCTTTTATTACATAAGAAATTTATGTATATTGTAAATTATTTAGTAATATAAACTAATAAAAAAAGTATCTCCTTTCAACACAAAAGTCCAGCACTTAAGTTTCCGTATAATTGGAAGAATAAACAAGCACAATTAAGGCATAACTGTAGTGACCACAAATAACTCACTAATATTTGCAAACAGCTCAAGCATGTATTTGTAACCAATTCTATTGTCTTATTTTATTTTTTCATTCATTTTTGTAATTCAGAATTTTTTAATATTATTTTTTATTTAATGTCTATTTTTGTTGTTTTTTAATAATAAGTTTTATTTTGTTTTCTGTTTGTGTTATATGAGGCTTTTTGTGTTTGTTATATGAGGCTACATATTAATCACTGTTTTGTTACGCCATCTATCATCCTCCTATGGTTCCACTGAAAACCAGCATTCACGAAGTTTATTAACTCCGTGAACTCATGCTGAGTGGAAACCTATTTGGTGCATGTACATTGTATTTCTTTTTATTGTAAATAATTTTTTGTAAACGATTTATTTATGTAGCAAATAAACTTTACTTTCTTTCTTTCTTTCTTTCTAATCAATCAAAAATTTTTAGATGAAAATAATAATCAGTACATAAGAAAATAACTCTTAACCATCAAATCTTCAGCTTAGTTGGTAAAATTATTAATTAAAACTCATTCATACTTATTTAAAGGTAATAATACTATAGTAAAATTTTTTTATCCTGTATTTGTCAGAGTTTAAAAACTCTAGTAGTTATAATACTGTGATATATTAGGACGTACATATGTATGCCTGTATGACACTGAAACTAAACGTAGTGATTATATTCTCTTTGACTGAAACCATAAAACTGTGTTATTGGGTAACTACTATTTTGCTCGATTTTTATAAAAATGTTTTTAATTCAAATCAATCACAAGATTTTATAACTAATTTATTTATTTCTTGACGTTTCGCCTTTAGTTCCGGTTTAGGGCCTAGCTATAATATACATTTTTTATTGACGTACATCATCAGGTTTAGGTACATTTAAGAAGGAGAACTTACGGTTTATACATTTTACTTGATATTTTTTTTTATATTGTACAGACAACAATCAACTCCATACTATTTATCTGAGTACATTGATCTCTAATCACCTTTGTTTAGAGATGCCTGCTGGACGAGATTGGCAAATTGTTCGAGAGGGTAGTTGCCACTCGGCTCAGCTGGCATCTGTCGCGCGTCGGTCCCGATTTGGCTGACAGCCAGTTTGGGTTCCGACGGGAGCGTTCCACTGTAGAGGCGATTATGCGCGTCCCCTCCCTGTCAGAACAAACAGTATCACAGGGGGCGTGGCGTTGGCGATAAGTCTTGATATCGTCAACGCCTTTAACTCTCTACTCTGGGACGCAATCAGGAGGGCACTGGCACAAGGTATTATTGGGAACTACTTGCGTGGTGGTAGAAAGATTCGGAGGGAGATCAGATGTGGGGTTCCACAAGGCCCGGTGCTGGGTCCACTACTGTGGAACCTCGCGTACGATGCGGTTCTGCGAGTCGACCTTCCCGCTGGCGTAAATATCGTGTGCTATGCCAACGACACCTTAGTGATCGCCAGCGGGATAACTTTCGAAAGGGCCAAGGAGCTCGCCAAACTTGAGGTGGAAGTCGTCGTCGTCAAAATCCACGAATTGGGTTTAGAAATAGCGTTTCACAAGAACGAGGCCCTATGGTTCCATAAATTACCATGGGGCAGGGAACCACCCGACTCGTGCGTCCGCGGGGGTGGGTCCGAAGACAGAGTGGGGATGTACATGAAGTACCTAAGCCTCCATCTTGACAGTCACTGGGGCTTCGAAGAACATTTCGAGCGCCTAGTCCCCCGGATCGAAAGGGTAGCAGGTGCTATGCATAAACTGCAACCCAATCTAGGGGGACTGACGGAGGAAGTACGTCGTCTCTATGCAGGAGTTATACGGTCCGTAGCTCTGTATGGAGCCCCTGTATGGGCAAAAATGCTGGCCATCCGATGCTGTAGAACTAAAATTTACAGTGTCCAGCGGAGGATGGCCATACGGATCGTACGAGGATAGCGCACTTTATCCTTCGAGGCCGCGACAATCCTGGTTCGCTTTCCACCACAAGATATACTGGCGGAGATGGACGCGAGGGTGTACGACCAAATTTGTGACCTCCGCCAGAGCGGTGGTAGTGAGCCTGAAGAGCCGCTCGAATCAATTAAACGACAGGAACGACAAAACGCCCTGGCGACATGGTGCACTCGACTCGAGGAGCGCTATGAACACAAACGCGTCATTGGAGCAATCCTGTCGGTCTTTGAAGCCTGGATGCAGCGACGAGCAGTAAAACTCACCTAGAGATTTACACAGGGAATTAACGGGCATGGGTGCTTCAGTGATTATCTGTGTAAGATCGGACGCGAGGCGACGCCGAACTGCTTCCACTGTAGTGGACGGGACCAGGACTTCGCTTCCCAAAAGCTCGCAGTATGCCCAGCTAGGGAACGGGAGCGCACAATCCTGGTGAACCTCATTGGACGGAACCTCTCTCTGCCAGCAGTCGTGTCAGCGATGCTGAGCGAGGATTCGGCGTGGAGGGCCGTAGCCACCTCCTGTGAATCTGTTATGATTTAGAAGAAGGCTTCTGAGCGGGATCAGGAGAGGGAGGATCCCGCGCAGAGACGACGTCGCCAAGGCGTACGTCACGGCCTGCTATTGAAAACGGTGTTCTCCTACCAGAAACGGGGCCTCCGGGGTTGCAGACGCTCGGGGCGGGGGCCCCGAACATCTAGTTATGTAACGCCCGAGGAGGACGATGACTCGGAAATGGTCTCGAGACATAGTGATAGCACTGCGAGGGTGCTGGGGGTAGCAATTACTGTCCCCGGGACGTGCTATAAGCGTAGCAAAGCGGTGGAGGGGCCCCGGTTGCGTTCCGAACGGAGATCCCGGGACCTCTCGTATACGCTGATGGTGACCACCGTGGTGTTTTAGTCGCTATGAGTCCGGCATAACCTTTCGTTGCCCCCGCAGCGGAAGGAATCCACGAGAATTTCCCCTCGAAAAAAAAGGAGTTAAATACATCGTGCCAAAAGTTTTCGAATGGTAAGTTTTGTCTTAAGAAACGTCAAAAATATCAAAAATTCATATCTGAAAATAACACTGCTTAACACTTTAATTTGAGGTGGAATCCCCACTAAGAAGTTTACATAAAACGTATAGAACCGATACAAAATCGGAATCTTAGTTACCAGTGCAATCTAGTTGACCACCTACCGTCATATAAAGATTGACAAAATCATTTAAAATTAAATAGCCGAAAAGATCCCTGCATTCTTAATTGATCTTGTTTTTCTGTTCAAATTACTCAACAGGGAAGTCGATTGCCCAGAATTAATACAAAAATTATCATTTCATTTGAGAGGGGGCAAACGAGCATGCGGTTTACCTGATGGTAAGTGACTACCGCTGCCCATGAATAACCGCAACACCAGGGGAACCAGGGGAATTGCAGATGCGTTGCCGGCCTTTTAAAAAGGAGTAGGCTCTTTTCTTGAAGGTCCCTAAGTCGTATCGGTCCGGAAAAATCGCTGATGGTAATCGATTCCACAAGAGAGTCATGCGAGGAAGAAAAAATCTTCTAAATCGCACATGTGGACCGCCAATCATCCGGATGGTGTGGATCGTATCGGGAGTTCTGTCTCGATGTGCATTCGTGAAATTTGGCGGCTGGGATTAATCCGAACAATTCCTCAGAGCACTCCCCGTGGTAAATGCGAAAGAAAATGCAAAGGTATGCAACATCTCTTCACAGTGCCAATGAATCGAGCTGATTGGAAAGGACTCGGTCGTCGACGATTCGAGCCGCTCTGCGCTGGATGCGGTCAAATGGAAGGAGCTGGCACTGGGGAGCCCCTGCCCAGAGATGAGAACAGTATTCCATGTGAGGCCGAACCTGCGCCTTGTAAAGTTGCAGGCGGTGTGCCGGCATGAAATTCTGTCCCGCTCATCTAAGCACGCCAAGCTTTTTAGAGGCCAATTTGGCTTTCTCTTCCAAGTGACCACGAAACTGCACGTCACTCGATATGTCGACTCCGAGGATTCCGATACTGGCTGAGGCAAGAAGGAGAGTGTCTTAAAACTGAGGAGATACGACAAAGGGATTTTTAGCGGTAAATGCGCAAAGGAGATGTATGAAATTGGGTTGTTGACATTGTTCGTAACAGTTATACAAAAATATGTAGGTAATATAACGATAAATTATAAGCATAAATAAATGGTTTTTATTTCTGTAGTCCTTGGGACAATCATAATTTTTTTTTTAAACTGAAATAGAAAGCTAATGCTTTTGCTTTAGCAAAAACGAAACTTGTTTAAATGTTTAAATGTTGTGTGTTTGTGCTATTCTGTCTATGGCAATAGATAATGAAGGCTATTTTTATAATAAAATAACCTTGCTTACCCAAAAAATAAAAATCATAATATTGAAACATTGACGCGAATCTGTAGTTATTAATATTGAATACTTAGAGTATAACGATTGAATAAGCTATGTCATTAAATAAAAAAATAATTGAATATTATCCTATACGACTGAATAGGCTGTATGGATACTGATCATTGCATATTCCGAAGGAGACTTAACTTGGTAACTTCAAGTTTCAGCTGTTTTTTTTTTGGATAGATTTCGTGTTTTCACTTTCGTGCATTTATTTAACTTGACTCTTCGATTTTCTCTCGGATCACAGGACAGTAGTGTGTTGCGCCCATATAATAAAAATAATGTGATACTTAAGTTTTGAGAGGAATAGAAGAGACAATGTACAGCATCCGGCTGTTTTCTTAGATGACATTTTATTGATAATTGCAGAAAATAGTTAATCAATTAAAAAGAGGTTGAGTTTTGTTTTACTTTATATAATAATAACTACAAAACTGCATTCTTTTGTGTTTAGCTTAAGAGCTAGTGAGCGGCAGACTTACGGTATTTCAATAAGCTTCACTTTTTTTTCAGGTAATCCCCTATTCCTGAGGTACATGAAACGGGGACTTTTTAGTTTGACCGGCGGTCGATATAGAGACGCTCAGGTGTTTAAGGTGTAAAAAAATGACCCAAAAAAACGTGATAGCAATAAGTCTGCAGCTTTGACATCTTGAAATATTTAATAAAAGTTACCGAAAAATAACATTGGCAGACACCTAGGACGGTTTCAAGGTCATGGCAGACAGATTAAAAAGTACAATTTTTTATTAATAATTTACGTTATTTCAATAAAGTTGCAATTTATATATACTGTTGATAATATTATTTGACATGTATAATTTTCACGGCAGACACATATTGTGGTTGTATCACCCAGGCAGACAACAAACCTCTGGGGCGCCCATAAGCGCGTACTTTAATACCGCTCGCTCTAATCCAGCCTTTTTCTTTCTAGTTTTGTACGCTCTGATACAGATATCATAATAATCATGTTTGGTAATATGCTACATTTAAAAAATAGCTCTTCTCAAGTATGGATTCTCACAGGAACTAGAAATAATGAACGATTCATAAATATTTCAAAAATCTATGATCAAAATGGTGATTTATTTAGTGAAAGTTTGCTTAGTTTTGTATGTATTTACGGGCTGTGATTATAATCTAACTTTTTTTAATAAGGAAAAAAAACGACCCTTTACCTTACTACAGAAAACTCAGGCATACCAAGAACACTTGGCAGCTTTTGGTTACAGTAATTTAGCTGAGAACCAAAAACAACACCTTTTTATTTCGGCCAAAAGTTTGGACAACATTAAAAAGCTTAACTTAGCACTATGCTCAATGACCTCAATAGTGTTTCCCAACGGTTTCATTTCCATGTTACACATGTTACACGGTACGCCGGTAGTTGTTGGGAGCAATAAGCTCGAAGTTGTTGACAAGTATGTTTACCTGGGACAAATAGTCCGACTAGGTAAGTCCAACTTCGACCGAGATTCAATCGACGAATTCAATTTCGTTGGACAGCGTTTGGGCAATTACGGCACATCTTCTCGTCAGGTATAACTCAAAACTTGAAAACGACTGTACAAGCAGTGCGTGTTGCCAGTGGTGACCTATGGAACTGAGACGTGGTCCTTCACTGCTGGCTGTATGAAGAAGCTCAAGGTCACTCAGCTCGCTATAGAGAGAGCTATGCTCGGAGTTTTTCTACGTGATAAATTTAGAAATAAGGATATTCGCAGTAGAACCAGAGTGACCGACATAGCCCAACGGATTAGTAAGCTGAAGTGGCAATGGGCCGGCCATATAGCTCGAAAAACCGACAACCGATGGAAAAAAAATTCTCGAGTAGCGGCCTCGTACCGGCGGACAAAGTGTAGGGCGTACCCCCACTAGATGGAGTGACGACCTGGTAAGGAATGCAGGAAGTCGATGGATGCAGGTGCCTCAGGACCGTGCTTTGTGGCATTCCTTGGGGGAGGCTTATATTCGGAGGCAGACAATCATTTGTGTTTTTAAACTATACATACCGGTAACAGGGTACTAAATGTTAAAATATTATTTACCATTCCGATCAAAACATTAACTGTATAAACACATATTCGTTTTTGTCCATCAGAAATTTGCGGAAGTTCAAATACAAATATATTTTTTGCTTCGTTATCCAAAGCATATTTTTGGTTGTGACCTTAATCTTTTATTACAAGTTAATGCCGTAATTTTATTATGTTTAAACTTGTTTTAGACAAGCGATGTATTGCTTGTCTACTTTACCTGACCTAGCTTCTACCGAACCTGACCTAGCTTTGTATTCCTTATATGCTAGTACTCTAGTACTATTATATAAGTAACAAAAGGCTAGGGCAGGTTCAACTCTTGTTTGGGTAATGTAGGTTGGTATGTATGTATGTTTTTTCTAATCCTTTGTAAACTATTCTCTCTGTGGAATTTGCTAGCGACAAAAATCAATGTCTAAGTCTGCGTCGTCAACGTGAATACACTCACACACTCCAAACGTGGCGATTACTAAAAATCCTCTGTGAGACTATTATCTTAGTTCCACTAACAAACTCTCTCTCTTAATTTTGGTACATTCAACCGTTTCCATAAAATAATAATTTTCGGTTACAGCTGTATGGTCGCTAAACTCCTTACCCCTAAAGAGAATATAATGTTGAGTTGTGGTATGGACTACAAATAATTGTTTTGGGTCTGCATGTTTGTCTATGTGCAACTTATGACTGTAAAACATCCCCACCATACATGAGAAAATCCTAGATTATAGAAAGATTTTATTAAACCAATTAAAGTTCGATTTATCACTTTGAGTTTCTATTATGTAGCTGTGGATATTCTTATGCAGATATTCGCGTGAATTTTCTTATATCCGCTTCGCCATATCATCCCGTAAGTGTCGTAAAAAGCGATAAAGGGAAACTGAAACAGGAGAAGGGCAGCAGAATATTTCTTATAAATAACAAATAAATAAATAAATGAAAATAAGCCGCCCACTTGGCGTAACAGCAATGGCTAAATCCTTCCTATGAGGTTATCTATGGGAACAGGTAGTGATGATGATGATGAGTTTCTACAATAATATTTACCATTTTAATATATTTTCCTAATTGTTGTTACATAGTATCCTATGGGATAATACTACTCATAATATGGAATAATACGTTATGGTGGAATAATGAGGTACGGATAGAATTGAAGCAAATAAGAGAGCATGACTAGATTTACTAGCAACCAAAACCGGTAAGTCTGGCGGTATAGATAATGAAATAAAAAAAATAAAAAAAAACAGTATTTAGACGTCTCGATAAGAGAGTAAAACAAGAAGTTGTAAGAAAAAAGCAAGAAAAAATGCATAAGAATGATAAAAAAAGAATCAGATAACTTTCAAGCAAATATTAAAATGTTCTGGAAACTAGTAAGAACTGCCACGGGAAATTGAAAACAGCTTAGAATTAATGCTATACGATACGAGAATGACTGTATTCTGAATGACGAAACTTCGTCGTTCGAAGTTTAAAGAGGTGGAAGGAATACTTTGAAAGTGTTTATGAGTAAGTATACGTTCGAACTAATTGAACTAGAAATTTCAAAAAAGAGTAATAAGACAGAGAGATAAGTATAGATGAAATAATTAAAGCAATGAAAATCATGACAGCTGATAAGGCAGCTGGATATGATAGAGTATCACTCAAAATGATAAGGGCTGGTGATAAATTGGTAACAGGTCTCCTGTACACCTTATTTAATATATGTTGGAAAATGAAGCAGGTACCGGAACACTGGTGCAAAACTGTTATGGTCCCGTTATGTAAGCAGGACTGTAAAAACTACCGTAGTATCAGCCTGCTAAGAATTGTGGGAGAACTGTATGTTAAGGTGTTAATTGAAAAAGTTATGAAAGAAACCGATAGAAAAATTTGGGATGGTCAAGCTGGATTTAGAAAAGAAATAGGGTATACGGATCAGGTTTTTCCATGCGCATAATCGCAGAGTAATTTTTGGCCAAAAACTAGAAACTTTTTTGAGCGTTTATGGACTTGGAAAAGGGCTATGACAAAGTGGACAGGGATCTGTTTTGGAAAACACTGAACTCATTTTGGTTGAGCATTGAGTTGATACAAGCATTAAAGTTTCTTTATATTTAATGCTTGTGTCAGGATCAAAGGGGCCTACTCATAAACTCAGAAACTTTGAAAGTTGAAGAATGTGTGTTAAAAATGGGTGAGTTAACCGTCAAATGCCTTTTGTTCGCCGATGATTGAGTCATATTTGCGTCGTCGGCGGCCGAGTTGCAAATGATGGTTAAATTAATAAACAGGTCATTAAAAGAAAGGGGAATGAAATTGAACGCAAGTAAGACGGAAGTGATGGTTTCTGAAAGAGAAGAAAGTAAAATGATATGTAAAATAAGAATAGAATATTGTAATATATATGTTTTTCGCTGAGATTGTAGATATGATAAAGATATAGAGTGAAAGGAAATAGAGGATATTAGGCTATATACTCTATTTTAGGAAAACAGAATGTGTCAAAAAGGACACATACGACGATGCACAATGCTGTGTTATTCCCTACCTTAATGTATAATAGTGAAAGTTGGGTGTGGCAGAAGAAACACGAGAGTAGAATAAATACTGTAGAAATACGGTCAATAAGGAATATGTTAGGGCTGAATCTGTATAACAGTGTGTGTGAGAAATAACGTGATAAGAAAAAAGCGTGGTTTGCAAGATTTTGGTCAGTTGATAGTTGACAACGACGCAGCAGAAATATTTTCCTTTATAAATGAGTATTGTGTCTGAAATCAAAAAATCATTTTGTTGAAATTTGTTAGCCAGAATTGGCCTCTAAATAACAAAATAAAACAAGGTAGGGCCGCGCGGCCTGCTTCCGCGCAGGCTTACCCGGTTGTACTTGCGAGTATAAGCGAAAATGACGGACGAAAATGAAGAATTTAACAATAATATTATATATAACGAAGACGATATTACAGAATTAGAAGTGGAAGAGCGCACTAGTATTGATATAAATACGCCTAGGATTATAAAAAGAATCAGAGAAACGGAGGAGAGTGAGGAGGAGTGGAGTATTGTGAAGGGAAAGGGGAAGAAAAAACGACTGCTCGAGGATGAGAACTTGCGTAGAGAAACAGATATCGAGGTATATATTACATGCATTGAAAAACTGCCCAAGCAATTTGCTTTGGCACGGTTATTCAAAGAAAACGGAATAACTGATATAGTTCGAGTAAAATATTTAAATCCTTTTAAAGTAAGGTTGCAATTGCCGAACGAGGAAAGCGTTAAGAAATTAAGTACCTGTGCGACATTTATTTCTATGGGATGGAGAATTCAAAAGGCAATGGAGGTTAACTATTCTTATGGAATTATAAGAGACGTAGAGTTAGAAATATCTGAAGAAGAAATTATGAAAAATATATCTTGCCCAGATTCTGCAGAATTAATATCCGTAAAAAGGCTTAAGCGACGAAGTAACACGAAACAGGAAGGTTGGTGTCCTAGTGAAACCATACGGCTTTGTTTCAAAGGGTCTTCCCTACCTTCATACGTATATATTTTCGATATGAAAATAATTGTTCAGCCTTATGTATATCCTGTTACACAATGCTCACAATGTTGGAGATTGGGTCACATTCGCAAGTTATGCCCATTAAAGAAAACAATCTGCCCCAAGTGTGGGGGAGAACACGAGAATTGTGATACTAAAACATTCAAATGTATCAATTGCTCTGGTGCTCACATGGCTTTAGCTAGGACTTGCCCTGCTTATCTTAAAGAAAGGAAGTTGCGAGAACTTATGGCCGAGTTCAATTGCATATACAGGAGGGCTTTAACAATCTATGTTGCACCCACACCACATAGAGAAATGAACATACAACTTACAGGACATAATAACATCCAGCAGGAGATGTATAATTATAGCACACCGAAGAGGGAAGCGGCTACATCCCAGAATGTTCCTACTTTTGCAGAAGTGACAGCCAATGTTATTATGCATAACGAAGATAATATTAGTCAATGTGAAAGTAATGTATCTTCGTCCCGCCGACACCAAACAAAAAAGGAGAAAAGAAATACAGAGCGTGACACGTCATTACGAAGTAATAGATTTGAACCTAATACTAGCTATAGTGAGGAAAATAACAACAAATCTTCTGGTAAAATATCTTTTAGTGAGCTACTTGTGAGGTTAAAGGAAGTAATATTTTTTAATAATTTTAGTTTGCAAGAGAAAGTTTACAAAGTGTTAAAATTAGGTGTTGAGTGGTTAATTTTGGTAACTGTAGACAATATCTCGGAATGGCCAATGTTGAAAACTGTTTTAAACTTATTTAATGGATAAAAATCTTAAATGTAATACAGTAAACCTTAATATCTTACAGTGGAATGCTCAAAGTGTTAAGCCTAAACTAATATCTTTAGAGCCTTTGCTAACTCAAGAAAAAATACATATCGTAGCCTTAAGCGAAACATGGTTAAATTCTGAAACTTATATTAAAATTAAAGATTATAATATTTACCGTAAGGATAGAAATGACTCTTATGGGGGTGTTGCTGTTTTAGCACACAAATCTATTAAAACGGTTAGGGGACATTTGCAATTAAGTAATGATGGCATAGAAGCTATTTACGTTAAAATTTTTAACTGTCAGGATTTAGAAAATATTGTTTCTATTTATTGTCCATCGTCGGTGCGTACCTGCCAAAGGGATTGGGATGAATTATTTTCGACATTTAGTTGTAAAACCTTAATCATTGGGGATTTCAACGCTCATCACTCAAGCTGGTCGTACAAGACTGATAACAGAGGTTCACAAATATTTGATGCTCTTTTAGATGCTAACTTTGCTGTAATAAATAATGGAGAAAGCACTCGAATTAGAGTTGTAAATGGAGTCTTACAAGCGTCATCTCCTGATTTATCGCTCATTACGTCTGATATTGTCTATAAATTTAATTGGAAGGTACTTCGAGAGACTTTAGGCAGTGATCATCTTATGATTAAAATATCAGCTTTATGTCAAAAGCGGTTAGCGTGTGATCGTAAAAGAAATTTTAAAAAAGCTAATTGGGACGGATACAGGAATACTCTTGAAAAACTTTTTCACCAATTCCCAATATATACAACTGACCTTCAAAAATGTTACAATATATTTTTAGAATATTTGAATTTAGCAGCTGACATTCATATCCCTTTTATTAAAATAAATCAAAACCCAGAGTCTAAATTCGTACCTAAGCCTTACTGGGATGTAGAAATATCGAAGTCGGTAGCCATTCGTAGACAAGCACTGGCCAGGTTTAGACGTAACTCAACACCACAGAATTTAGCTATACTCCAAGACAAAATTAGAGACACACAGAGGTTAATTCGTCAGGCTAAATTACGTAATTGGGAGAGGTTTTGTGATTCTTTAAATGAAAAAACAACTATTAGGGATATGTGGCAAAAGATGAGATGGATGAAAGGTTTTAGATCACATAATAGTCACCATATAGATAGAGAAAAAGCGGAAATACTTCTTCGCAGTCTAACGCCAGATTTTGCTTCACCAGAACCGGCTAGTTTTAGTTCTAGTAACATGTTACTAGAGGAAGAGGTCTCAATTCAGGAGCTTGATACATGTATTAAATTAAAGGATACATCTCCTGGATGCGATGGCATAGCATATTCAATGCTGAAACACCTTCCATTTAATGGCAAATGCATTTTAATCAAGCTGTATAATGCTTTTCTCAAAACCAGTTTTGTACCATCACAATGGAGAGATATTGGTATTATAGCGATCCCAAAGCCAGGAAGAGACATTAATGATGTATCGTCCTTGCGCCCGATATCACTTATGTCTTGCTTATGCAAAATCTTTCATTTAATTATTAAAGGGAGACTAGAGTGGTTTCTGGAAAAAAACAAAGTCTTTTCTCCTAATACGTTCGGTTTTAGGAGAACACGATCCTGCTTAGATAGTCTTAGTAGTTTGGTATCAAGGATACAAATAGGTTTTACAGAGAGTCAGTCCACGATAGGGTGCTTCTTAGATTTGAACAATGCGTATAATAATGTTGACATAAATGCATTACTGCACACCTTAGATCAACTTAATGTAGGAACGAAAATTTGTCAATATCTTAGTATTTTCCTTAATGAACGACATCTTAAAATATATGTGGATAACGTGTGTATCAGTAGATTTACAGGGCGAGGTCTAGCCCAAGGAGATCCGTTATCTGCTCTTTTGTTTAATGTAGCTACTCTTAATATATGTAAAAGCGTGAAGAACGTTTATATCTCTCAATATGCGGATGATTTTGTTATATATAAGAATTGTGATAGTATCAGTTACGGAGTTATTGATATACAATTAGCTCTGAATACTCTTAATAGTTTATTTTTCAAGTTAGGACTAGAAATATCTTCATCAAAAAGTAAAGTATGCATATTTAAGAATGGACGCGTAAGAGAAAACTTAAATATAACGGTTAACAAAAACAGCCTTAAAATCGTTGAAAGCATTAAATACTTAGGGTTATGGTTAGATCGATCTCTTCGATGGGCCAAGCACATAAACGAAATAAAAGAGAAAGCCCTTAAGTTTGTAAATATTTTAAAAGTTTTAATAGGACCAGGGTGGGGAGTGCATCCAGTTCAGTTGCGTCGCTTATATATAGCTATTATACGTAGTAGATTGGATTATGCTAGCTTTTTATTTGATAATAGCCATAAAACACATTTAACAAAACTAGATATAATACAAAATCAGTGTATGCGGATAATTGGTGGGTTTGTCAAGAGTACTCCTATCCATGTAATGGAATCGGAACTGCTTTTACAGCCATTGTCTATTCGAAGAAGATATTTAGCAGGTAAATTTTGGTTAAAGTGTAAGTCTATTGATGAAAATATTGTTATAAATTTATTAAGTATCCTTGATGAACGTAAAGAAAGCTTCTATTGGCGACGTAGGAAAACCCCACTGCTAGTTACAACCCATAGATTATTTAAAGAAACTCGTATATTTTCAAGTCCTTACTTAGAAATGTTTTCACTCAATTCGTGGATTAGCAAGTTGGATTTATCTGATTCTATAATTCCTCAAATTGAATTTGTTAACGCACCTAAACATAAATACAATCCCCTTTACTTACAAACTTTATGTCGAAAATATTTAACTGAAAACTTTACAAATTACTATAAAATATATACCGATGGTTCTAAAGATAAAGAAGGAACGGGTGCTGCATTTTTAGACATTCAAACCAAAGAATACATTAAGCTCTGCTTAGGTAAGGAAATTTCAGTTATGCATGCGGAACTCATTGCAATTGCGGAAGCCTTATCTTATGTCAAGTCACTTAATTATGATAAATTGTTGATATTAACTGATTCTCGCAGTGCCCTTCAACATTTAAAAAGATGTACTTTACTGTCTCGCGGTTTTCCATTGGCTTACGACATATTAAGTAATATTTTAACATTAAAGTCGAGCCATAAAAAGATAGTCTTACAATGGGTGCCTTCCCATATTGGTTTAGAGGGAAATGAGGCGGTAGACGTTCTTGCTAAAGAGGCGATAAGTGATGGGGATAATTTCGATTGTGTTCCTTATTTCTCCGAACTCTTATCTAAAGTTCGAGAAAACTGTACAGAAAAGTGGTCCGAATACTTTGATGAAAGGTCACTGTCAAAAGGTATTTGGTACAAGACGATACAACCACATCTTTCCCGCTTCCTTTGGTTTGAAGGATGCAGTATGGGAAGGCAAGAAATTATTACAGCAATGAGACTTCGTTCTGGACATATTCCATTAAACAAATTTGCGTTTATGATGAGAAAAGTGAATTCGCCAAATTGTGTTAAATGTGGATTCTGGAAGATACTATTCATATTATGATGGAATGTGAACGGAACGAAGCATATAGAAAACTATTAGGTTTTGACAAAAATAGTGTTGGATTGTATAATAGTATTTTAGCTTTTCCATTGTCGGATAAGGCTAGAAAACTTTATAAACTAGTATTGTTAGGTATTAAGAACAGATAATTTTTTTTTTATTATTGTTTACGTGAATTTATCATTATCTGATTATATGTATTTGATTGTGTACCTATGAGGGTGACATGATCTAATGGATCAAACCCTCTATAATGAATAAAGATTAAAAAAAAAAGATTTTGGTGTGACCAGAATTAAGAAAGGAATTCTTCGGTGGTTTGGTCATGTAGACAGAATGAATGAGAAAAAAGTGACAAAGCAAATCTAAGTTGCAGAAGTTAACGGCAGAGTCGGGAAGGGATGCCCTAGACGAAAGTTTATTGATCAAATTGGCGATATATTGAAGAAGAGACAAATTATGGGTACCCTTAACTAGCGAACACATATGCGTAGGTATATGAATGTAAACGAGGCGAGAGAAGTGTGTCAGGATCATTCCAAATGAAGGTCCGTAGTCTCTGCCTACCACTCTAGGTGCCATGCGTGAGTATTTATGTATGTTTATATATGTATTATGTATCCAATGGAAAAGATAAGTTTCTATAGTTGAATTTTATGGACTTAAATATGAACAATGATCATTGAAGATACCAGAAACAATGTCAAGAATATTTTAAAATCGTCGAAGTCAATAAACCTAATATACATCTGTTTAACATTGAACAAAGATATGTTTAATACCTATCCTGTAACTTTGTTAAAACACAATATTGTCATCTTTAGATAATATACATTCTTAATTTTTGTATTTAATTTAATTTACTGCATATGTATACTTGTGTCTATTTTTTATGAAATGTGTGTAACATCTGTAATTAAGTTAACACTTAGTTTTTATGATTTTTTGTAAAAATATTATGCTTTTGTTAGTGTATGTCGTATTGGTGTTAAATAAATAAAAATAAATAAATAAATCATTCGAAATAGGTCAAACCTGGAGGGTGTTTTGAATCGGATTATTGTCCCATCGTACTATAAGAGTGAAGTAATAAAGAGTGCATCTGTGCTTTCGCATATACTTGGGCATAATAATGCTATTCTGCGCTGATGACTAGTCTCCGTTGAGACTGGTCGCCATGAGCAAAATTCGGTATGGAGGACATTATATCATTAACATGCATTATTATAGTTTTTATAGCGTAAAAGTTCGTAGAAAGTTATCTTGACTAACCTATCGGAGTTAGCCAACACAGTTTAAGTTAAGAGCGTGATGAAGATTTTACACAATCACACACTATATTCAGCGTGTTTAAAGCAATTCCGTAGGGAGGACTTCAATTTCACTGAGATCAGATGCCCGAAAAAATCAGAGAGCGGCAGCCACTGTTTATTTTGAGTAGGGTCACAGAGTACACGATCCACCCGATGGTTAGCCACAACAGACCGCAGCACATAGACAACTCTCTATGGGCTGCAGGTCTGTTGAAATTTCTCTTCGATTAAGAATCAAAATTCAGATGTATTGTTACCTCTGAGGACTAAGATGGAATGACTCGTTTCCATTAAAAAGGTTCTTTACACGCACAATACGAAACACAGAAGCATTAAGCTGCTATTTTTCATTGTTTAAAAGCTGGCTCTACCACGTACAAACATGGTAATAAATCCTCAAATTTAATTAACATATAGTAAATAGCGAGTGACTGGGTTTAATAGTGGTAGAGCCATGCTGCAGCTATATTAATATTATAGTTGTAGCACGAACTGGTCGGCTCGACAGGTGAAGGACCACGCTCTCACAGAATACCAGCATAAAATAGCAGTTTAATGTTGTTGTGTTTCATATGGTGAGTGTAGAGAACCGGAGGCCATTGTTAATGGAAAAGAGGCATTCTATCTTAGTTCTCACGGCTGGCAACGCATCTGCATTTTAATTTGAAAACGAAGAGAGATGTCAACACCAGCTGGACTGTGTGCTCGCCTGTCACCCTTAATTTATTAAAAAAAGTTACAGCTGAAGGCGCATAATAGGCCCCTAACTAGTGATGTTATATCTCGATTCAGCACAAATTTTTTTTCGCAGGTGCAAGCTACTGGCATAATATCAATCCTGCTATTACTTGAGCAGCAAAAATTAGAGCAGCTCTCCTGAATAGCTATGGAAGTACAGGTGTAATACATGAACTTCGTAAAACTACTGTCATTGATTTAAACTTATGACGTGAATCATCACATCCTCTTCATTGCAAGATCATACACCCATAACGAATTACTACTATTATTCCATTACATGAAATAATTAATCACAAAAAAGTTAATTTTTGCCAAGAAAATAACATAAATTAGCAGAGCGGTAATGTGATGCGTAAACATGATTTTGGATTACAACCACAAGAAGCGCAACGCTACACAACGCATAATGTGGTTGAGAATATGGCTCTATAATAACCTATTGCAACTTTAAAATGATACCTACGTATGATAGAATTATATGGCACGAGTGAGGGCAAGCACAAGTGCTCTCTCTGTTCTTCATTCGCTTACTTCCATTGTCCGATGGAACTGCAACTGCATAAGATCGGATGAAGGCCGGAGACCAACGGCTATAAGTGATTTTGGGGCCACGAGTTTGAGCGGCATCAACTTCCTAACACCGGGCTGTTATTGAGAATTTTTGATAGAAAAACTCAATTAATGATATTTTTGGGCCAAACTTGGATTAGAAACCGAGACCACATGATCATCAGTCACGCTTTCGACCACTTGGCCAGCGAGGCAGATAATAATAACAGTGTAACAATTCGGATATCATTCCACCTTTTTTTTTATAAAATAAGGGTGACAAATGAGCACACAGCCTACCTGATTATAAGTGGATGCTGCGGCCCATAGACACCTACATTTATCCTCGACCAACAGTCATATGCACCTCTGGGGAATAAGATAGTATCTCTGTTTCCAGTAAAAAGGGTCTCCTCCGATTCTCTACACTCATCATATGAAACACAGCAGCCTTAAGTTGGTATTTTACGCTGGGTATTCTGTGAGAGCGTGGTTCTACCCTTGTCGAGTTAACCATTTGTCGTAGTACTTATATAGATGCAAGTAGGATTTTCTTAATTTTTATTAACGATTCAATTACTTTACCCTTTTAAGCAGTCTAGGGAATATGACAACTTTAAGTTAATGACTAGAATGTCGCGTAAATAGGCATCTACATTAATATCTCTGAAGTATAAAATTCTCGTTTTTTGAACTGGGTTAATAATTTATAAACATTACGTAGTTCGCATAAACGAATAGTAATGGTCTGCTTTTTCCTTCATGCACATAAAAGGATAATAATTAGTCTCCTTTTTTATTCATGCACATACAAGGATAATTAGTTTAAATAACGAATGCTTAGACTATGTAATATAAGTTACTGAGTTTGCATCCAGTATTTTGGTTTCAATTTCTGATAGAAAACAAAATAATACGATTATAGAAATTTTTTTTTGAGAAATTGTCGCATTCTATTTATCCAACCGCCAACTTAAAACGGTATGTAGGCCTCTAGTATACGCAGGGCTTTGCTGTAATAAGTGAGCTTGGTAATTGATGATGCTTTACTAAAAAAAATTAAAAACGTGTGCTAAAAATCCTCTTGATTTGAGAATAGGAAAAATAGATTGTGAGGCAGTAGCAACTTAGGGAACCATAAGCCGTTGCAAGTTCTTCTGCTAGAACCTATAAAAGTCCACTATTGATTATATATATATATATATATATATATATATATATATATATATATATATATATATATATATATATATATATATTATATATACATATTATATTGCCTTCCACATAGATTGGCTCACTCGTAATTGGGATTTTGCCATTATTGTCACGCTTGGCAGGTGGGTTTATGTTGTTTTGAGGTAAATGCTGCTAGGAGTACATATGTATCATCATCATTATTACAGCCCTTCACAAGTCCACTGCTGTACATAGGCCTCCCCCAAGGAATGCCACAAAGCACGGTCCTGAGCCACCTGCATCCATCGACTTCCAGCATGTCTCACTAGGTCGTCACTCCATCTCGTGGGGGGTCGCCCTACACTTCGCTTACCGGTACGAGGCTGCCACTCGAGAACCTTTCTTCCCCATCGGTTGTCTATTGTCTTCCCCATATGTATTGCGTCAACTAATATCTATATAAACAAAACATAATAGCTTCTAAAGCCGACGCTTTACACATAATTCTTCGATTCACGTCTTCACACCGACTTCAGAAACTACCATTATAACATTGGGATGTTAATTACTTCAATCTTATCATGATCACATAAAACAAAAAGAAAAATTATTCAATTAAATGTAATGGATCGTCATAGAAAACAAAATAGGCATATAAGTGTTCGTTCTTAGAAGGATATTAATCAAACAAAATCCTAAAATCATAACAAAGTTGTCAAACAGGTTTTTCGATGATACAAACCTTAGCGAACTTATAAATACGTTGTCTTTTAGAACAGCATACACAACACAGATTCACGGTCCCAAGTAGTCGTTTTATATTTCCTGTGCCTTATCACTTAACGCAATGCGTGATAAAAGTATTATTGTGACTACATTGTTAGTAGTTTTCTGCACATCGGTTATAGAATCAGGTAAAATAGTATTTCTATTAAACGAAGCGAAATTTTTCTTCTAAACTCATTTCCTGTAATTTTGTATAGTTTCATTTATTTATTTGATTATTTTAATTTTAACGTTTTTATACATGAATATTGGAATGACATACATTTAAAAAAATATTAAAAAAAAAATGTTTTTTGGCAACTTGATTTCTTTTTTATCTTTTAGTTTTTATATATTTAAAAAATACCAGACGATTTGTCGGTTATAAAGTATTACCAGACCTCACCAAAAATATTTTAATAAAATTCCCAAAAAAAAAATACTTTTAGCAATCTCAAATTTTAATCACGTATTTTTTGAGTAATTTTAATAATACCTGCAAATCGCCATATAAATTTAGCGGTTTTAAACAATTACCAGACGTGAATAAATTTTACAAACGGTACAGTTATAGATGTTTTTTTAAAGTTATATACTGCGCAGTAGTAGTGTTTTTGTAACAAAATCCTTAATAATCTATATCATGATTGCAGTCACAACACAAATGTTAAAATATTTTTTGACGTATGTTTCAAGTAATATGATCTTACTACCTATTTTAGTATATCTTATTTTTTTCTTGTTTATCATTAGAGATGTAAACTAATCCATCACTCCCTCTCGTTCAGTGAGTAACATAAGAGGTGACTTCGAGAAAAGAGGTGACTTAGATTTACGCAATAATGAAATGGAGGATGACGAAAAGGTTTTTCAACTTAACTTTGAATTTTACAGTGCCGTTTATCAAGAAGTGTAAGTCTGATGACGATAAATGTATCAAAGAGTCCGCGAAAACAGCTATTCCGGTCTTTGCCACCGGCCTACCGGAATATGGTGTCAAATCATTGGATCCTCTTACAATCGAGAAGATGGATGCCAGCTCGAACGGCCTAATGCTTGTATTGACCGATGTCAAAGTAACAGGCCTTAAAAACTGTATAGCAAAGAAAATCAAGTAAGTTTTACTATTTATGATATTTCACTAAATTTTTCGAAATAATATTCGCTCGTAATTTATTTAAAACGCACTAGGATTTTCTCCTGTATCGTGAAGGCAGTGTACAAACATATATTACACAAGGACAACCATCCAGACCCAGAACAATTATTTGTAGGCCATGCAAATACTTGTTCCGTGCGGGATTCAAACCCGTGACCCCCAGCACTGCAACTCATCGCTAAGCCAATGCGCCATGGAGCCGTCAGCTTAAAGCAAAGTAATTTAAAAATTTCTTTTCAATTATTTATTAATATAGGATAAAATTGGGGGTTTTTTTTTTTAATTAAAAATTAGCTTCGGATAAATAAAAAAAGCAAACATTAGTGAAAAATCTTAATGAAGTGACTGATAAAAACAGGAAATAAAAATAACGTCAATACAATTATAAACAATTACAGACAATTTTCATAAATTAGTTTTTGTTCCGGGTTTTATAGCCTGAGAGCTGGCAACGAATTTTGGGAAGGTCCTTTGGGCAAGTTGAAATTGTGAAAAAATATAATTTCGTCAATTGGCGAATCCATTCCCGCGAGTCTGGCTGAGCGTTTGCGGTTATTTTGTTACTGCACAGTATATAACATTTGCAAAAAAAAATCCAAAAAAATGTTCTTTTGGCAACTTGATTTCTTTTTTATCTTTTAATTTAGTTTTCATATAATTCAAAAAAATAATCTCAGACGTCTTTGTCGGTTATAAAGTATTACCAGACCTCTCCAAGAATATTTTTTTCAGTTCCCAAAAAAAATACTTTTGGCATTCTCAAATTTTAATCACATGTTCATTGAGTAATTTTTAATAATACCTGCAAATCGCCAGACGACTTTAGCGGTTTTAAACAATTCCCAGACATGAATAAAGTTTACCAGCTAATACGACAAAAAAGTCTTATGCGTAGCCATAAGTGCGAGAAAGATAGCTTATCGAAGCATGCCGGCAGCGGATGGAGGCCTAAGCTCCTCGCGCTGTATTTGGTTACTTAGAAATATTTTTTTGTTGAAGATTTTAAGATTAAATTCTTGTTTTAGGATTTAGCGTGTATGCGCATATATGGACATGTAAATATCTATGTATATAGTTATTATTTAGTTTTAGCCCAGTTTTAAGGGTGGCGGTCTCTCATCTCAGGGGTACCTCGTTTAGAGCCGGGGCGGCATCAGAGGCAGCTGAACTGAGTAAGTGGCGCAAATATGAGATTCTGAGAGATGACTACATATTTGTGCCATTTGCTGTAGAGACTATCGGTCCGTGGGGTCCACGTGCGGTGAAGTTCCTAAAGGAACTCCATCCGCGGCTGGTTGTTGCTGCTGGTGATAAGAGGGCTGGTTCTTTCCTCACTCAAAGGCTAAGTATAGCCATTCAGCGGGGAAACGCAGCCAGCGTTCTTGGCACGATACCGCGGGGAGTAGGGCTATATGATATTTAAGTTTCTAGTTTTAGTTTTTTTTTAATTATTATTATAGTTTTTAGTATTGTTGATAAAATAAATATTATGTAATATTACTCATTAAACATTTGTTCATTTTTGTAATATTTCTAATTTTATATATCTAACCTTAGAAAATATATAATCTTAGAAAAAGAAAAAGACTCTACAAAGTTTGTTTTATTAAAACTCATATTATTCTCCATCGGATCGCAAAAGTCTAATACTGGTCTTGAGCCTCTTCTGTTGAAATGACACTTGGCAGGTGGGTTAATGAGGCCATCTTGCACTTTGACACTGCTCCCCGTGGCTGATCTAGATACTCGTAGTTTACGTCTTGCGACGACAAGGTGGTTCCAGCGCCAAAGGATAGCCTTGAGATCCCTAGGGATTTCATAAAGTCGTCTCTTACGACACCCACGGAGCAAAAAAGGGTGATGGATTATTTTCCGCCGCCACCACACGTTTTAATACGAGTGATATACATATACGTATACTAACCTCATTTTATTGTGTGTTTGTTTATTAAATTCGATTTTGCTGTACTACGATTATTTATCCATCCATTAGAGTCTATGGAAAGGCCACTGCTGAACATGGGTCTCAGCCATAGATCGCCTCATAGGTATTTGGAATAGTTACTACGCCTGAGGACACGAAAGTTATGAAGTTACCGCTGCCCACTTCCTGTTTTATTTTCCTCTGTTGTCTTCTAACGACACCCACGTGATGATGTGGGGTATATGACTCTCTAAACCTACAACAACACGGCTCTTTATTACTGACAATATTAATGTTAATTATTAGCTGCCCAGTTGTAGCCATAAATAAATCGGATTCAACTAGTGTAATTTATTTTATTGTTTATTACATACAATAAACAATTTAAATCATGTAATTTCATCTATTTTTTCTACATTTTTATATGCTTTTGGAAACTTAAGTTTGGACGACTTATCTTGAAAAAGGTAACATAAACCTACGCTCAAAACTAAATGTGAATTTAGCCGGATACTCTTAAGGATATGAATTACACTAACATACGTACACTGAAATGTGACTGCTATCCCAATGTTTCCCGTAAAAGCCTTAAGGAAACGTGTACATTGCAAGATATTAAATTCTGAGTCATGGTTGGACTCTCATATTTTTGAATACATATACATAGTTGTAAATTTTATGCTATAACATTTTTGCAGACGAGATAAGCCCAACTCTAAAATTTTCATCAAATTGTTGTGCTCAGCCAATTTGGACGGTCAATATGAGATGAAAGGACAGCTTCTCATTCTTTCACTTGAAGGGAATGGTGCGGTCCACGTAAAGCTGAGTAAGTAAATGTCATAATTTTTGTTTAAAATAAAAACAATTATGGATTTTTTACCCACGTGCATAAAATTAAATAAATTTCGTATAAGATAATCAACAAACGAATAAAACATATAGATATATTAACATGTTATAGAACTTCATATCTTTAATGTTAAGCATACCTGTCTAATAAAATATATACTTAAAGTTCAGTTTAAGTATGCGTATGTTTAAACTGAACTTTAAAGCGGTTATTACGAATACGTAATAACCGAAATATATCATAGAATTGTCCCAGAGCTAATATATATATATATATATATATATATATATATATATATTAATACTTTCGTGGACCAAGAATGATCAGTCTTCTATCAAATTTAGATTTAAAATTTTGTGTTGATTATTTATATGATTCGGTCGCCAGCACTGCAGTGCCTCATTTTTATTCTGTCGTAATTGACACAATTAGGCGAGATCAGCAAGTAATAGAAAAAGTGACGTATTTTTTATTATACCCTTCTTTGCGGTTTCCTTTAATTTGTTGTAAGTTAAATTAAAGTAAGTTTTAGTTCTAAGTAACCCTAAGTTCTAGTAAAGTAGTTATCCGTATGTACCGAGTGTAAAATATTCGTAATAATTATATTTCAAATAAGATTTGCAAGATTTTTTATCATAATTTCTTTCAATTTATGAAATATTTTGAATTTTTAATCAATTCAATGATAAAAATTTCTCAAGCGGGTTCAAAAACAAAAATCAAACTAAATTTGTAATTTAGTTTGATTTTTCACGGCATTATGTATTTTTTAATTTTATGTTCCAGGGCAAATTGAAATCGACGTAGAATTAGATTTAGAAGATCAAAACAACAAGTGGAAAATCAAGCGCTGGCAACATTCTTTTAATTTGAAAGGCGAATCAGAAATAGTTTTCGAAAATCTATTTAGTGGCAACAAAGATTTGGGTTCGTATTTAATAATTATAGTTTAACGTAATTCCCTCCCCTCATCGCTCAAATATAAACCATGCTTGATTCTATTAAATTCGCTATTGTGGTATTCTAGAGATTTTTATAATATTGTTTGATGATATTTGATAATTATTTTATTTATATTCGATTTTTATAATATAGAAGTACGCGTTACAAATAAGCACACAGTACATTTGTAATGTACTGTGTGTTTATTTGTATGTGTGTATGGATGACCTGATACAACTTACTTTACCTTGAATAACAATCAAATGCAGATGCGTTGTTTCCACTGAGGACTAAGATAGATAGTAGAATGTAACTGTAAAAAGGGTCTCCGGTTTTCGTCACTTACCATACGAAACACAGCAGGATTATTTTCTTTTTCACGCTGGTATATAGAGGTCCTTTCCCAGTTCAGTCAGACCAATCGTGCTACAGCTATAACACCTCGTCTATAATCAGGAGTTTATTGTTATGTTGCTTCAGTAAAATACATCCAATAGTTTGAACAATAATAACATTTTTTGCATATATATATTTATTTGAAGAAAAAATATTAAGTAAATATAAAATAACCCTCTTGGATGATATTGAATGTCCGCTTTAACAAACTATTTGGTTCGTTAGTGAACTTATTTCTTCACATATACCTCGAGTAGACCGTATTTTTGACGCTTAATGGCATAATGAATACCTTATTCAGTTTCTATTAGAATCAATATTGTATAGTATTTTCTTCTTAAGCAAAACACCCGAACTTGCAATTGTTTACGATAATTATTAGTTAACAAATAGGAAAATCGCAACCAACCCTGTGAAAGAATGGGTCTTTTTAGGGTTCCGTACCTCAAAAGGAAAAAACGGAACCCTTATAGGATCACTTTGTTGTCCGTCTGTCTGTCTGTCAAGACCCTTTTTCTCAGGAACGCGTCGAGGTATCAAGCTGAAATTTATATCAAATACTCAAGTCTACTGTCCCTTGGAGCTGTGAAGAAATCAAACTTCTAAGCCAACGCAATCAAAAGATACAGCCGTTTATGCCCCAAATTTTCGACATTCGCAAGGGAATCAAAACCTACAGGGTACTTCCTGTGAACTCAGAATCTTAAAATTTGGTACGAGGCAACGTATTATAGCATAGATAAAGGAAAAATTGTGAAAAGCATAAATTTTTATTTACATCATATTATAAAAATATTTTTAATCATTTTAAACTTATATACCTATGGATTTGTTCGGAACACTCGGTGCGCGAGTCCGACTCGCACTTGGCCGGTTTTTTTTTACTTTATTTTTATTTTTCATTTGAAAAGGGTTAAAATAATAATTTTGTAATATATACACTATTTTCCTTCATTTTTCTCATCCGATAATGTAGTGACTAATGCCGGTGTTCCTCAGGTGTCCGTTTTCTCCGCAACTCTCTTCCTGCTGCATATAAATATCTACTTATTCCCGATGTCTAGGGGTATGCAGACGACAGCACAGTTGTGGAGAGATGCCAACCAGTTGCCCGAGCCAGTTGAGATCAAATAGATTCAGAAAGAGAGGCTATGGTTGAGCGTGTCGCACGACAGGCAGTCTCCGAATGGGGCGATGCCAATTTAGTGAGATTTAACGCCTCCAAAACACAAGCGTATCTTTTCACCGCTAAAAGGAGCCCGTTAACCTTGGGTCCTACTTTCCGGAATGTATCCTTGGAGTACACTGACCGCCTTCAGTTGTTAGGGGTTGAATTTTCTCCGAACCTCAACTATAGTCGGTTCATTGAGTCCAAAGCCAAAGTAGCCGCAAAGAAACTTGGTGTCCTGGCAAGGGTGCGGCGGTACTTCACGCTAGGGCAGCTTCTTACCTTATATAAAGCGCAAGTCCGGTCGTACATATAGTACTGCTGTCACATATGAGCCGGTGCTGCAAAATGCCACCTGGCAGCATTGGACTCAGTGCAGAGACGTATTAAGAGGCTCATTGGTGACCTTGATTTGGTTGAAACCAATCTTGTCAGCCTCCAACACAGGCGCAGAGTAGTCAGTCTCTCGGTATTCTATAGGATGCATTTCGGTGAGTGTACGCAGGAATTACACGCTTTAATTCCTCTCTCTCCTTTCCACCTACGGACAATTAGGCAGTCGGCGGTTCTTCACCCATTTGTTGGACAAAGTTTGTTGTTCAACAAAGGAGTGGAATAATTTGCTGGCGTCTATCTTTCCGTCCGAATACAGTCTGGGCGTCTTCAAGGCAAGATTGAATAGGATTTTGTTACGCTAAGACAGTGCAGTTTACCATCTAGGGCTGCATTACCACTTACCACCAGGTGGAATTGTGGTCAAGCACTGGCTTATAATAAGTAAAAAAAAAAATCAAATTTAGTTCAAAAGATCTAACATAAAACTCTTTCAGTTCGTTCAATTTATTTAGTTACTAGTTGCACACACTGTATTATTCTTAATTAACTAAAACACAAAATTAATATGATCTTTCACGTTTTTTTGCAGCCAGCGCAGCTCAAGAAGTAATAGCCAAAAGTGGAAACGATATAATTTATGAAGTGGGTCCTCCAGTAATCCAAGCCGTCGTTGGTCAAGTTGTTAAAACAGTCAATTCATTCTTTCACGCTGTGTCTGCAGACGAACTATCCCTAGATTAATCCTTTTATTAAAATTAAGATACACTTATTAAAAGATACTTGTTTGGGGATTTATGTTTTATTTTATTTAGCTTATTTGGATATTTATATTTTAGCTTACGGAAAAAGATTTACGACCCATATTAGGTTTATCTTATAGTGAACTTTTATTGAATATCACTTATACATTTCATCTTGGTCTTTAGAGATAACAACGATTTTTTTTGCACCCAAAAGCAAAGTAAAGGGCTACCCTCCGGGAAGCGGGGGAGGGAGGCGGTGAATGCTCTTAGCATACCACATAGCCGGCTGCGTGGTTATGTGGGACTCACTATGAAACCTAAGTGCCTACCCACTAAACACCACCTGGGACTGGTTTTGGCCTGGAGGGCCTTTCTGCCGTGTCGGAAGCGACCCCCCTTAACGAAAGGGGGCGCAGGCGGCGAGTAGCCGCTGAGAGGCGCGCCTAACTAAGGCAAATTATGAAAATGGAGAAGATTCCGCCTGAACCGCCCAGAAGCAGTCCAGGTCGGCCGAAAGCTTGTTGGAGGGTCCGAGAGAGAGCTTTTCGGCCTGCGAACTCGATAGCCAGAGGGAAGTGGGGCTACATATGAAGCTGCCTGGGCTGAATAAGATGATTTGTGTGAGGCTGAGGCTATGAAGAAGTTGTCAGAGAGTGATTTTGAAATTGTTGGATTGTGGAGAGCTCTAAGTCTTGGTGAAGGTCGGCGTTACGGATGAACAGGGTTCATTCGAAGTCCGACAACAAAAATAGTTTTGAACTATTTGTTGTTCGTTTAGGATTCTAGGTTTAGCATGAGCAAAAATGGGGGCCGCGTATGTCATAAATGGTCGTATACAGACCTTATGTAAGGTTCGCTTGTTTCGGAGAGAGTTACGGAGTTGTTGCGGTGCGAGTTACTTTCTTAACATGGAGCTCGGGAGAGAGGCTCGTGTCATGGGTGACACCTAAGTACACTAACTGACTGTTGGATCTTGTTCCGAATAGAAGGTAGTGAGGTACCTTTGTAATAGAGTGCTGTGTCTTCAGCAAAGAGTGAGAGCTGAAAACCATTCGACGGGATGGGAATGTCGTTGGTGAACAGTATATATAAAAGAGGGGCAAGCACGGAGCCCTGATGCACGCCGGCTTGGACATATTATCCAATATACGCTCTCCTCTACGCGTCATAACGCGGATACCTTCTATCTTCTACCAGATACCTTCGTGTCTGAAACGAAAAGTATGATCCTATAAGTAGATAGCAACGATTCTGAGGCCTTCTTTATTTAAAGTTGGTTGCTGGTGTCCATGGGCTGCAGAAGATACAATCGAATGGTCATTAATTTTGTTTGTCACTCCAATTTTTTAAAAACATTATACGTGGATTGCTTGGCGTGCCTAAATTAATAAGCGTAATGCGTTTGTACATTTAGCAGCATTTTTCAGCATCCAAGTGATCAAAATATTAATTTGAAAGTAAGAAAAAATATAAGTTTTGACAAGTAATAGTAACACCTTATAACAAATTAGTACATAGTAGCAAGTCATGAATTAATTAAATTAAAAATAATTATTAAGACGTTGCAGAACAAGACAAATCTTGACGTTTTAGAGCAATTGTCGCTACTGGTTGAATGTCTTGACGTTTTAGAGCAATTTTCGCTAATGGTTGTATTGTAGGAAATCAATAAGTGAATAATTTAATAATAACATAGAACTGCAATAAAATGGGGAAAATATAAGAGAAAACTAACATCTAGTTTTGTAGGTTTAGAAGACAGTCTAAGTCATTGAGTATATAAGTTTAAGTGCTTACATAAAACACGATGGCGCGGGGCGGCAGTCGTCGTGGTGGTTTTGGTGAGCTCTTTTTCACGGTGGATACCAAGCTTTTGCGCGAGTGTGACGGGTTGTCAGAGGTTGTGAACATGGAGATGACAAAAAGTACAATTGGTGTGCACGACATTAATAAAGAAAGATAACTGGCAGAGGGGAATAATTGAAAGGCGAGTACATTGGGTTGAATGGTCGATCGTTTGTAACGACAAGTTCAAAATTGTTGATCTTGCCTGAGATCGCGAATCAATCGCGCGCTCCGCCGTTAGTTCGACGTGAACACAGTTAAAAAACTTCATAAGTTTGCTATTATTTGTCCGCTATTTTCACCGCACCTGCATTTTGTGCATATTTGTGAACACTTGCATATAATGCTATGTGTTTGATATTTCGTGACCACGCTCGCCACCGCGCCCACGAGTTAACGTGAACAAGCACTGATACTCTTGTACCTAACACTTAAACAATTTATTGACTAAAATGTTTGAAATAATGGCCGTAAATGACTCTATCTGAATTTTACATCATATTTGAAGCTGACCCCTAATGCGGCTGAGCAAAACGCAGCCAATGGGTAAAAAGAAAAAAAAAGTTTCACAGGGAAATAGGATTCTTTTTCTGTCTAGAAGTTCTTCTTACCTATTTTACGCTAAATTGCTGTGTCTGAATTGCACTACACTACACTACTACTACACTTTTACTACATTAACACGCTGTAAAGCATTCTTTGTTTGAAATTGGCTCAAGGTGTCCATGGTCTGCAGTATCCCCTTACTATCAGGTAAACTGTAGTTTATTTGTCATTTCAAAAATTTATCCAAAGCATTTTTTTGATTTGTGACCCTAATCTTATATAACAAGTTAATGTCGTATTTTTATTATGTTTAAATCTGTTTTATACAAGCAATAAAATACTTGAATATAAGTAATACAAGGCCAGGTCACGTTTAACTCTTCTTTGGATTATGTAGATTGGTATGTTTATATGTTTTGTCTGTTCCTTTGTGACCTATTCTCTCTATAAAATTTGCTGGCGACAAAAATTAGCGTCTAAGTTAGCGTTGTCAGTGTGAATACGCTCACATCCTTCAAGCTTGGCGATTATGACAAATCCTTTAAGAGAAACACTGACAAACTCTCTCCGTACTTCGGTACATTTATCCTTATTCTTAAAAAAATTAATTTCTGTTACAGCTGTACTTTTTTCACGAGCGCACTCCTTACCCCCTATGAAAGTCTGATGCTGAGATGCAAAATCTGATTTGCCGCGGCTCGCGCACACAGTTTTTGTATGGACTATAAATAATTGTTTAGAGCCTGCATGTTTGTCTATGAGCAATTAATGAATGTAAGACATCCCCATCATACAAAAGAAAATCCTGCTTTGGAGAAAGATTTCTTAAACTAATCAAAGCTCGATTCATTCTCCCACCTTGAGTTTCTATTATGTACCTGTATATAGTGGCGGCGTAAAAATATCCGCTACGCCTTATCAACCCGTGTGTGATGAAAGAGACGATAAAAGGAAACTGAAACAGGACAGTGGCAGCATCACCTTTCTTACCGTTACCGTTACAGGCTATTAAAGTCCACTGCTGAACATAAGCCTCCCCCATAAATTGCCTCATAGTGGGGAATATTTTCCATAGTTGCCTCGCAAGGCAAGCGGGTTAGCAGGAGCAGTTTTCTTTTCGCTGCTGCCCATCTCCTGATTTGTTTCTCTCTGTCGCCTTTTACAACACCCACTGGATGATATTATGATAAATTTCTAATAATAAATAAATAGATGAAAATAAGCCGCATGTCTGGCGTGAGAACTATGACTAAATCCTCCCCGTGAGATGATCTATGGTGGAGGCCTATGCTCAGCAGTCTGATGGGTAGTGGTGATGATGATGAGTCTCTACAATAACATATACTAACAGAATAGATTTGTAATTATGGTTGTTACTTATTGGGAAAGACAAGTTGTTATATGACATAGTTGATTGTTGTAGACTTGATAAAACAATGATTATTGACAACACCAGAAACAATGTCAAGAATATTTTAAAAACGTCGAAGTCAATAAACCTAATGTATATCTGTTTAACATCGAAAAAAGATATGTTTAATATATATATATATATATATATATATATATATATATATATATATATATATAATCTGTAACTTTGTTAAAACACAATATTGTATTCTTTTGAGATAGGTCTATTTAAAAAAATAGTAATGGTTGCTATTTATTTTTATGCAGACTATGATTATAATATTAATCAAAGCATTATTATTAGGCAATATCTCCTCAATCTCATGGTACTCCCTATGCTGTCTCAGCCAGCATCGGAATCCTCGGCATCGACGTATCGAATGTCATACAGGTGCTCGGTCACTCGGAAGGGAAGACTGAATTGGCCTCTAATAAGCTTGGCGTACTCAACAGAGGGGAACAGTATTTCATGCCAGCAGACCCTTTGCAACTTTACAAGGTACAAATTCGCCCTCACGTGCATTACTGTTCTAATCTTTGGACCGGGGCACCCCAGTGTCAGCTTCTTTCATTTGATATGAGCACTTGAAACAGTGGCTCAAATCGTCGACTACCGAGTTCTTTCCGATCGGCTCGGTGCACTGGCGTTGCGAAGGGTAATGCGGTTAAGTGCGGTTTCCACAGGGAGTACTTAGACAAATGAACAATTTGTCTAAGGATTTATCCATCCGCCAAATTTCAAAACTTACGGTACCATCCACACCATATGGATGTTTCGGTCCGGCGGTCCTCCATGACTTTGCGATTTATTAGGAGTTTACTTCTTCGCAAGACCGGTGGGGGAGGTGGGGGTGGGGGGTAACGCATATTCATATTAACCCTTTCGCTGTCCCGTGCACTACATATAGGTCATTGCTATTGTCTTACTATTGTGTTTTAAAACCGGACAGTGAACGTGTTAACCTAGGGCTTTCGAAACTCTAAATCAGGCACTGACCGTCGGACTATGAGAGTGAAGTATATGGATTGAACCTGTGCTTTCGCATACACTTGGACACTATAATGCCATGCCAAATATTATATCATTGCCATTCATTTTATACTTTTCTATAGCGTAAAAAAATCGTAGAAAATCCTCTTAGCTAGTTAGGATATTAATGATGATGATGTTAATTTATCATCATCCTTCTTTAATGGGTTATTCATTGAATCATTCATTACTTGTTCTGTTAATTTAATTTGCAATTATTTAATTCATTCATAACAGCCCATCAAAAGTCCACTGTTGGGGACCTTCCCCATGTTTTGCCTCGTATGGCAGATATTTGGCGTATTTACTACGCTTGGCAGCCGGGTTCGCAACCGCAAATTTTATTGAACTGTTGTTATGAAGACACTGCTGGCTATCGCCTGTTTCATTTCCCTCTGTAGCTTCTTACAACACCCACGGGATGATATGGGGCAGTAGATTTCGTTATAACGCCTCTAAACGGTAGTCATGAAGCAAAATTCATGACTGTCATAAATATGCATGAAAAATCAATTACAAACATCAACTGGACAAGCAAACCTTTAGTTGATGCAATACATATGTACTCGTAGCAGCATTTTTCAAGTTCAAGTTGACTACTATGGTAAAATCTCACCAACAACTGAGACAATCTATGGAGAAGGCTCATATGTTCAACAGTGGACTTTTATAGGCTGTAATAGAAAAACTTGCAACAGATTCTGATTCCCCAAGCTGCTACTGCCTCACTTTCTATTTTTCATCTCCTCAAATCAAGATGATCTTTATCTACGGTTTTATTTTTGTTTAATTAAAGATCATCAGTTCGCAATCCCAGCTATTAGGGCAAACCCCTGCTTATGCTATAGGCCTACGTAACGTTTTTAATTGGGAGTTGGATAAATTGACTGTGATAAATTGTTAAAAAACTTTTCTATAGCCGTATATTATTTCATTTTCTATTAGTATTAAAACCAAAATAAATTATTATGGATGTAAACCCAGCGAACTTCTATCACATAATCTAAGCATTCGTTATTTAAATGGATTATCCTTGTATGTGCGTAAATGATATAATTTATAATTTAAAATTAAAAATTTTGTACAACCGACTTCAATATAGGTTATTTAAGAATAACTCAAAAACTATTGGTCTGACCTTGATCAAATTCATATGGGACCACACGAGAACATATAAATTTCATATAAAAAAATCATCGAAATCGGTTCACCCAGTACAAAGTTATGAGGTAACACACATAAAAAAACATACAGTCGAATTGAGTACCGTCTCCTTTTTGGAAGTCGGCAGAAAAGAGAACATACTATTCGTTTATAAATTTTTAACCCAGTTCATATAATAATTACACTTCAGATATTGCATTTACATCTTCTCCTTCTCCTTCATATACTTCAGAGGTGGTCCCATATGAATTCAGAAAAACTCCCATCACTAAGGGTAGGAAAGACAGAGGATAGTGGTTTTAACATAGGTATCTATTTACGGGACAGTCTAGTCATCATCTTAAACTTGTCATATTCTTTATACCGCTTAAAAGGGTAAAATTATTAAAATTTTAATAAAAAGTAAAAAAAAATCCACATAATAGCTACTGAAGCCGAAATTTTACTCGTAATTTTTCGATATACTGTCTATCGCCGACTTCGTAGCTATCATTTGATTATTTTTAGTTTTGAAGTAGGTTTTATTTTCATTTACAGTTTTATTATTTATTTACATATTTATATCTTGACTGTTAAACTATTACATGACTAATGAACTTCTGAATCTCTTAAATTTAATTAACCTCTGTGCTGTGAAATAGACACGTAAATTCTATCTATATATGTAAATATCAATTGCTGTTCGTTTATCTCGCTAAAACTCGAGAATGGCTGGACCAATTTGGCTAATTTTGATCTTTAAATATTTGAGAAAGTTCAGGGAAGGTTTAAACGGTGAGAAACATAAATAATAAGTAACAGAAATTACTAAAAACGACAATTTATTTTTCTAATGCAAAATGTTCCTAGTTGTAAAGTGAGGTTCAATCTCTTTGGTCTGCTTTGTTTCAGAAGAAGTAACTGACACTTTTACTTCTTTTTTCTGAAAAGTTGTCAAAAAAGAGTTTTGGCGGGAAATTGACCGGCGGCGGTTCGCTGCTCCTGTATTATTGTTTAAATAATGGTTTGAAGTGGATTTTGATATGTAAAAGTGGTGAAATTTTGTGTATTAACTGTCAACGCACGTGAACTATTAGTGGAAACGGTGAAACAAGTGCTCTGATGGTGATGGATTCTCAAGATAAGTTGTTTGTTTGCATAGGCGCCTTTAGATACCATCGCCAACTGTCAGCTGCCTGCTGGCTCAAGTTGCCGTCAAAATCTCCCAAGGGCGACACAATATGACGCATCAACATATTGTGAAGCAGTGAACTATGAAGGATAATTATCATAAAGACAAGCCTGTATGGCATAGTTCCTTTGCCTGCTCTCTCGAGCGATTAATAAAAACAACAACAACAACAATCAAAAAAGAAAAAGAAATAAATTTCAAGACGATTAATAAAATCCGTCATCAGTTTATCAGTGCGCGAGAACTTGATAATTATTATTGTTTTAAAATGCCAAGGAGAGGACGACCTGACTTAGGTCGTTGAATTCAATCAAATGTGCGACGAGCTACCTCATGTTCAAACCGCACTGACGACCAGCGAGGAACAGATAATAATAACATTCGTATTGGCAGAACTGCGTTCCATAGTGAATAATAATGAAGTGGATAAGCTTAGAATGGAACGAGTTGGGGCACACCAAACACAACAACAGACATTGTTCCTTTAAACCTGGAACGTGTAGCATTCCGCTACGACCCAAAAATAGATTGTTGTGCCGATCAATCCTTAAAAAATTGGGGAAATGACAAACATTTGTCAATATTGTAAAGCGTTAAAATCAAACAGATTGGAATATATTGGTATAGGTAAGACTTTACATTGACGTCCGTCGAGTTCGTCGAGCCCTTCTGAGCCTACTTTATTACGAATTTCCATTGACATTTGATGAATAGACGGAGGGAATATAGGGGGGAGGTGTAGGGGACTAATTCAGAGGGATTTCTGTATCTATTTTGAGACTGCAACGTCTCCGGCGCTGCGGGAAGAGCAGCCTTTACGCCTTTGCGTAACAAATCGTAGGCATCCCTCCTCGCCTCCGTAGCTTCGGCTTGTTGGTCGCCTTCGGCGACCAGCCTCAGCCGCTCCGGCTCGTCCGATGCTTACGATTTGTTACAGCAGGCGGAGGCTGCTCCCCCTACGCGCCTCCGGCTCTATATAACCACTCTAGAGGTAGGACAGACTCGTACCAGGTGGAGTCGGGGTCAATCAATTTGGTTCTTTCTAACCTATTTTATTTATTATCTGCCCTAATAGGTACTGTTAAAATAAAACAAATCAAATATAATTAATAATTTATTAATCTATTTTAAGTCGTCTTCCCATCTCCTGACTTGACGACCCCTGCCTCTTTTGCCGTCTCTTGGTTGCCAGAGAGTGACTTGCTTGCTCCATTTGTTAATGGGGTGGCGTAGCAAATGTCCAGCCCATATACATTTTTGGACGTCTATCCGGGTAAGAATGTCTGTGAGTTTTGTTCTTGTTCTAATGTCTACGTTCCTGACTCTGTCTTTGATTTTTAACCCTAGCATGCTTCTTTCCATGGCACGTTGGCATTTTGTTAGCCTCTCCCTATGGTGAAGTGTTGTTGACCAAGTTTCACAGCCATAAGTAAGAACTGGTAGAATACAGGTCTCGAATGCTTTCTTTTTTATGTGATTGCCTAGATCCTTACTTTTCATTATTTCCTTCAGTGACCAATATTTTCCCCATCCTTGGGCTATTCGCCTGTTTATTTCCTTTGTCATTTCATCTGAAGGGGATATTATCTGTCCTAAGTAAATATATTCTTTGACATATTCGATCTTGTTGCCATCTACCATAACGTCTATTTCCCTTGAGTTTGACATTAATTTTGTTTTTCTGGCATTGATTTCCAGACCAACTTCTATACTTATATTTGCTAGGCTCTGCATCATTTGTTCTATTGCTGCTGGATTCTCTTCAAGAAGCACCAGATCATCGACAAATCTTAGATGGTTTAGGCGAGCTCCATTAATGTTCAGACCTAAGTGGTCCCAGTTTAGCTGTCTAAAGATGTGCTCGAGTACGGCGTTAAATAGTGCAGGGGAGAGACGATCGCCTTGGCGTACGGACTTGAAACAGACAGCGGGACCATTCTGGTTGAGAGTAGCAAGGGACAGGAACCATTGGAAGGAATTGGAGGAGGCCTATGCCAAAAGGCACACCGAACTTAGGGACCTCTTGTAACCCTATTTTTAGGAATAAAAGGCTATTATTATTATTATTATTATTATAATCTATTTTATAAACATATAATGCCTTAATTAATTTTTCGAAGGCATCTTTATGTGCTATTTTCATTTTTTTTCGATCTGAAATTGATTTTTCAGGCCCAAAATATCGTTTTTTTTAAATCGGTATGAGTACAGAATCGATCCAATGAATCGATATTTCACCCTAGAAAATCGCCATTAAAACTGATTTTACTGATAAGAGAGAGATCATTTATTGTGTGATATTTCTTTTTTTCCATAAGAGATCATTTATTATGGTATCTTATAAATGCAAACAGGAAAATATACATATGACGGCACATGCACCATTGCACATGCGGCGGCGTTGGTGTAGCTAGACAGAATTCTTGTAAATAACACGTGCTCCGCCCACCTGCACCATTGCACCTGCGGTGGCGCCCGTTTTGCTTGTGTAAAACGGACGGAGCGGCCGCCGTTATGGAGTCTTGGCTCTGACGTGGAACGGTGCGCTTGTCGTATTCCGTTACTAGTTTATCCTACACTCGTTGGATAATTAATTCGTGTAAACGAACTACTCCGGCGCTTCGTGTAAACGAATTAATTTTTATTCCTAACTACAAAATTGGTATCTGTACTATACTCAATTATACTTCCATCTATATTTTAGAAATCGATTTTTATGAATCGATACAGCTTACGAATCGAATCGATTTAAAAATCTTACAGCTTACGATTCGAATCGATTTAAAAATCTATCTTTTTCAGAATGAATCGACATCCCTACTGACGACGACAATGATATTACAAAATGGCGCCAGTTTTACGGTAGGAATTGAACATAAACATTGCAAGAATAATTAATTTTCAAATTATTTTTTTTCTCAACATACTTTTTGTTTTCGCATGTTAAAACTTTGTGTGTTTGCTTATATTAGTGTAACCTTTCTGTAAAAATTCGTATCAACACCCAATTCGACGGATGTCAATGGAAAGCTAAGCCTTGATATACTATATAGCGGATATAGGGAACGATTGCATACAAAACTAAGCTAAACTAAGCAAACATAGCAAAACTACGCTGGATATTTATTAGGAAAATATTTGAGCTATTTCTCAGTAGGAAAAGCTAATAAATGTAAGTTAAAAACCCGTTTTAGGAATGTTACCGTTTTGATATCAAAGTGTCGATAATGTTGTTGAAGGTTACTAAGTTTGTAATGCTTTACGATATAATAATAATAATAATAATAAAGCCATCTATAACCGTCACCGAGCAAAACCTGGCAGACCGAGTTCGGTACATCTTGCGCTCAAAAATATTTGATGACGCCGAACTCAAACGGCTACGACGTGAGGCTATTCCTTTGTCGAATGAAAATACTACGACGGGAGATGCGGCTCTACGAGTTGCAGAGTAACTGGCACATGTAGATGCCGCCGTAGATCTCCTTGTGGTGGACTCAGGTGACGATGGAATAGTCGCCCAGGAACAAGAGCAAGTGAGGAGCATATTGGAAGAGGCGATCAGGGAAACGCACAGAACGCCTCTCGAGAATCGACCGCGACTTCCCCGTATACCCCTAAGCAAGCGGAATCAGGCTGTCGTAAGGGCTCTCAACACAATGCTGGTGACCTATTTGGAAGCCAGCCGGGACCTTTGCGATACGGACTCAATTCTTTTTGGCGCCGCACTGGCAGTTTGCCGTATTATTGGCGCCAAACTTCCCACGGCTGGACGCGCTACTAGACAAAGTAGCGCCATCCCAGCCTGGAGAAGAAGGATTGAGGACCGTATTGCAAAGGCAAGGGCCCTCATCGGCAGGCTGATAAGCTTCAGGTCGGGCAATAATAGGCCGAGAATTGTGCGCACCGTCAGGATGGCATTTGCTGGGACAAACATCAGTTTGTCCCAGCCGGATATAACGCAAAAACTGACGGAGCGCATAGACGACCTGAAGCAGAGAATCGCTGCTTGGGGGAAGCGGATTCGGCGATATACCGAGAGGTCGACACGGTTCAACAGGAATCGTCTCTTCCAGAGTGATCAGAAGAGGCATTATGAATCACTGGAGCGACCAATAGTACGTGGAACGGGCCCAGCACCGAATCAGGCCGACATTATCGCATTCTGGCGCGGCCTGTGGTCAGAGCCCGTAAACCACAGCGAGGGCCCTTAGACGGAAGTTGTGGCGAGTCAGTGTGCGAATGTTACGCCCATGGACCCCGTCATCATAACGCCGGATGACGTAGCTGAGACGGTCCGTAGGGCCCCGAACTGGAAAAGCCCGGGACTCGACGGACTGCATCACTACTGGCTGAAGGGGTTCGTGGTGTGTCACGCAGTGCTCGCCCGACAGTTTCAAGAGGCTCTCGACCAAAAGTCGCTCCCGAGCCTCTTCACTACTGGGATCACTCATTTGGTTCCTAAAGACCGGGATTCCACAGACCCGAGCAAATACCGCCCCATAACGTGTTTACCAACCATATACAAGACACTTACATCCGTTTTGAGCGCGAGAATCACTCGTCACCTGAACTCAAATCAGGTGATGTCGCGCGCTCAAAATGGATGTCGGGGCGGTGGTCGTGGAACCAAGGAACCACTCCTCATTGACGCGGTCACTGGCAAAGTGGTTAAACGCAACCGTCGGAACCTCTCCGCCGCCTGGATAGACTATAAAAAGGCATTCGACTCGGTGCCTCATACATGGCTTAAGAGGGTCCTCGAGCTGTACAAGGTTGACTGTACAGTTCGAGACTTCCTCGGGCAGTGTATGGGGCAGTGGAGTACGATCCTTTGTCATCTAGGTGAGCGGATGATAGCTGCGGAGAACCACATAAGGATAAGAAGGGGTATCTTCCAGGGCGACTGTTTGAGTCCAATATGGTTCTGCCTGACTCTGAACCCTCTTAGTACCTTACTGGAGGGTTCTGGGAGGGGATTTCAGCTTCGGAGAGGAGGTACAAAAGTGACCCACCTTTTCTATATGGATGATCTCAAGTTATTCGCCTCCAGTCGCTCTCATCTTATGGAATTGCTAAACATCACTTGTGATTTTAGCAATTCTATTAGAATGGAGCTGGGGACGGATAAGTGTGCGGTCCTCCACGTCGAAAGGGGTAGGGTTGCTAACTCTGAGGGCATAGACTTATCTATGCCCATCAACATAAAGACCCTATCTGAGGCTGAAACATACCGATACCTGGGTATGTCACAGAAGATCGGTCTGGATGAGGCGGGTATGAAACAGTCAGTTTGCGATGTGTTTTATGCACGCTTGACAAAAGTACTTAACAGTCTTTTGTCGGGCGTTAATAAGACACACGCATATAACGGTTGGATCATGCCTGTTCTCATGTATTACATTTGGCATACTCAGGTGGACTCAGACCGAACTAAACGCTCTGGATAGAAAAGTCCGCACTATTATGACGTCCCACAGGATGCATCATCCCAGATCGTCGGTAATGAGGCTCTACTTGCCGCGGAAACATGGTGGGCGCGGCTTTTTAAGCGCGCTTACCATGCATAATTGCGAAGTGTGCAGCCTCCGCAATTACTTTCTGACGAGAGCGGATGATTCATACTATAGGGACGTTATTTTTTGTGATAAAGGACTTACCCCTATATCCTTAGCCTGTAGTGTTATGCTACTTACATATCATTTTACACTATTTTTCCATTCTGTTTTTGATTTTCTGCATTCATATTTTGCATCACTTTTCACGCTATCAGTTATGCTACTTACATATCATTTTACACTATTTTTCCATTCTGTTTTTGATTTTCTGCATTTATATTTTGCATCACCTTTATTTCCATAGGATCCTGTAACGTTTTTACACAATAACAAATCATTTTCACTTCGTATTTTCACGCTATCAGCACCGTTTAAATCGCTGTCAATGGAGTCTTACCTTTTTCTATCTTTTATTGAGTTCTCCGTAACTCTGCAATTTCAGGTTTCGTGCGCGCTGCCGCGCTATAGTTTTTCCTATATGAATAATATCTCATTTCTTACTTAAATGTAACTGTTTTTCAATTATATACCTAAAACCAAAAATTTATATTTTTGACAACCATTATTTATATGGTTGTTATGGTAACTTTTATTCAAATTCGTCACTGGTCTGATGTTCTTATTTCGATATTTCCACATAAATACTCTTTTGCTCTAGGTCATTTACAAAAAAAATCCTTTTAATTTAAATAATTTCTCGTTCTCTCTGAAAAGGTATAAAAGCCGAACAATCGGAGAATACAGGGAGTCTCGCTTCAGTTTTCAAACGTGAAGCATCTACTAAAGGCCTTATCCTGGGGCCGCATTGCCCCGGGATCCTGCAAGCCTCCTTCTACATTTGAAGTCGTCGGCGCATCCTGCAGGCCAGGTGCATCCTGCAGATCAGGCGCTGGGATCCTGCAGGCCAGGCGCTGCTGACGTTGAGGAGATCCTCAGCTCTGTGGGTATTGAGGCACTGAATCCGAGATACTGAAGAAGGTCATCTCGGAACTCAATGGCAAGAGTGAAGAACTGATCGCGCGGGGTCGTGAGAAGTTGTCGACCATGCCCGTCGGTGGATCAGCGCCCGTAGCCGCGGTCGCCGCTGCTGCAGCGCCGGCAGCTGAGGAGAAGAAGGAAGAGAAAGAGACCAAGAAGGAAGAATCTAGTCTGACGATGAAGATATGGGCTTCGGTCTCTTCGACTAAAGCTTGCTTAAATTAACTTTTTTTCTCTTTTCTTCACCTTTACTGCACCTTGTCCATTCCCTTTTGATTTAATTGCTTTCTCTTTCGTTCTTAACTCATTATTCATCATTCATTTTTTTTATAAAATTGTTTTTGAAAGCTGAAACCAGACGAATCATAATTTTATAAACATTTATTAACTGTTAATTTGTATATATGTATAAATATCACCATTTTCACCTTATTATTTTTATTTCTTTTAATTTGTTTGTTTGTTTGGTGTTCCAGTGTTCTTCAACGTCATAGCGACTAATGCTTGCTTAAGATTAAGTTCTTTATTTTTACCTTCACTGGGGAGCGACTGACTACTCCCTTAATTTTCTTTATCTTTATCTTCACTTGGGAGAGGCTGACTACTTCCTTAATTTTTTTTCTCCACGCAGGAGCGGATGACAACTCCTTAAATAAGCCTGAATGTCCTTTCGAAAACACACTTTTAGAGTGGTGTCTCTTCGACTAATTTTTTTCCACGCAGGCGCGGTTGACTACTCCTTAAATAAGCCTGAATGTCTTTTCGAAAACACACTTTTAGAGTGGTAGTCATTGAATGTGAACTCCACCCTTACCTGAATGCAGATGATGAATGTAAGAGATAGTATATCTGATTTTCCCTGTTGATGTCTGTTTCTGCAAAGCTGTGTTTTTATGATTTATTTTAGAATGTACATGTCAAAATTTTTGCTGAGTCAAAAATTTTCCAGGGTCGGGGGGAAAATGTAGTGTTATGCTACTTACATATCATTTTACACTATTTTTCCATTCTGTTTTTGATTTTCTGCATTCATATTTTGCATCACTTTTCACGCTATCAGTTATGCTACTTACATATCATTTTACACTATATTTCCATTCTGTTTTTGATTTTCTGCATTTATATTTTGCATCACCTTTATTTCCATAGAATCCTGTAACTTTTTACACAATAACAAATCATTTTCACTTCGTATTTTCACGCTATCAGCACCGTTTAAATCGCTGTCAATGGAGTCTTACCTTTTTCTATCTTTTATTGAGTTCTCCGTAACTCTGCAATTTCAGGTTTCGTGCGCGCTGCCGCGCTATAGTTTTTCCTATATGAATAATATCTCATTTCTTACTTAAATGTAACTGTTTTTCAATTATATACCTAAAACCAAAAATTTATATTTTTGACAACCATTATTTATATGGTTGTTATGGTAACTTTTATTCAAATTCGTCACTGGTCTGATGTTCTTATTTCGATATTTCCACATAAATACTCTTTTGCTCTAGGTCATTTACAAAAAAAATCCTTTTAATTTAAATAATTTCTCGTTCTCTCTGAAAAGGTATAAAAGCCGAACAATCGGAGAATACAGGGAGTCTCGCTTCAGTTTTCAAACGTGAAGCATCTACTAAAGGCCTTATCTCGGGGCCGCATTGCCCCGGGATCCTGCAAGCCTCCATCTACATTTGAAGTCGTCGGCGTAGTCTACTTCAAGCGCGGGGCCACACTACTCCGGGCGCTACGACTGCTTGCTCCAGGCGCTGAGTGCATCTACTGCCCGCGCTACCTTTGGGCGCTACGACTGCTTGCTCCAAGCGCTGAGTGCACCTACTGCCCGCGCTACCTTTGGGCGCTGCGACTGCTTGCTCCAAGCGCTGAGCGCACCTACTCCAGGCGCTACGTGCGCCGGCTCCGGACGCTGCGTGTGCCCAGACCAGGCGCTGTGTGCCATCACCGCCAAGAAACTACAAGCTCAGCGTGTGCCTACTTCTACTCCAAGCGCAGCGTGTGTCACTTCGACCTTTAGGCTCCACTACAATACAATATTCTCTCTTTATTTTTTTTTATCTAATTATAATTACACGTCATCCATCATCATCATCATATTTAATTTTTTTTATAAAATTGTAAATACCTTTTTAAAAATTTAAATATATTATTTTCTTGTTCTACTTTTATGGTTTTGTTGTTCTTAGGTTAGGTTCTTTTTTTTTTATTGTCGCTTCACGACAAGCCAACGAGCAATGGCAAGACCCGGCAGTACAGAGCATTTCCGACCGGGAGACCGTATGGTAGGAGAAGGAGCTCCACGGGAGGTTCTACAAGGCTCTACATGAGCCTTTCGTGGACTCAGTTGCCTCCCTCCACTGGCTACGTTTTGGTGACCTCTTCGGGGAAACCGAGGGTTTTGTCTGTGCAATACAGGATCAAGTTATTAAGACCAACAATTATCGGAGATACATCCTAAGGGATGGCAACGTCGACATTTGTCGAGCTTGTCGCCATCCCGGTGAATCACTTAGGCATGTCATCTCCGGTTGTTCAGCGCTTTCTAACTCTGAGTACTTGCATGGGCACAACCTAGTAGCCAGGATTCTACACCAGGAGCTCGCTCTGAAATACGGTCTCGTAGATCGGAAACTGCCTTATTATAAGTACATGCCAGAAGCCGTGCTCGAAAATGACCGCGCCAGGCTCTACTGGGACCGGGCCATCATCACAGACAGGACTATTCTTGCGAATAATCCTGATATTGTGCTGATGGACCGGGCACAGTCAAGGATATTTTTGGTCAACATTACCATTCCGTATGACGAGAACCTCGTGAAAGCCGAAACAGATAAGCGAACAAAATATCTGGACCTGGCTCACGAGGTGACCGACGTGTGGGGTGGACTGCCGGCCGAAATTATACCTGTAGTCGTTTCTGATAACGGGTTAATCCCAGTCAGCATCTCGGGTCATCTGAGGCGACTGGGACTCCGTGACGGACCGCTCCAAGCTCAAATGCAGAAGGCGGTGCTCCTCGATACCGCCCGCATCGTCCGCCGGTTTCTTTCCCTTTCTCCCTAACCCTCGGCCGTTTGGTCTCCTCTGCCGAGGGCTTCCATTTGGTTGGGTTTTATTTATTTATGTATTTTTATGTATTTATTTTATTTTGTTAATATTTATGTATGTTTATCATTTTCATTTACAATTATATATTTATACAGCCCAACCAGATGAATAAACTATATAGATACCCCAATAATAATAATAAGGCCCTTGGATGGAAGTTGTGGCGAGTCAGTGTGCTAATGTTACGCCAATGGACCCCGTCATCATAACGCCGGATGACGTAGCTGAGGCGGTCCGTAGGGTCCCGAACTGGAAAAGCCCGGAACTCGACGGACTGCATCACTACTGGCTGAAGGGGTTCGTGGTGTTTCACGCAGTGCTCGCCCGACAGTTTCAAGAGGCTCTCGACCAAAAGTCGCTCCCGAGCCTGTTCACTACTGGGATCACTCATTTGGTTCCTAAAGACCGGGATTCCACAGACCCGAGCAAATACCGCCCCATAACGTGTCTACCAACCATATACAAGACACTTACATCCATTTTGAGCGCGAGAATCACTCGTCACCTGAACTTAAATCAGGTGATGTCGCGCGCTCAAAATGGATGTCAGGGCGGTGGTCGTGGAACCAAGGAACCACTCCTCATTGACGCGGTCATTGGCAAGGTGGTTAAACGCAACCGTCGGAACCTCTCCGCCGCCTAGATAGACTATAAAAAGGCATTCGACTCGGTGCCTCATACATGGCTTAAGAGGGACCTCGAGCTGTATATGGTCAATTGTACAGTTCGAGACTTCCTCGGGCAGTGTATGGGGCAATGGAGTACGATCCTTTATCATCTAGGCGAGCGGATGACAGCTTTGGAGAACCACATAAGGATAAGAAGGGGTATCTTCCAGGGCGATTGTTTGAGTCCAATCTGGTTCTGCCTCTCTCTGAACCCTCTCAGTACCTTACTGGAGGGTTCCGGGAGGGGATTTCAGCTTCGGAAAGGAGGTACAAAAGTGACCCACCTTCTCTCTATGGATGATCTCAAGTTATTCGCCTCCAGTCGCTCTCATCTTATGGAATTGCTAAACATCACTTGTGATTTTAGCAATTCTATTAGAATGGAGCTGGGGACGGATAAGTGTGCGGTCCTCCATGTTGGAAGGGGAAGGGTTGCTAACTCTGAGGGCATAGACTTATCTATGCCCATCAACATACGGACCCTTTCCGAGGCTGAAACATACCGATACCTGGGTATGTCACAGAACATCGGTGTAGATGAGGCGGGTATGAAACAGTCAGTTTGCGATGTGTTTTATGCACGCTTGACCAAAGTGCTTAACAGCCTTTTGTCCGGTGTGAATAAAACGCACGCATATAACGGTTGGATCATGCCTGTTCTCATGTATACCTTTGGCGTGCTCAGGTGGACTCAGACCGAACTGAGCGCTCTGGACAGAAAAGTCCGCACTATAATGACGTCCCACAGGATGCATCATCCGAGATCGTCAGTAATGAGGCTGTACTTGCCGCTGAAGCATGGTGGGTGCGGCTTTTTAAGCGCGCTTACCATGCATAATCGCGAAGTGTGCAGCCTCCGTAATTACTTTCTGACGAGAGCGGATGATTGATACTATAGGGACGTTATTTCTTGTGATAAAGGGCTTACCCCTCTATCCTTAGCCAACGAGCAATGGCAAGACCCGGCAGTACAGAGCATTTCCGACCGGGAGACCGTATGGAAGGAGAAGGAGCTCCACGGGAGGTTCTACAAGGCTCTACATGAGCCTTTCGTGGACACAGTCGCCTCCCTCCACTGGCTACGTTTCGGTAATCTCTTTGGGGAAACCGAGGGTTTTGTCTGTGCGATACAAGATCAGGTTATTAAGACCAACAATTATCGGAGATACATCCTAAAGGATGGCACCGCTGACATCTGTCGAGCTTGTCGCCATCCCGGTGAGTCACTTAGGCATGTCATCTCCGGTTGTTCGGCGCTTTCTAACTCTGAGTATTTGCACAGGCACAACTTAGTAGCCAGGATTCTACACCAGGAGCTCGCTCTGAAATACGGTCTCGTGGATCGGAAACTGCCGTATTATAAGTACTTGCCGGAAGCCGTGCTCGAAAATGACCGCGCCAGGCTCTACTGGGACCGGGCCATCATCACAGACAGGACTATTCTTGCGAATAAGCCTGATATTGTGCTGATGGACCGGGCACAGTCAAGGATATTTTTGGTCGACATTACCATTCCTTATGACGAGAACCTCGTGAAAGCTGAAACAGATAAGCTTACTAAATATCTGGACCTGGCTCACGAGGTGACCGACATGTGGGGTGGATTGCCGGCCGAATTTATACCTGTAGTCGTCTCTGCGAACGGGTTAATTCCAGTCAGCCTCTCGGGTCATCTGAGGCAACTGGGACTCCGTGACGGACCGCTCCAAGCTCAAATGCAGAAGGCGGTGCTCCTCGATACCGCCCGCACCGTCCGCCGGTTTCTTTCCCTTTCCCCCTAACCCTCGGCCGTCTGGTCTCCTCTGCCGAGGGCTTCCATCTGGTTGGGTTTTTATATATTTATGTATTTATTTTATTTTATTGATATTTATGTACTTTTACCATGTTTATTTACAATTCTATATTTATATTGCCCAACCAGATGAGAAAACTTTATAGATACCCCATAATAATAATAATTTATTGCTTTAAAAGGAGTAGTAAGTTGTTACAATATTGTTGGGTACTCTCTTTTAAGTAAATAGATACCTGTAGTAGAGGGACCCGCTCTTCCGTAGTACAATTATATTACTACATTAAATTAGAATGAAATTATAAAAAATATTCTACACAATTTAAAACATGCAGTAAGGTATAATTAATTATATTTGTGTGTTTGTGTGCAAGAATGTTTGTGTGTGTGTGTGTGAGTGAGTGAATGGGTGAGTGAGTGAGTGAGTAAGTGAGTGAGTGAGTGAGCGAGCGAGCGAGAATGTGTGTGTGTGTGTGTGTGTGTGTGTGTGTGTGTGTGTGTGTGTGAGTGTGTGTGTGTGTGTGTGTGTGTCTATGTGTGTGTGTGCGTGCGTGCGTGCGTGTGTGCGTGCGTGCGTGCTTGCGTGCGTGCGTTCGTGCGTGCGTGCGTGCGTGCGTGCGTGCGTGCGTGCGTGCGTGCGTGCGTGTATGTGTGTGTGATTACTACATTAAATTAGAATTAAATAAAAATAAAAAATTCTACACAATTTAAAACATGCTGTAAGTTATAATTAATAATATTTGTGTGATTGTGTGCTAGAATGTGTATGTATGGATGACTGTGAGAAGTCTGTAATTGTGAAAATTTATAAGGCACTGTTTTCTAGAAGGGATTCAGTTTCTTTATAAGTAAGTTTTCTTAACCATTCTGCAATGGTTTTTTTACAGTCATGGTAATTCATAGGGTAAATATTGATTTTTTGGTTTATTTTATTATATAAGTAAATTGAAAGTCTTGTATACTGTCTTGATGCAAACGTAGTCTTAAATGAATCTTCGTAGGGAACTGTATATTTTCTACGTCTAGTCGTTGATGACGGTTGATATTTTAGGGAACTATGAAGTTTTAAAACGGTTGCTAAAATGTAAAGTTTTCTTACCGAAAGTAAATTACTAAATTCATAGAGTTCAGTTGTAGAGAATCTATAGGGCTTAAAGAACATAACTTTAATTAAGCACCGTTGAGCTCTTTCAAGCTCAAGGAACCTGGTTTTTGCTGCACCACCCCATATAGGAATACAGTAGCCTACCGTAGACTGAACCAGAGCTATGTATATTTTATTAGGTAAGGACTTCGTGGAGACATGTCGTAGTGACTTAAATATCCAAATAAGTTTCCTGAGCCGAGTTGCCATTAATTCTAGGTGTGAATACCAAGACAGTCTTTGGTCAACCATTACTCCTAGATACTTTATATTTGAGACTTTATTTATTTGAGAGCAGTTACAACTAGAGCTTTGGACGACAGAGCATTCGTGAATTTTAATTTGAAAATCAGGTGTAGGTTGAGTGCTGTTGTACATGGTAAAGCAAATATATTTAGTTTTGGATATATTCAAAGTGAGTAGATTTTGATTGAGCCAATTCACCATCCTAGCAAGACCTAATTCTGCTGTTTTCTTTACAGAGTCTCATGTATCTCCTGTAAATACAATAGCTGTGTCATCTGCATAGGAAAAAAGCTGCCCATTATAAAGTTTCATATTACACAGTTCATTAATGTATATCAAAAACAGAGTTGAGCCCATCACACTTCTTTGGGGGACTCCATAGTTGACAGTTACTGTTTTACTTACAGTTCTTCCAATTTTTACCGACTGTTTTCTGTTTCTAAGGTAGCTACCAAAGAGAGAGAGAGAGTTTTATCCCTTAAACCAATGTTTTCTAGTCTTTTTAGCATTATGGGCACGGAAACTGTATCAAAAGCTTTCTTTATGTCCAAATATACTGTTATACATTAAATATTTTTATCGATTTCCCTTACAATGACTTTAGTAAGATCCCCAACAGCATCTTCAGTGGATAAGCCGTGACGAAAACCATACTGTGACTTTGAAATTAAGTTGAATTTATTAAGATAGCTTATTTTTAGCTAATAATAGGGGATATGTATTTTTTATTGTATAAACCTATTTATTATGACTCCCGTCACATCAAAAAGTCATATAAACTTTTTAAGTCATGAATAACGTAATGAATGAAATGAAATGTCATGAAATAAAATATTGTATTTCCTATAGTTAGGAATCAATTCAAACAGCAGTCACATAGGTGGCATCTTGGATGACGTCACTAGGTCCATTAGACGCTATAATAATATGATTAAATATATATTTAATATAAGAAAAATATGATAGGTCGGTCGGCGTTGAAGGCACATCGCGAAACATAAAATCCAATAAGCGAGTGCTTCCATGTTTTAAAATTCGTTTCTTTTACAAAAGTATACTTTAAATCTATAATATTTTAGAAAAGCACTCAACTTAAAAGTCGTTACGCGATAAATTATTATACAAACTCACAATTTTGCGCGTTTACCGCTTAAAAGAACACCTTTGTCGTATCTCCCCAATTTCAGAGCACTTCCCTTTTTGTCGCAGCCAATAGCGGAATCTTCGGCGTTAACATATCGAATGAACTGCAGAAGCATGGCAACTTGGAAGAGAAAGGTAAATTGGCTTCTAAAAAGCTTCGCGTACTCCGTAAAGCGGGGCAGTATTTCATGCCTACACATCGCTTGCAACTTTACAAAGCGCAAGTTCGGCCTCACATGGAATACTGTTCTCATCTCTGGGCCGGGGCTCCCCAGTGCGAGCTCCTTCCACTTAACCGCATAGAGAGCAGAGCGGCTCGAATCGTCAACGACCGAGTTCTCTTTGATTGACTCGATTCACTGGCGCTGTGTGGGGATGTTGCATCCCTTTGAATTTTCTATCGTATTTACGACAGAGAGTGCTCTGAGGAATTGTTCGGATTAATTCCAGTCGCCAAATTTCACGAACGCACATCGCGTTAAAATTCACGATACCATCCTCACCATCTGGATGCTTGGCGATCCACGACTGTACGATTTACTAGGAGTTTTCTTCCTCGTATAACTTCTCTGTGGAATTGTTTACCACCGGCAATTTTCCGGACCGACACGACTTAGGGACCGTCAAGAAAAGAGCTTACACATTTCTAAAAGGCCGGCAACGCATCTGCAATTCCTCTCGTGTTGCGGTTGTTCATGGTTGGCGGTAGTTACTTACCATCAGGTGGACCGCATGCTCGTTTGCCCCTCTTCTATAAAAAAAAACCAGCGGCGTATTTTATGGACCGATACGACTTAGGGAACTTCAAGAAACAAGCTTACTCCTTTTTAAAAGGCCGGTGATGCATCTGCAATTCTGCTAGTTTTGTAGAATTATATTAAAATTTAAAAAAAAGGCTATCTCATTGACTGGTTGTACTGGCTGACATAGACGTTTCACGTTATAAACAATAGCCGTATGCTCCGGGCACAGACCCACCCTTCTTTATTGGTATTGCTACAGTATAGTTTACTGTTTCACCTCCTCAAATATTGTAGGTGATTAAATCTGCATCCTATATAATATTTTTTATCGATAGCACCTATCGATAAAAGTTGTCTATCACTAACACTTTGTTGACGTTACTGGATAATATAGGGCGCTTATTACAATAATGATTAATGTTCTAAAACAATCTACCAGAAATAATAAAAATTAAAATATGGGGTAATTATACATTACACTTGTGGAAATAAACCGAAATCACATTCAGTTTTTGCAATTTATCGGGAGTTACAATACCTTAATGCACAATCGGATATGTTTTCTTTAAAAATATTTTTTAAATTTATGAAACGAATGCGTCTTGAGCTTTTGATGATGTCACTAAGACTAAATGACACAAATCCGAAATATATCCTATTGATATCCTAAGTAAGACGCGACCATTTTGTTACTGATATTCGGTCTATTAATAATACTTAAATGTCTTTCGTTAAATTTAAAGATATTTAAGTATTAGTAATAGACCGGGCATCAACAACAAAATTGTTACCTTTTAATTATGTCCTATAGGATATATTTCAGATTTCTATAATTTAGACTTAATGACATCGTTAAAAGCTCAAGACGCATTTGTTTTCTTGTAGTAGCCATTTTTTAATTTGATTTTTATTTCCTCGATTGTTGTCATTTCTAGAAGTTCTTCTTCCAGTTGGGGTGATACTGCTATGTTAACATTTGAAAAAGGATCTAACACCCAATCTACTATTTCCAATTTCAAATTGTCCTGGAAACTTTCAATGAAATCACTGTGGTGATTTTTCAAATATTGGCAGAAGACAAAAAAGTCGTCATTGTTGCAGGATAGTGATAAATTGGCAAACTAACGTCTGCCCATATTCTTCTTATGTAAGAGCAGTTGGGCTACGAAAGCAGTGACGTCATTTTTATTTTTATTAATCTCATCGACTTGATGTTGGAGATTCATATAATTACGCAATTTATAAAGGTTTATCAGGTATGCGATATCATTCTTTGATGTGATGAGGTAGTCGCGCAGTTCTGTCTCTTTGTTTTCCAAGAACTCTGCGACAGAGTCAGACAGATTGGAAAATCGAGTCTGACAATTTCCTTTTGATGGCCAACGCACTTATGTGTGAAAGATCAATCGGTTGAAATTTTCATCATTAGTAACACAAAGTTGATTAAATAATCTGTCATTTAAAGAGCTGTTTCGTATTTTATTGACTGCTTAGATGACATGTTGCAATGATTGAAATAGTCGTTCAATTAAATTTCTAGCAAACAAATGTTGCCGCAATGTACAGCAAGCACATCAGGAATTTTGTTTTATAAGTAAGCTGTGAAGCCTTTTTGACATTTCATCATAGCTGGAGCACCATCTGTAGCAGCTGATATAATATTCTTCAAGGGAATTCGTTTTTCATCAGAAAACTTTTGCAGTGTTTTAAATATGGTTTCTCCTTTTGTGTCTGTCTCTAAATATCTAGCAAATAATAAGGTTTGACTCATTTTTTCATCTTTGATAAACCTCACGTAAGACAGCAACAATGCTTCATTAGTTGTTAAAGTGGACTCATCCGACTGAATTGAAAATCGACTAGTCTTCAGATGAATGTACAATGACTCTTCAACGTTTTCAGCCATTTCATGAATTCGTCTTTGCACAGAAATATTGCTCAAAGGAATTGTTCGAATTATGTCTGCCGCCGGTTTAAGAAGCACAGTAGTTATAACTTCTTTTATTGCTGGCAAAATTAACGTTTCTCCGACGGTGTGTTTATTTTGTGACCTATTTGAGCAATTAACAAAGACATATTGTATGAAGCTCGAAGTCCATCATCGTCTTGCTTAGCAGCTGTAGAAAACAGTTTTGATACACTTGGCTGAGCATTATGCTTCTTTTCCAGGTCTTGAAAATAGGCTATAGGGAATGTTTGTCCTTCTTATCTGGATGCATTTTATTCAAATGATCTTGAAGTCTTGAAGACTTCATAGCTTCGTTTAAAAATGTTTTAGAACAAAGAAAGCACAAAAGCAAAGATGGATTTCTCGAATTTTCTATGAATCCATATTTAATATATTCTGCACTATGCCATCTCTTCTTTTTTGCTTCCGACATGGCTTTTTTTTTACAAATATGTAAATAAAGTGTTGAATTTAAATACTTGTTTAAAGATTGCGCGCGAAACCACTAATGAAAATATAAAAATTATTACTAGTTTTTATATAGGATTTCAATACAGCACGCACCGACAAGAATAAGACAAACACACACAAACTCGTTTATTTCTTACGACGCTCAGTCGTACTGAGCAAGTTAAGACGAGTATCGATGAACCAGCCGATTACAACCGGGTGGCACCAAAACCGTAATTTAACAAATATTTGTTACAACTTGATTGCATACGGCATACGTGCTATCCTATGAAACCTATGTTAAGTATTTCTAGTTTATATACCATCATACAGGGCAGAAATATATACTAATTATTCGATATTGCGTAGTAGGTAGGTTTTAATTTTAGTAAATTTTAAAATAAAGTATCTAAATAAAATAACAAATCAACCATCGGCCCCCTAAACCACGTCACCGCCCCCCATTTTTTCTGGGCCCTTAACGCCCCCCTCTAGGTCTCCAACGCCCACAAGGGGGCGTTATCGCCCACTTCGATAAAGATTGATATAGACTCATGATCCGTGAAGGTGAAGTAAATCATATTTTGTCGTGTCAACGGATTTTTCATCAGTTTGCAGTTGACATGTATGTTAAAATAATAATTAACACTGAACGATTGTCGGACATCCGTCTGAACCAACAGCAGCTTCAATCTGAAGAATACATTCATCTACGTGATGCTATTAATGTCGATGGCAATGTAAATAATGTGGGAAGGATGACAATTTTGCCAGCCACTTACAATGGAAGCCCGCGCCACATGCCCGAGTACTCGCAAGATGCGATGTCGTATGTTAGACAATATGTCCGCCACAACCTGTAACCCACAATGGATAGAAATAAAGAAGGAATTGATACACAGCCAAACACCAAAAGTTTTTAAACAAAAATTGAAATCTGTAATTAATTTCCTTATAAAGCATTGTGTGTATGGCCAAGTCCATTGTTGGGTGTACTCTGTTGAGTGACAAAAGCATGATCTGCCTCATGCACATATATTAATTTGGTTAGTTGACAAAAAAAGGTCAAATGAAATGGATTCAATAATTTCAGTTGAGATTCCCGATGAAAGATTTGACCCAAAATTGCATGCATTGCATAGATGTAACTAAACACATAATACATGGACCTTGCGGAGTTTTCAATAACCACTCAACCTGTATGGTCGACGGCAATTGCTCCAAGCGATACCCGAGAGACCTGATTGCTGAAATCAAATCACAGGAAATGACAGCTACCCATTGTATCATCGGTGATCAGTTGCGAACGGTGGGTGATCGGTAGTTGTGAAGGTAAAACGACTAGATTTTGAAGTAGAAAATCGTTGGATTGTGCTGTACTCGCCAATATTGTCCAAAGCTTCTGAAGCTCATATCAATGTGGAATATTATAACTCCGTCAAATCGATTAAATATATATGTAAATATGTTAACAAAGGTAGCGACATGGCCATCTTTGCTGTAACAAATGCAAATAATGAAGTATCTCAGTATCAGATAAGTCGCTATATAAGCAGCAACGAAGCTATTTGGCGCATATTTTAGTTTGTGATCCACGAAAGACATCCTACAGTAGTCCATTTGGCAGTTTATCTATAAAATGACCAACGAGTGTATTTCAATCAAGAGAACGCGGGGATAGAGCGGCACATCCACCATCGACCAAATTAATAAGTTTCTTCTCAATTTGTCAAACAGATGTTTTTGCTCGCACTTTGCTGAATGCTACGCTATTACACGTGAATTGCATCATCGGAATCTTTTCAGCGTCGGAAACAAGGAACACCAGTTGAAGGACACCGAAATATATTTGCCTCAGGTCGCATCTACACAGTACATCCAAATAACAATGAATTTTATTATCTTTGATTGTTGGTGAATGTTCATGGTCCAATATCAATTTAACAACTGAGAACAGTTGATGGATATTTGTGTGCGATTTACCGTGAGGCGTGTCAACTACTACAGTTGCTCGAGAACGATTCACTTAAGGATTCCGTCATAACTATTTTCATCGTCACATCAAATTTGCACATTATTTACGATTATAATATCGACATGTTTCCCCTCGAATCTCGAAGATTTGTTGACGAAATATAAGGATGACATGTCTTAAGAGGTGTGGCATCGTGTGCGTTGTCAAACTTTGAATCCTACACTAAAAATTACTGCAGAAATTTACAATGAGACGTTGATCATGATAGAAGATATAGGTTTATTGATCTGAAATAAAGTATTGTCGTGATTGAATATGATGGCACCCAATCGTCCTATGCGCGATACATTTAACCACGAGTTGCAAAGAGAACAACAATACGATACTGAAGTAATTGAATGAACAACAAATAATTGTGTACGATACATTGATGGGATCTGGTGAAATTTACTGCTTTGATGCTCCCGGGGGGACAGGAAAACCGTTCCTAATTTCATTGCTGTTAGCAAAGATCAGATCGCAAAATGAATTAGTCCTAGCGTTAACTTCACCTGGAATAGCTGCAACATTGTTAGAAGGTGGGTGAACTGCACATTCTGCCTTGAAATTACCACTAAACATGAAAATCAACGAAGTACTGCAAAAAAAGAAAAAAATAGTACATCAAAAAGCTTTAAATTGATTAAGTGTATAACTGTGTTGCATTTAATGTAAATAAATAAAAAAATAAAATAAAAAATAAATAAAAAAATAAAAAAAAAACTTTTCACAAATATATGTAGGTGATACGGAGTTCACCGGCTCATCTAATTAAAAATATAATAGAATTTACAGTCCTAAGCTGAAGGTATCTGGGACTAACATTGGTACGTTGATTCCCCTCATGACCCCGGATGCTGCAAATTACTCTAAACGCCGGGAACATAAAACAAATAGAAAAAATATTCAATTAAATGTAATAAATCATAAAATAAAAAAAAACAAAATAGAATTATTTTGTTTCTTTTTTATTTGAGTGTTAGTTTCGTTCAAGGATTTCAACCAAACAGTATCCTAAAATTATAATAGACTTGTCAAGCAGGTTATGCGTGATACAAATCTTAGCGAACTTATAAATACGTTGGCTTTTAGGACAGCATACACGACACAGATTTACGGTCTAGAGTAGTCGTTTTATATTTCCCGCGCCTTATCAATTAAGACAATGCGTGATAAGAGTATAATTGTGACTACATTGTTAGTAGTTTTCTGCACATCAGTTATAGAATCAGGTAAGAATAGTATTTGTTAAACTAAATAAAATTTTTCTTCTTAACTCATTTCCCGTGTCAACCATCAATTTTGTGTAGGTTAATTTATTTATTTTATTATTTTAATTTAAACGTTTTTATACATAAATATTGGAATGAGATATATTTTTAAAACGTTTAATATTTATTAATTTTATATAATACACATTAATGTTAGAACACCTAAAAAATTCTATTCTATTTGTAAAAAAAAATACAAAGATTTAGCTTTATTGTGATATAGCTTAGTTTTAATATAACTCACAGAAAACAACAACAAATTCTTTTATTTTTTTATACCATTTACATAGTGCTTTCATTTTGTCCGCATTATTAAGAAGTTGAGGTACTCGGGTTAGGGCTCCTTTTCTATAAACTACTCGTAATACATTTTGACGAAAGGATTGCCTATTTTTTTTGCGTTAGATGGCAGTACACATTTACTTTTCTTTAAACCGATTTCGGTTAGTAGTAAACTATTCCAACTGGTGCACTTGGAACTTACTTCAAAGAAGGCGACAAATTTGTTGTCACATTTGAGATCTTAGAGAGAAAACACACACAATTATTCTGGATCTCTTTTAATGACGCTTTAGCTCTCCTGGGTTATAACATTAAATGCGCGGAAGATATTAAAAGTTGAAGGCTCCGTGACGCGGTGGCTTAGAAATGAGTTGCAGCGCTGAAGGCCACGCGCTCTAATCCCACAGGGTATAAGTATTTGTATGGCCTAAAAATAATTGTGCCAGGTTTTGTTTGTCCTTTTGAAATTTATGATTGTAAACTGCCACGATACAGAATAAATTCTTAGTGTGGTGGCAAATTTTAAAAAAAAGTGCAAGAAGTCTATGCGCTACTACCATATCAACTATTCAATCGTCTTAATTATTTAACCATGCTCGATGTAGCGGTTATGAAGTTGATTTAAATTTTGTGTCAGAGATATGACGAAAATTGTTTTAAATCCAAGCTCAAAAACTAATAGCCGTTTGTTACGGCTGAGATTCGAACCGAGAACCTGTGATTTAGTAGATAACTACCCAGGCCTAGGCTAGCAGTCATGATGGAAAATATTATCCAATTACAAATGGAGTATTTTTACTTCGATAAAAGAGACGATATCGTACCCAGAACTACAATTTTATTTTTGTTAAATAAACTTTTATCTGTGTTGCTACCGATACCTCTTTTAGTTTTCCTCTACCGCCACTCCACGGGCTACTCAGAAACGGTAGACAGACGGATCCCAAGAACCTACTAATAAAACTCATTTTCATATAGAAATTTTATAAATTAGCTGTACAGGCTATGCCTGAACTCAACATCGGGTGGGTAGGAGCTGATAGGTCAGGTTATACTAGTTTTGGAAAAAAATACTTTTATTTGGTTCACTGATAATAGGAATATTTTTGAAATATTGAAAATCAACAGCGTAGATATTTAGATACTGTGGTCACAAATTTCTCAATTTTGAAGGGTTTTTTTAACTAAATCCTAAATAAAACAAATTTTAAAATATTTCTTGAGGTATGTTTCAAGTAATATGATCTTATTACCTATTTTAGTGTATAGTTTTTAAACGGCTGAATAACCGTGGTAGTGGAGGTTTAAAATAATCCATCACCCCCTCAGGTTCAGTGAGTACCAAAAGAGGTGATTCAGAGAAAAGAGGTGACTAGTTTTACGCACTTATGAGATGGAGGATGACAAAAAAGTTTTTCAACTTAACTATGAACTTTACAGTGCCGTTCATCAAGAAGTGTAAGTCTGATGACGCAAAATGCATAAAAGAGTCCACGCAAGCAGCTATTCCGACCTTTGCTACCGGCCTGCCTGAATATGGCATCCAATCATTGGATCCTGTTACATTCAAGAAGATTGATGCCAGCTCGAGCGGCTTAAAGCTTATATTGACCGATGTCACGGTAAAAGGCCTTAAAAACTGTATAGCAAAGAAAATCAAGTAAGTACTACTATTTATAATATTTCGCAAAAATTTTCGGAATAATAATGGATCGAATCAGTGAATAATTTATATAATTATATAATATAATAAAATAGTAAATATAAGACAATAGCTTCGGATTAATAAGCACGCAAACATAATAGCGAAAAATCTTAATGAAGTCACTATCACTAACAAGAGCACAATAACAGGAAAGAATAATAACATCAACATTATTATAAAAATTTTCAGAAAATTTTCATAAATTAGCTTTTGTTTCGGACTTTTACATTTTGAATATTTTATATAGTTAGCTTTTCTGGTATTGATCGTTAAGAAAAAATAGGTTTTTTTCATCTTATGTGTTCCTTATGTATTATTTAATCATATATTTATTTATTTCAATCAATTGTTGTTGATCCTTCACTCTATCCTCCCATCACTCCCATCACCTCCCATCACTTGTTGTTATTTGATCTAAATGACTGACAAGTTGCCAATTCAACTTAATTAACAGAGCCACGTCGATTACTCTGGTGATACTGCGGATATGTTGGTAAAAAATTCAGTCACACGTAAAACTCCAAGCGTAGCTCTCACAGCTTGCTCACTGACGTTGAGTTATATCATACAGCCAGCATTTATGGATCACATCACTTTTTATATTATTCCTACCCTAGAAAAAGAAACAAAAAAGGTTTACAAAGTTTGGTTTCTTAATACTCACATTAATTTTATCGGTCCGTAAAAGTCAAATTGTGGTCAGGAGTCTCTCCTGTTGGAACGACTTACATTAATTGCTTGGCAGGCGGATTGGCGCTGGCCAATATTTTACTTCTGGCGAAAACAGGATAGCTGTAGTGCTATTCATAAGAAGCCTTGAGGTCTTTCAGCGGTTTCCTATAGTTATAGAATAGTTACCAAACTTGAAAGTTAGGAAGTTACCACTGCCCATCTTTTTTTTTATAGAAGAGGTGGCAAACGAGCATGTGGCTCACCTGATGGTAAGTGACTACCGCCGCCCATGAACAACCGCAACACCAAGGGAATTGCAGATGCGTTGTCGGCCTTTTAGAAAGGTGTAAGCTCTTTTCTTGAAGGTTCCTAAGTCGTATCGGTCCGGAAAATTTGCTGGTGGTAATTGATTCCACAAGGAAGTTGTGCGAGGGAGAAAACTTCTTCTAAATCACACAGTGGTGGACCTTGATGATCTTGTGCTTGTGACCTTCTGTTTCATTTCCTTCTGTTGTCCTTTAACGACACTCACTTGATTATATAGGGTAATGGATTCTATTTATATTAATTGGATATAACTGATAATACTAATATTAACTATTAGCTGCACATTTTCTGTCAGCCATGAAAACAGTTGGTACAGTGGTAGAGCCACGCGGCAGCTTTTGCTGTCGCACGGATTGGCCGGCTGGAACCGGGGTGGTATCATGACCTCACAGAATACCAGCGTGAAGTAGAGGTTTACCTCTGCGTTTCGCTTGGTGAGTGCAGGTGGCCGGAGGCCCTTTTTACTGGAAATGAGGCATTCCATCTTAGTCCTTAAGTGTGACAACGCATCTACATTTTGATTTGTAATAGAGGATAGATATAGAGGTCTATGGGCCGCAGCAACCACTTACCGTCAGGTGGACTGTGTGCTCGTTTGTCACCCTTATCATATAAAAAAAAAACATCGGAAACAACTAAATTTGTCCAAGTAGCTTGTAGTTTCTTATTGTTATTAAATATTTTTTTTAAATCATGTATGTTCATCTATTTTTTCTTCATTTTTATTTGCTTTTACATTTTTAATGGACAAATTGCAATAAAGCTTAAGTTTACACATATCTTGAAAAAGGGTAACATAAACCTACGCACAAAACTAAACTAAATTTAGCCGGCTACCCTTAAGCATATTATGAATGATATTTACAATACCCGTAAGAGATATATTTTAGGTTATGCTATAAGTTGAAACTACACTTAAATATGACTCCTCTCTCAATGTTTCCCGTAAAAGCCGCAAGGCCACGTGTACATTACAAAATATTAAATTCTGAAAGTCATGGTTGAACTATCATATTTAAGGAGTCAATATACAGGGTATTTTTGGAACGCTGCCGAAAACTAAGACAGGCGACAGCACTAAGTATACCTTTGATCATGGGTCACAAATAAATTTGATCCTGATGAAAAAAAAATCATATTTTTACAACGTTTTATTAGCTTTATTCACGCGCCATCATGTTAGTACAGCTAAATGAAACGATAATTTCATAAAAAAAATCATGAAAATACTGAAACATAAAACCAGCAGTGAAAACTGAATTGATATCACCTGACTAATGGAGGTTAATGTACGCGCGAACGGTGAAAAAAGAACGCTGGCCTTGCACTTGGACACTGAGCGATTTATCACATATTGGTACGAAGGGGGCGCGACGGGGGAACAATCCGCCAGTATTACTGTGCCTGCATGCTATTGGTTCCCGCGCTTTGTTCGCTCCAAAAATACAGTCGCATACACAGCTTACTTTGCGACTCGCGACGATGTTTTAAAAAGGAAGGAAAAAAAATTATTTATATCTATTGTTTTATGACTAAACTAGTGAACGAAAAGGTAAATATGATAGGAGAAGGTGAATGGGGAAAATTGTGCAGTAAATTTAAAAGTGTTGAGGAAGAATACCGAAAAAATTACCATGTGATCGACCTGATGACGGAAGCTCAAGCGAAGATGAAAGTGATGATGAAGTAGCATCCAGTAATACCAACACACCTTCAACATCTGGCTTCCATGTGACCCAAGACGACATAATGTACGGCGTGCCACCCTTACCTTAAGTTTTCTTGTTACAAACTACTTTATATTTTACGATAGAAATAACAAATAATGCTCAAGTAAACATTATCCATTTTTAATTCCAAGTAAGGCACCTTTTATGATTCTACAATAAAACAATTAATTACTTACTATAATATTATAAAACAATATCCCAATACCATGTAGTACTTTAGAACGCGACTGTAACCTCCCTCCACTCGACCTGTATCTAGCTCGGTGCGAAAGAATGTAACCCGCCCGGCTCGTGTCGCATCACGCTGTGACGCAGTAGGTTTCAGTTTTGTCGATTTGTTTATTAAATTGTGATTACGTGTTGGTATTATTCTTGTTCGTTTTTTGTTTTAATAATGCTTAACACGTACGTTTATAGTGATTGTGAATACGACAACATGTTATGTATTCGAACCTTGGTACACGAAGTATCGCTAAATAAATTGTTAAGACGTCGGGATGGAACAAGTGTGTCATACTGTGCAGTGCACAAAGTGTTGAAGCGTAACCGAATGCGCCCATACAAATTGCACAAAGTGCAAGCTTTAGTTCCCGGCGATCACGACCGCCGACGAGTTTTCTGCCGTTGGTTATTATACCAGCACCATTGAGCACATTATCTGGACGGATGAGTCGACATTTACCAGAAACGGCCTGTGGAACCGAAGAAAAATACACGTGTATTCAGAGTTTAACCCGCACGCTGTTCGGCAAACCGGGCACCAAACCCGATGGTCGGTTAACGTATGGGCAGGTTTATTTAAGGATCGCATACTGGGACCAGTGTTTCTGCCACAGCGACTGAACGGACAGCGATACCTAAACTTTATAAATGAACAGTTGACAGACATTTTAGACGACCTGTCGTTGGCTGAATATCGCCGCACATGGTTCCAGTATGATAGTGCCCCTCCACATGTCGTGAGGTTCGTCCGTGAGCGCCTCAATGAGCTATTTGCTGATCGCTGGATTTGGCGGACTAGGACCACACGCTTGGCCATCTCGCGCATCAGATCTGACCCCGTTAGACTTCTTTCTGTGGGGTATGTGAAAGAAAGGGTTTTTAATCGTGAGTGTGATAGTGCTGATGAAATACACCAAAGGATCGTGGATGTTTTCGACAAACAACGTACGGACTGTGTCGAAGACCACACGATGATGCCCCGCCTCCATGAGGAGACGCAACACCGAGCCCAAATCTGCCTTGAAATGAATGGAGCGCAATTTGAGCCGCATCTCATAATACCACGGAGACGGACGGTTTCATAACTATTTTTTTAAAATAACTTAGTACTGAACTAATCTGAATACATACATAACTGAATACATGAGAATAATAAACATACCTACACGATGAATAAAAACGCATGACTTGGTTAAATTTCATTTATGTATTTTTTCATTAGCGGGAAATCAAACCAGTTATTTGGGTTATTTAACCTGTAAATTCGGATTAAAATGGCTACGTGGAGACAAGTACAGTGGCAAAATAGTAGGTTAAGTAGATAAGTTAGGTATTTAGACAAGTGTTGTAAATTATTAGGTATTGTGGTATGGCCCGCTAGTTGCGGACCGCGCGAATTTGCGTTCGCGCGTACATTGACCTTTAATCAGCTGATATGAATTCAGTTATTCAACTGCTGGTTTTAGGTTTCAGTATTTTCATGATTTTTTTATGAAATTATCGTTTCATTTAGCCGTACTAACATGATGGCGGGTGAATAAAACTAATAAAACGTTGTAAAAAGATGATTTTCTTTTCATCAGGATCGAATTTATTTGTGACCCATGATCAAAGGTATACTTGGTGCTGTCGCCTGTCTTAGTTTTCGGGAGCGTTCCAAAAATACCCTGTATATTACTAAGGGGTCAATATGTATGACCGCCTCGTTGGTCTAGTGGTTGTAGTAGTACGACTGCTGATCATGAGGTCCCGGGTTCGAATCCCGGGTCGGGCAAAAAAATCAGTTATTGAGTTTTTCCATCAAGAATTTCTCAGTAGCTGCCCGGAGTCAGAAAGTTAGCGGTGTTTCACCCCCGTGCCTCGGAAAGCACGTAAAGCCGTTGGTCCTGCGCCTGATTTCTCTCCGGTCGTGTCGGTTTACCGTCCCATCGGGCTATGAGAGTGAGTGTATAAAGAGTGCACCTGTGTTTGCGCATACACTTGGGCACTATAATCCTGCCCTGCGCCGATGGCTAGTCTCCGTTGAGTCTACTGTGACTGGCCGCCGTGGCCGAAATTCGGTCTGGAGGACATTATTATTGTTATTATTATATAATGTAATATAGTTGTAAATTTTATACTTTTAAACTTTGCAGACGAGATAAGCCTAAATCTAAACTTTTCATCACATTGCTGTGCTCTGCCGATTTGGATGGTCAATATGATATGAAAGGGCACCTTCTCTTCCTTCCAATTGAAGGCAATGGTCCAATCCACGTAAAGCTAAGTACGTAAATGCTATGTTTTTAATTTATAATCAAAACAAAAAACACTTAAAGTAAGTTCTATATAAATTAAAGTAACCCTTAGTTCAAGTAGGTACAGTTGTTTATTATCAGCATTTCAGTCAATTTATGAAATATTGAAAATATTTAAGTAATTGAACTCAAATTTATAAATCATTTCAAAAGTAAAATTTTGTAATTCTGTTAGATTTTTCACAAGTCAATGTACTTTTTAATTTAATGTTTCAGGAGAAGCTGAAATCGACGTGGATGCAGATTTAGAAGATCAAAACAACAAGTGGAACATCAAGCACTGGCAACATTCTTTTAATTTGAAAGGCGCCTCAGAAATAGTTTTCGAAAATCTATTTAGCGGCAACAAAGATTTAGGTTTGTATTTAATAATTATAGTTTAATGCAATTTGCTCATGGGCGGGGAAGTGACCTTCAGGTGATTTCGTTTGCTCGTTATAAAAAAATGTTTAATTTTATTGGTATAGCCACTTTGCAGACATATTGTGGTTGCAGCACGAATGGGTCGGCTGGATCGGGTTAAGACCACGATTTCACAGAATGCCAGCGTAAAATAGCAGCTTAATGCTGATATGTTTCTTATGGTATGAGTAGAGAACTAGAGTCCCTATTTTACAGGAAATGATGCATTACATCTTAGTTCCCAAGGGTGACAACGCATCTACATTTTGATTACTAATCTAATTTGATTAAAACTCAAACTAACGGCTATGGGTCACCACATCCCCTTACAATCAGGTGAACTGTGCACGTTTGTCACCTTTTTCTATGTAAGAAAATATTCTCTATTGTGGATTTTAAAGTTTTTTTTAGTGTTACTTGACGGTATTTGATAATTATTTTATTATTAAGCGATTTTCATATAGAACTACGAGTGACAAAGGAGCACAGAGCAACACGTTACTTTGAATAACAACAACTTACTTTGAATAAAAATGAAAATATCAATAAAAAAAGAAATGAATAAGATGGAATTCACCACTAAACCATAAGCCACAGCAGGGACTTGGTCAATTCACAGTCATGGTCATGGTCATGGTCATCGTCAAAGTCATCGCTTTCGTCATCATCATTGTCATCGTCATCATCATCGTCATCGTAATCGTTATTCCTCATCGACATTTTCACCTTCATCGTCATGGTCATCTATCTTTATAAATCTATGTCTTTATATTAAACTAGCTAGCCAGGCAGACGTTGTTCTGCCCTCTCCTCCGACGACCCTTTGTCCTATGAAAATCTTTAAATCGTAATAAAAAATATTGAGGGTCACTTATAGGGATAAAAACTATCCTATTCTCTCAAGTTAGATCAAACTGCACACAGTGTGCTAAATTTCATTGAAATCAGTTCAGTAGTTTAGGAGTCCATCGCGGACAAACAACGTGACACGTACTTTTTATATATAAAGATTATACAGGAAAATGATCCAACGCTCCACGTTTAATTAAAATGTAATTTAACAAATTTCATTTTACCATACAAAACACAACAGGATTATTCTGCTTTTTCACGCTGAGACTCTAGCGACTGAGGCCCTTTCCAAGTTTAGCCAGACAAAAGGTGCTGCAGATATTATACGCTGCAGCGTAGCTCTACCACGATAAAACTACTTCGTCTATAATATTTTTTTATAGGATATATAATCCCTGGTCGAACCGACCCATTCGTGCTACAACTATACCAGAATTATAGTTGCAGCATGTCTATACCACGTATTATTATCTTGTGTTAGAATATACGTTCACTAGTTTGCATTTGCATTAATATTTCTTTTTTTCTTTTTTTTTTATAAAATAAGGGTGATAAACGAACACACAGTCCACCTAACAGGAAGTGTTTTTTTATAGGATAAGGGTGACAAACGAGCACACAGTCCACCTGATGGTAAGTGGTTGCTGTGGCCCATAAACATCTACATCAATCCTCAATTACGAATCAAAATGCAGATGCGTTGTCACCCGTGAGGAGTAAGATGGAATGCGTCGTTTCCAGTAAAAGCGTCTCCGGTTTTCTACACTCATCATACGAAACACAGCAGCATTAAGCTGCTATTTTATATTACTTATTTACGCTGGTATTCTGTGATCCTTCACAGAGTGTGTCCTTCCCCAGTCGAGCCAACCCATTCGTGCTACAACTATACCAGAAATATAGCTGCAGTATGGATCTACCACGTAATTTGCTGTGACCTATAGACATCTACATCTATCCTCGACTACGAATCAAAATGCATATGCTTTTTCATCCGTGAGGACTGAGATGGAATACCCCGTTTCCAGTAAAAAAGGGTCTTCGGTTCTCTACACTCACTATACGAAACACAGCAGTGTTAAGCTGCTATTTTACGCTGCTGTACTGAGAGGTTCTTGCATATTTGTATGTATTAATAAAAATAAAAATTACAAAAATATAAAATGACCCTCTTGGCAGTTATTATAGATCCGGTATAACAAACTCATTCGTTCGTCAGTGAATTACTTTCGTTACCTATGCCTCGAGTAGACCAATATAAATATATGACATAAATGGCCTTATGAACACCTGATTAAGTTCCATAAATAATCTTCAAAATTGTATAGCATTTTCTTTTTAAGCATAAAAATTGAACTTGTAATTCGCATATGAAAGTACTCGTATATACAATTAGTTAAAAAATGGGAAGGTCAACTCTCTGAAGGACATGGATCTCTTTTTATTTTATTTTGATATTGATATGAAAAGGGTGAGAAATTTCTTTTATATTAAGTTTAGTTCAAAAGATCTAACATAAAACTCTTTCAGTATGTTCAATTTATTTAGTAACTAGTTGCACACCTTGTATTATTCTTAATTAACTAAAACACAAAATTTAAACGATCTAAAACGTTTTTTTTTTACAGCCAGCGCAGCTCAAGAAGTAATAGCCAACAGTGGAAACGATATAATTTATGAAGTGGGTCCTCCAGTAATCAAAGCTGTCGCTGATCAAGTCGTTAAAACAGTCAATTCATTCTTCCACGCTGTGCTTGCAGACGAATTATCCTTAGACTAAACCTATTTTTTAAATTAAGATACATTTATTAAAAGCTACTTGTTTTGGGGATTTATAATGTTTTATTTAATTTTGTTTTGCATATCAACTTGTGACTGATAACGTAATTTATCTTATTTTTGATATTGAACCAAACCACAGGGGGATATTAGCATTTACAAAGAGATTTACGACCTATACATATTAGTTTTATCTTATAGTTAAAAGTTAAGTGATATTCAATAAAAGTTATACATGACAAATACTAGGTTGGAGAACTTTCTATTTTGCCTGGGAGTCCATCTGGGTATGATCAACCTCTTACCTATATCTGTCGCCAAATACATATTACTGTATACATTGCTGTGTTCCGGTATTTAGGAGCTGACTCCATATGGGTCCCTACGGGTGACCATAACTTTTATGACATATTTATTATAGAGGAGCGTGTAATACTGTTGGTGGGAAACTAGCTACTGTCAGACTGAATGAAATTCTTAGTACTAAGTAGAGAGGTACAATATTATTAAGTATACATATATATGGTAGATAGGTACAACATTACTAATTATACATGTGTGTGTGCGCAGCATACCTACAATACTTCACGCTTTACAAAAACAATACAAAAATGAAAACTGTATAAACACTCGTTAATACGCTGAGGCGCAGGGCTGTACGGAGACCCCCGCGAAGGGAACGGCCGCCGGGGCAGGCGCGGGCGCGTGCTGCAGACTGGCGCTAGAGGCACCTATCATCTGATCCATATTCTGGCCCGACATTGGAACGCTGGCCACACTTGATGACGAAGCCAGTTTTTGAAGTTCTTATTAAACTTCACCCAAATAGTATACAATATTATTGCTCCCATAAAACTGGCTATCACATATAACCATATTTGAAAATTATCCACTTTAATCTCTACAGTATTCTGAGCCTGAGAAACAATAACTGGTTTTTCTTGATGATTACCCATTGTAAAAATCGTAAAACTTTTCGCACTAATGCTTCTGCAAAGGAAATATTTCAAATGAAACGAAATACATTATAACTAAACTAACTACCTAAACCTAAATGAAAACTGCAGTACACGCAAAATACAAAACACAATACATCTAAAATTACATTCAACTTAAATAATGTAACTTGAATATTCTGAATGAAAATATTCTGCACCTAACAATGCAAATAATACTTTCACATCCATAGTAACTAACCTGATTATTATTTAAACATGTAATTTTATTGCATATATAATACATTTTATATTAACACTAACTTATATTAAATCGTGAAGGTAATTTAACAATGCGACCACTCCGCGTTGCTTTCAATATCGTTATTTAACAAATACTTGTAACAACTTGATTACAAACGGTATACGGGCTATCCTATGAAACCTATGTTAAGTATTTCTAGTTTATATACCATCATACAGGGCAGAAATACGTATATACTAATTATTCGATATTGCGTAGTAGGTAGGTTTTAATTTTAGTAAATTTTAAAATAAAGTATCTAAATAAAATAACAAATCAACCATCGGCCCCCTAAACCACGTCACCGCCCCCCATTTTTTCTGGGCCCTTAACGCCCCCCTCTAGGTCTCCCACGCCCACAAAGGGGGCGTTATCGCCCACTTCGATAAATATTGATATAGACTCATGATCCGCGAAGGTGAAGTAAATCATATTTTGTCGTGTCAACGGATTTTTCATCAGTTTGCAGTTGACATGTATGTTAAAATAATAATTGACACTGAACGAGTGTCGGACATCCGTCTGAACCAACAGCAGCTTCGATCTGAAGAATACATTCATCTACGTGATGCTATTAATGTCGATGGCAATGTAAATAATGTGGGAAGGATGACAATTTTGCCAGCCACTTACAATGGAAGCCCGCGCCACATGCCCGAGTACTCGCAAGATGCGATGCCGTATGTTAGACAATATGGCCGCCACAACCTGTAACCCACAATGGATAGAAATAAAGAAGGAATTGATACACAGCCAAACACCAAAAGTTTTTAAACAAAAATTGAAATCTGTAATTAATTTCCTTATAAAGCATTGTGTGTATGGCCAAGTCCATTGTTGGGTGTACTCTGTTGAGTGACAAAAGCGTGATCTGCCTCATGCACATATATTAATTTGGTTAGTTGACAAAAAAAGGTCAAATGAAATGGATTCAATAATTTCAGTTGAGATTCCCGATGAAAGATTTGACCCAAAATTGCATGCATTGCATAGATGTAACTAAACACATAATACATGGACCTTGCGGAGTTTTCAATAACCACTCAACCTGTATGGTCGACGGCAATTGCTCCAAGCGATACCCGAGAGACCTGATTGCTGAAATCAAATCACAGGAAATGACAGCTACCCATTGTATCATCGGTGATCAGTTGCGAACGGTGGGTGATCGGTAGTTGTGAAGGTAAAACGACTAGATTTTGAAGTAGAAAATCGTTGGATTGTGCTGTACTCGCCAATATTGTCCAAAGCTTCTGAAGCTCATATCAATATGGAATAATATAACTCCGTCAAATCGATTAAATATATATGTAAATATGTTAACAAAGGTAGCGACATGGCCATCTTTGCTGTAACAAATGCAAATAATGAAGTATCTCAGTATCAGATAAGTCGCTATATAAGCAGCAACGAAGCTATTTGGCGCATATTTTAGTTTGTGATCCACGAAAGACATCCTACAGTAGTCCATTTGGCAGTTTATCTATAAAATGACCAACGAGTGTATTTCAATCAAGAGAACGCGGGGATAGAGCGGCACATCCACCATCGACCAAATTAATAAGTTTCTTCTCAATTTGTCAAACAGATGTTTTTGCTCGCACTTTGCTGAATGCTACGCTATTACAAGTGAATTGCATCATCGGAATCTTTTCAGCGTCGGAAACAAGGAACACCAGTTGAAGGACACCGAAATATATTTGCCTCAGGTCGCATCTACACAGTACATCCAAATAAAAATGAATTTTATTATCTTTGATTGTTGGTGAATGTTCATGGTCCAATATCAATTTAACAACTGAGAACAGTTGATGAATATTTGTGTGCGATTTACCGTGAGGCGTGTCAACTACTACAGTTGCTCGAGAACGATTCACTTAAGGATTCCGTCATAACTATTTTCATCGTCACATCAAATTTGCACATTATTTACGATTATAATATCGACATGTTTCCCCTCGAATCTCGAAGATTTGTTGACGAAATATAAGGATGACATGTCTTAAGAGGTGTGGCATCGTGTGCGTTGTCAAACTTTGAATCCTACACTAAAAATTACTGCAGAAATTTACAATGAGACGTTGATCATGATAGAAGATATAGTTTTATTGATCTTAAATAAAGTATTGTCGTGTTTGAATATGACGGCACCCAATCGTCCTATGCGCGATACATTTAACCACGAGTTGCAAAGAGTACAACAATACGATACTGAAGTAATTGAACGAACAACAAATAATTGTGTACGATACATTGATGGGATCTGGTGAAATTTACTGCTTTGATGCTCCCGGGGGGACAGGAAAACCGTTCCTAATTTCATTGCTGTTAGCAAAGATCAGATCGCAAAATGAATTAGTCCTAGCGTTAACTTCACCTGGAATAGCTGCAACATTGTTAGAAGGTGGGTGAACTGCACATTCTGCCTTGAAATTACCACTAAACACAAATCAACGAAGTACTGCAAAAAAAGAAAAAAATAGTGCATCATAAAGCTTTAAATTGATTAAGTGTATAACTGTGTAGCATTTAATGTAAATAAAAAAATGTATTAAGTTTTGACCAGACTTTTCACAAATATATGTAGGTGATACGGAGTTCACCGGCTCATCTAATTAAAAATATAATAGAATTTACAGTCCTAAGCTGAAGGTATCTGGGACTAACATTGGTACGTTGATTCCCCTCATGACTCCGGATGATGCAAATTACTCTCAACGCCGGGAACATAAATCAAAAAGAAAAAATATTCAATTAAATGTAATAAATCATAAAATAAAAAAAACACAATAGAATTATTTTGTTTCTTTTTCATTTGAGTGTTAGTTTCGTTCAAGGATTTCAACCAAACAGTATCCTAAAATTATAATAGACTTGTCAAGCAGGTTATGCGATGATACAAATCTAAGCGAACTTATAAATACGTTGGCTTTTAGGACAGCATACACGACACAGATTTACGGTCTAGAGTAGTCGTTTTATATTTCCCGCGCCTTATCAATTAAGACAATGCGTGATAAGAGTATAATTGTGACTACACTGTTAGTAGTTTTCTGCACATCAGTTATAGAATCAGGTAAGAATAGTATTTGTTAAACTAAATAAAATTTTTCTTCTTAACTCATTTCCCGTGTCAACCATCAATTTTGTGTACCTACACAAAATTGATGGTTGACACGGGAAATGAGTTAAAATAAATAAATTAACCTTAATTTATTTATTTTATTATTTTAATTTAAACGTTTTTATACATAAATATTGGAATGACATATATTTTTGAAACGTTTAATATTTATTAATTTTATATAATACACATTAATGTTAGAACACCTAAAAAAATTCTATTCTAATATTTGTAAAAAAAAAATACAAAGATTTAGCTTTATTGTGATATAGCTTAGTTTTAATATAACTCACAGAAAACAACAACAAATTCTTTTAATTTTTTATACCATTTACATAGTGCTTTCATTTTGTCCGCATTATTAAGAAGTTGAGGTACTCGGGTTAGGGCTCCTTTTCTATATACTACTCGTAATACATTTTGACGAAAGGATTGCCTATTTTTTTGCGTTAGATGGCAGTACACTTTTACTTTTCTTTAAACCGATTTCGGTTAGTAGTAAACGATTCCAACTGGTGCACTTGGAACTTACTTCAAAGAAGGCGACAAATTTGTTGTCACATTTGAGATCTTAGAGAGAAAACACACACAATTATTCTGGATCTCTTTTAATGACGCTTTAGCTCTCCTGGGTTATAACATTAAATGCGCGGAAGATATTAAAAGTTGAAGGCTCCGTGATGCGGTGGCTTAGAAATGAGTTGCAGCGCTGAAGGCCACGCGCTCTAATCCCACAGGGTATAAGTATTTGTATGGCCTAAAAATAATTGTGCCAGGTTTTGTTTGTCCTTTAGAAATTTATGATTGTAAACTGCCACGATACAGAATAAATTCTTAGTGTGGTGGAAAATTTAAAAAAAAGTACAAGAAGTCTATGCGCTACTAACATATCAACTATTCAATCGTCTTAATTATTTAACCATGCTCGATGTAGCGGTTATGAAGTTGATTTAAATTTTGTGTCAGAGATATGACGAAAATTGTTTTAAATCCAAGCTCAAAAACTAATAGCCGTTTGTTACGGCTGAGATTCGAACCGAGAACCTGTGATTTAGTAGATAACTACTCAGGCCCAGGCCAGCAGTCATGATGGAAAATATTATCCAATTACAAATGGAGAATTTTTACTTCGATAAAAAAGACGATATCGTACCCAGAACTACAATTTTATTTTTGTTAAATAAACTTTTATCTGTGTTGCTACCGATACCTCTTTTAGTTTTCCTCTACCGCCACTCTACGGGCTACTCAGAAACGGTAGACAGACGGATCCCAAGAACCTACTAATAAAACTCATTTTCATATAGAAATTTTATAAATTAGCTGTACAGGCTATGTCTGAACTCAACGTCGGGTGGGTAGGAGCTGATAGGTCAGGTTATACTAGTTTTGGAAAAAAATACTTTTATTTGGTTCACTGATAATAGGAATATTTTTGAAATATTGAAAATCAACAGCGTAGATATTTAGATACTGTGGTCACAAATTTCTCAATTTTGAAGGGTTTTTTAACTAAATCCTAAATAAAACAAATTTTAAAATATTTCTTGAGGTATGTTTCAAGTAATATGATCTTATTACCTATTTTAGTGTATATTTTTTAAACAGCTGAATAACCGTGGTAGTGGAGGTTTAAAATAATCCATCACCCCCTCAGGTTCAGTGAGTACCAAAAGAGGTGATTCAGAGAAAAGAGGTGACTAGTTTTACGCACTTATGAGATGGAGGATGACAAAAAAGTTTTTCAACTTAACTATGAATTTTACAGTGCCGTTCATCAAGAAGTGTAAGTCTGATGACGCAAAATGCATAAAAGAGTCCACGCAAGCAGCTATTCCGACCTTTGCTACCGGCCTGCCTGAATATGGCATCCAATCATTGGATCCTGTTACATTCAAGAAGATTGATGCCAGCTCGAGCGGCTTAAAGCTTATATTGACCGATGTCACGGTAAAAGGCCTTAAAAACTGTATAGCAAAGAAAATCAAGTAAGTACTACTATTTAAAATATTTCGCTAAAATTTTCGGAATAATAATGGATCGAATCAGTGAATAATTTATATAATTATATAATATAATAAAATAGTAAATATAAGACAATAGCTTCGGATTAATAAGCACGCAAACATAATAGCGAAAAATCTTAATGAAGTCACTATCACTAACAAGAGCACAATAACAGGAAAGAATAATAACATCAACATTATTATAAAAATTTTCAGAAAATTTTCATAAATTAGCTTTTGTTTCGGACTTTTACATTTTGAATATTTTATATAGTTAGCTTTTCTGGTATTGATCGTTAAGAAAAAATAGGTTTTTTTCATCTTATGTGTTCCTTATGTATTATTTAATCATATATTTATTTATTTCAATCAATTGTTGTTGATCCTTCACTCTATCCTCCCATCACTCCCATCACCTCCCATCACTTGTTGTTATTTGATCTAAATGACTGACAAGTTGCCAATTCAACTTAATTAACAGAGCCACGTCGATTACTCTGGTGATACTGCGGATATGTTGGTAAAAAATTCAGTCACACGTAAAACTCCAAGCGTAACACTCACAGCTTGCTCACTGACGTTGACTTATATCATACAGCCAGCATTTATGGATCACATCACTTTTTATATTATTCCTACCCTAGAAAAAGAAACAAAAAAGGTTTACAAAGTTTGATTTCTTAATACTCACATTAATTTTATCGGTCCGTAAAAGTCAAATTGTGGTCAGGAGTCTCTCCTGTTGGAACGACTTACATTAATTGCTTGGCAGGCGGATTGGCGCTGGCCAATATTTTACTTCTGGCGAAAACAGGATAGCTGTAGTGCTAATCATAAGAAGCCTTGAGGTCTTTCAGCGGTTTCCTATAGTTATAGAATAGTTACCAAACTTGAAAGTTAGGAAGTTACCACTGCTCATCTTTTTTTTTATAGAAGAGGTGGCAAACGAGCATGTGGCTCACCTGATGGTAAGTGACTACCGCCGCCCATGAACAACCGCAACACCAGGGGAATTGCCGATGCGTTGTCGGCCTTCTAGAAAGGTGTAAGCTCTTTTCTTAAAGGTTCCTAATTCGTATGGGTCCGGAAAATTCGCTGGTGGTAATTGATTCCACAAGGAAGTTGTGCGAGGGAGAAAACTTCTTCTAAATCACACAGTGGTGGACCTTGATGATCTTGTGCTTGTGATCTTCAGTTTCATTTCCTTCTGTTGTTCTTTAACGACACCCACGTGATTATATATGGTAATGGATTCTATTTATATTAATTGGATATAACTGATAATACTAATATTAACTATTAGCTGCACATTTTCTGTCAGCCATGAAAACAGTTGGTACAGTGGTAGAGCCACGCGGCAGCTTTTGCTGTCGCACGGATGGGCCGGCTCGAACCGGGGTGGTACCACGACCTCACAGAATACCAGCGTGAAGTAGAGGTTTACCTCTGCGTTTCGCTTGGTGAGTGCAGGTGGCCGGAGGCCCTTTTTAAATGAGGCATTCCATCTTAGTTCTCACGGGTGACAACGCATCTACATTTTGATTTGTAATAGAGGATAGATATAGAGGTCTATGGGCCGCAGCAACCACTTACCATCAGGTGGACTGTGTGCTCGTTTGTCACCCTTATCAAATAAAAAAAAAACATCGGAAACAACTAAATTTGTCAAAGTAGCTTGTAGTTTCTTATTGTTTATTAAATAATTTTTTTTAAATCATGTATGTTCATCTATTTTTCCTTCATATTTATTTGCTTTTACATTTTTAATGGACAAATTGCAATAAAGCTTAAGTTTACACATATCTTGAAAAAGGGTAACATAAACCTACGCACAAAACTAAACTAAATTTAGCCGGCTACCCTTAAGTATATTATGAATGATATTTACAATACCCGTAATATATTTTAGGTAATGCTATAAGTTGAAACTACACTAAAATATGACTCCTCTCTCAATGTTTCCCGTAAAAGCCGCAAGGCCACGTGTACATTACAAAATATTAAATTCTGAAAGTCATGGTTGAACTATCATATTTAAGGAGTCAATATATATTACTAACGGGTCAATATGTATGACCGCCTCGTTGGTCTAGTAGTTGTAGTAGTACGACTGCTGATCATGAGGTCCCGGTTTCGAATCCCGGGTTGGGCAAAAAAATCAGTTATTGAGTTTTTCCATCAAGAATTTCTCAGTAGCTGCCCGGAGTCAGGAAGTTGGCGGTGTTTCACCCCCGTGCCTCGGAAAGCACGTAAAGCCGTTGGTCCTGCGCCTGATTTCTCTCCGGTCGTGTCGGTTTACCGTCCCATCGGGCTATGAGAGTGAGTGTATAAAGAGTGCACCTGTGTTTGCGCATACACTTGGGCACTATAATCCTGCCCTACGCCGATAGCTAGTCTCCGTTGAGACTGGCCGCCGTGGCCGAAATTCGGTCTGGAGGACATTATTATTGTTATTATTATATAATGTAATAAAGTTGTAAATTTTATACTTTTAAACTTTGCAGACGAGATAAGCCTAAATCTAAACTTTTCATCACATTGCTGTGCTCTGCCGATTTGGATGGTCAATATGATATGAAAGGGCACCTTCTCTTCCTTCCAATTGAAGGCAATGGTCCAATCCACGTAAAGCTAAGTACGTAAATGCTATGTTTTTAATTTATAATCAAAACAAAAAAACACTTAAAGTAAGTTCTATATAAATTAAAGTAACCCCTAGTTCAAGTAGGTACAGTTGTTTATTATCAGCATTTCAGTCAATTTATGAAATATTGAAAATATTTAAGTAATTGAACTCAAATTTATAAATCATTTCAAAAGTAAAATTTTTAATTCTGTTAGATTTTTCACAAGTCAATGTACTTTTTAATTTAATGTTTCAGGAGAAGCTGAAATCGACGTGGATGCAGATTTAGAAGATCAAAACAACAAGTGGAACATCAAGCACTGGCAACATTCTTTTAATTTGAAAGGCGCCTCAGAAATAGTTTTCGAAAATCTATTTAGCGGCAACAAAGATTTAGGTTTGTATTTAATAATTATAGTTTAATGCAATTTGCTCATGGGCGGGGAAGTGACCTTCAGGTGATTTCGTTTGCTCGTTATAAAAAAATGTTTAATTTTATTGGTATAGCCACTTTGCAGACATATTGTGGTTGCAGCACGAATGGGTCGGCTGGATCGGGTTAAGACCACGATTTCACAGAATGCCAGCGTAAAATAGCAGCTTAATGTGTTTCTTATGGTATGAGTAGAGAACTAGAGTCCCTATTTTACAGGAAATGATGCATTACATCTTAGTTCCCAAGGGTGACAACGCATCTACATTTTGATTACTAATCTAATTTGATTAAAACTCAAAATCGCTTAATAATAAAATAGTTATCAAATACCGTCAAGTACCACTAAAAAAAAAACTTTAAAATCCACAATAGAGAATATTTTCTTACATAGAAAAAGGTGACAAACGTGCACAGTTCACCTGAATGTAAGATTCTCTATTGTGGATTTTAAAGTTTTTTTTTTAGTGTTACTTGACGGTATTTGATAACTATTTTATTATTAAGCGATTTTCATATAGAACTACGAGTGACAAATGAGCACAGAGCAACACGTTACTTTGAATAACAACAACTTACTTTGAATAAGAATGAAAATGTCAATAAAAAAGAAATGAATAAGATTTTTTTTATATGATAAGGGTGATAAACGAGCACACAGTCCACCTGATGGTAAGTGGTTGCTGCGGCCCATAGACATCTACATCTATCCTCTATTACAAATCAAAATGTAGATGCGCCGCCACCTGTGAGGACCAAGATGGAATGCCTCATTTCCAGTAAAAAGGGCCTCCGGCCACCTGCACTCACCAAGCGAAACGCAGAGGTAAACCTCTACTTCACGCTGGTTTTCTGTGAGGTCGTGGTACCACCCCGGTTCAAGCCGGCCCATCCGTGCGACAGCAAAAGCTGCCGCGTGGCTCTACCACTGTTCAAAAGATGGAATTCACCACTAAACCATAAGCCACAGCAGGAACTTGGTCACTTCACGGTCATGGTCATGGTCATGGTCATCGTCAAAGTCATCGCTTTCGTCATCATCATTGTCATCGTCATCATCATCGTCATAATAATCGTTATTCCTCATCGACATTTTCACTTTCATCGTCATGGTCATCTATCTTTATAAATCTATGTCTTTATATTAAACTAGCTAGCCAGGCAGACGTTGTTCTGCCCTCTCCTCCGACGACCCTTTGTCCTATGAAAATCTTTAAATCGTAATAAAAAATATTGAGGGTCACTTATAGGGATAAAAACTATCCTATCTCTCAAGTTAGATCAAACTGCACACAGTGTGCTAAATTTCATTGAAATCAGTTCAGTAGTTTTGGAGTTTATCGCGGACAAACAACGTGACACGTAATTTTTATATATAAAGTTTATACAGGAAAATGATCCAACGCTACACGTTTAATTAAAATATAATTTAACAAATTTCATTTTACCATACAAAACACAACAGGATTATTCTGCTTTTTCACGCTGAGACTCTAGCGACTGAGGCCCTTTCCAAGTTTAGCCAGACAAAAGGTGCTGCAGATATTATACGCTGCAGCGTAGCTCTACCACGATAAAACTACTTCGTCTATAATATTTTTTTTATAGGATATATAATCCCTGGTCGAACCGACCCATTCGTGCTACAACTATACCAGAATTATAGTTGCAGCATGGCTATACCACGTATTATTATCTTGTGTTAGAATATACGTTCACTAGTTTGCATTTGCATTAATATTTCTTTCTTTTTTCTTTTTTATATAAAATAAGGGTGATAAACGAGCACACAGTCCACCTGATGGTAAGTGGTTGCTGTGGCCCATAAACATCTACATCAATCCTCAATTACGAATCAAAATGCAGATGCGTTGTCACCCGTGAGGAGTAAGATGGAATGCGTCGTTTCCAGTAAAAGCGTCTCCGGTTTTCTACACTCATCATACGAAACACAGCAGCATTAAGCTGCTATTTTATATTATTTATTTACGCTGATATTCTGTGAGAGTGTGGTCCTTCCCCAGTCGAGCCAACCCATTCGTGCTACAACTATACCAGAAATATAGCTGCAGTATGGATCTACCACGTAATTTGCTGTGACCTATAGACATCTACATCTATCCTCGACTACGAATCAAAATGCATATGCTTTTCCATCCGTGAGGACTGAGATGGAATACGCCGTTTCCAGTAAAAAAGGGCCTTCGGTTCTCTACACTCACCATACGAAACACAGCAGTGTTAAGCTGCTATTTTACGCTGCTGTACTGAGAGGTTTTTGCATATTTGTATGTATTAATAAAAATAAAAATTACAAAAATATAAAATGACCCTCTTGGCAGTTATTATAGATCCGGTATAACAAACTCATTCATTCGTCAGTGAATTACTTTCGTTACCTATGCCTCGAGTAGACCAATATTAATATATGACAATTAATGGCATTATGATCACCTGATTAAGTTCCATAAATAAATTTCAAAATTGTATAGCATTTTCTTTTTAAGCATAAAAATTGAACTTGTAATTCGCATATGAAAGTACTCGTATATACAATTAGTTAAAAATGGGAAGGTCAACTCTCTGAAGGACATGGATCTCTTTTTATTTTATTTTGATATTGATATGAAAAGGGTGAGAAATTTCTTTTATATCAAGTTTAGTTCAAAAGATCTAACATAAAACTCTTTCAGTATGTTCAATTTATTTAGTAACTAGTTGCACACCTTGTATTATTCTTAATTAACTAAAACACAAAATTTAAATGATCTAAAACGTTTTTTTTACAGCCAGCGCAGCTCAAGAAGTAATAGCCAACAGTGGAAACGATATAATTTATGAAGTGGGTCCTCCAGTAATCAAAGCTGTCGCTGATCAAGTCGTTAAAACAGTCAATTCATTCTTCCACGCTGTGCTTGCAGACGAATTATCCTTAGACTAAACCTATTTTTTAAATTAAGATACATTTATTAAAAGCTACTTGTTTGGGGATTTATAATGTTTTATTTAATTTTGTTTTGCATATCAACTTGTGACTGATAACGTAATTTATCTTTTTTTTGATATTGAACCAAACCACAGGGGGATATTAGCATTTACAAAGAGATTTACGACCTATACATATTAGTTTTATCTTATAGTTAAAAGTTAAGTGATATTCAATAAAAGTTATACATGACAAATACTAGGTTGGAGAACTTTCTATTTTACCTGGGAGTCCATCTGGGTATGATCAACCTCTTACCTATATCTGTCGCCAAATACATATTACTGTATACATTGCTGTGTTCCGGTATTTAAGAGCTGACTCCATATAGGTCCCTACGGGTGACCATAACTTTTATGACATATTTATTATAGAGGAGCGTGTAATACTGTTGGTGGGTAACTAGCTACTGTCAGACTAAATGAAATTCTTAGTACTAAGTAGAGAGGTACAATATTATTAAGTATACATATATATGGTAGATAGGTACAACATTACTAATTATACATGTGTGTGTGCGCAGCATACCTACAATACTTCACGCTTTACAAAAAGAATACAAAAATGAAAACTATAGTATGTGCCATATCGATTGAGAAAAACGGACAATGACCTCAGATATGAGCCGAGTGTCAAAAGGCGTAACTTACAAAATCTCAATTTAGATGTGATAACAATATTTAAATATTGATATTATTCCCACTTCTAGGTCAGCACATATGTTTTGTTTTTTTGTTTCTTAAATAATATTGTCTGTGGTTCCTATAAACATAGTAAAATCTTACGGTACATCGCGAAAAATGTGTTATATTTTATATTTCAATTTATGGTAAGTAACGCAGCAATTCATTTAATAACAGTTTCATATTAAAAAAATATTTGAAGCAATATAATCACCATATTGAGCTTTTGCAAATTCATCCCTTTAAAATAAACAAAACGCGCGTTACGTCAGTTCGTTCTAAAAGAAACGTGACAATGGCAGCCAGAGATGCGTCACCTTTTTTGGGCCGGTCCGCCATTTTGTTTTCATTCGTGTTCGGATAGCGCTTGCGTGTGTACGTCTCGGGTAATTCATAGCATTCATTGCATTGTTTTAGTTGAGTTTTTACTGTTAAATTTGTTATATCGTTAAGTTTTTGTTTTTTGAATCTGTTATATTAGTTTTACTGTGACGGTCGTTACTAAATCGACATGAGTTCAGGAGAATTTGGTGAAGGACCCGGTCCTTCAACATCAAGTGGAAAGAGACGTCGCCGACCCATAATAAACGTAGCAGGTACGTACAAATAGGTACAAATGCGACGACGTAGCCTTTCTATTTCTTAAAGCGCTCTTTTTATGTGACCATGTGGTATTTATTTTCTAAAACAATATGTATTTATGTGATGTAGTACTATGGTAGTATATTTTTGTCATTTATTTACAGGCCCATCTTCTGGAGCACCTTTAACGTCACCAGTAAAAAAGAGAAAACCTACCACTTTGTCGGTCGGGGAACAAGAGATTATCATTAATGTATACAAATATGTCAAAAACACCTGGCCCGAAGACGTGTATCCTTCAAACGTTAATATGGTAGAAAAGGTTTCGGAGATCTCAGGAGTCAGCAAGAGCACTATATATCGCGTATTAAGCGTGTATAGAGATTCCCATAAAATACCAGAAAAGGGAATAATTAATAAAAGAAAAAAGTCTGTAATTGACAAGTTGGACGATTTTGATAAATCGGCTATAAGAGCGAAAGTGCATCAGTTCTTTCTTGCAGGAGAATTACCGACTTTAGACAAAATTTTGCTCAGTATAAATCAAGATGACCAGTTGCCAAACTTGAGCAAAACTTCCCTGCGACGTGTGTTGCGCCATTTAAAATTCAAATATATAAAGAGAAACAGAAAAAGTGGTCTAATAGATCGCCCAGAGATAGTTCTGTGGCGTACCAGATATTTGAGAGAAATACAAATATTAAGAAACGAGGGACGTAACATTTTTTACCTTGACGAAACATGGATTAACGCAGGTCATACTATGGGAAAGGTATGGGAAGACACCACAATTGAATCTTCTCGTCAATCACGGTTAGAAGGCTACTCTACTGGCGCGAAAGCCCCTTCGGGTAAAGGAAAGCGATTAATAGTTGTACACGTTGGCAATGAAAATGGCTTTTTGGAGGGATGTGATTGGGTATTTGAATCATCATCTACTGGTGACTACCATGAGAGTATGGACGCTCTCCATTTCGAGGACTGGTTTAGAAAAGTAATAGAAAAACTGCAAAGCGGCGATGTCATAGTTATGGATAACGCTAGTTACCACTCCAGACGTTTAGAAAAAACCCCAACAATGTCTTGGCGGAAACAAAATATGCAGGAATGGCTAGAATCTAAACAGATCGCATACGTGCCCTCGGACACAAAGACCCACTTAATGGAAAAAATAAAGGCAGTTAAAGATAACTATCGAAGTTACGTCACCGACGAGATGGCAAAAGAAAAAAGCATCACAGTGGTAAGGTTACCTCCTTATCACTGTGAGCTTAACCCCATTGAACTTGTGTGGGCAGATGTGAAAGGGTACGTTGCACGAAAAAATACAACTTTCAAGTTAAAAGATGTTAAAAATTTACTTAAAGATGGTTTAACTCAAATCACGCCAGATAAATGGAAAAACTGTGTTCAGCATGTCCTTAAGGTTGAACAAAAAATGCGTGGCATGGATGATAGAATTGACCAAACTGCAGATCGCTTTATAATTAATGTTACAGATAGTTCATCAAGTGAAGATACGAGTGATGATTGCACCGAATAAAAATAAAGTTCTTATATAATATTAAAAATAAAGTTTTATCTTTTGCATAAGTACGTACTTATTCGGTGTCGTTATCACTCGAATCTTTATATGTGTTATAAATTAATGTTTTTTGTTGTTAAATGAATAAAGTACTTTATAACAATAGATGATTTTTCTTCTACAGCGATCTTTCACATAACTTTTTAATAATAGTTAATAAATATATATTATATCAATCATTATAAAAAAATCATTATAAATAAAGAAAGTACTACATATAAAATGTGCCTATATATTGAAGGTTTGTAACCCCTGGTTAAACGACCGAAAGGTCATTGTCCGTTTTTCTCAATCGATTTGGCACATACTATATATAAACACTCGTTAAAACGCTGAGGCGCAGGGCTGTACGGAGACCCCCGCGAAGGGAACGGCCGCCGGGGCAGGCGCGGGCGCGTGCTGCAGACTGGCGCTAGAGGCACCTATCATCTGATCCATATTCTGGCCCGACATTGGAACGCTGGCCATACTTGATGACGAAGCCAGTTTTTGAAGTTCTTATTAAACTTCACCCAAATAGTATACAATATTATTGCTCCCATAAAACTGGCTATCACATATAACCATATTTGAAAATTATCTACTTTAATCTCTACAGTATTCTGAGCCTGAGAAACAATAACTGGTTTTTCTTGATGATTACCCATTGTAAAAATCGTAAAACTTTTCGCACTAATGCTTCTGCAAAAGAAATATTTCAAATGAAACGAAATACATTAAAACTAAACTAACTACCTAAACCTAAATGAAAACTGCAGTACACGCAAAATACAAAACACAATACATCTAAAATTACATTCAACTTAAATAATGTAACTTGAATATTCTGAATGAAAATATTCTGCACCTAACAATGCAAATAATACTTTCACATCCATAGTAACTAACCTGATTATTTAAACATGTAATTTTATTGCATATATAATACATTTTATATTAACACTAACTTATATTAAATCGTGAAGGTAACTTAACAATGCGACCACTCCGCGTTGCTTTGACGCTTATCGGGTTGCTAGGGCCGGACGACGACGACGTCACCGGCGTGGGCGGCGGTAACGCGAATTGTACATGCGCAGGCACCACATCCGCTGCGTTGTCAGCGTTACTGCTGCTTGGCGTTGTTATGTTACCATCGCATTCCTGTAACACATATTATGCAGGCTTTAATCTGTCAATATAAATATGTCCTTGCCTATCGGGTAATTGAATTAGGTAAACTTTTGAAGCCCTTTTTACCACGCGATATGGATCGTCGTAGGGTGGTTTCAAAGGTTTACGTATTGAATTGTCCCGAACAAAGACATATTCACAGTTACGTAAGTCTTTGTGCAAAAAAAAAACTTTGACAGTTACGTGAATTGTCAGATGTAGGCTTATAACTACGAATAGTATCTCTAACTGAGTCGCTGCGGCCGGCCGCGCGTAGCCCCAGTAATACCGTGGGTAGCTCTTCCACCCAAGATCCATGTGACAGGTGAGCCGAAAGTGCTGTCTTTAAAGAACGATGCCAACGTTCGACTACACCATTGCTTTGCGGGTGATAAGGAGTAGTTCGAATTCTATTAACTCCCAACATTTTTAACAGTTGGTTAAAAAGACTACTCTCAAACTGGCGACCTTGGTCGCTGGTTAACTTCATTGGGCAACTGTAACGACAAATCCAACCCTCATATAAATGTTTGGCAACAGTTTCTGCCGTAATTTCGCGTAACGGAAAAGCTTCGGCCCACCTAGCCCTCCTATCAATTATCGTGAGTAAGTATCTATAACCATCTGGGGAAATCTCAAGAAGGCCAACGACATCGATGTGCATATGCTCAAAATGATCTACTTCCGGAAACTTAGTCAAATTCGATACCGTATGTCTGTTAACTTTAGAAAGTTGAAATTGTATGCACGTTTTTACCCATAAAGAAACATCACGATTCATACTTGGCCAGAAATACTTTTTGGCTAACATCTTTCGTGTAGACCGAATTCCAGGATGGCTCAAATTATATTAAATTATAAATAACTATCAAAAGCTAGGCGTAGAAACTTTTCCGGTAGGTAAGGACGAGCTATATCGGTAGACATTTCACAAAAATAGGCTTGTCTAACATAGGTATAACTAGTTCCTTCAACAAAATATTATCGGTATTTAAACCAGACATAAAATTCGTAATATAACTATCGCTGCGCTGTTCATTTGCAATGTCATCGAAATTCAACGCAGTTGGCATAATCGCGGCTTCGACACGTGATAAGGTGTCGGCTTCAATGTTATTCTTACTGGTTATATGTTTTATATTTGTAGAGAACTCGCTTATGAAAGCTAAATGTCTCGTTCTCCGAGGCGTTTCGCTTTCATCGCTTCCTACCTTTTAAAATGCAAAAGATAAAGGTTTATGGTCCGTATACACGGTTATTACTTGACCTTTAAATAATTTCCGAAAATGTTTTATGGCTAAATATATAGCGAGCAACTCGCGATCTTAGGTGATATATCGCTGTTGGGTGGTGGTAATTTTTTTGAGAAATAACCCAATGGTTTCCAGCTATCTCCTTCTTTTTGTTGCAAGACTGCTCCCACGCATGTATTAGATGCGTCAGTCATTATAGCAAGTGCGGAATCTACTCTAGTGTACGTCAACGTATCGGCCTGTGTGAGACCTACCTTACATTGCGTAAATGCTTCGTTCGCATTATCAGTCCAGACGATAGGAGTTTTATCATTTTTCTTTGAACTTTTAAGATATTTATTTAATTCTGTAAGATATAAAGTAGCATTGGGTAGATGAGATCGATAAAAATTAACCATTCCGAGAAAACGTCGTAGCTCTGAAATAGTTTTCGGCTTCGGAAATTCCACAATTGCCTGAACCTTATCTTGCAACGGACGCCTTCAGTACTAATTTCGTTTAGTTTGTCCGAAACAACATTTTGCCAAATTAATTGAAATTCCATATTAATTAAACTTTTTAAAAATTATTTCTAAATGCTGTCTGTATTGAACTTCGTTGTCACTAGCGATAATTAAATCGTCTAAATAACAAAAGACAAAATCAAGCCCTTGTAAAATGGAATTCAATAATTTAAAATTAAAAATTTTGTACAGCCGACTTCAATATAGGTTATTTAAGAATAACTCAATAACCATTGGTCTGACCTTGATCAAATTCATATGGGACCACACGAGAACTATCAGCTTTCATATAAAAAAAGAATCATCGAAATCGGTTCGCCCAGTACAAAGTTATGAGGTAACACACATAAAAAAAAAACATACACCCGAATTGAGTACCGTCTCCTTTTTGGAAGTCGGCAGAAAAGCGCTGGAAGGTTTGCACTGCTTCCCTTAAACCGAAGATCATTCGGGAAAACTCGAAAAGCCCAAATGGTGTTATGCCTAACCATGCCTATCACCTAGCGCGACAGGTATAAAATGATAACTTCCATTGATGTCTAATTTCGAAAATATCTTTTGATCCGGGAGAATAAAAGTAAAGTCATTCAAGCGAGGAATCGGGTATCTGCCGGGCTTTGTTATCGCATTCAGCTGGCGATAGTCCCCACAAGGTCTTATATCTCCATTTTTTTAGGAACCACATGAAGTGGACTAGCCCACGCGCTCTTCGAAGGACGACAAATGCCCAGTTCCTGCATGATGAGAAATTCTTCTTTAACTTTTTTATATCTGTCGGGTGGTAACGGGCGCGCTTTCGCGTGTACAGGCGGACCAGAGGTCTCGATATGGTAATGTCCGGGTACTTTAACAATAAATCCTGATACGGATGATTCAAATCAATAGTTTTAACACTAGGCTGAGATACCTTGACAACAGATGCCGAAACATTCAATTCTGTGGTTTTATCTATTAATTTACGCGCATTTAAAATAACTAATAACCTGTGATACGCTAAAAAATCTGCGCCCAAAATTGGTTGTTTGACATCTGCTACCACGAATTCCCAACGATAAGGTCGACGTAAGTTTAAGTTTAACACTTGTGTTTTGGTATCGTAAGTTACGATTTCACTACTGTTAGCTGCGTATAATTTATATTCACTGCACTGGTTTGCACGGTCTTTTCTCACGGCTTGTAAAACAGACACATTGGCACCCATGTCGACTAAAAATCTAAGCCCAGACTTACTATCTGACACACACAAACGATTAAATGGAACAATGGTACAGACTGTACCTCGCTGCTCAGTTTTCCGGCAGCTTTCGTTTCTACGCGCACGGCTCCGTACACTTGTTGGCCTCTTCCCTGAATCGGTAGTGGTAGAAGTACAAGTAGTTCTCCTTCCGGAGACGGTGGGAACCGCTACGGCGCCGGGACAGCGAATGATGACGGGTGTGATCAGGGGCGCGAGAGTTCGACCTCCGCTGATCGATCTGGTTCACGGTAGCCTTTATTTTAGCTACCTCAGCCCTTAACAGGGCCAAGTCAAGGGCAGCAGTAGATGGTGGCGCTGGCGCAGCGTAGGTAGCGGCGGCGGCATAAGAAGACCGCACAGCCTCCATGACGTTATCTGCGACTGCTGCTAGGTTTTCCAAGTCCTTGGAGTCAGACACGGTGAGCACGGCTCGCACCTGTGTCGGAAGACGATTCTGCCACATCACGCGAAGAGTTTCATCAGGAACCTTGTCAGTAGCGAGCTCGTGCATCCGACGGAGCAGCTGGGATAGTTTCTGCTCGCCCAGCTCTAGCTCGCTCATAAGCTTATCGATCTGCCTCGACATTGACTCCTCATAGATGTGGAGCAGCCGAGCTTTAAGTGCGTCGTACTGGTGGGTAGAAGGCGGATTTAGTAATATGTCTGTCACTTGCGCTATTACCTCCTTACTTAGCTTGGACACAACCAGGTCAAACTTCGCCTCATCGCTCATTCTCTACAGTGTGAGGATAGCTTCTGTGTGTACGAATCACACGCGCGGCTGATCCGTCCAAAAGTCCGAGAGACGGGACTGTAGAGACACTAAATCTACACCTGGCGCCATAATGGGCGGTGGCGCGGGCGGCTGGATGTCATGGACGATTGGCACGTTAACAAGCGGCACGTTCTGTGGCAGTGGCGGAAGCGGCATACTCATGTTACTAATATAAATTGTCCGTCCGATCACAACACACGCGAAAAGTGCCTACTACTGTGTTAATATCACGTCAATCACGTCGATCACGTCAATCACGTCGGTCACGTCGATCACGTCGATCACATCGGGGTCACAAGTTTAGGACCTGACACCATATGGGTCCCTACGGGTGACCATAATGAAAGATTGCACAACTTTTATGATATATTTATTATAGAGGAGCGTGTAATACAGTTGGTGGGCAACTAGCTACTGTCTGTGTCTGACTGAATGAAATTCTTAGTACTAAGTAGAGAGGTACAATATTATTAATTATACATATATATGGTAGATAGGTACAACATTACTAATTATACATGTGTGTGTGCGCAGCACACCTACAGGTTTATAGGATATAAAGCGTTTCATCTTGGTCTTTAGAGATGGCAACGATTCTGAGGCATTCTTTATATAAAGTTGGTAGCCGGTGTCCATGGGCTGCAGAAGATCAAATGGACATTAATTTTGTTTGTCACACCAATTTTATTAAAAAAAAAACATTATATGTGGATTGGTCTGCGTGCCTAAATTAATAAGCGTAATGTGTTTGTACATTTAGCAGCATTTTGCAGCATCTAAGTGATCAAAATATTAAGTTGAAAGAAAGAAAGGATATATGTTTCGAAAAGTAATAGTAACGCCTTATATCAAATGAAAAGTAGCAAGTCATAAATTAATTAAAAAAATATTAACACGTTGCAGAACAAGACTTTACCTATGGGGGATTTCCGTTAAAGTTATTGCATATACGAGTATAATAGATATTAGTGTACCTTGTCTAGCCACAATTTTAATGCAAGCGTCGAATCTGGTGTGTTTCCTGATCTAATGAAACATAGTGAAGTCATACCTTTATTTAAATCTGGTAGTGTATTAGACCCAGCCAATTTTAGACCAATTTCTGTACTACCAACATTAAATAAAATTATCGAATAAAATATTTTAGGTCAGATGTTAAGTTTTTTTAATATAAATGAATTGCTTCATAAAAAATTTGGTTTTACAAGAGGTTGCTCGACTACCCACGCCGGAGTCAAACTTTTAAAACATATTTTATGTTTTGGGTGTGTTTTGTGACCTTTCCAAGGCCATCGACTGTGTTCACTATGAGATATTAATCAGTAAGCTACAGTACTATGCAGCCCTTAAACTTATTATTTCATATAAGTAATAGAATGCAGAAAGTTATAATCAATGATAAAAGTTCTTCCGGGTTGTCCGTAAAGATGAGTGTCCCTCAGGGCTCGATTCTTGGCCCATTCCTATTTTTAGTGTATATTAATGACTTACTTTCCCTTGTAGGGAATAATCATGATATAGTATTATTTGCTGATGATGCTTCCTTGATTTTTAAACTTAAACGTCTATCATTTAAATGTGACGAAGTGTATAAATATTATATACTATATCAAAATTAGTGCATTGGATTAACTTTAATAATCTGCATCTGCACGAATGTTAAAAATCTGAATACGAATGTGTTTTTAAATGGGGAAGAACTGAGTCCTGTTGACTCCTCTGTTTTTCTTGGCATCACTCTCGACGCAAAGCTTATAAATAAGTAAAATTAATTCCAGGCGGACGAAGTTGCTGCGAGCAGCTTGTATGTCATAAAGTATTGTCTAGCGAAGAGTTAATCTGTTACAACAGTCTAGGAGCGCGTTCCGACGGCACGCACCCGCTTCGCGCACGCCAAGCGTACGCCACGCGTGTCAGCACCCGCGTCTAACTCGATTTGAAATTTGTTGCATATAATTTGAGCTTTATGATAAATCTATAAATCTGAAATTGTATAAAAAGCGCGGGCGTAGTGTGAAGCGGGGTGAGTGCAGAGCGTGTGCGGGGCGAGCGCGAGACGAGCGCGGAGCCGGCGCGAGAACTATCCTTAGACTATTTTTTATTAATTAAGATAAATTTATTAAAAGTTACTTGTTCGGGGATTTATAATATTTTATTTTATTTTGCTTATATGGATATTAACTTGTGACTGATATCGTTATTTTTCTTATCATCCATATACCCATAAAGTAAAAAAAAAACCGGCCAAGTGCGAGTCGGACTCGCGCACCGAAGGTTCCGAACAAATCCGTAGGTATATAAGTTTAGAATTATTAAAAATATTTTAATATATGATGTAAATAAAAATTTATGCTTTTCGCAATTTTTCCTTTATCTGTGCTATAATACGTTGCTTTGTACCAAATTTTAAGATTCTGAGTTAACGGCAAGTACCCTGTAGGTTTTGATTCCCTTGCAAATGTTGAAAATTTGCGGCATAAACGGCTGTATCTTTTGATTGCGTTGGCTTAGAAGTTTAAGCTCCAAGGGACAGTAGACTTGAGTATTTGATATGAATTTCAGCTTGATACCTCCACGCGTTCCTGAGAAAAAGGATCTTGACAGACAGACAGACAGACGGACAACAAAGTGATCCTATAAGGGTACCGTTTTTTTCTTTTGAGGTACGGAACCCTAAAAAGTAATATTTTTACTTTATGGGTAGGACCACCCTCTTACTCACAAGTATATCTGTCGTCACATATTAGTACATGCACTGCTGTTTTCTGATCTAAAAAATATAGAGCGCTGCAGTAGATACAATCAAATACAAAAAAGACAGTTTTGTTTGTCACTCCAATTTTATAAAAAACATCATACGCGGATTGCTTCGTGGCTAAATTACTAAGCGTAATGGATGTGTTTGTGCATTTACATGCGCGCTTTGCAGTACCTAAGTGACAAAAATGCTTTTTTACATTGAAAGAAAAATACTTGTTTCCAACAAGTAACAGAACACCATATATTAAACAACAAGACGAATTTTGACTTTTCGAACAATATGATCTTCAAGCTTAAGTTGAACGTCTTGTATATTTAAGAAATAAATAGGTGAACTATACTAAGAATAATAAAAACTTTTACAAAAAATGGAATAACATAAGAATTTAAAGAACTTCTCCGTTGCTGCGTTCCGATTGGGAGTGAATACAGAACAATTATTATTACAGGCTGTAAACTATTTTTTCTTTGAAGTTAGCTGCAGATGTCTATGGACTGCAGTAGCCACTTATCGCTAGGGCTGTAGTTTATTTGTCACTTCAAAAATGCATAACTTATTTTCACGGTAACGCTCTGGCATGGTAAGCAGTATTCTGGTCGCATACCCAATGCAATTTCCTTTTTTAAATACAACTATGCTATTCAAATGTGATATGTGAGCATGGTAGAATTATAAGCAATATCTAGCCCAAGAATTTTGAACTCCCTGTGTTATCACATATCATTCCTTGGAGGAGGACTATGTTCAGCAGTGGACTTGTGAAGGGCTGTAATGATGATGATGTATTATCAGAGTATCAATGTATTACCTACGTGAAAGCAAATGTGAAAAATTTCCGTATTACATCACATTTGGCTTAAGCAATACGAGAGCGAATAGGTTTTTTTTTGCTCAATACAACACGATATACCATCTAAGGCATTACCACTACTTATCACCAGGTGGGATTGTAGTCAAGAACAGGGTAATAATAAATAAAAAATACCTACATACACTTGTTCCGATGTTTATACGGTGTAAAAATTTTACCCATAGAATTAACCTACATAATATTTACATTTTATATGGCTATTATTACTTTAACGTTTATTTTATTTTTATAAAAAAAGTAGCATTTTATGATACTGAAGCTATTAAACATAGTTTTCATCACGTATTCCTCAAATCTTAATAACATAAATGTATAACCAGTATTATTGTAAATGTATTTGAAAGGGACGAAGAGAGAACGAAGTGTGAAATATGGGTTAATCAGGAATGTCTAGAACAGGTAAAAGAAATTGTATACTTGGGGAGTGCTTTTAGCCGGAATGGAAGATGTGATTTAGATGTGGACAGGCGTGTCGCTGCCGCGAACAAAGTCAATGGTGCCCTGACTGCGTTAGTCAAAAGGCAAGGCGTAGTGAAGAGTGCACGCCTTGCAATACATAACGCAGTGTTAGTACCGACTTTGTTATATGGCAGCGAAACCTGGGTATGCCAGAAGAAGCATAAAGCAAGTTGAATGCAGTGGAGATGCGATCTCTTCGTAAAATGTGCGGTGTTACTATGGCCGACCAAAAGCGAAACGAAGAGATTCGCAATATGGCAGGTTTGAAAGATGACCTTATCACAAAAATTGATAAGGGCGTGCTTCGATGGTTTGGGCACGTTGAGCGAATGAGTGAAGACCGAATGGTGAAGAAAATATATAGCGCGAAAGTTAATATTAAAAGGTGTCGAGGTAGACCGAGACTAATTTTCGAAGACCATGTGAGCAAACTGCTCGAAGAGGGGAGGGTCAAGAGTACTCGGATACCTAGACGTGCATGTATGAAGAAGATAATGAATCTGAAAGAAGCGAAAGAGGTATGTAAGGATCGTGACACTTGGCGATCTGTTCTCTCTGGCTACCCCGTCAGGGATTGTGCGTGATGATAAGTAAGTAAGTAAGTAAGTATAACCAGTGCGAGTTGCCAGTTAAATTATATGGATCTGAGACGTGGACGAAGCCTTGTGATAAACGAAGAAGTGATGTTATTGCACGCCTCATAATGCTAAGCGTTATTAGGTAGTGCACAAAAAATTTTGTTTTCATAAAATGCTTCCATCATAACCATATTGCACTAATGCAACAATATGAGTAGCCATATATCAAGAAAACACTCGAATTAATCCATTTTATATTTTCTAAAAAATCATTTAACATTGCTACTTTGAAAAAAAATTACATGGACGTCCAGATTTTAATTTTGTATGTGGTCACGATAATTCCCGAAGAAATTAATGGATCGAAACCGGGTTTCCCTATAAAAATAATAGAGCGCTAAATTTAAAACACGCAAATAATATATTTTTAAAGTCAGAAATACAATTTATTCTTTTCGTCAAAATTAAATGAAACGCTCATAAAGTGTGCGTTTTTGGAATTTCCAATCTAGTACTAACTAGTTCGGACAATCCAACTAACTTTTAAAATATATTATTCAAAACTGCTTTGGAGCTTGACGTCCGTTCATATCGAAGGATGGTTCAAAAGTATCTCGAAATGATTGATGTAAATTATACACACTGCGGATGCGCCGCCTTATACTTTTCGGAACTTTGCTGACACACTGTCGTGTCTAGATAATATAATATGAATTCAGGATTAATATAATAATATGTAATTACATATATTTTTATTATATTTCTCCACTATTTTATTATTATAATATTATAAGGATAGTAAAATTCAAATAATTTGGTATGATGTTATACAGCCTAACCTCCAACTCATTTTCAGAAGTTTTAGTTGGACTTTTAATAAAAAAAGCTGCAGTCTGTGCTTACAAGAATATAAACTATGTATATATTTTCGGTATAAACTCGTTACGACCTCCAATGAGATTCTGAACACCAAATCATAATCATCATTTAATTTTCTTGTGCAGCAATTAAGGACGCCAATATATAATTCCGCAAGTTATAGGATAGACTATAACTTGCGGAAGAGCATGAATGACGCTTCTAATATGACCTTATTTTAAATTAAAAAAAATCATTACCAAAAAACCAAATTAAGAAAGGACGAGTAGTTTAGAAGAATGGGACCGTTGAACATACATACATACAGACATAAATAGTCTGCTAAAATAATAGCTCCCTTTTGGCTTGACCGTAGTCGGCTAAAACAGACAGTGTGTGCCTCCGTAAACATTGTGAATGCACTGCAAAAGCGAGGCAGCCCTAGCAGAAACCGGAACTCATTATTACACTTGACCCTAAGGTAACATAAACTAAACACAACACATATATATATACCTGATATAAAAAAATTGGTCTTTTGCTTCACGTTTTTTTTATTACTGCAAATATACATTCGTCATTATTACGTACTTATTACTATACGACTTGACGACCTTGTTCATGGCCTTATGTGCCTGTATCGCCTTATGTTGGAGCCGATGTTTATACAAAACACATATTTTTGATTCATGTGTTTGATATCTGGTTATGATTCACTAGCTGTGCCCCGCGGTTTCATTATCTCTTAAACTATGCTTTCAAATAACATGCTATGAAGAGCATGAAATTATCTTAATGATGAAGTTCCTTTCGATCATGAGGATTAATATGCCATACCTAATAATAATGCTCATAAATCACTTTTAATTTTTTTGTATTTTTGTTATAAAATTATTTTGATATATTATTATTTTCATATCAGAAATAGGCATATGATATTGCGGACTTTTCTATATAGAGTAAAGATCAATATTTTTTAGTCACAATGCCAGCGCACGCGGATAAAGCAGTTCGGGAGCGCTTTTTCTTCTGACTTGCTTTACAAAATAAATATTTAAGACTAGCTGAGAGGTTCACCCTAATGAAAATAGCCTATAAAAAAATATACTACTACTCATGAATCTGGCTATATTATACAGAAGATTCTAATCGAACTGGCAGTTTTAGATGTTAGCGTGTTTAGACGAACAAAAAAAAAACAATAACAGAAACAAAAAATAACTCTTTTGCTTTATTATACTTTTATGGTTATGGTCTCAGATACTATACTCTAGCGTATTTCTGATTTAATCGCGTTATTAAGTTAGTTACCCATACTTTTCAGTTTTTCACACGATAATAATATGTTGCGTATGGTGACTGGGTTAGTAACGTCCCGTGGTTGTGGTAAGACGCAAATCTATGCAGAAAAAACTTGTGGCTTCCGATAGATATACCCATCCCGTTTACACTAGACGTAAAATACTTATACGGGCGTGCAGCATAGGACAGCAGCATCAAAGGTATCATACGTATGGTGCTGCGATAGACATCCCCAAGCGTAACGATTATTTTTGTTATATAGAAGAGGGGGCAAACGAGCATGCGGCTCACCTGATGATAAGTGACTACCGTCGCCCGTGAACAACCGCAACACCAGGGGAATTGCAATATTAATATTAAAACCTATACACCCTATAACTGGAGAGTCCGATTATGACGGACTCGTAAAAAAGATAGAGAAGAAGATAACTTTATCACGCTGCGCAAAATATCTAATAAATACATATATATATATATATATATATATATATATATATATATATATATAAATAATCTTCAGTGTGGTCGAAGACGGCTAGGAAAGACATCAACATTATCATTTTATTACATATAAATAAAAATTAAGTGTTTGTCTGCAATATCAAAATAACTGTCTTTTATTGAAGTTGGTAAAATATTGAAGTTGGTAAAAAATTACTTCGCGTACATCCGCTCGATAAAATAAAATGATGTGTCTAACCTAGTTTGAAGAGCACCTCCCGCCCTCCCTCAATTGCGTGCACTGTCACCGTCACCACTAATCCCAGCACCACAACTCCCAACACCACTACACTAGGAAAGACACACCACGGACGACAATACGACACGTGTTTCGCCTCTACACGAGGTATCTTCAGGTAATCTAGATTCTGCGGTGGCTGACCGCTAAGTCAGCTAAGACTATTTTATCGAGCGGATGTACGCGAAGTCATTTTTTACCAACTTTAATATAATGGACTTCCACAAAGTAACGCTCGATTCTATTAATTGTCTTTTATTGAGCTCAGGGAGTTATTAGCGAAAGTAGGGTGTGGTATTTTTTACGCCGCTACCACACGGCGAGGAGCCGAGTCAGTTCTTTCGGCTTTGTCGCTTGTTTAGCACCACCCGGGGGACACGTGTAGGGTGGGCCTAGGATTAGGTGGTCAAAGCCTACGGACGCGAGCGACTCATCCCATATTAGCGTGCCATTAACACATAAATAACAAATTTTATATTTTTTGTCTTTCTGTCCAGGCTCGGATTGGCTGAACTGATTGTAATGAAACTTTAGGAGTGATCTAGGTTATATTTTCTCCAAACAATAAGAACCTTTTTGAAAATAAAATATAATTGATAAAAAATTGTCCCGTTCAGCGCCAACGCCTGACTGGAGTTTACTCCTAGGAAACAATTGTCTTTAAAATTTACAACCAGCGATCCGCCCTGGCTTCGTACAGGTGATTTCTGGATTTAGACAACAGCACCACCTACCGGATCCAATTGTGAATCTAAACCATTATCAACAATCACACACAAAATTTCTTCAAAATCAATCCAGCCGTTTAGGAGGGGCTGCAGTTCAGTCACATAACTACTGCACGTGCACGTGGTAGAGCCATGCTGCAGCTACATTACTAGTATAGTTGTATCACGAAAGAGCCGGCTCGAACGGGGAAGGACCACGCTCTCACAGAATACCAGCGTAAAATAGCAGCTCAATGCTGCTGTGTTTCATATGTGCCGTGGTGAGTGTAGAGAACCGGAGACCCTTTTTACGAGACAGTCCATCTTAGTCCTCACAGGTGACAACACATCTGCATTTTGATTCGTAATCAAAGATAGATGTAGAGGTCTATGGACCACAGCAACCAATTACGATCCGGTGGACTGTGTGCTCGTTTGTCATCCTTATTCTATAAAAAATACACAAGGAGAGAAGATATATACATATCAAGATAGGCAAATAAATTAAATGAACTTTTATATATTTATTTTTAATAATATATTACATAAATTATATTTCTTAAAATAAATGACTTATGATACATTATTTATTTCGCGCTATGAGATGCATGAGTATGTAGCGCAGAGGAAAATCATAACAGCTTCACTTTTGGTTAAAGCTTGATTATACTACCCATCTATTTTCATACCGTGTAGGTATACGAAACGATTCTTAAGGGGCACTCAAGTTAATTTAATTATAGTTAAGTTAATTACAGTTAATTCTCAAATAAACTTCAAAAATAAATCTTTGACTATCTTAAATCTAAAAAAAAAACATATTAGTAGATCCTACACAGGCAAAGCCACGGCAGTTCGCTAGTTTATCATATAGCTTTGAAACAAAGTTATTTACAAGGAAGCGTTTCTTGTTTGTTATTTGTAGCTATTAAAACTAAATTAACATTCAACACAATTGTAATTACAACTTTTATACTTTCCAGGTTATACAGGCTATAATCTACCCGATAATTCCACTTTGATTACTCCATAACTTTAAATGTTAATACATCCTTGTTTATAAATTCTTGAATATTGTCAAGTTTTAATTAGAATATAAAATTACGCATATATAACACAAGATAATTTATTTTCCATATTACACGAGAAACTTTGTAGGTAGATTACATAATATATATAATGGCAAAACAAAATATTTCAAATGGTATTTGTCTTGTAGATACCATAACCATTATTCAATACTATTAACTTCCACAATAAAGTTATTAAATAAAGATATAAATAAAAAATGATATTCGGTACCCGCGTTCACATTTTTTTAATGTGATATTTAAAACACGTCCTATAAATTGTTATCGCAACATCAAACTGTCATCAGAGGCTAAACACTCGGCGTTGGTATTATATTAAACCATAAAAGAACTATTATTTTGAATCTTCACACAGAGAGTTAAAGGAATAAAAACGTCAACACCGTCATGAATATTCGAAACACATGGTTGGCATAAACGTTTACTACTCATCTAAAAACAACGAAAAGAATCTGAGTTCGCCTTATTTTAATATCATAAATAGATAATACAAAATATATTATCTTTAAATTACTAAATGCTAATATTCTTTACTATCAATCTTTATATATTATATATATACATAACTCGCATCGCAGACTTTGTACTTCGTAGTAGTAAAATTTTAAAATTTGTTATTATCGTGCTCACCACGCCACCCGTCCCTTTGGGATAGATTTGATTGATTGAGATTTGAAGATGTTATTTTCTTGATTGATACTAAACTTACATAATAATAGTGCGAATATAAGTAATTTGGTCAATTTTGTTAATTACTTGACTGCTGTGCCACTTATAGAAGTCATATTCACACAATATAATAATATTTGTTTTTGTGACGATTTGTCATAGCTTTGCTAGGATTACATATCAAAAACCTACGATTTGGATGAAAATTACCATTTTCTTATTAAGAAGATAATCAAATAGATGGTGCTTAATTGCTTCCCCTTAAAATATATACTCTTCTGCAAACTGTGTACCTAAGAAAGGCATGCTTTCCATGATGAGTCATTTTTCAATCTCTTCTTTTCGAGAATACTCAAAAATTTTCACCACGGTTACGAATTATTATTCTAAGTGTACAATTTTATGAAAAGGCTTCACTTCTCAAAAAAAGTTAGACCCGCCTTTTTTAAACTATAAAGCGAAAATGTTGGGGCTAACATAATGGGCACTCTTTCGCGTACTTCTGTTTCCTGTTGTGATTTTCTGTGAATAGAGTATTGTTATGGACACTGATAAAAAGCTTAAAAACGTAATAGTCGATATTAAATTTCGATGAAATTATTTTATAAGATAGCGGTTAGTTTCCGAAGTCCTAATAAAAAGAATAAGAAAAAAATCAGGTCAAATAATTTTTGATTAATGCAATTATTGTAAAAAAATAATATAGAAAATAATAAATTAAAAGATCATACCCCTTTGTGGTATTTATTATAAATGAACGGTGGTAACTTACATTTTTTTTGAAATCCGTTATCTCTTGACGAACGCAGTCCACTAATTCTTTTTTGAGCTCACCCAAAGCAGGTGGGGTAGGGTTGGAGCAGATATATTTCTACTGGCACGGGGGATCTCTTCAACCGCCATATTTATATTTCGCTTGTTAGTGGCAGTAACGCTCTTTCCTTTACTCACTGGTGCGCTGATGTAGGAGGTAAGTTTCGTGATCATATTTATAAAGGTGTCCATGTTCACCACCTCCTCGTCGGTGTCAATGTCGAAAAAATTCAGTCATTCTAGTATTTCAATTTTAAGGCCCTACGCATATAACGCATTTTCGAATCAAAAAACCTCCAAATCTTTTTAATTATTTAATGTTCGTAGTAATTTGTTTTGTATAAAAATTTACGTTTTCTTTATGCTTGATTGATTAAAAAGCGGTCGTCCCGAGTCTCGGTGTCCCTTTTTCTCGAAACTTCTTTTAATGTAACTAGTTATTATGTATATTTGCATGGCTAATAGTTAGCTAACATTAAACTGCTGGGACATATTATTATAGCATGCTTCATTTTTATTTGAGTAAGATAATTTTCTCAGCTGCTGTCGTGTGATGTCAGGGTCAAATACCAGTGTAAAATAGCAGCTTAGCAGCCAAGTCCTTTATGACTGGAAGTGAGGTATTCCATCTTAGTCCTCAGGGGTGATAACGCATCTGCATTTTGAATCGTAATTGAAGATATCGATGGGCCACAAGCATCTACTCACCATAAGGTGGACTGTGTGGTCGTTTGTGAACCTTATTCTATAAAAATAAAATAAAAAATAAAAGCCACGAGAAAGCTTAACAACCCTGACCGTCACCTTTGAGAGTGTCTAAATAATCCTTATAATAGACCCGTTTAATCCCAGCAAAAGCACTAGAGAGCCTAGAAAGATATTTAAATGCCTTTATTAGCCCAGCACTCAACCCAAACGTGGCCAGCCTTTGCCATAAAGCACGTCTGTCCACTCCGTAATTAGGTCATTAGGACTTTACTAAGTCTAAGAATGGACAAAAAACTTTTTATCTTTAGCCAAAACCTTTTCTGACCTGTTCCGTGCACCTCACTCCCTTTCTAAGTTCAGCTTGGAGATCCTAATTTTTTTATATAGATTTCTTTTACAGCTCTATCATTAAACACTTTAAAAAAAATGTTACCTTCACACTAGGATTTTCTCCTGTATTGCGGGGGCAGTTTATATACATAGATTTCACAAGAACAAACATCCAGACCCAGAAAAATTATTTGTAAGCCATACAACTACTTTTTATATGCGGGATTCGAACCCGCGGCCCTTAGCGCTGCAACTCATTGCTAAGCCACTGCGCCACGGTGCCGTCAATATTAGTATTTATGTTTAATGTTGGAAAATTGTATGCCAATGAATTATTATTAATCGGCATATAGTTTTCCAATATTACAGAAATGTAGTAATTTTTCAATATGGGTAACAATATCATTCATACAGTGGGACTTTATCGGCATCGCACCAGTCTCGCGGTACTCACTTTCCCTGCATAATTTAAAGAAAAAGTATAGCAGGCTTGCCACCACAACCTCTGCAGCTTCTGTTAGCATTTCCAATGATGCTTTACATTTCCACCTACCTAGCTTACTTTCGTTATTTTCATTGTTGCTAGCTCGTTCCATTTATTTCGCAGTTTCTGGATCATTTATTTGAGATGCCTTCTTTCACTTAAACACGTGTTCAAATTGTATCCATCTCTCCGAACATTAATACCTGCCTTCAATGGACAGGACGTAACCGTGTTGACTTTAACGAACAATAACTATCTTTTTTTAGTATATTTTCCATGTAGTTAACTCCACTATCCTAGTTTTGTTATCATATGGTCAAAAAAATGTCGGAGATAATAAGGTATATTCTAAATCGGTTTTTTGACTTGTGTCGGATATTCACACAAAGTAGTAATTGATAGAAGTCACACATACATTAACGTATCACAGTAACTCACCCCAAGCATACGAAGCACTGGATTTATAAAGGATGAAGTATTACTTGGGGCGTTACTAACTGCCAATCAATAACCAACCAATTTATCTGTCAGGGCCGATGCTAACAATGTAATGACTGATAAGTGCGAAAACAATGTTTTAAGCTTGAGTTCCTTACTATCCGAATGGATAGTATGTGTTTCTTAAGTAATAGATTACAATACTAGTAATAGACACAATTTTACTAAAATATTGCTATTAACAACATATTATATTGTTTTTCAAGTGGATAATAAATACATTAAATGTAATGTAATAAGTAAATCTAAACTAAATATTATTATGATTTTTTTTTCTGATTAATTGAAATACTATTGTTTATCTAAAATCATTATAGTGATTTATGTTTTTTTTAATTTTAATATTATCCCCGGAGTATAGGTAAATTTTAAATAAAATATTAAATATGAATAATATTATATACTATTTGACATTGGTTGCTTAAGTATCCCACTACCAAACAAATTCAAACAAAGAAGCCTTATGACGCATTACCGCTTTCAAATGCTAAAGTAGAACGCCTGAATACAACTATACCGATTCTCTTACTCTTTTATAAAACCGAACACAGCAGTTCATGTTCTACTGCTTGGTGGCAGAAATTGATAATAGGATGGCATCTCATAGACGGAATCGGAAAATTAACCTCATCGTGAATGCAATTCTTATTTCTACTTTATCGTATTTCTTTTGTCACAACGACAGATGTTTCAAATGCTCAACTAAGACAAAGGACTTTGAAAGAAGCATCAGTTGGCATGAATTACCAGTGTAAGTCCTATACTGACAATGATGCGTGATATCCACGCTTTGTTACTGTTTCCCCCCTGTGATGGACCAGTCACTAAAATTTGGCTTAAGAAATATTATATGTTTTCATCTGAACTATATTTACCACGACCCATCTGTGGAATCGTTTACCACCGGCGATTTTTCCGGTCCGATACAACTTAGAGATAGACCTTCAAGAAAAGAGCTTACTCCATACTAAAAGGCCGGATCCACCTGCGATCCCCCTGGTGTTGCAGTTGTTCATGGGCGGCGGTAGTCACTTACCATCAGGTAAGCCGCATGCTCGTTTTCCCCCTCTTCAATAAAAAAAAATCCAATTCAATTTTTTTTATATTTTCTCCTTGTTGAATATTTACTTATTTCTCAACTGTTTTAAAGAGTTTACGCAATCTTTAAAAAAATTAGTTATGAAAATAAGTAATGAAATCGCAAAGGAACCCTAAGAGCTCTCAAGCGTATATTGAAGCGGTATGTTTGTAAATTGTACAGCAAATGTTTTGCAGCAATCATGGAGGGTATCGGCACGTGTCTTAACCATTTGCGTGACGTTCGGTAGGATTTTCTTCTATGAATTGTATCAAATGAGCTGCGGTTTGCATTGAGGGAATTTTCGGGGTATATAAACGACATTACTAGATACTTACAAGTGATATACGTACTGATAGGGCAAGCTTATTTTTATTACATGTTTATTTGTTTAATTTTTACCTACATACACTTTTCATTAATTAGAATATCAAAATCCGATCAAAAGTCTCCTGCTAATCATGGGCCTCCCCCATATATTGCACGCGTGGTAGGTGATTTGACAACCGCTGTTTTTATTACTGTCGAGTACTGTAGAGACAAGGAAGATGCTGCTGACCATCTTCTGATTTAGTTATTCTCCTTGACTCCTACAATACTCATTGCATGATAGGGCATAGTGGACGAAATGAAGATGCGTCGTCACTCCTAAGGATTAAGATAGAATCCCTTGGTACTAGAAAAAGAGTCTCCGGTACTCTACACTCACCATACAAAACACAGCAACATAAAGCTGCTATTTTACACTGTAGATATTCTGTGAGTCTAGAATATTCGTGATCCTTCCCCGATGGAGCCGACTTTTACGCGATACAACCACAATATTGCTGCAGGGTGGCTCCACCACATATAATAAACATAACATTTAACTTTATTCGAAACTAGATTGTTTTTAATTAAGTAATACTACCCTTACCATTACTGTTATAGCCTCGTTGGTCTAGTGGTCGTAGTTGTGCGACCGCTGATCATGAGGTCCCGTGTTCGAATCCCGGGTCGGGCCAAAAATAATCAGTTATTCATTGTTAAAAAATCAGTTCAATTATAATCAGTTAGTATTCCATCAAAAACTTCTCAGTAGCTTCCCATGACTTGGAAAGCAAGTCGTAGGCCCTGCGCCTGCTCTGGTCTTGTAGGTTTACCGTCCCATCGGACTATGAAAGTGAAGGAATAGAGAGTACACCTGTGCTTGCGCAAACACTTGGGCACTATGATCCTGTCCTGCTAGTTCCCGTTGAGGCTGGCGGCCGTGACCGAAATTCGGTCTTTAGGACATTACTGTTATAAGTTATAACTCAAAAGTTCGCTGCCTAATATAGGCCCTTCACAGAGATATTTGCTATGTTATGCAGGCGGATTGGCAACCATAGTTAATTATTCTTAAGTTGTCATAAGGAAGACACTGCTGTCCACCTCTTTGTTTGTTTCCTTCTGTCGCCTCTTACAGCACCCACGAGTCGGTAAGGGTTTAGTGGAAATTCTTACGTCGCCACAACACGGTCACAATCTAAGGACATAAGTTAGACTGTGACACTGTTATAGACAAGACAATACTATGTTTTCTCTCAATTACATAAAGAAAGAATAATGTAATGAAATTCCAAAAAAAATGTCAAGAGCATTAGTCATTTTTTGTGATATTTAGACGCTTTTGGGTCAAAATAATTCGTCATGTGCTCAGCTTGGAACTAAGAACGGATTTCAATTTAGTGACAGTACCTATAAATATGCGGTGAAACAGTTAAATTTTTCTATAGGTAATATAATGTATTTAAAAATAGATTATAAGGTGTATAGCATTCTCTTAAACCTTGTAACGGCGGCTTAAGTTTTCCAGTTTTAGGAAGGGAATTAACCTTTCATTCATTTAATTTGTTTTTTGCTTGGAGACAATATTCTTCGAGAGTGGTAGTTTTCTGTGGTCATGTAACGTGTAGTACAATGCAAATATATATAATAATATAAATATGTATCACATAAAAATCACACAAAAAATCACATAAAAATGAAAGAATTGAAGGTCTACGTTCTGCAGTGACTGTAATGTAGTAATGAAGTCAAATGATGAAATATTGTTTGCATACATAATCGAAACATTTTTTGTCTGCTAGTAAATCAAAATAACATAACATATTGAATAACAGAATAACGAACGGCAGCGCAGAATAGACATTGTTTCAAAAGCCGGAAATGCGCTGGCGATTTGTCGAGGTTGTGAATATTATGTTTAGGAAATCGCATCGTATTTTATACTGCAGCGTGTTATGACTGCAGCATGAATCGGCACATTTGGCTTTTCTTCACATTCGGTTCAACCGAAGCACCGACAAGTTCTACATATTATAACAGTTTAAAACAGCAACATAAAGCTGCTAGAAATAATGAATAGGGCGGAGCGACTAAGCAAATTTATGTTGCAGAAGTGAACTGCAAGGTCGGCAAGGGACAGCCTATACCGAATCTCATAAAATTGCCGATATTTTAAAGATGGGTCCAATTAAAAGTATCTTTAGGTATATAACTTCTCGTCGGTTATCCATATATAATACGGCTATAAGGAGGTGAAAGAGTTGTGCCAAATGGAAGTCCGTAATCTCTGCCAAGCTCTCTGGGTGGCAGACGTGAGTGTTTATGTACGTATGTATACTCTAACTTAGTGATTATTACGGTTGCTAAGAAACTGTTTACTCAGTGAGTTTATAATTGATTAAAACAGTCTTGTTTTTAGTTTTACCACTAAACCCTATTTTATATAATATACAGGAGTTAGGTGACATTTAAAAAAAACACACAGTTTCATGAGCTGTTTTCTCGGACCCGCTTGTTAATTTTGCATTAGCAAAACATAACACTGCAAGTATAATTTATTTAAATATGCAAAAAATTAAAGGGTGCATAAACTTTGCGTGCATTTACATACGTGATATTTATAATTAACTTAACAAATGAACGACAAACAAACAATTTTCCGTTCGTGATATTATTATGTCGTGATTATTACAATTTCAGGGCTACCCATAAGAGGGCACAATTAAAACTTGAATAATTCATTTGCTATTTTTTTATCTTTAAACGTGACATAGCATAACGTCACATTTTACTATACTAAAACACGACTGATATAGAGCTAGGCGGTTATAACAACTTTGAAAAATAGATTTAGCACATTTTTACGTGATAGAGCCATGCTTCAGCTATATTAGTAGTATAGTTGTAGCACGAATATGTCGGCTCGACCGTGGTAGGACCACGCTCTCACAGAATACCAGCTTAAAATAGCAGCTTAACACTGCTGTGTTTCGTATGGTCAGTGTAGGGAACCAGAGCTCTTTTTTACTGGAAAACATTACATTCCATCCTTTTTTTGTACATAGAGAAATGCCTACGCGGGGGCAAGGACGGATTATGTCGGACTTGCACCGACTAGAACCCCATGGTGTTCCACCTTCGCCTAATATTGGCAGGGCACGGGAACGTTTTCATATGTGTTTCCCGTGCAACACCAGTGCCGGGCCCACATAGCCCGGAGCCCCTCCTCGGGGGAGGACCTCTCCTGCCCATTCTTCTTCTCAGGAAAGGCGCACCAGAAACACAAGACATGCCTTCCTCTATAGCCTTCAACTTCACTTGCGTAACGGGACCCCCCCCCCCCCAAGTCCGATACGTTGAGGCCATGGGGCCAGGAAATTCGAGCGCTCACTAGCGCACGCTTCCAGGAGGTCTATGGCTCCAAGTTTTGGCCACGGAGCGTAAGGAGAGCGGCGCCTCGAAATACCGACACTCCTCCAACCTCGCGGCGTTACTACCACCCTATGAACAGTGTGGCCCCGTTAGAGTCACGGAGGATAGGGCGAGTGGCGCATCGCCATACCAACATTCCTCTTCCTCCGCGACCCTAACTCGACTGCAGCGGTAGGGGGAGATGTCACCCCACCCCCCTCGCCGCAGCCCACCGACACACATCTGAAGTGGGCTCGCATAGGCCGTTCGCGGGGGGGGGGGGCAGCATTCATAAGGGGGAGGCATTCCATCTTAGTCACTAACGGGTGACAACGCATATGCATTTTGATTCTTTATTGAGGATAGATGTAGATGTCTATGGGTCACAGCACCCACTTACCATCAGGCGGACTGTGTGCTCGTTTGTGTTATACAAATTAGTAGCGTGTGAATGTCTTCCCGTCTTCGACACTGTATTACAGTCAATCGCCGATCTAATCATATTATTCGATACATCAGGCACGGAAGGAAGGAATGGGACACGAAGGGATGTCTGCGTGTAAACACACATTTGCCTTGTACTTGTATTCACCAAAAAAATCTTGCGTCAGACGTAATTCTAAAACTTTGCCAGATGGTAGGGCTTAGGACTGTGTGGATAAGTGCAACATCCACTGTTGCATGTAAGATATGAAGCCAGTATAGCATTTCATTTTAGGATTTAAGAGAACTCACTACATCTTAATATACTATAGTTGTTGTAAGAGGCGACATGAATCAGGAAAGGGGCAGCAAAGGGAAAGCGTTGTCACTCTATAGTATGGCAAATATTACACCTATAAAGTTAATCTATGAGGGAGACCTAAGTACAGCTGGATACTTTTGACAGGCTGTAATGAGTGATTGAACTTCTAGGTGACAAACGTGGCCTTCTTTGTTTGAAATTGGTAACAGGTTACATGGACTACAGTATCCATTTGCTATCAGATTGACTCTTAACTCCTTATATTACAAGTGGTAAAAGAAAACAAATTATACAACCGAATTCAATATAAATTATTAAGTATAACTACTCGCAAAACAGCTAATTTTCAGACTTCGATTAAATTTATAAAGGACCACATGAGAAGCACCAGCTTTCAAAAACATACAGTCGAATTGAATGAGAGAAAAGACGCAACGTCTGCCAGGGCAGCAAACGGTCCTTAGTTTGACCAACTGTCGGATGGTCTGTACAAGAACGAAGGCTGAGCTTATTTATATACACAGAACTGTTTGTTTTCATAGTCGTTAAAATTCATTATTTCTTAAAAGAAATTCAAACAATGCTGTGAAAAAGGTAGGTAAATTAAAAGGTAGTAACAAATTCGGCCACTGTAAAACCGATTGTTTAAAAGCGAAAACCCTCATCCATGTCGAACTTAATGAATATACAACACCTAGCGTGTACTGTCGGGGAATTAAAAAAAGTAATTCCGCAAACAGCGAACATAACAAGGGGTATTCGAATGTATCGGTAAAAGTCATAAGAACCAAGCGATTTTAAAATATTATGATGTATAAGGATCTTCATTTCTGAAGTAGTCTCTTCTTGTTGGTCTACTTCATGGTGCTCGGTTCTCGTCACTCATCGTTTTTATTCTGCGAGATGGAAATGTCCACTACGGTTGTGGTGGCGCATGTGGTGGAGACTGCAGTCACGATTTTTTATTATATCAATGGCTGATGTAAAAATTATTAAATCACATTTTGATCACGCTTCCCATATTTGATGCAAGTATAGCAAAAAATGTTACTTCTTTTAGTAATATTAAAGTAAAGTAAGCTTCTATTAGTAAATGAAATTGTAAGTAAGTAAATTAAACCCACACATAGCTCTTACTGTTTTAAAATATTGTCTCATTGTACCTAGATTTACATGCTTACTCCGCACCAGTCCACTCTGGAAATGTTCGAATATTTTAAAAGATATTGATAATAATCTTAAAACAGCTAGTATAGAAAACATTCTAAATTTAACTTTAAATACAGCAGCCTAAACTCAAGCTATTTTACCTAAAAAATTTGGTGGTATTGGTGTGAGAAATCTAGCGTTGCTTTGCCTGCTTTCCTTGCTTCCGTGCATAGTGTCAATGATTTATGTAACATAATTAGACCTGTGCTTTGCTACGGAGGCAGAGCAGACATGGCAAACGCTCTGTCTCGGCGAAAACGTTCCACTGGAAGTTGACCAACAAAAACAGTGGTATATTCCGTTGGTAAAGAAAGTGCAGAAAGATTTGTTTCATAATTTCCATAGTGACCAAAACAAGACAGGCCTTGTAGCTTTTTTGACTAAGTAATCTAGTCACTGGTTACACGCTTTACCATCAAGTAATCTCGACACATTACTTCACCGCAGGAATCCGACTAGGAGCGGCGATTTGTCAACCCCATCAATGCCTCTGTGGTAGCAGCGTCGGCAAGTTTCAGCTCCACGGACCTTCATGTAAGAAAAGTGCTGGTAGGTTTTTACTGGATGCCATCCGAAGGGCTCTTGTCTTTTTAAATATTCCCTCGATTTTAGAACCTTGTTGAATATTTAGAAACGATGGCAAGAGACCCGACGGTATGACATTGGTCCCTTGGGACCGAGGTAAAGCCCTAGTGTGGGATGCTACTTGCGTAGACACTCTGGCGGCCTCTCATCTCAGGGGTACCTCATTTAGAGCCGGGGCAGCATCACAAGCAGCTAAACTAAGTAAGTAGCGCAAATATGAGTCTCTGAGGGATGACCACATATTTGTGCCATTTTCTGTAGAAACTTTCGGTCCGTGGGGCCCACATGTATTGAAGTTCCTAAAGAAACTCCATCCGCGGCTGATTGTCGCTGCTGGTGATAAGAGGGCTGGTTCTTTTCTCGCTCAAAGGATGAATATAGCCATTTAGCGGGGAAACGCAGCCAGCGTTCTTGGCACGATACGGCGGGGAGTAGGACTGTATGATAATTAAGTTACTAGTTTTTTTTATTATAGTTTTTAATTTTTATTGTATATTAGTAATATTTTCAACGGTTTATTCAGATTAGGTATATTAATGTTATAACGTAGGTACTGTTTCTCCCTTTTTAAAATAAAATATAAAAATTCTTGTTGAAAAAACTGTCTTAAATGTTTTTTTTAAGTTTTTCACGGTAATGTATTATATTATATTATTTGAGGTTTCCTTAATATCAATAAGGAAGAATAAAATAAAAATTCATATTTTAGATAATATATTACTTTTAATCTTATTAAATATGTTGTCAAATTTGCTAAATTCGCATCTTTCTTTATACTTAAGCCAAGATGAAATGAGAATGTAATGAAAAAACATAGGTGCTTTTTAGCCTTTGTTTCCATGGCGCGAGCCGGAACGAAACAATTGGGTATTTTCTTTTACAGAGTTTGATAGACGCTTTGAGTTTTTACGATGTTTTGCTATGTTAATAATTTCGATGCTAACAAGAGGATTTAATTCCGTGATGAAAATAATGAAGATAGTGAATAAATTACGGATTCACAGAAATAAAGGTCTTATTTTGCTTTCGAATCATTACAGCCACCACTGCTATATAAGGTTGCTCCTTAGATTGCCTCATAAAGAAAATATATTCCAAAGTTGCTACGCCTGGCAGGTGGTTTGGCGACTGTAGTTTTTTATATTAGTTGTTATTAAGATTGACGAAGCTTTCCATGTCATGTCTTGCTTCCCTTTGTCGCCTCTTACGACACCCACGGGACGAAAAAGGGTACCTTATGGATATTCCCACACCGCCGCTACACTTATTTTTAGCTGTAATGATATCTTCACTAATGTATTAATTATTGTAAACCTTTTTGTGGTTCATAATATTAATAAATAAAAAAGCAGCTTAAGTATATAGGTATGTGTACAAACGAAGAACACGCATTACACGCAGGCATCCGATGTCACGCGTGACGTTGATGAATTGTAAACCTTTGGAGTATGTTCACACTGATATATCGTTCTCATTGCACTAAACATGAAATATTTTTTTAACATTAATATTATCCCAGTTTAGCGTTAAAATATTCGGATTAAAATAAAGTTTATATACGTTTCAGTTAATGTATTCAACATTTACACACCTTCTTAACGGTACTTATTAATCATTCATAACCGCCGTTTTAAATCTTAATAATTTTATTACAAATAAAGGTTTGAAGATTTTAAAATTTATTTGTTTATTTTTATTTTATTTATTTAAAAAAGGTTTACCTAAAATTGTTACAATTTAACATACTAAATCCAAATGTAAAATAAAGTTTTATACTAATTGCACAATTACTTAAAGGTAAATACCGCACGTTATTCACAATATTAACTAAAATTTTACAATATTTTACACATAATAGTCACTCAGTTTTATACGTGATAGAGCCATGCTGTAGCTATATTAGTAGTATAGTTGTAGCACGAATGGGTCGGCTCGACCGGGGAAGCACCACGCTCTCACAGAATACCAGCGTAAAATGGCAGCTTAACACCGCTCTGTTTCGTAAGGTGAATATAGAGAACCGGAGACCCTTTTTACTGGAAAAGGGGCATTCCATCTTTGTCCTCACGGGTGACAACGCATCTGTATTTTGATTCTTTATTGAGGATAGATGTAAATGTCTATATGGGTCACAGCAACCACTTACTATCAGGTGGACTGTGTGCTCGTTTGTCACCCTATCCTATAAAAAAACTCAAACTGTTAAACATTATGTCGACTGAAACCTTTGTCGTTTAAATTCTATATATAATTTGTAAAATGTATTTTTAATAGAGTACTAGTATTATTTCTATACGTAGTACGTAGTTAGCTTAATACTATAATATATCAAAAATGTTGTGTGACACACCATTAATTTGAATGAGAGATTTGGTTTCACAACCGTTAAGAAAATATTTCTGTTTCATTAGTCTTAACTAAATTTCGAAAAGAAAATTGTTACGGAGATTTACTTCGTTATCATATTTAATCAAATGCACAATGAAACTGTAAATAAAATCTCGGAGCGTTAAAATAGAGGTAATTCGTGCCCCTCCCTTTGCCAAACCGTCGAGTATAGCGTGACAGTGGGGCGAAAGCACTAGCTGGCGTCTTTAATATTTCATTGGCTTTGCGAATCGCGATAAGCAAGCAGTGACAGGTCGCGTGCTAGAGCGAGTGATGAGTCACCGGGAAGATACAACTTACAAAATCGAAGCACTGACTCTACATATTCAGCTTTAAGCAAACTAAAATAAATATAAATAATATATGTACTAATTTTGAACTGACTGACCAGTTTGCTACACAGTGTAGGGTAATAATATCAATAATCAATTTCACATCTCATGTCCAACTAATGTTGAACTTCCCGAGGAGAGCTAGACATCCATATATCAATTTGCTTCCATGATGTGTAAAGGAAAAGTAGCTTGAAAAGCAGTCAGTTAAAGGTAATGCATGAGGTAACTGAGCGATCGAGTAGTAATACATCCATTACTTAAATCTTAGATAGAAAACATGCATTCGATAACAGATTGGCTAGAAGTTTATTTATTTAAGAAATACTCCTTTAACTTCTACAATTTGTACCATTTACACCAATAGTGGAAATTACACTGTCTTAGTGTAACAAAAGCCTATTCACTCTATCTTTGAAGACATTCAGAATTTAATCGGATGGAAGGGCCAATGCACGTAAATAATTCGTTGCTGTATGCATTACAAAATACAAAGCAAACTGTTTGGTTGTAATGCGTAAAATATTGATAACAAAGGAGCGGACACTCACCGACATTTTAGTTGCCCATTTATGGAATGGTTAGAGAAAATCAAATCATGTAATTCCTGCGCACACTCTCTTTAATGTAGAGAGGTTGACTGCTCTGCGCCTGTGTTCGAGGCTGACAAGATTTTTAACTGAAGAACTAAATTTCATAGTACACGAGCAACAATCCGCCGGCACCAAATAAATTCTTAAGTGCTTATTTACCACGAGCTCGGCGGTGAAGGAAATTTATCGAAGAAATTAAAACTAAGCCAAAAACAGTAACATAATGATAATTATTCGGCTGGGATTCGGGAATTAAAATGGTTAGTAACTTTATTACATGATTTCTCCATAGAATTTACGACACGATTTAAAAAAAATAAGGGTGACAAACAAGCACACAGTCCACCTGTTTGTAATACTGTAGCCCTTAGATATCTAATTTATCTTCTAATGCAGATGTGTTGTCACCCGTGAGAATACTTAAGATTCAATTTTATTTCTTTAAGAATTTTAACAGTGGTAGAGCCACGCGGCAGCTTTTGCTGTCGCACGGATAGGCCGGCTCGAACCGGGGTGGTGCCACGACCTCACAGAATACCAGCGTGAAGTAGAGGTTTACCTCTGCGTTTCGCTTGGTGAGTGCGGGTGGCCGGAGGCCCTTTTTACTGGAAATGAGGCATTCCATTTTAGTCCTCACGGGTGACAACGCATCTGAATTTTGATTCGCAAACGAGGATAGATGTCACCTATATCTATATAAAAAAAAAGATAGAATGCCTCATTTCCAGTAAGAAGGATCTCCAGTTCTCTACACGCACCATACTAAACACAGCAATATTAAGCTGCTATGCCGACCTCGTGCAACAACCATAATATTTCTGCAACGTGATTCCACCACTTAAAAATAATAATGTTAAATTTTCTTTATGGATTTTGACATTCATTTAACACTAGCGATCTGCCCCCGCTTCACACAGGTGATTTCTGGATATTAGCAACAGCGCCACCTACCGGGTCCAATTATAGCTAAGAGCTATCCAGGTGAGCTCATAAGTACCCCATCAAAATTTCAACAAAATCGATTGAGCCGTTTAGGATGAGAAGAATTAAGGACACAAACACACCGGAATTTTTTGATTTCTGGATCTCGACAACAATCACTTACTGGGTCCAATTGTAAATCTAAATCATTCTCTAACCAACTTAATCACACTTTGTTTGTTTGTGTGTTTTCATCAAAATCGGTCCAGCCGTATAGAAGTTCAGGCATATACAAACGGACAGAAGAATTATATAATATATAATATGCATGTATTATACATACAAACTTTACTTTTGAATAATTGTGTCTGTTTATGAAAACCGCATCAAAATCCGTTGCGTCGCTTAAAAGATCTAAGCGTGCAGATGGCGGGAAGCGACTTGGTTTTATACTATGTAGGGAAGATATTATATTATAAGTTAGCATAACATATATGGCAACAAACGAACCATTAGCGAGACGTAACTCTGTTACATAAGGAAAGCAATATCATTAAGAAGCTCAGGCCTATCATCTTTGATATATTAGTTTTGACAGGACTCATTAACGTAGCTTAATAACCTGGAACTATCCATAACACACCATTACCTCGTGTCCTTCACAACTCGGAAACGTATTATAAACGCCCTTCTCCCAAAGGTATTAAGAATAATCGCTTTTTGAATAAAAAGGTTATCTGAAAATATATATTGCATTACGTGATGTCTATGTATACAAAATATATACAGCTATAGCTCGTTCAAAGTAATAATATACATAGGTAACTATAATGGTATGAAAAAAAAAACTTTGCAGCTGATTTGAATAACTAATATTAAGAAATTTCCAAAGTTCTTAATATTAGCCAGGTTTCCTCGCCATGTTCTTTTTGACATATATGTTATGCTATTAACAATTATATTGGTAAGGACTGATACCAAATCTTTTAGCTAGCAATAGAATGCAACACAGTACAGTATAATATGTGCAATTTAATACTTAATAAGGAATGTGGACAGCAAAAATACCGTGGACAGCAAAAAGAACCAACAAGTCTATTCTCGACCAACTAAAGATTACTACCAGACTATCCACTATATGCTACCAACGAGTCCTAAGTTATTTCGGTCATATTGCCCGGAGACAACCAGACAATCTAAATAAATTGGTTGTAGTAGGGAAGATCGAAGGAAAAAAATCACGTGGGTGATTACCTACCCGCTGGTCCGACCAGATTCAAAATATAACGGGACTTAATATTCCGACTGCCCTAAGACAAGCCGAGGACAAACTGGTGTGGAGGAAGCTAGTCGACACACCGGTGAAAGCATTTCAGGACAAGCACGACCTTCAGTAATGAAGCACACGAATAAGAAGAAGAATACTTAATTAAACTTTTTCGAATGAATCATAACTAAGAAATGTTTTTCTGCTAGTACTTTTTATCACTTACAACCATATCGATATTAAAACCAAGAAAATAACAGCACATTTTTACTATTTTATTGGAGATTTGGCAAACGAGCACGCGGCTTCTCTGATATTAACTGCTTACCATCGCCCGTGAACAACTGCGTTGCCGGTCTTTTAAAAAGGAATAGGCTCTTTTCTTGAAGGTCACTAAGTCGTATCTGTCCGGAAACATTTCTGGTGGTAGCAACTTGTACTTTAATTGTAATGGTTAATACAGAACTGGGGTCTAATAAAAAGTCTAAAGCTCTTTCTAGTAAATTAATAAGCAATAAAAATATTAAATATTTAACACTAACAAAGTTGTTTATATAAATTAAAAATAATTTAACTTTAAAACAATACAATTCAACTTTACGAGATCACAAATTGAATGTCATCTAAATATACACATTATAACCTTCAACCCCTATTTTTCCTTTTTTTCTATAGGATACAACAACGAGGACAAACGAGCACACAGTCCACCTGACGGTAAGTGATTGCTGTGGCCCATAGACATCTATATCTATCCTCGTTTGCGAATCATAATGCACATCCGTTGTCACCCGTGAGGACTAAGTTGGAATTCCTCTTTTCCAGTAAAAATGGGTCTCCTCTTCTCTACACTCACCATACTAAACACAGCAGTGTTAAGCTGCTATTTTACGCTGGTATTCTGTGAGGCGTGGTCCTTCCCGGTCTAGCTGACCCATTCGTGCTACAACTATACTAATACAGTTGCAGCATAACGTACACAACGTATAAAACGTTTCCTACCTTAAGTAAATGAATTTTTGTCTTTGAATTTATATGGCACCCTTAAAGTTTAACCTATTTAATAAAAAATATTATTGGAAATGGTTCAGCTGTTTCCGCCAAATCAGTAAACATAAACATACAAAAAATACATGCGTTGAATATAGAACCTTCTCGATTTACTGCTTGAGCTCCGTCGAAACGACGAATCTTCTCTTTTTACAGATTATATATTTTTACCTTAGAAGTATAGTTAGGCTAGTGAAAATTGTCATCAACATTATTTATTGTTTTGCCGTGTGGTGTTAGCGTAACATGATCTATAATTCCATTACGTATTATTACATATTTTATCGTATGATTTTCGCGGTAAGGCTAACTCGTGTACGATAGACGTAAAAAACCCATAGTGGTAACGGAAAGCAGTATAACAGGTTCGCGAAGCGTAGTACTGTGGTGCCAATCCGCCTGCCAAACATTAGAATTATGCCATATCTTCCCTTACAAGTTTTACACCCAGCCTCAGAATTTTCCGGACCCAATTATATTGATAATAGTTTTATATGTTTTCTGCTATAAATTTTAATTATTATCCTTAATATACCTTAATTTTTTATACCACTAAATAAATGACACATAGTTTATGCAGTTCAAAATGTCATCATTAAGAAAATTGCAGTACTATTAGTCTAGTTCTTTGTACTTATATAGCCTAGTTAATTTCCTTGCAGAAGTAAAACGAAGAAATTTAAACGAATTTACAATTTACAAAATAATGACTACTAAACAAAATTTCACGGTTTAAACTGCAAATGAGGTTTGCTTGCACTTCGTTAGCGAAAGATACGCAAACAAATTCACCGCCTTAACGAGTAATTTTCTACTTAGATGACAATGAAACTACAACTCGTGTGCAAACTACAGTATGTACGGTACCTCCCACAAGCTCAAAACAATAAATGAATGGTCATTAAAAGTGTGTGCCGTGCCGCATGCAATCAGTTAAAGCGACGTAAGTGATTGCCGCAAACTTGCAAACTGCCATGCTTTGCGCATACATGCATATGCCACGCCAACCACACGCGTCATTATGCAATAACTCATTATTTTTCAATTTGCATTACTAGAGGTCATCGCACTGACTTGTTTTGTTTGTAACGTTAAAATTTGCGTTTGTTAATACATATATTATGGTTATGACTTATATTGTAGGTCAACGCAGAAAATTTATCGAATTATTTTTTGCAACACCAAGCCAGTTACGATTTATTTTGAAATCACGATTAACAAATGAAAACACGTTTGTTCCAATTTCAAATTTCTTTCCATATTTTTTTAGGAACAATTCTGTCTTATTTTCATATTTTATTAAAATCGTGTTTTATTAAAGAATGGATCTGAGTCGGGAATATTTTTGCGTGGTGATTTTTTCCAATAACAAATGTCGACTAAAACCGGACGAATCGTTTGATAGACTTCAAATGGCATTTATGGATAATGGCCTTTTTAAGGTAACCGTGTATCTGTCGTGGAAGAAATAACAGCACGATCTAATAATTTAGAGAGATGAAGAAATAAGTGGTCACCCTTTGACGCCTGTTACGGAAGGAAACGGGTTAGTAGTGACTATTTGAAATATACGGAATTCAGTACATATTATTTTATTACATTCACGTGATTTCACAAGAACAAATGCGTGAGAAGAATCGAATTTCGCGTTGGGTTCCGCACAACCTCACCGATGCTCAGATGTAGTGGCGTGTTGCCGTGAAATAATTTATAATGAATTTGAAACAGACTCGTCTCGGAGTTTTGAAAACATTATTACTATTTTAGATTTAACAAAACGATTTAGCAATGAAGTACCAAGCAACAATTTGGCTGTTTCAAAATGAACTGACGCCTAACAAATTGAAACGATCGAGAAGTGTAGCGTATTTTTTGATTGATTGTTTTCTGACGGGGTATGTAGTGTATGAAATTGAAGGAGCATCAATGCCGAATGGTATACTAGCAAATGCATGCTAGAAGTGTTCACTGCTGTGAGCAACAAGCGAATGGAACGTGGATACGTGAGCTACTGTTTCACAATGATAATGTGAACCCGTACAATAAACATTCAATACGAGTAACTTCCTGGACAGCACACCGATTAAGCTTAGTTAACCTTCTTACAGCCCTGATTTGACACCGTGTGATGTATTTTTGTGCCCTAAAATAAAGAATCTGCTATAGCATATTAAAACGAAGTTTCTTTGTAGAGAGAAGAAACGGAGAAAGTAACTCCCCAGGTATCATATATTATTTGATTCATCAGGCAGTTCAATTATGCTTGTAGAATTGTTCAATCCTAATGATAGTAATATTGAATTATTACTTATTATACAGATTTATTAATATTTTATGATTAGACTTTTCTGAGTAATCATTTGATAATAAGAGTTAACAAAACATTTTTCACAAAAACAAGTAGTTATTTGATATTTTATTACATTTTTCTCCAACATACCTACTCCTAGGTATGTTACCTACTCTCAGAATAAAATTCGGAATAATAATTTAAATTTTTTTTGTACAAATGTTAAATAGAATTCGTGACAAAACACTGGATTAAATAGTTGAAAATGGCTTACAAAATGGTTGAAAATGGTTTAAAAGTCTTATAATGTAACTAAAAAACCGAAACTTAAGCCGATTTTAGAGCTATATTATGTGTTTGGGATACTTTATATCACAACTATCCCGAATTTGAGTTTTCTACGTAAAAAAGTTATCAATTTTTGTGATAAGGTCATCTTTCAAACCTGCCATATTGCTGTTATATGTTAAATATAAAAATAACTGTTATCTAAATAATAATGAGATAATTACTAATAATAATTAAAGATAAGAAACAATAAATATTTCTTTAGTTGACGACTTGATAGCATAGATAGGATGAGTGAATACTTGCGATTCTTCTCGATTCCCGCAATTAACAATGGCCTCCAAATAATTGTTTTTCATTTAATATAAATGTCCATATGTTCATGTGCAATAATTTTTTAAAAACGCATTCAAAATGCAGTACAAACCAGTTTATGCAAATATATACAAAATAGTTTTGTAGCTATAGAACATTTACTTTAATTTATTGTTCATGTAATGAATCACACATACCAACATAATACGATCAAATTTAGAAATCATTATTGAAGATAAATGTCTCAGAATACTTTCAGGATAAATTCAGTTGACTCGGAATATTTATTCACTCAATGTATCATCTGTGCAAAGGGAACATGAAATTAGTTGTCTTAAGCATATTTCATAGCCGTATGGACTATCTCCCAATGATTTCCGAGAAAAGATATGTCTGGAAGTGTAATTATATTACTTTAGATTCAGAACGAGTTTAGTTTTATTTCTTTGCTTGCGAATCGTCTGGTTACTTGCAAATGATATTGTTTTTATACAAGTAATAGTGTCAAACGGATGGTAAATGAATGCTGTGAGCTCTAGACACTTGCGCTAATGAAAAGTGGATGCTATTGCCATACACACCTATACTATTGTTAAGTGGATGTCGGAGACCATAGAAACTTAAATCTATCATAAAATTGAAACGCAAGTGAGTAATCTACGGTTCTCTATATTCAACAAACAAAACACATCAATATTATGGTGCCACATTACGTTGGTGTTATATGAGATTTATTCCTCGTGCAGCTGCAGCGTGGCTCTACTACCTATAGATGTTCCTGTACTATGAATATCATGTACATTATAATAATACTTTGCTATGTCTCGACACAAACCAAATCTATCATCGTCACAAATGAGATATGCGTACATAAAACGTGTGATGTTATGGTCAGAGTTCTTGGCTATTCCCATCGGGATACCTACTGGGCACATTTAAATTAATAATTCAATTTTATAAGCGTATTGAGCCTACTGTTGTATTAAGGCCGCCCCCAAAGATCGCCTCATATATTTGCTATGCTTGGCAAGCGCTTTTTTAATTATTTTAATTATTGTGTGTCCTGTGTGCATGCACTTCTGTGTACGCCAGTAGCACTATGATAAGTCAAAATCTTAGTCACATTATACTTTATAATATATATATATATATATATATATATATATATATATATATATATATATATATATATATATATATATATTTCAAAAAGTATTTTTAAGTCTAGAAAGCTAGAAGCCATCATTTCAGCAATTCCCTACAGCGGGAGAGCTAGAAGCGACAAGAAATTCACATGTAGACTATTTTTCTCGCAACATGAGCAATATAAAGCTATAAGATATATAATCAGAAATATAAAAAATAATCACCTAATTTATTATGTCCTTTCTTCATAAGAATTATTTTTTACGTGCGCCCTGAATTTAAGCAAAGGCAAATCGGTATTATTACGGAACATCTTGTTATAATTAGTTACACGTCTACCTAAAAATAAATTGTAAGTTTTATGAAACCAGTACTTTGGTAAAGCGAGTTCCTTACGCATATTAAATTTATGGACTTCACTCATTTTGTTGGAGGTATTAAAAAAAGTTTCTTCCTTAAAAATAGCTCAGGTAGCAAACGACCTTTGCTGAGCATTATAAAAAATAATATAACATTTAGTCATCAAATGAAATTTTACCCTTATTAATTATAAGCAGTAGAGAGGTATCATCACCTAAGTATTTAGCGAAAAGCAAGGTAAGGTATTAAAGGTATTGATCGTTGCGACACGCTCATAATTAAGGGCGCTTCAGAAGACGCAGTTCAGTTAATAACTACTTTTTACATCTGGTAATGACGATACCATGTGATTATTTTAAAAGGTTTTCGGAGATCTTTGAGACATTTAATGTTTTGTTATAAGTTAGTAATTTCGAAATTGCTGTTCTCGGAACATATAATTATATTAGGAAAATATTATATTATATAATACATACCTTATTAACAAGAACAGAGGCAAAATTTGACATTTTTTCATTACATATGATTTAATTTATTACCAATCGAAAAAATATATAATATGTTAATATCGTATGACTGAATAAATGAAATTGCTTGAAATACTTTTATATAAATTAGTATTAATTTGAAAGGGTTCTTAAACATTGCATGCACTTGGATTAGAAGAGAGCTTTTCTCTGCAAATGCTTTTCTTGCAAAATCGTCACAACGGTTCTTATCTCCAGTAGAAGTATTCCAGTGAAAATTACAAGATGCACTTAGCTGTACTCTGTTTCATTACGACCCCGAATGTCTTACCCAAGTAACCGAAAGGTACAGATTAAAATTTTACTTGAATACTTACGAGCATTATTTTATATTATGATATAAACTTAATATCATCAAATGTCTACCACTACTATCTTAATACTATATACCTTAAATTTAGGTAAACTATAGGGAAAGAAAATAAAATTATTGCCGTTCTAGATTCTTTTCTACCGACTTCAAAAAGGAGTCGGTACTCAATTGGACTCTATGTTTTTTTTTCTTTTATTTAATGTGTGTTACCTCATAACTTTTTACAGGGTGAATCAATTTTGATGATTTTTTTTTATTTCAAAGCTGGTGCTTCACAAGTGGTCCCATATAAATTTAATCAAAGTCTGTCCAATAGTTTTTGAGTTATTCTTAATAATTTACATTGAAGTCGGTTGTATAAAATTTTTAATATCTAAGTAACTTGATTGTTTTGAACATTGAGTCTTGTGATATGATATCATTTTGAATACATTAATTCTTTCGTGCGAAATCAAGTGGAGCACTTTAAAATACTTTTTTTGTCCCATCTCACAATATAGATGTAGTAAGAAGCGACTTAAGACAAAGCCCGAAAGACCTCGTGATCTAAAAAAATAACGACATTGTTTAAAAAAATAGTACTAATGCTATTAACTTACCACGTTAACCACTCCATGTAAGCTTAAAATGCTTGTATAAGGGGTGTGTCTCCACAGTGGAGTGGCAATTTTACTTCTATGTTTTTGTCGCTTTTTAATTAAAGGAAAAGGTATATACTTTTCCTTTGAATAAAGGCAGTGTAAAATATTTGTTTATCATGCGTTAAAGTTACAGTTACAGCCTGTATACGTCCTACAGCTGGGCACAGGCCTCCTCTCATTTCTGAGAGGGTTTTAGGGCAAGGAAATGACCGCCGCGCAGCCCCAATGCGTGTTGGCGTTTTTCACAAGTCTTCGAAATATTTTTCTTCTCAGATATGCAGGTTTCTTCACGATGTTTAACTAATACTACTATGATACTTACAGCGAGCGATAACCATCTGAGCTACCACGGCTCTCATAATGCATGGTGACAGTAAAAAATATTTTCTACTATTAATATGATAAAGATTTGTTTAGATAAATCTCTTTTAGAGTTTAAAATATTCCAATTAGTAAAATCACAAAAAGCTTTATATCGAATTAATGTGCTTGCACCGTTGTGTTTCGGTTTAATTAATACTCTAATAAAGAATAACTATTCACGTTATACAATCTTTATTCAAGATTGATATTAAATACATTACCATCTTAAAGTTATATCTTACCGAAAAATCCGGAATATGCGGAATTGTTGGAAACTTAAAGAGTTTTTTGAAAGAGCGTGCGTACGTGCCGAATGATTTACTCGCTCAATATTACGGTCCAAGTCAGGTGGGAGGGACACGGACAACGGAATTAAAGTTGCGGAGAAATATGACCTACCTGCTGTCCTTACCAAGGTCTAGCAATGAGTGGACGAATTTAGAATCAAGATTTTTACGCTGTTATGGATATTATAAGTTTTAATCAATGTGGCCTCGTATTTTTCATAAGATAAAATATTTAAAAATCTCTTTTATTTATCGATTTAGATTTATAGTTTTAAATATGAACAATGCCAAATATTTTGATTTATTTATTGATAGTTAAATTAAAAGATTTTATATTATTATTGGTGCAAGTGGTGAAGCCACGTTGCAGTTGTATTATGACTGCAGCGTGGACTCGACCAGAGGATGACCACGCTCTCACATTCTATTTTCTGTGTAGTTCTGTTAGCCAGTTCACTCTTAAAACTTCGTCTGACAGGCTTCGCGGCTTTAAACATGTACACAAATCCATAAAGGGTGACTGATGATGATGATGATGATAGCTTTGACAGATTGCCAACGTAATATAGGCACATTAAGCTACTGTGTTCCATACAATTCATGTAGAAAACAGGAAGATATTTGTACTAGTAACAAGGTGTTTCATCTTAGTCCTTTCGGGTGACAATACATCTATATAAAATATACACATACCTATAGGTGCCTATGGGTTACGACATTCACTTATCAAACTTATCACCAGATGGACTATCTGCTATAAATTTGCTGTTCTTACTGTCTATCATGATAAAATTTGTAATCTTTTAAAGATGTTTATATGTTACCTATCGTAAATAAGCCTATTAATATTTTAATGTTTATATTTACTTTATCGATTTTATTTTTATTATACAGTAAATTTTTATTTAGTAATTTAAATTTAGTCGCTAAATTTCAAAAACAATTTAATAAAACAAAGTTTTAATTATAAACGTATTTTGCGACGTGTTCAGTTACAGCAAAATCAAATTAAACTCTCAACAAAAATATCAAAGTAACAGGAAATCATTATCCCTCCGTCTACAATAAACAATGACGATGTTGGCTTCCCGGATTCGAATATACTCACCTACGTACCGAAGTTAAAATAAAAAAATACGACGGAAAAAGAGAAACAATTTCGCTTTATTGCTTCCGCCCTTTGCATTATGAAAATTAAGTTTTTACGTTTAAAAGAATAATGCAGCGCCACGCCGATTGTTTTGTTCGAATTTCGAAGATATAGCTTAAATTAAAAACATGTGTAATTGTATTATGTTATTAAATTCATTTTCTTCATTCAGTAAAATACAGAATGTTATGTCTCATTTTTAGGGTTCTGTACCCAAAGAGTAACCAATGGGGAATTATTACTAAGCCTCCGCTGTCCGCCCGTCCGTCCGTCTGCCAGGGGGCTGTATCGCATGATCCATAATAGGTAGACAGTTGGTGTATTTCTATTGCCGCTATAACAGCAAATAATAAAAATTAAAATAACTTAAATATTAAAAGGGGCTCCCTAACTAGAAACGTGTTTAACTATGGTACGGAACCACTCACGCGCGAGTCCGATTCGTATTTGGCCGGTTATTATGCTACTAATTTACTAAAATTCTCAACTAGCTGGAAGCAGCATGATATTTATGTTTATACTTATGCAAATCAAACGAACGGTGGTGGGTATGGTGTTTGTGGCGTTTTCGAGTTGACTGAAAGATGTTTACTCGACTTATATCATAAACTTATATCTACCAATCGCACTCCGTTTGGACGCATTATAATGCCGCGTAAGTCACGTGCACCAGATGCGAGCTTTCCTGCTTGTATTGCCGCATGTATTACGTACATGTACACTTGCATATCATGTAATATTATGTTGATATTACGAGGCCGCGCTCATGCTATAGTTCGCGCCCACGAGTATACTTGAAACAAGTATCTAGGATGTAATATTTGATATTTTTTGTTAGTGTAAATTTTATGCCAGTACATCCAAACACAAAAAAACTTTATTTACGTGGTAGAGCCATGCTGCAGCTATATAAGTAGTTGTAGCACCAATGGGTCGACTCGACCGGGGAAGGACCACGCTCGCACAGAATACCAGCGTAAAATAGCAGCTTAACATTGCTGTGTTCATATGGTGAGTATAGAGAACCGGAGAACCTTTTTACTGGAAAAGAGGCATTCCATCTTAGTCCTCACGGGTGACAACGCGTTTGCATTATGATTCGCCAACGAGGATAAATGTAGATGTCTATAGACCACAGCAACCAATTACCATCAGGTGGACGGTGTGCTCGTTTGTCACCCTATACTATAAAAAAATTTACATACAGAATTCAGAATGCGCGCTAATGGACCACATCAATATTTTAACATACAACAATAATTGTGAGGATGTAAAGACAATATTATGAAACACTTTTGTTCGAAACGTTTATTTCTTCTGTACACTGAACGCCCTACTCTGTAAGTAGTAATGTTGACTTCCCATTATACAAAGTTTATTAAATATTCGAAGTCCAAATCTCTCGAATGGTGATGGAATGATGCACGAAAGCAGCACTTTCGTCACAAGTGTCACTTAGAAATATTATTATAACTAATAATTATTCTGATAGCTATAATGAATTAAACAATCTTTACTATGTAATTGAAATTTAATAACGGACTACTATGCAACTTGTTCAATAAAAAAAAAACAAAATTTGTTTACTAACCTCGAAGATAATAATATAAATAAATAATCAAACAGATAACTTCGTCCATTTTGAAAATCAATTAAACGTCGTAACAATACCTGTACTTCTTTTTCTTTTTTGTCAGGCCGTAATTGACCAATACTAGACATAATCCTCTCCCGTTGTAGGAATATTTTCTTAAATGACAAGGAAATATTTTTGTACATATATATAATCTTTGGTATACTAACAAGTGATCGTGTAACTTCTACAGGCTTAGCCAAGATGGCATTCTACGTTCATTAAGGCTATAGAAAACTATAAAAATAAATGGAATCGACGTTAAGTCACGTGACGTGACTACTTTCAGTAATGTCATTCCCATTCATTTTTAGTTTTCCATAGCGTTAACGTTTCTAGAATATCATCTTGGCTAACCTCGCTGACCAACTTGACTTATTGATGTCATATTAACACAAAATTTTTGTTTCACCAAGACGATGAGTTAAATTATTTACACATACTAAATTTATCGGATCAATATAACAAAAAAGAGTCACAAAATCTGGGCCCAATAATCACTGTGATTGAGTTATTAATAAATTGAAAGTCATTCCTCCACTTAGATACAAGGACAGAACGACAACAATCAAGAACAACAGAAAACTGATTTAATCATATTAACAACATAGCCTAGCCTTATTATACTTATTATTATAGTATAAATGAATACATGATTGATAATAACCCCTGGGAATAAGGTGGTCGCTTCCAAGCAGTTTCTAAAATAAATTTTGTAAATAGTTCGTAATCATTTATATTATAAAATTTATTTAAAACAAAAGTCCCGCTGGGTTTCTTGCTGGTCCTTCGCAGGACAGAGGGTTTTTTTCGAACCAGTGGTAAAGTAAAAAATGACTTTCAATAAGAATTACACATGTAATGTATATTGAATAAAAAATATTCTATTATATTCTATTCCATTCTATTCTATGCTATTGCTATTGTATTAAAAAAGCTTTAAACATGACATATTATGGTAACATGATTTTTTGCATTTCTTCTTCTTCATCATCAGCTCGTCAAATACATTGCTTGTAATAATAGGTTGCCACTGATATAGGGGGATTTGTCGTCGGGGATTGATCGTTGTGCCAGACTTTTGTATACATATTTAATTTTCTTCTCTCTGACCTGTGTATTAAGCATTTTGCAAAATGTACGTAACGTAGTGATTATAGCGCCATCTATCGAAAGCTATAAGAGTTTTTTGCACCCACAAAATTAATTGCGGTAATGATTTTCTAACGCATTCACCACAAAGGAATATGAGATTTATTGATTTATTTACAGAACTTTTCGGTTTCTTTTTTTAAAAAAAAAACAAGAAAAAAAACAAAAACAAGAACTGGGAGTACATTTCTAAAAAGGAGTCTGTCTGAGTGGTAAACACCCTCTCACCTGTTTTTGTTGCCATATAGCAGTGCTTACACTGCTGTGTTCCGAGTGGAAGGCATACCCAGAGCCAGTATAAATACAGGCTGTGAGTTGTTCCATCTTAGCCTCAGAGGTGACAACACATCTGTAGCTTTTTTGCTTGAAGTTGGTTGCAGGTGTTCATGGACTGCATGCAGTAGCCACTCTCATCTTCAGGTGTATTTCGAGTTCGTTTGTCACTTGAATTTTCATTATAAAAATACTTAAGGCGTGGGAAATATAATTAAAAATTCTCATAACTAGAGACCAGAGAAGAAATTTCTAAAATGTATCAGAAAATTAAAACTATCCACTAACTTTCTCAGGAACTTTTTAAAGAGTGGTTGCTGGTTAGATTATAATTTTAATGTCTCTCCCACACTCGGACGTCTAGGAATTTTTCTCATTGCATGAAGTCGATGTAACGACGTTCGTAATTGCAGACACTTCCTTTCGCGGCAAATGTACTACGCTTTGCCTTCTAAGGTTATGCGGTTTTTTATTTATTTTTTTCAGAAAAAAGTCTAAGAAATTTTTGATTATAATTACACCAGCGTGATTCCTTTCCTTAGTGTTTTGTTTTATAATGGCTGAGTCGCTTGGTGGTTAAAATTCCTTATTAATGAATCTTTGGTAAGATCAGATGACAATTCTTGCAAAGCAGATAGGTTAAGTCGAAAATTGAACAGTGGCGAGTTTTAGTATACGCCCAGCAATTAGGTTTGAGACAGTTACGATTAATTTTTTTTCGATAATGTAACAAACTTTTTGAAAAATAAACATTTTTTTTAAATATATTGCAGAACTTAAAAAGGCAAGTTTATTATCACAAGGTTAATTATTTACATCAATAAAGAACGTCAAAATCAAATAGTTCTTTTTCGGTTAGAAATGCATCTAATTCATATTCAAAATAAAATAAAAAAATACGCTTGACAAACGAATCTTAATTTTTTATATCAAAAAATTGATTTAATTTCATTCGATTGAATTGATTTAATTATTAAAGGGATTACTCGATAAAAATGTGGCTTTATATTTTCCAGAAAACTAGGAACGCACTTGAAAGAGGAAGAATTAATTTAAGAGCTACTACCTCAGCTCAAATTCTAATTTCGCCCCCACTTCCCGCGCCACTCGTTCGCACACTACTGCTCGCGGTCACGCGGGAACACGAGGTCAAAGCGATTATGTTAGATTAAATTATCGGACGAGTACTAAGTAATAAAACTATCATTCACAATTTAATATTAACTTGTCATTATATGAATAAATAGTCGTCTCTCTGTAATGTCGCCAAACATAGGTTCGTCCTGCAACAGATGCCGCAGCAGACTCATTGAACAAATTGAAAAGGATAGCGCTATTACTAGTTACTATAATTTATACCACGTGCAAAACAAGAGACAGAAAGTGTGTGCTAGCTTAGAATAAAATAACGCAAGCGCCAAATCACATAATTGCTAATTACGAGAAAACCACGTGGAATAATTTAAAATAAAAAATTTTGTACAGCCGACTTCAATATAAGTTATTAAAAATAACTCAAAAGTTATTGGTCTGACCTTGATCAAATTCATATGGGACAAAAGAATCATTCAAATCGGTTCACGCAGTAAAAAGTTATGAGGTAACACACATAAAAAAACATACAGTCGAATTGAGTACCGTCTCCTTTTTGGAAGTCGGCAGAAAAATAAAAAAATAAATCGTCTCGATTTGAGATGATATTATTAGCTTTATTATATTATTAGGTTAAAAATCATCATTCAATTTCATTTAGTTTCAGAGATCTAACTCAAAATAACTCCAAAACGAGGATTTTTCGTTTTTTTAAATAGAGAATTATTATCGGATCGTGTTTTTGCTTCAACAGATTTGAAGATTGAAGTGCAAGATTGATGTGTCCAAATAGCAAACTCTTAGGTCTTATAGATACCGAGATCCAGATCGCTCAATATCACCAAAACAGCATCATATGGACTCCCAAGGTAGCTACGAAAGAACAGCGAGAGGTACACAAAATAAAAATATTCAATAGTTATCTGCTGAAGATGGGTATCCTCAATAGACTACGTCATAAGGGGGATATTTGCCTACCTGGATATTTGGCTCGCCGGTTAGCAAACGCAATTTTTTATAATTTTTACCTATTATCAGGAAAGTACTGCTGCCCATCTCCTGGTTCATTACCTCTCTGTCGTCTGTTACAACCAAAGAGATTTAAAATATACTAAGTACTTAAATGTATTCGGTTACAACACGCACGGGGCGATATGGGATAGTGGATTCTATTATGCCGCCACTGCATATTATGCCACCACTAGATATTAAGAACGGTACATAATTGAATTAAAAAATGATAAATAGTTATACAAATCTTGGCCAGAAAACAACTGAATTATAAGAAGTCGGGGAAAAGTTGATTCGTATTTTATATAAAAATTCAAGACAGTTTTTTTTTTCAAAGTTTAATTACATTTAATTATAATATGTATGAGTCATTTTAATCTATAGCTTGGTGCATCTTGGACATAAAAATTCCCGGACTGAAGACGCTTGAACCAACTTTGTGCTACTTTTACTGACACTGCATAAGGTTAATAAACGTCACTAATTTTTTTTCGCAACTTGAGTCGCAGTTCTCCATTTTTTTCTACCGACTTCAAAAAGGAGTAGGTACTCAACTCGACTTTATATTTTTTTTTGATAATTGACGACGATTCTTTTTTTAAGCAGATGCTTCACGTGTAGTCCCACATAAATTTGATCAAGGTATGACTAATTGTTTTTGAGTTATCCTTCATCATCATCATCATTACAGCCTTTCACAAGTCCACTGCCAAACATATGCTTCCCCCAAGGAATGCCACAAAGCACAGTCCTGAGCCACCTGCATCCATCGACTTCCTACATGTCTTACCAGGTCGTCACTCCATCTCGTGGGGGGTCGCCCTACACTTCGCCTACCGGTACGAGGCTGCCACTCAAGAAACTTTCTTCCCCATCGGTTGTCGGTTCCTCGAGCTATATAGGCCGGCCCACTGCCACTTCAGCTTACTAATCCATTGGGCTATGTCGGTTATTCTGGTTCTACTGCGGATATACTCATTTCTAAGTTTATCACGCAGAGAAACCCCGAGCATAGCCCTCTCCATAGCTCGCTGAGCGACTTTGATTTTCCTCATACGGCCAGCAGTGAAGGACCACGTCTCAGACCCGTAAGTCATCACTGGCAACACGCACTGTTTGTACAATTTCGTTTTAAGGTTTTGAGGTATGTCTGACCAGAAGATGTGTCGTAGTTTCCCGAACGCTGCCCAGCCGAGTTGAATCCGTCGATTGACCGGTCTCGGTCGAAGTTGGACTTACCTAGTCGGACTATTTGTCCCAGGTAAACATACTCGTCAACAACTTCGAGCTTAATGCCCCCAACAACTACCGGCATAGGTGTGACATGGACATTAAACATAATCTTTGTTTTTTCCATGTTCATCCTAAGACCTATGCGTTGAGAGACACTATTGAGGTCATTGAGCATGGTGCTTAGGTTCTACAGCGATTCTGCCTTAAGGACTATATCGTCGGCAATTCGAAGGTGAGTGATGTACTCGCCATTGATGTTGATACCGTATCCTTTCCAGTCCAGAAGCTTGAAAACGTCTTCCAATGCCGCGGTGAAGAGTTTCGGGGGATATGATGGGGATTAACGATAACGATAAGCTCGTGGAAACTGTCCATGCGGTTGGAGCTAAGTTCTGCAAGACCCGCCGCAGAAGAACACAAAAACTCTCCGATCACACTCTCAATCTCATGGATTTTAGACGGGAGATGAAGCTACATTCTTCAACAGATTTGACAGCATACAGGCAACTGAACAGACAGATCTCCAAATGCACGCGGCGGGACTTACGCAACTTCAATGCAGCGTGTATTGAAGAAGCGATCGAGCGAAACCAAGGCTCCAAAGTCTTTGCCAGAGATCTGTCTGCCAGAAAAAGCCAACTGTCAGAGCTGAAGACCGAGTGTGGCAACATCGTTTCCGCGGCACCTGAGATTTTGAGTGAGATTGAGAAGTTCTATGGGCAGCTGTACACGTCATCGTTGGAGCCAAACGCACGTGTGAGTAACGATCCAAGAGCGAGTCTTATCCGACACTATTCCGATGATATCCCGGACGGCAGTCTGAGCGAGATTAGAATGGCTCTCCAGCACCTTAAAAACGGCAAGGCCCCAGGCGAGGATGGAATTACAGCGGATCTTCTGAAAGCGGGTGGAAGACCGATTCTTGAAGTCTTTCAGAAGCTCTTTAATTCCGCCCTCCATGGTGGCATTACACCGGATGCTTGGGGCAGAAGTGCGGTGGTCTTGTTCTTCAAGAAATGTGACAACTCACTCTTGAAGAACTACAGACCGATTTCCCTTCTGAGCCGGGTCTACGTGCTGTTTTCGAGAGTCATTACGAATCGTCTCGCGCGCAGATTTGACGACTTCCAGCCTCCCGAACAAGCCGGTTTCCGAAAGGGCTTTAGCACCATAGACCACACACATACCCTTCGGAAAATCGTACAGAAGTCCGAAGAGTACAATTTGCCACTATGTCTAGCATATGTGGACTATGAGAAAGCCTTTGATTCCGTCGAAATTTGGGCGGTGCTGCACTCCCTTCAGCGGTGCCAAGTTGACTGTCGGTATATCGAAGTGCTGAAGTGTTTGTACAGTAGAGCTACTATGGCTATCCAAGTACAGAACCAGAGGACGAAACCTATCCAATTACAGAGAGGTGTAAGAGTATGAATTGAGTTATCCTTAATCTTTATATATAAAAATTACGTGTCACGTTGTTTGTCCGCGATGGACTCCTAAACTACTGAACTGATTTCAATGAAATTTTATACACTGTGTGCATTTTAGTCCAACTTGAAAGATAGGATTGTTTTTATCCCGCTAAATGACCCTCAAAATTTTTTATTGCGAATTTAAAGATTTTTATAGGAAGGGTCGTTGGAAAAGGCAGAACAACGTCTGCCTGGTCAACTAGTAATATATATTGAAGGCGGTTGTACAAAATTTTTAATTATAAACTATTGTAATAAGACTTCAGAATGTATCGAATTTCTTCGTTAGATTCTCTCATATTGGCGCACAGAAAAACAATTGAATAATGGCGGGAAATTGTTTTTTTTTATTTATTTTTCTTTTTCTTAAAGAACTTATAATACGTATTGATATTAGGACTACCCAGGTAAAAACAGTACAATTAAAGAGATTTTTCTTAAATTTTATACAAACGAAATACGAAGAAACTTTTTCCCCGAGCTATAGTAAAAAAAATAGCTTGAGATCTACTTAGAGACTTACTTATATATTTTACGGTCCTTTAATATATTTAAAAAAATAAGCAGTCTATCTCAACAAAAATGTTTGAGACGTGTTAACAAATCAGAGGGCTATTTCTAAAATTGTTACGTTATTCTAGGGCTATCAATCTTTTAAGTAACAATAAAAGTGAAATTGCTGATGGAGATAAGGTGGTGATAAAATAGTAAAAGTTTAGAGGACGTCACAGTTAAGTAATTTAAATAAAAAACTTTACATGTTATAAAACTAAACATCTAAAAAGTTACAAAAAAGTTAACATCTCATTCCGAAGCATATCGTAAATTTGTGTATTACTAGCGTAAATTAATTTAAAAACTAGGTTCCATAATATGTAGGCAAATGTAAAAACTAAGCGAGTGTAAGCTAGTCAACATAGAGTGATGATTATGTAATACGGTAATTATGAAACTAAATCTTATTAAGAATAACTATTTCTAAGCGAGCATTCATACACTAACCGCAATTTGAGATAAGATGTCATGATGTCAATTAGGTGTAATATTTTTCCAAAATGTTTTCATGTGTTTTCCGTCATTTCTAAGTCCTTACATTTTAAAAATCAGTATTTGTAACTTCCTATTTCTAAATGTCTTAAAGTTAACTATTTTTATATAACTATTAATGTTAAATATGTCACTTTAAGTACACATTAGAAACCTAGCTATTTCAGAAAATTTAATTAATTCGCGTACATCCGCTCGATAAAATAAAATGGTGTGTCTTATCTAGTTTGAAGAGCACCTCCCGCCCTCCCACAATTGCGTACACTATCACCGTCACCACTAATCCCAGCACCACTACTCCCACACGGATTTATCGAGCTGTGGATGTACGCGAAGTAATTTTTTACCAACTTTAATATAATGGACTTCCGCAAAGTAACGCCTAATTCTATTAATTATATTTCAGAATAAATAACAAATTAAGGATCTCCTAAGTGTGAGTTATTTGCGGATTATACAGTGGTCCCAAATAACCGCCGGTACGACATACTCCGCTAAGCGTCGAGTCCGCATACTCCGCGAGGCGTCGAGGTCACCGGCCCTTAGGCAGATTCTTGGCACTCAAGCGCGTTTCGTGCCCTTGTGTGTCAGTCGCGTGCGCGAGTGCTCTCTAAGCACTTCTCTCAACCCTTTCGTGGTGAAAGGGGTAGGCAGTGCGCCTAAAAGTGTTGCGGTCACCCAACTTCGCTCCCACCCGTACCCCGCGGCGAGCTACATTAGTTGCCAGCCTGCTAGGTAGGGATTAGACAGACACGGTATTAGCATCAGCCAATTAGGACATACAAAACAGCTGTAACATGTCGGATAAGGAGAAGGGGGAACCCCCCCCACCCCCCGCGTTAGGAAACCCCCGGACCGTCCGGGTATTTTAGATCGGCCTCTTCTAGTTAGGGACCTACAATATCCGGAGCGGTCAACGGTCGTGGCATCGTTCAGCCACATACCCAAGAGGAAGCCTACGTCGCCCCAAGGACCCGCGTCGAGCGTCGCGCTCACTCCCACCGCACCTGAGCGTGCGAGTGAGAAGGAACCGTCGCCCTTACCCCAGCGGGCGAAGAAAACGGCAAGGCGTCACACCCCCCTGGAGACGGAAGCATCGTTGCATGAGAAGCGGCAATGCATCGAAGCACACAGCCACTCGGATTCCTCTGCTACGTCATCAGCGGAGGAAGAAGAAGAATATATGTCAAGACCACCAACAAAAACGCTGAGATCACCACCGAAATCGCCTAGTCCGCGGAAACCTACCCCCCCCTCCCCTCTCGCCAGATCGCAGGAGTGTTGGCTATGTGGCCGACTTCGAAGACGGAGGCGAGGAGTCGTATGGATGGGGGTCAACAAAATCGACGACCTACGCGACGTTAGCCCCATTCGCCGGAGGTACCCCCCCCGCGCCTACCACCAACCCCTCTGGCCAACCAATAGATGACGGCCAGAGGCCTTCCACAAGTTATGCTCAACTGGTAGCTGCCCCGGCAGTACCACGGCCGAAATCACCAGAAACCGGAACAAAACCGGAAAAGGAACAAGAAAAGGCACGCTACCCACCCATAGTAGCCGAGTGCCTCCCGGACTGGACGAAGCATTTCGAGGAGCTTAACAAGATGTTAGGTCATCCGCCGAATGCTCGTCCGTTCGGGAAAGGTGTAAGATTCACCCCTCAGAGTCCGGAAGAGTTCCGGACAATTCAAAAATATTTAATAAAAATTTCGGAGAAGCTACCATCAATGTCGTGGTACTGCTACACCCCAGAGGAAGAGAAGCCCACGAAAGTGGGCATCCGGGGGCTACCAGTGGGCACGGACGCATCCCAGATAGGAGAGGCCATCAGGGCAAAGGGATTTCCTCTTAAGTATGTGAAGGAAATCCCTCCTCGTAGAGGCAGACCTGGATGCCTCTACTTCGCCCAGTTGGACCACCTGAGCCTGGAGCAGCTGAAGGAGCTCTATGAAATTAACGAGCTGCTCTACATGAAGGGAGTTACCATAGAAGCCTGGCAGAGAAGAGTAGGCCCAGCACAGTGCCACCGCTGCCAGGCCTTCGGACATGCATCAGCAAACTGCTTCAGGCCAGTGAAGTGTGTCCGCTGCGGAGAGAACCACATAGCTAGTCAATGCCCAAGGGGTAGAGACGAAGAGCCTAGATGCGCCAACTGTGGTCAAAACCACACAGCGAATGATCGCCGCTGCCCGGTCCTGAGGAGGATCGCAAGAAAGCAAGGGATCACCCTACCGGGGCTACAACCGGAAGCCCCCAGGGGGGTCCCACAAAGTCGCCCCCGAAATGTAGAGATACAGGAAGATGGGTGGGCAACAGTTAGAGGGAAGGGGAGACAAGCACCGCCCCCCCCCACCCCCGCACTGCATCAGGTAGAAGCACCAGAAGCTGTCGCTCCAAGTAGAGCAACTACAGGGGCGACTCTGCAGCCACCCGCAAACAACGCAACAGAGAGGCTACCACAAAAGAAGAGGAAGCGGGTGCGCAGCAAGAGAAAGAAGGAACAACCTCCTCAGGCTGCGGCAGCAACCTCTAACCCTACCCCAGCGGTAACGATGGCCCAGGCGCAGGTTACCAAGCAGACGACCAGCACGGGTAGAGCGCTAGGAAGGGAAATAGAGCCCGCTCTACATATAGAGAAAAAGCACGCTCTACCCAAAGGAGAGCAGAAGTACCGACACCACACCCGAGGACAACACCAGCAACAGTAAACCCACCTACAGCTGCCCCAGACACGACAGATGCCATCCAGAGATTGGTTGGCATTGCAATAGAAGTGGGCAGCCAAGTCCTGGCGGACATAAGAGCCGGGACTGACCCAATAACAGCCATTATGAAGGCTTTGGCGCAGCTACTTGCTCGGCACTACAGTGGTGTCGTGTAATCCGGATAACCTGCGCCTCCTATACTGGAACCCGGACGGAATCCAGCAGAAGCTACATGAACTCCGCACTATCGCCCAACAGCAGGACATACATATAATACTGTTGGGTGAAACAAAATTAAGACCTGCGACGCGCATAAAGCTGCCAAATTACTTCATATACAGGAGGGACGAGGTCAACGCTCAAGGGACCGCCTACAGAGGAACGACGGCCCTGGTGAGAAGAGACATCGTCCACCTAGAGCTGGAACCACCTCAATATCAATCAATGCGCTCAATCGGCATAAAAATGGAGGCGGCGGGCGAGGAACTAAGGATTTACACAGCATACCGCCCGCCAGGGACTCCATTTTGCTCCTCAGACATCCGGACAATAATGGAAGGAGACACACCTACCATTATAGCAGGGGACCTAAACGCGAAACACCCGGCATGGGGATCTAGAACGATCACCCCGCCGGGTCGTGCACTTTACGATGATGCAGAACTAAACAACTATGACGTATTAGGTCCCGAAGAGCCGACGCATATTCCAACCGATCACCGGAGGAGTCCGGATGTGTTGGACATCGTGCTCACTAGGAACATCAACTGCCCGGTAGTGGTAGAGGTGCTGTACGACGCGAACACATAGCACCTCCCGCTATTAATCACCTTAGGCCTCAGGGCAGTGACGTCGCCTCCCAGAGCATTCAAGACCAAGACCAACTGGAGGCTCTACCAACAACACCTACTGGAGGACCTCCAGTCACAGCGCCAATAAATACAGCGGACGACGTAGAAGCCGCAGCAACCAGGATTACTCGAACAATCACAGAAGCCCTAAATGCGGCCTCTACGATCGTACCTATCATAAAAAGACGTGAAGAATTACCACCAAAAATAATGGCGCAATGGAGGAGAAAGAGAGCGCTAAGAAAGCTCTGGGCACGCACGCGCTGCGCCAGAATCAAGACTCAATTGAACAACCTATCGGAAGAGCTGTCGGTTGCAATACAGGCCCACAGAGGAGAGCCTGGGAGCGGCGCATTTGGAAAGCAGAGGATGATGATGCGTCGCTCTACAAATTGAACCGGCAGCTAACAAGAATAAAATCACCCGTTTGTGCACTTATAAATAGTACAGGAGAGAAGTGCTATGAGGCCAAGGGAAGAGCGGATATCCTAGCTGAGCACTTCGAGGAGCAGTTTATGCCGAACCCAGCAAGTGCGGAGTTCATGGAGCTTCATGCCCAAAAGGAGAGCCGCGTACAGGAGTTCCTGTCGTCGCCCGCGCCACCGCTTGCAGGAGAGTGGTTTATTTCCCCCGCTGAACTGCGGAGGACAATTGCCCGCCTGCAAGTGAGGAAGGCGCCGGGGCACGACCGGATCACGAACGCAGCACTCAGACAGCTGCCAAACAGAACAATAGTAGAGATAGGCAAACTCTACAATGGCATTCTGCGGACTTTCCACTTCCCGGAGAGCTGGAAAATTGGCAAAATCATCGTCTTGCCAAAACCCGGGAAGGACAGGCGTAGAGCAGCTAGTTATAGGCCGATTACGCTGCTACCGCACATAGCCAAACTATTCGAGCGCATCGTCCTTAGAAGAGTCCGCCCGTGCATACAACTGCGGGCGGAACAACACGGATTTCGGAGCGGACACTCTACAGCTACACAGCTGACCAGAGTGCTGCACCTGTTATCGACGGAATACAACTATGAGAGAACGTCTGTGGGCGTCTTCTTGGGCATCGAGAAGGCGTTCGACAGGGTGTGGCACTCTGGACTACTCTTTAAGATGATTCAACAAACAAGTGTCCCTCCTGCTATGCTGCGGCTAGTGGCGTCATTTCTAGCTAACAGAAGCTTCTACGTCTGTATAGAGGATGCCGAGTCCGCAGTGAAGCCAGTAAGAGCCGGCGTACCACAGGGCAGCTGTCTCTCGCCGATCCTGTACGCGGCGCACACCAATGATATACCAACGCTAGCTGGACAACTGCAGGAATGGGAGGACGACGTAGAGCTGGCGCTATATGCGGACGATAGTGCCTACTTCACGTCGTCCAGAAGAACCCACATCGCGGTTGCCAAGATGCAGCGCCTGCTGGACCTGCTGCCACCATGGCTGGATGAGTGGAGGATGGCTGTCAACGTGGGGAAGACGGCCGCTCTACTCACCCACCGTTATAGGAACCTACCACCACCACTAAAGCTAAGAGGCCAAGAGATCGCGTATCAGAAGGCCGTAACCTACCTTGGGTGCCGGATTGACAGGATGCTGCGCATGACTGCGCACGTCGACATCGTCGTCCGCAATGCCAGATGTGCGCGGGCGATGCTCCGTCCAGTCCTGGCATCCAAGCTGCCGAGGAAAACAAAAATTAAATTGTACAAAATGTACATTCGTTCGAAGCTAACATGCGCCGCTCCGGCCTGGTACGCGCTCTTGAGCAGCAGACAAAGGCAGCGGTTGCAGGTCCAGCAGAATTTATCACTAAGGACCATTGTCGGTGCAGGTCGCTACGTCCGGAATGACGTCATAGCGGCCAACCTGAAAATGGAGACAATAGAAGAGTTTGTGGTCCGGTTGACGCGCGGTATGTTCGACCGCGCAGACAACGGGCCACATTCACACCTTAACAACTTTGCGCCGCTACACACTCGCCCCCCGGACGGGCGACCTCTACCAAGAGAACTCCTCTCTATAAGAGATTAGAGAGTCGAGTAAAGCCCTCAATGCCGCTGACAGGCCAACTCTGACACCTAGGTCGAAGCAGTCGCCTATACGACGACTTACCCGACCTAGCAAAATAAAAATAGATAAAACTAGAGATAGCCAACAATGCCGGAATACCGGCTCCCAATGACCGGCCCATAGAAATGGGCCGTAAGGATTACCCGGGTAATGGGGGAGATGCCCCGAGGCCCGAGACCTGCTGGGTGTAGTACACACACCGCAGCAGACGACAACGTAGTGTAATAACAAATTGATCTTGATAAAAATTATTACTTGAGAAATGAATTATAGTAAAAAAATAAGTATGTAATGATATAATACGAACCGAAAATTAGTTTCTTATGCAAATTATCTATTGGTCTCGCTGTTTTTTTTAATTGAATAGGTTAACAAGAACTCTCTCTAGCTTTTGCTTGTTATTCGCAAATACGTTTAAAACGAAGAAGGAACAATGAAAGTAGTCTAGTTTTTAATAATTAATTAGAGGATCCATTAGCAAGGAGGTGAGATAATCTTTATGGTTTCTTAGTCGGATGACGCCGTCTTAAATCAAAACGCCTTAGCTCGCCTCGGTTAGATATTATCACACTTTTACGGTCTTAGCGTTACTGTCGCTTTTTACTCAAAATATCACGAAATCCAACAGATAAGTATGATATACTACTTTACTTAGTCTGAAAAGATTTATGCTCCTCTTTATAATTTGTCTAAGTACTGAATGTGATTAATGGAAAAATATAAAATAATATCCCAAACACAGGCAAAATGACAGTGTATTGGAGCGGGGTAGAGTCCAGCGCACTGCCTCAACGGCAAAGCCAATGATCCCTATCACAACACGATTGTACGACCTATTTGGGAATAAATATATAAACATACTGTATCTCTTTTTCTTTATTATTCCGTATCAATCCACATCTGGCAATGGATATCTCATAATGTAATAAAGCGAATAGTGTTATATTATATTCAAATAAAAACAGTAGATGCGACTTATTTATTTATTTATTTATTCTTTATTGCATTCTTTAAAACAAAATAATACAAAGGGCGGACTTAATGCATTGAGGCATTCTCTACCAATCAACCCATGGAGTGGTGAGATATTGACGTAGGTGCGGCAATATAGAATAAAATAACACTACACAAAATTATAATTAACTACATAATACATAGAATTTACTAATACATAAACTATACATATATGACGTATACATACATATATACAAATATATGGCATGTATATACAAATATATACATACAAATATACATTTTTTTTATAGGAGAGGGGGCAAACGAGAATGCGGCTCACCTGATGGTAAGTGACTACCGCCGCCCATGAACAACTGCAACACCAAGGACGGAATTGCAGATGCGTTGCCGGCCTTTAAATACATATATAATTAGTACATACAAATACCTAGTTTACATGATTCATCCATTTAATATACCATATTAAATGGATGAATCATGTAAAATGCGTTGTCTTTAATAGATGATTATGGACCAATTTTTTAAAAGCATACTTATTGGGTGCTTTTCTCATGTATTCGGGCAAGGAGTTCCAAAGACATGTAGCCTGAACTGTGAAGGAGTTACCATAGAACTCGGTGAAGTGAACAGGAATACAGATTTTGTTGTTAGAAGAAGAACGTAGGACCCTATCATGAGATGAGGAAAGATAGTGAAATTTACTCTTAAGATAAGAAGGTGAAGATGGGTCATATAAAATGGAAAAAAGAACAAGAAATATTCTGGAATTGCGCCTATGGCGGATTGTAAGCCAATTTACCTTAGATTTATATTGCAAAATATGGTTATACTTACAAAGCCCGAAAATCAACCTTATACAGTTGTTAAGAAGGCGTTCCAGCTTGTTCATAAGATCTTGAGACAGATCTGGGTAACACACATCTGCATAATCAATTATGGGTCTGTACTATTTACGACTGGATTTTGTGGGAAGAAAATGTTTTAGATGATACAGAGAGCATAAAGTGGCAATGACTTAACGACTCACTTCTGAAACCTGGGTTCTCCAATTCAACGTGCTGTTGATATGTAGGCCAAGATTTTTAACAGAATTACTGAACGAAATTATAATACTATTATAATAAATAGGAGGTAAATGGGCCAGATAAAACCATAGCTAGCATTCTTAAGCTAACCACCAGTATAGCTTGGCATTTCAAAGGATTGACCAAAACTTCATAACGAATAGACCAATATTTGATGGCTGATAAGTTGTCGTTAAGTTTTTTGATCCCATTATGGATATCCCCAATTTCAGCTTGTACATAAAACTGAAGGTCATCAGCGTACAAATGATACGAGCAGCTGAGGATGGAGGTAATAAAGTTTATAAAAATTGAAAAAAATTATAGGAGAAAGAATACCGCCTTGCGGTACACCAGAATCCACATCAGCCCAAGCTGAGGACATTTGCCCCACATAGACTGACTGCTGTCGACCGCGAAGATAAGATGCAAACCATTCCAAAGCAGTAGGACCAAAATTCAGATGAGATAGTATGGAACGGAGGATTTCATGATCAATTCTGTTGAAAGCAATTGAGAAATCAACTAGTATCAGTACTGTTATCTTTTTTTCTTCTATACCTTGTCTAATATTTTCAACAACATTAATTAAAGCAGTAGTGGTACTATGACCAGGGCGAAACCCAGACTGAAATATACTCAGTAGGTTATGTTTCGAAAAAAAAGTAGAAATTTGCTTTTGTTTACCACACAGGATTCTAAAATTTTGGAAAGAAAGGGTAGAATGGATATTGGGCGAAAATTATTGGGAAGAATGGGAGTAGGAACTTTTGGGATAGGCTTTGTAAAAGCCCTCTTCCAAAGATTAGGGTACTGACATGAATCAAGGCAAAATTGATGATATGGGAAATTGCCGGAAGAAAGTGCTCTAGTATAAATATTACCATATGTCTACTAATCTCATCATAGCCTTTTTGACATCATCCTGAGAAATAGGAGAAAAATTAAAGTTAGGAATGTTAGTAGTTTGCATAAGAGCAATGGATGTCATAGTTTGAGTGCGAATTGTAGGGTCCAATGCTTTTACAAAAGTGACATGTTGGTTGATTTCATCGAGTGATAGAGAAGGACCACAATCCAATGTAGCTGGCCTGCAAAGACCAAAAGATCTTAGAAATTTTCACACTACGGCTGGTGAAGAGTTATTAATACAATTATGGAAATATCGGCGTTTAGCTGCACGTACCATTTGATTACACCTATTCCTGACTGCTTTAAAAGACAACCAATTTTCTTCAGTACGATCTCTCTTGAAACGAAGAAAAGCTCGATTTCGTCTAGACATTGCATACCTTACGCTCTCTGTCATCCATGGATCAGGCGAACGCTTCAATTTAACCTTGTGAACTGAAGCATGAGCATCATAGAGACTGAGAACATTGAGGTTAAGAATCGAGACTTTATCGTCAACAGTAGGTGCTGCAATTAAAGAGGCTAGATCGAGATTAAGAGCGTATACTTAGCTATCTATGATTTTATTACGTTTTAAGGCAAATAACTTATTAACTGTATAGTGGCGGTGTAAGAATATCCACTATCTATCATCCCAGAGGAAAACAAACTATTAGATGGACATATCTTCCTTATAACAACTAAAAAATTGCGGTTGCCAACTTGCCTGCCAAGCATGTTGACTATGTCATATATCCCCTCTATGGGTTTATATATAGGGGAAGCCTATGTTAATCAGTGGAATTCTCGTAGGCTGTAAAGGAATTTAAAGTAAAAAAAATGTTCAGCATTTAAAGTAAAAAAGTAAAGTTAAAACCTATATAAGTCCTACTACTGGGCAAAGTCCACCTCTCATTTCTGTGAGGATTATGGGGCGATTAGTCCATCATAATGTTCAAGTGTGTGGTACTTTACATATCCTAGAAATATTTTAAACTAAGAATGCTCGCGTAATGTAAAATTACAGCACCCAGGGGGAGCTACCTCCTACTATACCGCAGAAGATATATATAGTGGTTTTAAGTTAATAAGCCAACAAATTATTATTAATTTAATAAACTGTAAAACACCATACTCTCCCATGAGTTCATTAAAGTTCTTGGAAATTAGTATTACTTTTTTAATACATTGTCAGTGATAAACATTAATCGCTTCAAAGCGTCTAAATACTATGATTATATTATCATTGAGATCTCGGGCTTTAAAATGGACCCCAATTAATACCGGACTTGAAAATATGGGCAGTGTTGTTTAAAGTAGTTGATAAGATACATTTTGTTTGACGTATAGTGGCGATAACAAACTTTTACAAAAAAAAAACAATGTTAAAATGTCTTGTTGGCTTTTTGTTCTTTTTTTTTTGTTCTTTATAAACTTGCGTTATATGAAATCTATATATTTTACTTCCTAGGGGAAAGACTTTAACAAACAATCACTTATTTAAAAAATGCATTGATATAATTTAAAATCAAAAGTTTTAAACAACCGACTTCTATATAAATGATTAGGAATAACTCAAAAACTATGACCACATGACATATTATATGTGGTAGAGCCATGCAGCAGCTATATTTCTGGTATAGTTGTAACAAGAATGGGTCGGCTCGACCGGGGGAGGACCACGCTCTCACAGAATACCAGCGTAAAATAGCAGCTTAATGCTGCTGTGTTTCGTATGGTGAGTGTAGAGAACTGGAGAACCTTTTTTACTGGAAACAAGGCATTCCATCTCAGTCCTCACGGGTGACAACGCATCTGCATTTTTAATCGCAATCGAGGATAAATGTAGATGTCTATGGGCCACAACAACCACTTACCATCAGGTGGATTGTGTGCTCGTTTGTCACCCTATCCTATAAAAAAATTCAATCGAATTGAGTACCGCCTCCTATTTGAAGTCGGTAGAAAATAGCAGTCAAACACACACAAATCATAATACCTGATTTCACTTGCCGTCTCATTGGTATTTCTAATTTACATTTGGTATATTCGAGATAGTCCATCACAATCCAATAGAAAACAGTGAGATCTTTCTTGCCATTCTCATTGTTGCCTATAACGATACACAAGAAACGAAATTATTTGATGAGTTCTCTATGGCCGCCATCAGACGATATAAACTTTAGAAAAATATGAGAAAAAAACTATAGTGTTTATGTTTATTAACTTAAATAAAAATTAACTTAGAACATTATCTTATTTACATTTAAAATTGATAACAATGTTGACAGACTTAATTTTTTTTTTTCACATATACGTACTCTTAACATGCGACATTTGCTCAAAAATGCAGGCGCTGTTAAGTTTTAGAATGTATTTAATTTTACTAAGGTATTGTCCAAGCCATCGTTAGAGGCCCTTATCATAGTATTTTTGGACCAGAATCAACGTGCGCCGTCACAATATCGTGGGCGGGCCATGAACTGTATCAATATCAGTGACACCGACACCACCTGCCCGGCGGTTTTCGTCCACCGTGACCGTTTTATCTTCATTATTGTTTTTTGTATGGTCCCTATACAAACACCTTGCCTCTTTTGTTTTCGTTGAAATAAAATATGGATGAATGTCATTCCCCCTTTTATTTTAATCAACTTTTATCACGCTTTTGAATACGACCTTTTTTTCAATGGCCGCTCATATATCAACCGTATTTAGTTGGTTCAAATAAAACAACTAGACTAGAGAAATATGAACAAAAAGTGCAGCCACATCTTATATGAATGAAGTAACTTATCCGTTTTATAAATAAAAAGGAATGAAATAATAATACAATTCTTTACTTTTTATGTGGTAAGAGCCACACTCCAGCTATATTATGGTTGTAGCCCGAATGGGTCGGCTCGACCGGGGTAGGACCACGCTCTCACAAAATACCAGCGTAAAATAGCAGCTTAATGCTGATTTGTTTGGTATGGTGAGTGTAGAGAACCGGATACCCTTTTTACTGGAAACGAGGCATTCCATCTTAGTTCTCAGGGGTGAAAACGCATCTGCACTTGGATATTAATTGAGGATAAATGTAGATGTCTACGGGCCACAGCATCTACTTACCATCAGGTGGACTCTGTGCTCGTATGGTCACCCTATATTATAAAAATAACTATTATCCGATTGTATTAGACGGTAGTAATATTTTCGGGATGCTGTATGTACATTACTTGTGTATATTGTACGTAAAGCTTCTTTATTATATTTCAATGAATTTAATATCTATAGGAAGTTGTAAACTCTATCCATCTATTCATCCATCCATAACGGCCTATCAAAATTCACTGCCGCACATAGGGCTCACGAACCAGCCAGCCTGCCACTCTCGGCAGGTGGGTTGGTAACCGCAGTTTTTTATTTTCTAGTTTTTAATGGAGAGACACTGCTGCCTGTCTCTTGATTTGTTTCCCTTATATCGCGACTGACGGCGCCCGCGGGACGAAAGGGGTGGTGAATGTTCTTTTTTTTCTTATAGGATAGGGTGGCAAACGAGCACACAGTGCACCTGATGGTAAGTGGTTGCTGTTACCCATAGACATCTGCATCTATCCTCAATAAAGAATCAAAATGCAGATGCGTTGTCACCCGTGAGGACTAAGTTGGAATGCCTCTTTTCCAGTAAAAAGGGTCTCCGGTTCTCTACACTCACCATACGAAATACAGCAGCGTATGGCTGCTATTTTACGCTGTTATTCTGTGAGAGCCCAGTCGAACCGACCCATTCGTGCTACAACTATACTACTAATATAGTAGCAGTATGGGTCTACCACACATTAACACTATATATGCAGTAAGTAATAGAGAAAAAAATATTTAAAATAAATGACGTAATTGCAGGGGGGATGATGATCATAATTACTTCGCTTGGCAGGTGGCCTTTTATTATTAATCGTTATCAGGAGCCTATCATTTGTTTCAGTTTCCTCCTTCCACCTCTTATGACGGCAACGTTATGATATGTGCTATAAATAACACTAGATGGAGTGATGACCTGACACAGGCGACGAAAAGACGAAAGGCCTATAAGGGTGATGATGATGATTATTATTTGGTTGCAGATAAGCACTGCTGGTGCGCATATAAAGCAATGTGAGTTTAAGTCCTCTGCTTAACACAGGTATATTTTCGTTATAGGGACGCTTTAACATAGTAACCACGCGTGTCAGGTGGATTTACGGTAGCAGTGCTATACAACTCGCACCCTTGACTCTTCTCCCTGTCGTCAGTCTGATATCATCATGATTAAGCCACGAATTACTTCTAGCATTTCTCATATACCTACGCTTTTACAACAACTACTATATGAAATTGGATGATGGATTCTCTTTCTTTGCTACCACACAGCAAATATAGACTGGGAGAAAATAAATGGAACATCATTTACGCTCATTTAACATTAAATTATTTTGAATTTAAATCAATTCATGTTAAATTATCTTTTATTATTTCATAGAAAATAATACGAAACTGTTCAACCAAGAAGAGACCATAACGTTTTCTAAACACCTTGAATGACAGAAATCCTTTCTTACATGAAATACAAGGTCTTGCAATGTATGTTTTAAAAGTATGGGAACTCAATAACAAGATTCTAAGCAGGTATATTTTTATCGCCCATATTTACTGAACACACGGACAATGAGAATGTCTAGTATTAACATTTTTTACAAGATACAGTCGATTATACATAAACAAGCAGATAATTTGTCACACCTGTGGTCTCAGGTGGAATGTCTTGTTACCAGTATATATATACAGAGGGTAATAAATACACAAGTAACAAGTATTCGGTATATTTAAATCAATACATAGTAATTTGTATATAAAAAAAACTTAAATTTATTAAGATTAGAAATATAATGCTAAATGAATAGGTATATATGAATATATACCATATATAGATATGAATAGGTATATATAATATATACAATATATAGGTATATATGGTATAAGTATATATGAATAGGTATATATAATATATACAATATATAGGTATATATGGTATAAGTATATATGAATAGGTATAAATGAATAGCAATAGGGAATTTTGAATAATTAATATACATGCCCAATTATTTATACAACTCTTTTGTTCATTTAATAAGATTTCTTTAAATGTATTTTGAAATTCCCTAATGTCTTTAAATTACGTAGTGGTGGAGGTTATTCCATTGATTTTCCATTAATGACAATGTTGCACCCTACGAAACCCATTCAATCGAAGATCTTATTTAAGATGTGGATAACAAGAAAAAATAGGCCGTAAGTGATGACGATGAAGATGAAGGAGATTCAATTCCGATTTTATCAAACGCAGAGGCATTATTAGCAGTAAACGATTTAATCTATGCTATATTATGCTATTTTGGTGCTATGTATCTTCTTTCGGGGACAGTGAAGATGCACTGCAAAAGTTAAGTTATATTGAAAACCTTATCCATTAGTAGTGCATCAAAATCTCTTGGTCAAACCAAAATAAATGATTATTAACAAAAGTATTTAAATATATATTTGCTCCCTAAGTATACAATAATATCTTAATATAATTAATAAATAAAATCTATCTTTGTAACCTTCAACAAGCGTTGCAATAAAATATTTATAAGGTATAAATTAACTAATGAACACATATTGCAAATAATAATTATTAATAAAATAAAATAATTTAACTAGTTTCTATCATCCTATACGCTCGTAAGTCTCGAGTCAATGAAAAAATCGTGGTCGCCACTGAACCGCCGCTGCTGCTTTCCGTCGCATCTTTGTCGGCGCTTTTTGTCGTTCAACCCGTGACTGTTTTAGTAATTCGATAGACAACTGTTTGAGTTACCGATGAAGCTTATGATTAGGTAGCGATGAAGTAATTAAATATGAATGAGACAAAACGACGACGAAAAAGATGTGCACTCGAGCTCATTGACAGTTGATTGTAAAATCCTAAGTAGACCGCTATTACGTTATCCGTAATGATGTATATGAACATAGATATTATATGATTGATAGAAATATGAAAAGACAATACAGTTATATTTTATATTATCTTAATACTGAAATCATAAGCTACATAATCTAATGATTTCTTATATTTACGCAAACACTACACATTGAATAAAACTGTTTTTTACAGATTTTATCGCGTTTATTTTATCGCGATTTAATTTATCACGGGGGGGGACTGAGATGTTTGACGTTCCGATGTTTATGTATGTATGATGTAAAGCACTCGAAACGTCGGGAATAAAAATAATAAAATAAACGCGATAAAATCCGTAAAAACAGTTTTATTCTACATAATCTATTTAAACAAATGAATAGCCCCTATTATTTAAAATAAATATAGAAGATGTATTTAAAATGTTTTATGTAAAAATTCTTAGACGTTAAGAGATATTAAAAGTAAAAGTTGATCACATTCTATTTACATTTAATATTTATAACTTTTCATTTCATACTGTTCACAATCATAACGCAATTTTTATGCTTATATTACAATTTCAAAAGTCAAATCACTTCACAATGCATATACGTGCAAAAAATTCCATCGTAAAAATTATGTATTTAGCTGAAATGTCGTTTAATAAAGTTTCAAATAGCGCCTGAACATTTTATATAAATGTTTCATCATTAAGCACATCAAAAATTGTTTATTTGACAGGCACTATGAAAAGTTTTGTGTCTTGTTTCGATTTTATTGGACTCCTAATCGATTACAAAAAATATTATCTCTATTTAGCTTCACGTTACGCCACTTCGTCACTCCCACCACGCTACGTGTTTTAATTCCGTTTTCTTGCGTTTCAAAATACTAATTTTTTATTCATTATATACTATCAAAGTTCACAGCTGAATATATGCCTCCCCATTGATTGCTTCAAAAAGAATATTTGCTAACGCTTGGCGAGCGGGTTGGGAACCGCAGTTTCTTTTACTTCATAATAGTTTATAGGGAGATGCTGCTGCCCATTTCCTGATTTCCCTCTGTCGCCTCTTACTCTACGGGACGATATGGGGACTACCTTAAATTCTCTAGGATATTCTTACCCTCCAATGCGCGGTCAATTTCGCACTATGCTACAATTACGTAAATAATTATAATAGTTATTAAATAATAATAGAATAATAACTGTGGACAAGAAATACTTAGCCATTTTTTAAAATGCTTCCTGAGACTATCAAATTGTACACGACATAATATTCACAATGCCATCAAATTTTACGTATACACAAACCAAACTCATTTCAACTTAAACCAATGATATTAGATCATACTAGATTCCGCGCTAAAAACAATTCAGTTTTGCGCTTTTGCACTAAACGCTGGCATCCACAGTCAACTGAGATTGGAATCAAGAACCCTCACATTACAAACGAGTACACAGTCTTATTATGTTGTACTATGTTGTGCCTGCAAAAATACAGCATTATCAAGTAGCTATTTCGTTCTGGTATTCTGTGAGAGCGTGGACTTCACCCGATGAAGCCGACCTATTCATGCTAAAATTATGATATACCTGCAGCGTAGCTATACCACCTAATCTTAGATTCAGTAATTAAACACTATGAATACACTTACTGGTTTCAAAAGAAATATCTACATACAATGAATTTTTCTGTGGGTATAATTCCTACATCTGAATTTACGTAGGTATAATAGTTGAATTTTATTTTCAAAAGCTTACACTATAAATAACGGGTAATCAACAATCGTTGTTCATCTCGGAAACAGCACTCTTCCCACAAATGTTTGCCGATTATTAAAAGATGATGTTGCGGTATTACCTTATATATATGCAAACAGGTTCCCGTATTATTCAAGAGCTTAATAGGCAATATTGTTTACTCCTTAATCCAATTAGTGAGTCTTGCTGTTTATATTAAATCCGCGTTCCACTGTTAATTGTAAATACACCACTAGTAGCGCCATCTTCTGCCGAGTAGATGTAATTTAATAAGTATAAAATAAACTTTCAATAAGCATCGTGTGGAAGTGGAATGGAAAAAGAATAGTTTTGACTTTAAATATATAAATTGCATTGATGATAATAACTATTGCACCTTTTTAATATTTAATTTTGCATTCAGCGAATAATTATTGTTTGCCAGTTGCAATACCTTTTATTTTAAGAAAGGTATAGATATTAATTATCTATACCTATTTAATTTAAGGTGTTTCAAGTTTATTTTGCATGTCAAACAATGTTTCTAGGGGTGACTTTTTAATTCTTTATCGAAGAGATTAAATGCGATTTTGATTCATAGTAACCGCTTATCATAATGATAAGCCGTATGCTTTGACTCTATATTGGGAGAGGAAACACTTCTTATACTTACTTACACTTCATTGCGCTCTGTTGTAGAGCATAAGAGAGTACATAACCCTATCTTTTCTTGTAGGTGTCGTAAAATGTGTTTTAGGAAAACGCTCTAAAGATCTTCTGGTCTTTTGTATCAGATGTAGAATACCCAAGCCGGAGCCATAAATTAGCATCAATTGTGCAAGAAGTGATACTGCGATCGATAATTAATCTAGCAAGCGTGGCGATTTTGACATATTCTTATTTATATATCATTATACACGCCGAAGGAGAGCTTCTCGTTAAAAAGTGGAATTTTTATGGCTCACGAGAACAATGATTATCAAATAACTTCCTATATTTACACAAATTATAACTAATTAATATCATAATAACGTCTAACATCGAGTAGAACTTGGGGTAGTATATTTGTATTTTATCCAGTAATAGTTTTTTTGAATTTAAAAATATATCAGAACTTTATCAAAACTCATTGCAGGACTGTTGGATAAATACTGTTGAATAAAAATCAATTGCTGTCCGTTAGTCTCGCAAAAAGCCGAAAACGGCTGAACAGATTTTGATGATTTTTTTTGTGTTTTTGTTTGAGTAGGTTCAGTAGTGGACCCGGTAAGTTGCGCTGGTGAAGAGATCCAGAAATCACTCGACGAATCCTGAGCGGATTGCTAACTATGAAATAAAAATACAAATTATATTTCAATCTGTTGTAGTAACGAGAAATGACACGTATTACACTTTACTACAATAGATATATTTAAAGAAAATAATGTGTGAAAATTATAAACCTTTTCATTATTATAGATTATAGATGTTAAAATTAATTGGGGAATGTCCGCGTAAAAAATAATAATAAAAAACCCGACCTTCCTCAATTCGGTTATGCAGACTTTTTTATATTTTTGCTTCATAATTAACGACATTATATATTATTTATTTTTATTACCTATGTAGTTATTAATTAGTCTAAAATATAAATTCGTGTTTTACAAAGGAAACAAAGGCGTTGACTTCTGGCAGCTTGCCAAGAAAAAAGAGAATATGTTTTTATTATACCTATCACTTATTATTTGTCTTACCTCACTTGGCACGCCTTATGACGTCATTTGGAGGTGAAACGGACGTCAATAATATCATGCATTTTTAAAGGATAAAAACAAAATATGTTTTATATATAAGCAATCTCGCAATGGTTTCAAAATCAACATAGCTTATAATTTTCTTTACGTACTAAATTGCATGCACATCAAAGCCACCACTAACCGTAACACCACTGCTGTCAATCTTTAATGTAATGGATTTCTGCAAAGTAACGCCTTATTTTATTAATTAACTTAAATTATTTCTAAATAGTCCCGTCATTATCATGATCATTACATCCCTTCACAAGTCCGCTGCTGAACATAGACCTACCCCAAGGAATGCCATAAAGCACGGTCCTTAGCCACCTGCTTCCATCGACTTCCTGCAAGTCTTACCAGGTCGTCGCTACATATTATAGTGGGGGGCCGTTCCATCTTCGCCTACCGGTACGAGGCTGCTACTCGAGAACCTTTCTTCCCCATCGGTTTTCGGTTCTCCGAGCTATATGGCCGACCCATTGCCACGTCAGTTTACTAATCTATTGAGCTATGTCAGTTACTCTGGTTCTACTACCGATATCCTCATTTGTAAATTTATAACGCAGAGAAACCCCGAGCATAGGCCTCTCCATAACTCATTTAGCAACCTTGAGCTTCCTCATACGACCAGGAGTGAAGGACTACGTCTCAAATCCATAGGTCACTGGCAACACGCATTGGTTGTACTAGACGAGAAGATGTGTCGTAATCTCCCTAACGCTGCCCAGCCGAGTCGAATCCATCGATTGACGTCACGCTTGAAGTTGGGCTCACCTACTCGATCTATTTGTCCAGGTAAACATACTCGTTAACAACTTGGAGCTTATTGCTCCCAATACCGGTATCAGCATAGGTGTGATATGGAAGTTAAACATGATCTTTGTTTTGTCCATGTTCATCTTAAGATCTATCGGTTGGGAGACACTATTGAGGTCATTGAGCATACTGCTTAGGTCCTCCAGCGATTCTGCCAGGTCAGCAAATCGATGATAGTGATGTACTCGCCATTCATATAAATACCGTATCCTTTCCAGTCTAGTAGCTTGATAAATCTTTCCAATGCAGCAGTGAAGAGTTTTGGAGATACAACGTGTGACATATATACGTATACAACAGATAGCTATCTCGCCATCGTAGCTCTACTGTACAAACACTTCAGCATTTGGATATACCGATAGTCAACTTGGCCTCGCTGAAGTGAATGTAGTACTGCACACGGCGAAATCAAAGTCTTTTTCATAGTCCACATACGCAAGGCAAAGTGGCAGATTACACTCTTTGGACTTGTGATCAATTTACCAAAGGGTATATATGTATGTATATATGATATCAAAGACTTTACGGAAACCGTTAGTGGACCGTGACGAGAATTCGTAAATGGTCGTACTACATCTTATTATATGTAGCAATAAAACTAAATGTTATCCTTGAATAAACGTAGGGAGCTAACAGACTTGTTGTTTTTATACAAAATTTTAACCTGAGACCCATTTTACTGGTAACGAGGCATGCCATCTTAGTCCTCACGGGTGACAACGCACCTGTATTTTAATTTGTAGTCGAAGATAGATGTAGATGTCTATGGGCCACAGCAACCACTTACCACCATGTGGACTGTGTGCTCGTTTGTCATCCTTATCCTATAAAAAAATCTCAACAATAGAACAAGTTGCCTTCACTACTGTTACTAAACACGTTTGACTTTAGCACACCTTCAACATATCCACGTCATCTGATATCATCTTTAAGACAGCAGAACCGTTTTTGGCTCCAGCTCTCTAATACCCGGACTGTGTAAGTTGCTACAAACACATAATTTATGTAAACTTCGATTCCGCTTACAATTGCCGTAAAAGATGGTCAACAGTGTGGCTGCGCTTTACTTTTGAAATTGTTAACCAAATTTAATCAAATTAAAACTGAGCTTAAGAATCTATGATTTCATTGTGTAAGTTGACTGTTAAGCCATAATATGAATAAAATAAAATACTACCTCATTTATTTTACTTAAGGTGTTATTTTTTGCTTCATACTTATGGAAACAATTATAAATACCGATTCTTATTTTTTTTTGTTATCTAAGATGTAATTAACTTTTATAGCAGTTTTTATAGCTGTTTTTATTGCTGTTTTAATAGCTGTGTTAAATTTTACTAATCATGACGACATTGAATGTGCTGAAGAGTTTACCTTTGTTAGTTGTGATTTAGTGATAAATTCGAATACATTAACTTTTAGTAAGAGGAAAACGGTTGATTTGAGATAATTGTAAAAAAATCTTTCTAGGGTAGCGTCTGTGCTTAGGGTATTTTGTATCAATTGACGGAGTAACTACGCACAAACTGTTTGATAATAATTAAAATAAATCCAAACTTCAACACAGATCAAGGGTTATTGTAAATCAATATAATTAGAAATCGAGCCAAGTAAGAAATTAAAAAATACAACCGTATTTTATAAACAAAAGAAGACGTTAATTTTTGTCAGCTAGACAAGAAAGTAAAAACTTTTTTCTTATATCACTAGACATTCGTCTTAATTCATTAAAAATACCTTATGTACTAACGACGTCATTTGAAAGTGAAATAGAGGTCAAATCATTTCATTCATTTTTGATGTATATAAATGGCCCTTACTTTTAAGACCAACGGTTTTAAAATTAGCATGGCTTATAATTTTCTTATCGAATTCCTTATTTTGATAATTATAAGACTTGAGGTTGCAATTAAATGCAACTAATGTTAGGCTCACATAATTATTCTGGAACAAGCAGGAAAGTCTTAAAGTTTTAAGCTTACCAGAAGTGATTAAAGGGAATATTAGTAATGTTTAATAACATTACTAGTATTTTTTTTAAATTAAAAGAAAAGAAAAAAAAGTCATTCATTTCATTTGATTAGAACATTTTTTGTTAATTGTTTTTATTTGGATGCTGGGGAGCTGGAACATAATTAAGTAATTAAACTATAGTTATAGCGCTTGCATAACTCATGTATATGCGTGCTATCTTATTTGTGTTAAAAAAATTGGTCACGTCTTATTTTACCACCAACAGCTTAAGTAGCTTCTATCCGCGGGAACATTTCGGTACTCTATACATAATTATCTTTTTATAAAATTCTATATAGTCTCACTTCCTAGCGACACCTTAGAAATCAATTTTCTGTTAATCATTTCCAAATATACACGATCTTTAATAGAACGATGTTAAACTTCGAATGCTACAATGTGACATAAATACATTTATTCCAACACATCTAGAAACATTACAATTAAAGAAAAATATTTTTAATATATAAAAGGAAATAGAAAAAAAAGAAGTTCACGTATGTGTTGTTTTTATGTGTGTTTGCATACACATAATTATAAGTATGTGTATATAAACACACATAAAAACAAGAGTCGTGTGCTATGATGAAGTGGTGGAAGGGACCGTCTCAGTATAAGCCGCGAGCTTGCAGCGCTGATTTTCAGTCATCCCCGAACAATATCTATCAATATTATCAATATATTCTATACTCCATGCGAGATGTGCCATAAACAGTAGTATACAAAATAATATAGTTATGTATGTACGTATGTGTTAGTACTTATAATATATTTTTCTAAAGATGACAAGAATATAGACAAATACACATAAATATATACAGATTGTAATAAATACACAAGTAACAAGTATTAGGTATATTTAATTCAATACATAGTAATTAGGTTTAAAGAATTTATTCTCACAAAAAGATTACATAATCCACTTACATGAGAACAATAATATAAACTTAATCTAGGTAACGGTCACCGTATTCACAGTTCCATCGTGACACTCTCCGAAATTACAAGTCAGTAGCTTTCAAGAATGTAGTTGTGCAATTGAGATTTGAATTTGTTAAAGGAATCTATATTTTTAATATGAGAAGGTAGGCTGTTATAAAAGTGTGCTCCCTCAAAGGTAATATTTTTTTTCCCTAATTTGGTACGTGTCTTTGGCAATACGAGCAAGCTAGGTCGACGAAGACTGCGTTTGGATATTTGTGACTTTTTGGTAAAGGACAAACTAGTTTGGATGTTTTTACTCATGATCTTCCTAATTATTAAATAAACTAAAATTTAATTTATTTATTATTAGAAATATAATACTAAACGAGTGGGTAATTTTGAATAATTAATATACATGCCCAATTATTGACACGTCTCTTCTGTTCGTTTAATAAAATTTCTTGAAATGTATTTTGAAATTCCCTAATTAATTTAAATTACGTAGTGGTGGAGGTATATTATTTCAGCAGTAGGTGGCTGCATATTTGCAACTTCCTCTAAAGGCTAAGGAACTATGCCGAATGGCACTTAATATGCGAAAGGAAACACGCGTGTGATATTTGTTTTGTTCCCCACACCTGTCTAGCTTATACAGTACAGATACTTTAGATTTTTCGTTTTCTAAACACCGAATAGAGCACAATTAAAGTGAAGTTATAGCAATGTACCATATGTGGATCATGGGACAGGGTATGGGTTAAGGATGTTATCATCATTAAAGAATTGGCTTACATGGCCTCTCGGTGGCACATCAAAACAGAACCTAGCACAGGAATTTTGAAACCTTTGATTAAAGTGTGTGGTGTGCGCCAATAGATATATCCAGTATACAGTGTCAGCATAATTGAGTTTTAATAGTAAAAGTTCGTCAGATAACCTCTGAGGCAGATTTATACTCAGGAATTCACGTATATTGTAAGAGATTTATAATCAATAGAAGCAGTTCCTAACAACACTAGTTTCGAATCTGAGGTCAAGGATAATTATAAGTCTTAGATTATGGGTCTTCTCCATGACGACACAGTCCATCTGATGGTAAATGGTTGGTGTGACCCATAGATAACTGCATCTATCCTTAAAAATGCCGTGTAGTGGCGGTCAAGAATATCCACTACCCCATATCCTCCCGTGGGTGTCGTAAAAATCGACAAAGGGAAACAGGCGGGAGATGGGCAGCAGCATCTTCCTGATAATAGCCAAAATTATAATAAAAAAAACTGCGGTTGCCAACCCGCTCGCCAAGCGTGGCAACTATGGCAAATACCCCCCAATGACGACAGTAACAAAGAGACGGCCCTCAGTCCCCGGCGGTCCCGCTATTCCTGGCTACGGTGGCGACCATGGTAGCGGCGGGGCAGGGGGTACTAAGAATCTCCGGTGGAGGTTCGGTTGCCACCTACGACGACTCGACCTGGCAACATACAACGCACGCACCCTGAGGACTGACGAGAAGATCGTGAAGCTGGAAGAAGAGATAGACAAGTTGCGCTGGCATATTATAGGATTATCCGAAGTCCGAAGAGAGGGGGAGGACACGGTAATCCTCGAATCCGGCAACTTGCTCTATCACCGGGAGGGCGACCATCTGTCCCAAGGAGGTGTTGGATTTATCATCCACAAGTCTCTCGTTAACAACGTTGTAAAGATCGGGAGTGTCTCGACAAGGGTTGCGTACCTTATACTCAGAATCACCAAACGGTATTCGCTTAAGGTCATACAGGTTTACGCACCAACCTCGGCACACCCTGATGAGGAGGTGGAGAAAATGTATGAGGATATCTCTAGAGCCATGCATTCCTCCAAAACCCAATATACGGTGTTAGTGGAAGACTTCAATGCAATACTAGGCACAAGAGAGAACGGTAAGCTGAAAGTAGGGAAATTTGGAATAGGGCAACGGAACCCAAGGGGCCAGCAGCTGGCTGACTTCATGGAGAAAGAGGGACTCTTTATGATGAACTCTTTCTTCAAGAAGCGGCCCCACAGGAAGTGGACCTGGTCGAGCCCCGACGGTTCGACAAAAAATGAGATTGACTTCATTATGACGACCAGACGACAACTGTTCAGTGATGTCTCAGTGATCGCGAGGGTAAAAACCGGCAGCGATCACCGAATGGTTAGGGGCACACTGAACCTAAATGTTAAGTTGGAGAGGTCTCGTCTGATGAAGTCAACGCTCCGTCCCCCTCGAGCTCTAATCCAAAGTCCCGAAACCTTTCAGCTCGAGTTACGAAACCGTTTTCAGTGCCTAGAAGACTGCAATGAAGTGGACGATATGAATGACAAACTCGTGGAAACTGTCCATGTGGTCGGAGCTAAGTTCTGCAAGACCCGCCGCAGGAGAACACAAAAACTCTCCAATCACACTCTTAATCTCATGGCTGTTAGACGGGAAATGAGGCTACATTCTTCAACAGATTTGACAGCATACAGGCAACTGAATAGACAGATCTCCAGAAGCATGCGGCGGGACTTACGCAACTTCAATACAACTCGTATTGAAGAAGCGATCGAGCAGAACCAAAGTCTTTGCCAGAGACCTGTCTGCCAGAAAGAGCCAACTGTCAAAGCTGAAGAGCGAATGTGGCAGCTTCGTTTCCGGAGCACCTGAGATTTTGAGTGAGATTGAGAGGTTTTATGGGCAGCTGTACACGTCATCGTTGGAGCCACACGCAAGTGTGAGTAACGATCCAAGAGCGAGTCTTATCCGACACTATTCCGAAGATATCCCGGACGTCAGTCTGAGCGAGATTAGAATGGCTCTCCAGCACCTTAAAAACGGCAAGGCCCCAGGCGAGGATGGAATTACAGCGGAGCTTCTGAAAGCGGGTGGAAGACCGGTACTTGAAGTCCTTCAGAAGCTCTTTAATTCCGTCCTTCATGTTGGCATTACAGCGGAGGCGTGGAGCAGAAGTGCGGTGGTCTTGTTCTTCAAGAAAGGTGACAACGCTCTCTTAAAGAACTACAGACCGATTTCCCTTCTGAGCCGCGTCTACGTGCTGTTTTCGACAGTCATTACGAATCGTCTCGCGCGCAGACTTGACGACATCCAGCCTCCCGAACAAGCCGGTTTCCGAAAGGGCTTTAGCGCCATAGACCACATACATACCCTACGGCAAATTGTACAGAAGTCCGAAGAGTACAATTTGCCACTATGTCTGGCGTATGTAAGCTTCTGGACTAGAAAGGATGCGGTATTAACACCAATGGCGAGTACATCACTCACCTTCGATTTGCCGACGATATAGTCCTTATGGCAGAATCGCTGGTCCTCCAGCGATTCTGCCATATTCTGTGAGTCATATTCTGTGAGTGGGTGTCGGAACATAGCGAACTTGTTCAAGTCGCAGTTTAAGGTGGAACCGTGCAAGCTTAATTCTATGGTAAATGATGGCGACGCTGTGGCCAGTGTGAATATGGGGGTAGTTCGCTGCGCTTCACAATCGATGAAGTTAAAACAGCTATTAACAATATGAAACGTGGGAAATCACCAGGTCACGATGGCCTCAGCGTCGAACACCTCAGATATGCGGGTGTGCACCTTCACAGAGTCCTCAGGTTACTCTACAACCTATGTGTTAGTCATGGTTACTTACCCGATACAATGATGATGACAGTGGTCGTTCCTATCCTTAAGAATAGGACGGGCAAGCACTATGCTCAATGACCTCAATAGTGTATCCCAACGGATAGGTCTTAAGATGAACATGGACAAAACAAAGATCATGTTTAATGTCCATGTCACACCTATGCCGGTAGTTGTTGGGAGCACTAAGCTCGAAGTTGTTGACGAGTATGTTTACCTGGGACAAATAGTCCGACTAGGTAAGTCCAACTTCGACCGAGAGGTTAATCGACGGATTCAACTCGGCTGGGCAGCGTTCGGGAAGCTACGACACATCTTCTTGTCAGACATACCTCAAAACCTTAAAACGAAATTGTGCAACCAGTGCGTGTTGCCAGTGATGACTTACGGAACTGAGACGTGGTCCTTCACTGCTGGCCATATAGGGAAGCTCAAGGTCGGTCAGCGAGCTATGGAGAGGGCTATGCTCGGAGTTTCTCTGCGTGATAAACTTAGGAATAAGGATATCCGCAGTAGAACCAGAGTAACCGACATAGCCGCTGCTAAGCTAAGCTAAGCTAAGCTGAAGTGGCAGTGGGCCGGCCATATAGCTCAAAGAACTGACAACCGATGGGGAAGAAAGGTTCTCGAGTGGCAGCCTCGTACCGGTAGGCGAAGTGTAGGGCGTCCCCCCCCCACGAGATGGAGTGACGACCTGGAAGACATGCAGGAAGTCGATGGATGCAGGTGGCTTTTTTTTTTGCGGATGGAAAATCATCTAATGACGCCTTTCGCTGTGGGTGTAGCGGAAGGGAGTGTCAGACTTTTACTGACTAAAAACCATCCGTGTTCCTTCAGTGCCCTTACGTTCCGGAGCCGCGGTATCTCTTTCGAACAGCCCGCAGCCCCGGCAGGCGTCGGCCCTTGCGGGCCTCTTCACGCTGCTGACAGCTCTTTGAGGCGCGCGTGGAACAAAACGCGCCGTCGACACGGCCTGTCGTCGTTAGACGGACAGACGGCGAGCTACCCATTGCTCGCCGTCCACAGGCCCGCGCCTACGGTGGCCGGGAGCCACAACGTAGGCCCCGACGCCCGGGGCGTCTCCCGCGGCAGCCGGGAAGGAAAGCTGCTGCTCTTTCCTTCTCCTGCTCCGCCACCTCCTTCGCTAGCATCACTGCTTCGCAGAAGGTGGTGACGGCATCCCATTCCGTCTCGATCCGGACCATGGCTTCGACCAGGGCCGGACGCGAGAGGGCGCCGCCGCCTATCGCCGCTACGAGGACACGGCGGTGCTCCGCCCAAGCAGGGCACACCTCCACGGTGTGCTCCACCGTGTCCTCCGGTCGATCCTCGCAGTGGGAGCACCCGGGCGTTTCCTCCCGCCCGATTCGGTGCAGGAACCTCCCGAACACACCATGTCCGGTGAGGACCTGCGTCAGGTGGAAGGTGAGGATGCCGTGGCGTCTCTCAAGCCACTCCTCAAAGAGGGGTCTTATCGCCGCTATAGTGGCGTGCCCAGCACGGGGTTGCGACAGTCGCTCTCTCCATGTCGCCATGAGATCATGCCGGAAGTCTGTCCGCCGCGCGACAACTTGCCGCGGCAGCGGGGTTTCCCCCCGGCATAGTGCCTCCGCGCGCCATTCGTGCAGGCGCGCGAGGACTATCGCCTCCAGATCCCATGGCGGCAATCCGGCAAGGAGGCTCGCCGCCTCGCGGGAGATCGTGCGGTAGCCGCGAACCATTTTTACGGCAACCACCCTTTGGGGCGCGTTTAGGTGGTGAACGGCAAGCCGCGCCAAACCACGCGCCCACACCGGGGCCCCGTAAAGGGCCATGGACCTCACGATCCCCGCGTAGAGCCTCCGGCAGGAGGCGTTTGGCCTTCCAGGTTCGGCAGGAGCCACCTGAAGGCAGCCCTGGTCCGTTCCAGTTTGGGAGCCAAACGTCAGAAGTTCTCAACGAAGTTCCATCGGCCGTCGAGGACGAGTCCTAGGTACTTCAACGTCGACTCGACTCCGATGGATACCCCTCCTACCATCACTGAGGATCCCGGTGGTGGCCTGTTCCGAGGACCATGGAAGTGCATGGCCTCGGACTTGTGCAGAGCCACCTCGAGACCCAGTTGCTGGATCCTCTCAACGACTATCGCAACCCCGCGTGTCATAGTTTCCGCCGCCGCCTCGTACGACCCCCCTTATGCCAGTACCAGCGTGGCGTCAGCGTAGCAAACTACGCTGACGCCGGTAGGGAGGTCGGCGCGCAGCACCCAGTCGTAACCGATGTTCCACAGGGGCGGCCCCAGAACCGAACCCTGTGGGACACCGCACGACATCTCTCGCCGGTTCCACTCACCGTTGCGACCGGGGTAGATGACGGCCCTGTCCGTCAGATAGTCCCCGACTATACGACGGAGATAGGTCGGCACCCGGTGATACCGGAGTGCCTCCCTAATGCAGCTCCAGGGCATGGAGTTGAAGGCGTTGGCGATGTCAAGAGACACCGCCAAGACAACCCCCCCCCCTGGCCACTGCATCCCCCGTCGTGAGGGCTCTCCCGCGCATGATGGCGTCCACCGTAGAGCGCCTCTTGCGGAAACCAAACTGGTGTTCCGCAAGATCAGGCCCCGTCCCCGCAAGGTGTTCGGCGAGGCGGTTTGCAATTACTCTTTCAAAGAGCTTGCCCACCTCGTCGAGCAGCACCACGGGCCAGTATGCGGACGGAGAGTCCGCAGGGCGCCCCGGCTTCCGAATGAGGACCAGCTTCCCCGTCTTCCAACGAAGCGGGAATTGGCCTCTCTCCAAGCATGCGCTTAGGAGCCCCTCCAGTCGGGGCCCGAGAGCCTCCGAGGCCAGGACCCAGGCTTTGCCAGGCAAGCCATCGGGTCCTGGGGCGGTATTCCTGGCCTTGAGCCTACGTACCGCCACTCTCAGGTCTACCCCGGTCCCTTCCGGGATGTCGTCGTCGTCGTCCTGGTGGTCCGCTTCCGGCACCGCAGGTGGCGGAGCCATAGGCAAGGGCGGATGTTCCCCTCGCGCAGGGAACAGAGCGCTCACTACGTTCTCCACGAGCTGAGGCCGGAGACTCTGCGTCAGCGGGGGGGCCCAGGTGCGGAGTTTATCCCGCACCATCGTGTAAAGGCGCCCCCACGGATCTCTACCGAGAGTCTCCAGCATCTCCTCACGGGCTCGATCCCGGGCCCGCAGGACAGCCTCCCGGAGGGCGGTCTTCGCCGCTCTGTATCCCTCATACAGCTCCGCCTCAATGGCTGCCGCATTCGGTGGACGAATGCGGAGCCTGCGATGCCTGGCGTACAGGTGCCGCGCGGCGGTACACGCCTCGCGCAGAGACGTCAGCTCACGCGACCACCAATACACCTGACACCGGGCGCTTCCTGACCGGACGCGGGGCATTGCCACGTCACATATCTCGGACATGGCCTCCTGGAACCACCCTGCCTCATCATTGACGTCGGCAGGCCTGTCCGGTGATGACACCCAGACCTGCACGATCGAGGCTTCCAGGAGGAGCTCCCGGTCCAGCTGCTTCAGCGCCCAACGCGGACCACTCGGGGCCTGTTGGACTGGCGCGCTCGAGGGCTGGGTGGAGACGTCAAACCGGATGTACCGGTGGTCGGAGTAGGTCTCCACCCCCTCCATGACACGCCAGTCAATGGCACGCGGCGACAGAGCGGGGCTAGCGAACGAAATTTCCACCACCGACTCGCCCCGCATCCGCACACACGTGGGGACAGAACCCCGATTTAGGACGACCAGGCCTATCTCCAGAGCCCAGTCTTCCACCATCCTACCCCGCACATCTGTACGACGAGAACCCCAAGCCAAGTTCTTGGCATTGAAGTCCCCGAGGACAAGTACGGGGAGGGGATAACTTTCGACGACGACTGCTCTCAGCTCTGCAAGAGAGTTGTGGAACTCGGCGAGAGATCGGTTCGGGGAGAAGTACACCCCCACAACGACGAACTCCCCGAACCGTGCTGCTACGCACCCCTGACCCCTCCTGACACCTTCAAGGGTCGGGGGTACCGGCGGCGGCCGAAGAAATGATGGCCACTGAGCCGTTAAGGTCCGCCACCCAGTCCTCCCTAGGCCAGACAAAATACGGCTCAGCGACCACAGCGATGTTAATCGACCACTGCGCCATGCTCTGGAGCAACAGATCCTGAGCGCAGGCGCAGTGGTTGATATTCGCCTGGAGGAAGCTTAATGGGGCCGTTATAGGCATTCCATTTCAGCTTTCTCCACGGGGCGCCCCTCTGCGGGCGTCGGTGTCGCGGCGGCGGCGGCAGCGACAGTGACAGCGGCGGCGGCGGCAGTTGCGGCTGCGGCGGTGGCCACAGAGGTGGTGGCGGCGGAGGGCCCTCCCCTACCCGCGGCCTTGGCCTTGGCGGGTGGCACGCAGGCCTTGCTTCCGGCCCGGTGATCGGCTGGCTTGCCGGTCGCCGCACATGCATCACAGTGCGGCGTGGCGCAGCAGGTCGCCGATATGTGTCCGGGCTGACAGCAGCGGAAGCAAAGGCCACTGCGGTCAACCTCCGAGGCGCATTTCACAGATACGTGGTGCCCCACGAGACAGCGGTAGCACCTCAGAGGTCTGGGCTCCAGCAGCTTAACCTGCGCTGAGACCCAGCACACCAGAAGCCTTCGGCCCTCCACTACGGTTTTGGCCGCCGTAACAGGGCAGCACACCGTGGCGGCATGCATACCCTGTTGGTCCGGGCGTATGGCGCCTGACCTGACCTGGTCAGTAGTGCAACCCCCGGACCTGGCGACGGCGGCCACCAACTCCTCCTCCGATACCGAGTCGTCCAGACCCATGATGCGCAGGTCTGCGCATCTGACGGGCCTGGACACTCGGGCCTCGTCCGCGTCCAGGGACGCTCTGAGCTTCGCAGCCAGAGCGTCTGCGGTCGCGCCACTGGATTCCCCGGGCATCTCCAGCATACGGGCCCCCGTCTGGGTGACTTTGAGCCGGAGGTCCCCGGTGATCCCGAGCTCCCCGAGATCCACCGCCTCTTTCGCCTTCGCGAGCAGATCGCGGTAGGTAACGCCCTTCTTTTCCGCATCCAGCTGTAGTGTAATCACTACAGCTGCGGTCTTCGGGGCGCGGAGCCTAGCCGCGATTTTGCGCGCCCTGAACTAGCGCTGCTGCTCCTGCTCTTTGGCCTTTTTGGCTGCCTTCTTCCCCTTCTTTTTGTCCCCGACCACCTGCCAACCGGCTTCAGCCGCGGGAGGTGTAGGGAGCCGGGGGGGCGGCGGCGGAGGCGGCAGCTGGCTTGCCGCTGGCGCTGGCACATTCGCCGCAGGCACTGGGGCTGGCGCAGCCACCCCCTGTGCTGCCGCCTTGCCCTTTTTTGCCTTCGTCTTGCGTCTCTTTCCCGTCGCCGGCTTAGCCGGAGCCGGTTCAGCCGGTACCGGTTTTGCCGGAGCCGGCTTTTCAGGGGGGGGAGGGGCAACTGCAGCCCCGCCCGAGGGCTGGCTGGACGGCCCCGGCCTGTATGTGGCAGCTGTGGCCGCCGCGTACGAGACCGTTGCCGGCCTCGCCGCCGTCTTGTTTGCCCCTAGGGGGGGTGCAGGACGATGCCCTCCAACACGGAGAACCGGTGCTGGAAGGCAGCCAGCTCCTGCCGGACCAGGTTCAGAACCTGGTTCTCCAACGGCACGGGCTGGCTTGGGCGCTGCGTCTGGGGCGCCGCGCGAGAGGCAGGCTCACGTAGACTGGCCAGGTCTGCGCGGAGCTTCTCGTTCTCCTTCTGGAGAGTCTCCATGGCGGACGTCAGGCGGGCCACGTCCGCCCGCAGCTTCGCTACCTCGTTCGCATTAGGCTCGGCCCCAACAAAGTTGGCCTCCGCAGCCGCCATGATGGAGGCGGAGGCCGCGGCAATGGCCTTTAACTTTGAGGAGGCCTTTTGCTTGTGCGCCACGACCTTGATCGCGGCCTCCACCTCCTTTACGAATCTGGCCTTACGCTTCCCCTCGGAGCCGCCAGTCGCATTCGTCTCTTCGCCTGATACCCGAGCCGTATCGCCCGGGTGGCGCCCCTCCTCGGCATGCTTTGCCGCTTGTTCGGCCCTCTGATTGTCAGAGGGCCCCCTCCCCTTGCCTCTCAGCCCGCTCCGCCTGTTGGTGGGGATTTTCCGGGCCGAAGCCTCCTCTTCACCGGCTGACGACCCCTGGTCGCCATCCCGCCTGGACCGCTTGCGGAAGAACTTACTGGTCTCCGCAGTCCCAGGCTCCACGCGTCGGGAGCTCTCTGAGCCTCCCACGCTGCTCGATGCGGCGTCGGACTCTGTCCCCGCATCGTTCCTCCTCTCCTCTACGTTGCCGTTGCCGGCGGTTTTGGTTTTTTGTTTTTTGTTTTTCTTTTTCCAGGGGGTCTGCAGGTACCCTGGCGAGGAGCGCACTAGCGACTGATTTGTTCATAGAACCCCGTCAGCCATCCATCCCCTCGCGGTGCGTCGCCGCTTGAGATTCGGGGTAACTTTTTATAGAGGTTTTCTCCCTCGCGGTCCGGGCGGTTAAGCCAAGACCCTCGGTCCCTATCAAAGCCGCGAGACATGATCCACGACACTTCGATGGGATTACGAGACCGGCGGTGACAGCAAAGGATGAATCCTTCACTGTCTGCCCGGAGGCAGGGTAAGTGCACACCGAGCCCGCCCTCACTCCTCTGCTATGCCCTTTGCTGATCAGAGGGTCACGCAGAGGAACGCACCGTTGGTCCGAGACGGACCCCACCCATGTCAGAATAATTAGCCGCGGCAGTAACATTCCCCCAGGAATAAGAATTTCTTCTCATTTCTCGAGGAAGATTACTGCCGCGCCCAGGGTGCACCGGCCCAGTAGCTGCTCTTCCCTCCAGACGTATCGAGAGGGACCCGCAACTACCTGGCACACGTGGAGGACTTCTGACTTCGCACTCCATGCAGGTGGCTTAGGACCGTGCTTTGTGGCATTCTTTGGGGGAGGCCTATGTTCAGCAGTGGACTGGTGAAGGGCTGTAATGATGATGAATGATGAATGATGATGATCCTTAATAAAGAATCAAAATGCAGATGCGTTGTCACCCGTGAGTACTAAAATGGAATGCCACTGTATTAGTAATAATTTAAAATAAAAAATTTTGTACAGCCGACTTCAATATAAGTTATTAAGAATAACTTAAATAACTCAAAAACTATTGATCTGACCTTGATCAAATTAATATGAGACCACACGAGAAGTATCAGCTTTCATATAAAAAAAGAATCATCGAAATCGGTTTACCCAGTAAAAAGTTATGAGGTAACACACATAAAAAAACATACGCGTCGATTTGAGTACCGTCTCCTTTTTGGAAGACGGCAGAAAAGGGTCTCCGGTTCACTTCACTCACCATAAGAAACACAGCTGCATTTATCTGCTATTTTCCGCTGGTATTCTGTGAGAGCGTAGGCCTTCTTCGGTCGAGCTGACCCATTCGTGCTACAACTATACTACTAATATAGCTGCAGCTTGGCGCTACCACGTAAATTTTAATTTATTTATTATTTAGTACCACAAATCAAACAAAAATGTGCGTGTCAGCGTCAATGGAAAACGATAGTCTTAAAATATATACACTATGCAAAGGAAGTAAATAAACCCATATATTTATTTATTTATTTATTAGTTAAAATACCTTTATATATAAAAATTACGTGTCACATTGTTTGTTCGCGATAAATTCCTTTACTACTAAATTTATTTTATTGAAATTTGGTACATGTGTATTGCTTGCTTCAGTTTGAGAGACAATATAGTTTTTATCCCGAGTGACCCTCAATATTTTTATTGCGAATTTAAAGATTTTTTATGCGACAAAGTTTCGTCGGAAAAGGCAGAATATCGTCTACTGTTCTGGCTTTTCCGACAAAACAGCGGCAGCTGGTATTATTTAAAATATATTACATAACAATATTCGACATATATTACATTATTCATTTCGTGAACATTAACGTCATGATTAAATACTGTAGCAATATGTTGTTCACTTTACTCACTTTACTCTATATATAAATATGCTTGCATTATGTTTTATATAATAGGAACTGGGTAAATATATAATTTAATAGATAGCACGTCCTTAACATAGAATTACCAAATAGAACACTTTTAGTTAACGCTTGATTTTACTACCCATCTATTTTTCATACCGTGCGCTATATACGAAACGATTCTTAAGGATTAAACTCAAATGAACTCTAAAAACTTCATCTTTGACACATTAAACACTAGAAATTTTTTTTCAAACCACTTCAGTACTTTATCGAGATCTTCATTGAGGCCCATTATAGCTAGCTCGCTCTTCATGGGCTTAAAAGAAGTGTAAACTTGAGTGTCGTCTGCATATATATGGTATTTACAATTTTAAAGCAAACGGTAATGTCCAAAGTATATATAGAACAAACAGCATAGGACCCAGAATCGATCCTTGAGAACACCTCTCGTAACCTGCTGTGAATGAATTTTGTGAAAATTTACAAACATACAAGATATGCGCGAAAAAGATAACCCTTCCTTGGCAGTCAGGTAATAAATAAGAAACCATTTTTTTATTATGATAAAAATGACGGTATATCTACTATTTGGGAAAAAAGGTTCTTAAGTGGCAGTCTTGGAACAATAAAAAATTGTAAGGGGGTCCACTAAATGGAGTGAAAACCTGGTAAGAGATGCAAGGAAGTCTCGGGAAATACCACAAAGCATATGGTATTTCTTGGAGAAGTTGGGGCCTCTCAATACCACGTGGAAACTATTAAGTGTTCTTTTAACTAAAACAGATTAAGGATTATTTACGGATATGAATCTACCTTCTGTAATATATGTAAACGGTACCTTCCTTTTCTTACATATTTATATCTAATATATAAAAATTAGTTTTTGTTTGTTCGTATTTTATGCGCTGCAATATCATTGCATCTTTTACAAAAATTGGTAAAACTTTGTTAACATAACGCGAAGGTTTAAGGCATACAATTAACTTAACAATAGGTGGCGCGGGTATCGTATCGACAAATTTATTTGAAAGTTATTCATCACTCAACTTCAATGAATATATTATTATTTGCAATTAAACAATTTAATCCTTCGAAATTTAAAACGATATTTCCGCAATTATTTCTTCGCTAACGCACAATACCCAGTATTATATAATTGTCTTCATGCATTGTATGTATTTAAATAAATTTAATAATTAACAACTATAACTGTATAATTAAAATAGACATAATATTTATATCGAAGAAATAAACTGAAAAAGTACTATTTTGTTGTTTACAGATGGTTTATTCTGAGAAAACCTTTAGACAATAATGACTGTAGTAAAAGCAAATTTTCTCATCTCATAAACACGACACTTTTATCCTCTCATATTTAATTAATTTAAATATTAAACAAGCACCAAACTGTAATAATGAGTGCCAGTGCTCGGCGAAATCTGGGTGACACTTATTATTTAAAATGTGATCAAAGGTTTAACAAAAATTTTTAACGAATTTTTGAATATTCATTAAGGAAGTTTTTAAAGAATACCAGCTGTTCACGCAAAAGCGTTAGTGTCAGGCATTGACGTTATATAGCGCTCGGCTCGGCCTATCCGGGATGACGTTCGTGCGTGTTGAACGTCCGAACTTGCTGAACGGTGGGAGTCGAGAGCGAAAGATTGGATGTCTTCTTCGCGTCGAAAGAGAAGGCAGTCCGTTTTGTTTGGGAGCTCTTAGATCTAATTTTATGTTAGGCGCGTATAGTAAATATACCACTGGGAATGGTAGCGCGTGTTGAGAGTTTACCCGGGATTTTAGGTTTAACGCAGAATCTGTATAAGTGGATTCGACTGTATTAGTTACTAGTGCGGTAGTTAATATTCTAGAAATAACGGTGACCTTTGACCCGTACGTTCTGTGTTCATTTTCGCGAGTCAATCGTAACAAAGGAAGAAAGTGACTGCGGAAGGCGACCTTAGCTTGGAGAGGAGCTGAGGGCCGAACTGCTGCAGAGGGAACGGTCAAATAAGGTCAATAACACTACCAGCCACACCACTGACCTTTACTTTCTAGCACAATACACCCACACGAGACCTGACCGAATCCTGAGGGACCAGTCGCCTTGAATAGAGGTAAGTAAGCTCTGTTCAATAATTGTAACGCTCCCCCCGGATTGTTTAGTGTAATTAGACTTTTAACCCGTGGCGTGAGGACGCCCGACCAGCATCTGCCTGTAGCTTCTTCGTCTATGGGCCGCGAAGGATTCTACGCCTGGGATAGGCAGCTGCCGGCCGTAACATTTGGTAGCAGAGCGTGGTTCTGGGATCGATTCCCGGTCGATCCACCGACCATAGTATTTGATAAAAATTAAATAATTTTGGTGGCAGGGAGCGTTGGGTTGATTGGTTTAATTTTGTGTCTACAATCACGCCCGTCCGTAATACGTAAAAATATTTTTTTTTATTATATACGTAATAATAAAATTCCTTTCTTTGTTAGCTTGCTTTCTTGTTTGCGGGTAAATTTAAAAAACCGCTCCCGTTTAGCGCGCAAGCGGGAGATTGCGTCATGTAGGTAGATGGTTATTTTTGCGTAATCGGTTAATTATCGTTGCGGATAGTTCTGGTGTATTACTTATCGAAGGGTCGATTTCCGAGCAAGGCATTTTTTGTTGATGTGTATCTTCGTTATGTATCTTTCGTATTGTAATTTGTATTTGAACTAAAGAGTGGTAATTTGTATTTACGTAATTTGAATTTAACTTGATTTGATCGCACTAGTATTTGTTATTGTTAATTTGATTTACCTTTTCTTTTGTACTAACTTGTGTTTGATTTGATAAATAGCGGTTCTTATTTGTGTACATTCTATTCAACTCGATTTGATAGGAACTGCATTAGTTAGCTGTTAATTTTTTTTGTATTTTTTATTTGTTATTTTTGTAATTGTGCTCGAGCGGCGTCGTAATTTGTATTTAGTAGTGATGTCCTCGCCCAAGATGCTAATCCGTTGCCTGCGGGCTGAGTTACGCTGTGCCACCAGCGCCCATGCTTTGATAGGTCAACCGGATAGGGTCTATAATTTGATGAAGCGGTTCGAGCAGGTCGATGCTCGAAGGGCTGCAGTGGAGGAGGCTTACGCTGAGCTCGAGGATTCGGATGTGGAAAAGGGAGTCCTGGACTCCTGCTTCGCAGACTACGAGCAGTTCTTGTGGCTCACGGACGAGTTGATCGAGGCTGAAGGCAGGTATGCCGAGGAGGCGCGTGAAGCTTGGACGAGTGGCCTGCCCGAGTCCTTTCGGAAGCAGCTTCAGCCGGAGCTGTTGGGACGACTCCCAACTCTGGACTTGCCAAAGTTCTCCGGGGTCCTTTCCGAGTGGCTGACTTTCGTTGGTCTTTTCGACGGCCTAGTGGACGCCCGGAGTGACTTGACCCCGAGCCAGAAGATGGCGTACCTCCTGGCCTCACTGGAAGGGGAGGCCCTGGGCGTTGTCAGCCATTTGAGCTTGTCGGACGACGCCTACCAGACTGCTCGGGACCTCCTAGCCAGAAGATACGCCAACGTCCGGCAAATTGCGGACGAACATGTTAAGCAGCTTCTGAGCCTCCCGCTGCTTAGTGACCGGGCCCGATTACGTCCGGACCTGTTGGATCCAGTCTTGGTGGCCTGTAATACGTTGAGGCGGCTGGATTTACCAGTAGGCGAATGGGCCTTCTTGTTGCTCCGCATCGTGCTGTCCCGTCTACCTCTCGACCTTCAAATGCATTTTGAGGAGAGGTACGGCGGGGACGAGGCCTCCTATATTCCGCCCTTCTATGACCTGCTGCGGTTTTTGGAGGAGCAGTGCCGACAGATCGAGCACGCGGCGGGCACCGTCGACGACTTACGAGCCGTGCCCAGTGAGAGGCGAAATCCGCCGGGCAAGTCGTCGTCAACCCCCCCCCCCCCCCCTGCTCCTATTGTCGAGCATCGGATCACCGAGTAACGTCTTGCCCAAAATTATTAAGTAAGCCGGTTCCGGCGAGGCGAACTATCGCCAAGGAGCGCCGCTGGTGCTACTCCTGTTTGGAAGGGCACCTCCAGCGAGACTGTCCGCACCAGCGGCCCTGTCTGCATTGCCAGGGCAATCACAATGTCGAACTGTGCCTGGGTGCGAACGGCGTCTCCTCTCGGGGCGCTGCCAGGCCCTCGACCCCCACGGGCGGGGGCGCTCCGCCATGCCCTTGGACGGGCGACGCTCGGCGCCCGTCGGCTAGCCACCAGGCCCCTAGGTTTGAAAGGGGTCCCTCCCCCGATCAGTCGGGGGGTAATTCCCCCAGGGGCGGGGGTGTCATCACCCCCCCTCAGCGTGCGAAGAGGAACTTCACGGCCCCTCATCGGTCCGCTGGACCCTTCTCACTCCCGTTAGCTGAGTGGCCGCGACTGGTGTACCACTGTACCCCATTTGATGGAGGCGGCCCTAGCTAGCTGCCGCCTTAGCTCCCACCACGGCCGCCTCTACTGAGCCTTAAGCCGTCAACAGTCCACTTGTCAAGCTGTTCTGTTGCCGACGGCCTCAGTGAGGGCGTACAACCCGAGTGGCGACTGTTAGCGGTTGCGCTCTGTTAGTATCGGGTTCACGCGGTGTGGCCTCCACTTGGTGGTGGGAAGATTAGGGCCCCATGGAGCGTTGAATCACGCTCTCAAGGGGTATTGGATTTGGTTTGGTCGAGCACTTAGTTAAGAATTCTTTAAATTTAAATTAAAATGCTTTTGGGTTTTCCGCGAAATTCATATTGTAGCGGTTATGATTAAAAGAATTGAATTTAAAATACTCCTTTAAATGCTGCTGCATATGTTTTGTAAATACATTTGATCACTGCGTTTGTTGTTGCACGGAAAATTGAGATTAAATTGTGTGCCCTTTTTTAATGCTTGTGATAGTTTTTAATCATTTTGTTTTGTCATAAGGAAGGTTGAAATTAGATAACCCTGTGGTTGCCAAAGGAAATAGAAGTCAATTCTCTTTTGGTTTAGATTTTGTTGGCACTGTCTAAGATATTTATTTGAAATAAGAAATAGGGCTGTCCCTTAGGTTTATTGTTTTGTTTACTTTGCCAAGTTGACCTATGTGCATCGGTGATTACTTGTTTTAATTAATTCTGTAATTGAACATTGATGCTTTTGAAAAATTAGTTGAAATATGAGCATAGGATTACCTGCCTAAAGGGCAATCTGGTTTGTAGATTATCAGATGGAAATCAGCTGTCGCACCATTTGGCAAATGATTATAGGTGGATGGCTTGGTTATGCCTACTTGTTTGAAAATTCATACTAGGGACTATCTGTGCGTTTCGTTCAGCTCTCCACAGACGACGTTCATGGGGAATTTGGGGGTGCTCTCTGCACTGAAGCTTGAAGGTCCCTCTGGGCCGCTTCGTGTCGCGTCGCTGTTTGCAGACCTGATCCGGTCGAATTGCGGAACTAATCATAGGAGCGCAGATAGGTGTTTGAAGGAGGTCGTCTGACTTCTGTCTAGGAATAGGACTTATTTATGTGCTGCGATGTCCAGGAAGGGCATCCAGTTCGACTCTCTGGCTAGCCCACGTTGGGGCTGTAATTTTGAGGCGTTGGTCAGGGTTGCAAGATCTGATTGGGTGCGTAAGGTAGCCTAGTTTGGTTGTAGATTCGATCTTGCAACTTGCCGTCGCGACCCTGTAACGCTGGCCGGTTTGCTCGCGGACCTAAATCCTTATGTCCGGGACGGGGGTTTGTTCACGCAAAAGCGTTAGTGTCAGGCATCGACGTTAGATAGCGCTCGGCTCGGCCTATCCGGGATGACGTTCGTGCGTGTTGAACGTCCGAACTTGCTGAACGGTGGGAGTCGAGAGCGAAAGATTGGATGTCTTCTTCGCGTCGAAAGAGAAGGCAGTCCGTTTTGTTTGGGAGCTCTTAGATCTAATTTTATGTTAGGCGCGTATAGTAAATATACCACTGGGAATGGTAGCGCGTGTTGAGAGTTTACCCGGGATTTTAGGTTTAACGCAGAATCTGTATAAGTGGATTCGACTGTATTAGTTACTAGTGCGGTAGTTAATATTCTAGAAATAACGGTGACCTTTGACCCGTACGTTCTGTGTTCATTTTCGCGAGTCAATCGTAACAAAGGAAGAAAGTGACTGCGGAAGGCGACCTTAGCTTGGAGAGGAGCTGAGGGCCGAACTGCTGCAGGGGGAACGGTCAAATAAGGTCAATAACACTACCAGCCACACCCAAATACACATCACTGACCTTTACTTTCTAGCACAATACATCCACACGAGACCTGACCGAATCCTGAGGGACCAGTCGCCTTGAATAGAGGTAAGTAAGCTCTGTTCAATAATTGTAACGCTCCCCCCGGATTGTTTAGTGTAATTAGACTTTTAACCCGTGGCGTGAGGACGCCCGACCAGCATCTGCCTGTAGCTTCTTCGTCTAAGGGCCGCGAAGGATTCTACTCCTGGGATAGGCAGCTGCCGGCCGTAACACCAGCATTGCTAGCAAGTGACAGTATTTTATGAATAGTTGCATTTCACACACAAACGCCCATATACAATTATATCACAAGGACCAATCATTTAATAATTAAAAAAATCAAAAACCCGAGTGCAAAAAACAAAAGTTAAAAGTAATGCACTAGAACGGCCGAAACAAGAATAGAAAACAAATTGAAATAAAGTATTAACAATGTAAACTCTACTTCGGTTTAACAGACTATGAGCTGAAAGCCTAAGTTAAATATCCAAATTAAGTTTAGGAGAAGGCGGGACCCAATTGCAAGTTATAAACCAAAAGAAAATTAATGTGTTCCGCTTGCTACCATATATTTAATTTAGGTATTTAACTTAGACAATTTTATTTTAGACTTTTTAGTGTCCCGTCCCGACACACTTTTATGAAATAAATTTCATATCATATCACGATTTCTGACACAAACGTGGCCCATTTTACGTTTTTACCATTTTTTTTTTGGTACTCCACTCAATAGATTTAGTTATTTTTTTTTAATTTACCTATTAACATTTTGCGCCAAATTTTTTTTTTCAAAAAGCTGTTCTTAACACTTGGGTATCTGAGACGAATAAAACGATACCTTAATTGTCGAAATCTATCGAATTGGTTGAAAGATACGAGGTAATAAAGAAAATTTACAAACATACAAGATATGCGCAAAAAATATAACCCTTACTTGGCAGTCAGGTAATAAATAAGACACCATTTTTTTGCATTATGATAAAAATTACCTTATATCTACTATTTGGTGAAAAAGGTTCTTAAGTGGCAGTCTCGGAATAATAAGTTAACTGTAGGGGACTCCACTAAATGGAGTGGCGACCTGGTAAGACATGCAAGGAAGTCCCGGGAAATAACACAAAGCATATGCTATTTCTTGGAGAAGTTGGGGCCTCTCAATACTACGTGGAAACTATTAAGTGTTCTTTTAACTAATACAGATTAAGGATTATTTACGGATATGAATAACAACTATTTAATCATTATGGAAAGCCTGTTACTTATTATATAACAGTGGTAGAGCCACGCGGCAGCTTTTGCTGTCGCACGGATGGGCCGGCTCGAACCGGGGTGGTACCACGACCTCACAGAAAACCAGCTTGAAGTAGAGGTTTACCTCTGCGTTTCGCTAGGTGAGTGCAGGTGCCGGAGGCCCTTTTTACTGGAAATGAGGCATCCCATCTTAGTCCTCACGGGTAACAACGCATCTACATTTTGAATTGTAATAGAGGATAGATGTAGATGTCTATGGGCCGCAGCAACCACTTACCATCAGGTGGACTGTGTGCTCGTTTGTCACCCTTATCCTATAAAAAAAAATATTAAAATCTTAATAATAATTCAAGCACCATAATAAATGATTATTTATACGTTTCTATGGCAGCAGCATTTACTGTAACAATTCAATAATAATAAAAAACTGCGCTGAAAACTCACCTTTGAGGCAACTATGACAAATAAGGTCATCACTGCACATCAGCGTTGTAGTTTACTGCAACTCATGCTGAGTGAGGATCTTTTTGGACATGACTTATTACGAAGTACAAGGTTATTTTTTATACAACGATACCTCTAGGCTCAAAGGTCATAAAGGACATTTGGTCGAAAATGACTTTTTGACACTGTTATACTCAGCTTTTAATCCTCTATCGATCTGTATATTTCGTTTTACGATTTTCGCAAAATGTTTTGTCTTAATTTTTAAGCTTAGGTATTCCTTTCTTATCGTTGAATTTGATTTCTGTACTCCAGCTTCCAACCCCTACCTAATTGTAATGTTTCTAATACTAGTTATAAATTACTTATAGTTAAATACATTTTCCTAGTTTCGTGCACATCCATTCAGCGCAAAGCCCTATACTAGCCCTACACTATAGTAAGTATGGGCTGAATCACTCAGTCAGTTTCTCAAGGTACAGAAAAAGAAAGTCGAGAGCAATAATTATTATGAAACACCGCGTTGCATCGCATTGTTAATAGACTCGGCATTCTGTATGGGCTTGGATGTAAATTACTATTATATATTATATATTAAATACGAAAACCTAACGCACCTAAAAATATTTTGATGAAGCAAAAGTCTATTGAGAAGCTGCCAGCAGTCCCATCGCATTACAATAGAAAAATATCCACTAAAACTTGTCTTCCTCAGGAAATGAAAAACATAAAAACTTATATCAAATGTATTTAAAATATTGTACCAAATAGGAACAGCAGGTACTAAGTGAGAACGCATTCCGAACTGTTTTTAAAGAGTATAATATAAGCTTTCACGTACCTAAAAAAGACAAATGCCTTACTTGCGTCAAAGCAGAAAATAATAAAGACCAAAATGAGCGGCGAGGACAAGGATCTACTGAACTCTTATCACAAAGAGAAGAAAGCTAGTTATAAAAGTTTTAAGATACATTAAACCTTTGCATCCAACAATTTATCTATCACCGGCAGTTTTGATTTATAAAAAGTAATGAACACGCCACATGGACAAAAAAATGATATTGTACCATTCTATAAAATATTCGGTGTTTAGTTTCATCGTTTATGAAAGTCGCGCGCAGGATTTTAATTGTTATGCATCACCTATGTGATGGTAAATATGATGGTAGGAGAAGAAGCAACGAAATTGCAACTTGCTTAATGAAATATCTCGAGGAAAACACAAAATGGGCGTAAAACATCTGCTGATGTACTGCGATTCGTGTTGTGACCAAAACAAAAATAATAAAGTGTTGGCCAGTGTGAAACATTTCCTAAAACCAGCAATTAATTTGGAGGAAATTCAAATTACTTATTATTTTTTAAAGTGACTTTAGTTTAAGACTATCTTAATGCAATATAATAGTTACCTACATACTTTTACTACTTGGACAATAGCGTAAAAATCTCATCATTCTACGAACATATAAAGTGAGTAATAAGAATATTTATGGGATTTCATAAATTAAAACAAACGTTCATTTAAATTCAAATGCATATTGATATTTGACCCTTTGAGAAGTTGTAGATCTTATTTTACGCACGACCTTAACATAGTTCCTGATATCATCTACGAGATGGCGCCAAACTGTAAAAACTGTGGCAAGGACATTATTGAAAAGCATTTTCTAACTTGCGTAATATGTAGAAAATATTATCATTTAGATTACACTAGTGTCTCTTATCAACGTTTTGTTTTAACGACGCATGACAGAAAGAAAAATTATAAATGCTACACATGCCTTTCGCCTTCTTGTAATAAACAAACACCGCAAATATCAACGATCATTTCGCCAGAGCATCAAGACTATGTTATCCAATGTAATAAATATAAATTAAACGTCCATACGGCTAACTCCTTCCAAGAACTCTCTGATAAAGAAACAGAAGGTGACTACTCTTCTCTGACTTCAACTCCAATTAATACCTTAAATAGAAGCTATACAGAAATACAACGAAATACACATTTTAAAATTAATGAATTAAAAGAGAAAACCACAAGCTAGAAGAAAAACTGGAAATAGCGGAAAATGAAATTGAAAATTTGCTATCGGATAATCAAATGTTAAGCAAACGCATTTCCGAATATGAAATAAAAATTAAATAGTTAACTTATATATGCAAATCTACGACGAATAGAAGTGTTAAGAAAAAGAGAGATAAAAGTTTGACAAAAATTAAATTAGATTTTTCTCAAATGAAAGAAAATATAAAACTCCACGAAAACCATTCCACTAAACATACTAGAACACCAGTGCCAACTACCTCAGAACCAAATAGTTTTAATCAAACAGAACAACAAATCGATGTAAACTAAAAATCTAACAGTATTCGCGAAACACCGATAGATGGCAGTAACATACACAAGCAAAATAAAAACAGATTTATTTACATTATCGGAGATGAGCAACTAAAGGGACTGTCAGCTTCACTTATAAGTACCAGGCATGGTAAGTGGAATGATGTCTTTATTCCCACGGCTTCAATCCTATCCGGAGGTACTAGTACAGATATATTAAATTACTGTGACTTAATAATCGAAAAATTGACAAATAATGATATTGTAATTTTAGGTATAGGCAATAATGACAAAGACATATATAAATTACATTCCAACATTTGTATAGCTTTAAGCAAATTACGTCAAGTTTCCGTTTTTTTAACTCCTATATGCCATAATCCTTATTTTGATAAAAACATTAAATTTTAATCTAAAATTATGGACAAAACATTTTGTCAATTGTAAAATGATCAATATGAATGACGAATATTTGAATGCACTTAATTTCATAAAAAAACATTTGTAATAAAATTAATTTATGTATCGATTATATGCAATATAAAAAAAAATTAACAGTTGAAAATATTAAGAAATTTTTAAAAAGATCACCTACTATAATCAATGAAACAAAAAGAAAAGAAAATAAATACTCAAAATTGCTAAAAAAAAGGCACTATACCTTATTACTTTCATCTTATGTCCCAAAAACAAACAAAGAAAATTATTAATAAATATAATAATATCCTAACTCCTAACCATGTACCTAAAAAAGGTACAATACCTTTCTATTTTAGTAACATCACCAAAAAACAAAAAATAAATACTCAAGTCGAGATAACAACGAAAGCATTCAACATACGATGAATTCTTTTCAAAGTAACAAGGACATGTTTTTTCGAAACAAATAGCAAGTACTTTACAACTTTTCACCAGAATATACATGGATTGCTGTCCGAAATAGAACTAATAGAAATTACCCTTTTGGAGATAAAAAACCATATTAATCCCGATGTACTATGTTTTACCGGAACATTTGTGAAATCAGGAGAAGAAAAAATATACTCATAAATAATTATGAGTTAGCTACATCATTTTCAAGATCATCCAAAAAGTGGGGGTAGTTGTATATTAGTGAAAAAAGGTCTTAAATTTAAGAAAATAAAGTAATTCGATGCATTTGCTATGACTTACCACTTTGAGTGTTGTGCAATAAACCTTATTAATAATAATTTAATAATTGTTTGCATATATAGAATTCCGTCAAAAATAAAAAGTCATTTGGAATATTTTTTTAAAAATTTGACTCATTAATTAATAAATATATATTAAAACATTCAAAAAAGAAGATAATTATTACTGGAGACATAAATATTAATATACTTGAAACCAATCAATACACCACATGTCTTAAGGATATTCTGAAGAAATATAACCTTCACTTTGATATAAAATAACCAACTACAGGCAAATCGTGTCTTGATCTTATTATATGTAACATTAACGAAGCAAAATAAAAGTAAAAACCAAAACATTTACTAAACTAACATGGATATCCAAAGGCTTAAAAACAGTTGTAGAACTAAACGTAAACTTCGATACAAGTTTTATATGACTAGAACAATTTTTGATCGAATTAAATATATAAATTACGATAAACTATTAAAAAAATGTATAAACATTGCAAAACGAACAACAAACAATAAATTTGTATTAAATAATAAAAATATATGTAAAGCTACTTGGACAATTATAAAAAATGAGACTAATCGTGTATATACTAAAAACTACATAAATAAAATAATAAATAATGGAAAGGCGGTAACGGAACCTGCTGAAATAGCATCTATTATAAATAATTATTTTATTAACGTAACAAATCTGATAAATTATAAAATAGAAAATACAACTGACATGAAATAACCTCAATCAATTTTTCTGACTTCTATAAATGAGAATATTATCAAAAAAATAATAATGTCTTTAAACAACACAAAATCTGAAGGCTATGATTCCATATGTACTAAAATAATTAAATCGTATAAGAATGAAATAAGTGAAATATTATCATTCCTGATAAATCTTTCACTAGAGTCAGGGACTTTTCCTGATAAATTAAAACTTTCAATAGTAAAACCTTTATACAAAAAGGGAGATAAAAATGATATAACCAACTATCGACCAATGAGGGCTAATAATCTTCCACTCACCAGATGTCGCTACTAGCGACTGAGGTAAAGTTTTTTGTTACACAGTGTCATTTAATTGAGAAATTAGTTTTAAATAATAGTTTATCATTGTCTAGAGTATTATATTATATATATAACACAATGCGTCAGTGGTTTGATTTTTAATTTTTTGCACATTATAACTATTTTTTTTTAAAGTCGTCTTTTAGTTATATTTATAGTTTGGTTTATTCATTTCTAATGTAATTAATATAAAATATAACTAATAATACAGAAAGAAACCTTAAAGATTACATTTTCCTAAGAAATTAACGTCCCCGCTATGAAATCCGTCAAATATTTTACCTCACTCGAAAGTAGCGCCGCCCTGGTGGCAAAAAAAGTCGTGGATGCCCTCATTGCACTAGTCCCAGTCCTTTCAAAATTATTTGAAAAGGTGATGCATTACCAACTTACTTCCTTTCTTAGTAAATCTAAGGTGTTAAAACAAAATCAGCATGGTTTCCAAAAAAATAAATCCACAACATATGTTGCGTTTACATACGTGAAGGAAGTCTTGCAAAATTTAAATCAAAGAAACTATACAACTGTAGTATTTCTTGATATGTCTAAAGCCTTCGATCGCGTCTCACATGATCAGTTACTTACCAAACTAGAAGCTAACGGCATAAGGGGAAAGCTATTTTAAAAATAGGTCACAGTGTGTAAAATAACACAATTAAATTCTTACAACATAGCTCAGGTATATAGAGATAAGATCGGAATTCAAAAATAATAATTTCGGTGTTCCCCAAGGTAGTATACTCGGACCATTGCTGTTTATATTATATATAACCTGACATCTCCAACTACAAAACTACTTTATTTGCAGATGATATCTCGGTGACGATTACAACTAGTAAAAAAAGTACACTTGATCAACACAAAAGGGACATAGTTAAAACAATTGATTCATTAAATAAATGGCTCAACAAAAATAATCTACACATTAGTTTAAGTAAAACAAATATTATTAATATTAATAACTTAAATTCTGAAATAAATATTGAATATAAGGGACAACTTCTGCGGAACGCTATTAGTACGACATTTCTAAGTTTAATTATAAACTCAAATCTAAATATGAAAGAACATATCCATAAAGTGAGTAACAAAATTAACAGATTTGTATACGTGTTACATGAATTGACAAAAATAGCAAACAAAAACACTGCGATCACAGCGTATTTTGCTTATGTAGAATCTGTTATCAGATACGGCCTTTTAATGTGGGGTAATGGCACAGACTGTCAAAAAGTATTTTTAGCTCAAAAGCGCTGGTAAGTACTTGAAACAATTTCAAAAAGTAAGCGCTTAAAAAAATAGCTATGTAATGTGCAACACTATTTATAACAATATACCCTCACATATTAAGCAATTACCATTCAACAAGTTTAAAATTTCATTACGACGATGGCTTGTAGAAAAAACATTTTACACAATAAATGAGTTTTAAATTGTAGTGATTAAGTACCTGTTGTCGATGCATGAATTAATTTGTTTATATTAATTTATTTATTTATAAAATTCGTAAAAGGATATTTTTAGTTATGTGTTTTAAATTAAGTTTAGAAACTAATTATATTATAAAAACTTTTGGACATTTGCATGCTGTTGAAAACAACTAAATAGGTTTCCTCAACACATTCTTTATAACACCAAGAAGAAAATATTTTTGTACCTATTTACTCGCAAATAAAGAATTTGAATTAGAAATGGAATTTAAAGAAAGTAAGAAGAAATACCATGGTAACGGCGGGGCAGGGGGTGCTAAGAATCTCCGGTGGAGGTTCGGTTGCCACCTGCGACGACTCGACCTGGCAACGTACAACGCACGCACCCTGAGAACTGACGGGAAGATCGTGGAGCTGGAAGAAGAGATAGACAAGTTGCGCTGACATATTATAGGATTATCCGAAGTCCGAAGAGAGGGGGAGGACACGGTAATCCTCGAATCCGGCAACTTGCTTTATCACCGGGAGGGCGACCATCTGTCCCAAGGAGGTGTCGGATTTATCGTCCACAAGTCTCTCGTTAACAATGGGTTGCGTACCTTATACTCAGAATCACCAAACGGTATTCGCTGAAGGTCATACAGGTTTACGCACCAACCTCGGCACACCCCGATGATGAGGTGGAGGAAATGTATGAGGATATCTCTAGGGCCATGCATTCCTCCAAAACCCAATATACGGTGTTAATGGGAGACTTCAATGCAAAAATAGGCACAAGAGAGAACGGTGAGCTGAAAGTAGGGAAATTTGGAATAGGGCAACGGAACCCAAGGGGCCAGCAGCTGGCCGACTTCATGGAGAAAGAGGGACTCTTTTTGATGAACTTTCTTCAAGAAGCGGCCCCACAGGAAGTGGACCTGGTCGAGCCCCGACGGTTCGACAAAAACTGAGATAGACTTCATTATGACGACCAGATGACAACTGTTCAGTGATGTCTCAGTGATCGTGAGGGTGAAAACCGGCAGCGATCACCGAATGATTAGAGGCACACTGAACCTAAATGTTAAGTTGGAGAGGTCTCGTCTGATGAAGTCAACGCTCCGTCCCCCTCGTGCTCTGATCCAAAGTCCCAAAACCTTTCAGCTCGAGTTACAAAACCGTTTTCAGTGCCTAGAAGACTGCAATGAAGTGGACGATATGAATGACAAGCTTGTGGAAACTGTCCATGCGGTCGGAGCTAAGTTCTGCAAGACCCGCCGCAGAAGAACACAAAAACTCTCCGATCACACTCTCAATCTCATGGCTGTTAGACGGGAGATGAGGCTACATTCTTCAACAGATTTGACAGCATACAGGCAACTGAACAGACAGATCTCCAAATGCATGCGGCGGGACTTAAGCAACTTCAATACAGCTCGTATTGAAGAAGCGATCGAGCGGAACCAAGGCTCCAAAGTCTTTGCCAGAGATCTGTCTGCCAGAAAGAGCCAACTGTCAAAGCTGAAGACCGAATGTGGCAGCGTCGTTTCCGGGGCACCTGAGATTTTGAGTGAGATTGATAGGTTCTATGAGCAGCTGTACACGTCATCGTTGGAGCCACACGCAAGTGTGAGTAACGATCCAAGAGCGATATCCCGGACGTCAGTCTGAGCGAGATTAGAATGGCTCTCCAGCACATTAAAAACGGCAAGGCCCCAGGCGAGGATGGTATTACAGCGGAGCTTCTGAAAGCGGGTGGAAAACCGGTACTTGAAGTCCTTCAGAAGATCTTTAATTCCGTCCTCCATGGTGGCATTACACCGGAAGCGTGGAGCAGAAGTGCGGTGGTCTTGTTCTTCAAGAAAGGTGACAACGCTCTCTTGAAGAACTACAGACCGATTTCCCTTCTGAGCCGCGTCTACGTGCTGTTTTCGAGAGTCATTACGCATCGTCTCGCGCGCAGACTTGACGACTTCCAGCCTCCCGAACAAGCCTGTTTCCGAAAGGGCTTTAGCACCATAGACCACATACATACCCTACGGCAAATTGTACAGAAGTCCGAAGAGTACAATTTGCCACTATGTCTGGCGTATGTGGACTATGAGAAAGCCTTTGATTCCGTCGAAATTTGGGTGGTGCTGCAGTCCCTTCAGCGGTGCCAAGTTGACTGTCGGTATATCAAAGTGCTGAAGTGTTTGTACAGTAGAGCTACGATGGCTATCCGAATACAGAACCAGAGTACGAAATCTATCCAATTGCAGAGAGGTGTAAGACAGGGTGACGTTATATCCCCGAAACTCTTCACCGCTGCATTGAAAGACGTTTTCAAGCTTCTGGACTGGAAAGGATACGGTATCAACATCAATGGCGAGTACATCACTCACCTTCGATTTGCCGACGAAATAGTTATTATGGCAGAATCGCTGGAGGACCTAAGCACTATGCTCAATGACCTCAATAGTGTCTCCCAACGGATAGGTCTTAAGATGAACATGGACAAAACAAAGATTATGTTTAATGTCCATGTCACACCTATGCCGGTAGTTGTTGGGAGCACTAAGCTCGAAGTTGTTGACGAGTATGTTTACCTGGGACAAATAGTCCAACTAGGTAAGTCCAACTTCGACCGAGAGGTCAATCGACGGATTGAACTCGGCTGGGCAGCGTTCGGGAAGCTACGACACATCTTCTCGTCAGACATACCTCAAAACCTTAAAACGAAATTGTACAGCCAGTGCGTGTTGCCAGTGATGACTTATGGAACTGAGACGTGGTCCTTCACTGCTGGCCGTATGAGGAAGCTCAAGGTCGCTCAGCGAGCTATGGAGAGGGCTATGCTCGGAGTTTCTCTGCGTGATAAACTTAGGAATAAGGATATCCGCAGTAGAACCAGAGTACTAACCGACATAGCCCAACGGATTAGTAAGCTGAAATGGCAGTGGGCCGGCCATATAGCTCCAAGAACCGACAACCGATGGGGAAGAAAGGGTGCTCGAGTGGCAGCCTCGTACCGGTAGGCGAAGTGTAGGGCGTCCCCCCACGAGATGGAGTGACGACCTGGTAAGACATGCAGGAAGTCGATGGATGCAGGTGGCTCAGGACCGTGCTTTGTGGCATTATTTGGGGGAGGCCTATGTTCAGCAGTGGACTTGTGAAGGGCTGTTATGATGATGATAATGATGAGAAGAAATATGAGTAAATAAATCATCATCTGTTAATTAAAGAAGTGAATAAGCTTGACTAGAGAAGTCAATAAAGATGAAATAAGAAAAGAATAGATAAAAGGAAAGTAAGAAAATTACGTTACGTACCAAATATTAATTTATAATTTAAAGATTTAAATCTTTGTGTTCAATTCTTATAAAAATATCTTAATTTGATTCCACAAATATAAGTTTTATTTGAATAGTATATTATTTCATTATTATTTGTAAAGAAAATACAATACATACTTAATACTTACTTTTTTAATACTTAGATTTAATAACTAATTTATCCTTGCAGAATACGTTAGCGGATAATCCTTAAGAACCCAAAACTTATTACAGTTGTTGATCTCGTATTTCCTAATTGTGTTCAGTTTTGTGCAGCAAAGTAGACTTACGCCATACATAGGGTGAAAATTTGAAAGGTGTAAATTACATTTATTTTTTAATTTATGATCGTAAAGAAAATCTATCTGGGTAAATACAACACTAGAGTAAGTTTTCAACACTACCTTACAAAATACTATAAATGCTAAGCACTATCTTCCTAGGTTTATTTAAATAACTCGAGAAATAAAAATGCTAGAGTAAAAATAAAATTATTTTTTTTCGTTTTTTTTTGCTTCTCCTGAAAAGTCACCTTTTGTCCTTTACGACTTTTGAGTATCAATAAGGTCGGGAAAAAATTTTCTTCATATTTTATCTATAAATTCAAGATTTTTTTAAAAATTTTATTACATTTAATTATTATTTATGTGCCATTTTGTTTGTTAACTTGTTGCCATCTTAAAGGTAGTCACATAATTCCGTGGCTGTAGAAAACTTGGGATTTTTGATTAAAAAAATGACAATTAGTTTTGACAGTCCTCTCTTGATGCTAGCCTAACACCACTCAAAGAGTTCTGAGGAGACCGAAACAGGTGAAAATCTGAAGGTTTAAGGTTGGGAATATATGGTGGATATATTAACACTTCCCTCAAATAAGCTCTCTCAATTTTGCTGAGTGTCCAAAGATGTGTGTGGTCTGGCGTTATCATGATGAAAGACCATTCCTTTTCTGTTGATTGGCGGTTTTTCTCAATTATTGCTTGAGTCTCATCAGTTGTTGACAGTAGAGACCCGAATGGATGGCTTTGCCCGGTGATAAAAACTCATAATAAACGATACCCTTCCAATCCCTCCATGCAAACAGCTTCACCTTATGGTTGATGACAGATGACAGATAACGCAATTAACTACCCTGTCAAATTTCTTAATTCACTGAAACCATCGGGTCTTCCACAGCAAAAGCTTATTCTGCGCGTGTTCACTCCTGATATGTTGTTGCGAAATTTAAAACCTCCTCAATTGTGCAACGGAACCAGACTAAAAGTAAAAGCGTTACATCGCAATGTAGTGGAAGCAACAAATATAACTGGACATCCAGTGTCTGTGTCAGTCCAGGGGAAACTGTATTTGTACCGAGAATTCCCTTGATCCCGAATGATCTTCCCTTTGAATTCAAACGAATACAGTTTCCCCTCAAAGCCTGCTTTGCAATGACCATAAACAAATCACAAGGGCAGACATTGAAATTTGTGAGATAAAATTGTTTTTCACACGGGCAATTCTATGTGGCTTGCTTACGCGTAAGCTCGCCCAGTTGTCTGATAATTTTGGCACACAATAATAGATTAGCAAAAAATGTAGTGTATAAAGAAGTTTTGTAGTTTACTAGCTCTTGCCCGCGAAATCCAGTTATAATTGTGGCTTGTACCAGCAGACTCTTTTTCAGACATGGGCGCGATATAACCGAACTCCATGCGGACGAAGTCACGGGCAAAAGCTAGTTCCATAATAAAACCGTGTAAAATTTAAATTTAATTTATTGTATTATGTATTATATAAAATGTATATATATATATATATGTATTATATATGTATTATGTAAAATGAAAATGAATATTACATATTTATTAAATCATGTCGAGAATACATTTTATAAAATTGTTTTTATTAGTATCTTCAAAAATAAATAAAGTCGAACAGTTCAAGCGCTTGCACTCAACTGGCCAGTGCCCGCCGAAACAACGAGTATACTCGTATTAAGGTTGAACGTACGTTTTATGTTCTAAAAATTCTACCCGGTTTAGTGCTGTTCTCTCAACAAAAGCGGGGATTGAGGTAACGTTTTCATAGCTATACACCGTACTACAAGACGGCCTTAAGCGATGCTATTAATATTGCTTTAGAAATTAAATTTTTTGCAGGCTTTTATGATTAATTACTAATTTATTTCCCCTATATGAAAAATCTATGGGGAGCCTTATGTTGCTCAGTAGACTTTAATAGAATGTAATTAGTGATTTCATAAATTAATTTCATGATATTTGGCCAAGGGATTCATTCAAAGCTCTTTTTAAAGATCACAGTTAATTTTGCGTAATATTACTGTGTGAGTATGCCATTGCATCATCATCTCAATGACAGGATTATAGAGCACTATTATGTGCGCAACATTGAAATACCGCCGAATTCCTGACTCCGGGTTGCTATTGAGAATTGGCAGTAGCAGCAGGCAGGATGACTCTATAAATAAATAAATTTTTGACCTGACCCGTGAAACGAACCCGGGACCTTATGACCAACAGTCACGCTAACGACCACGAGACCAATGAGGCAGTCAAAAACTATATTGTGGGTGTAAGGAGTAAGGAGAATTCGCCGTTTAGTTGGTTTAGTCTACTTTAATTTGTCACGACATTATTATTATTATGGGATATCTATAAAGTTTTCTCATCTGGTTGGGCAATTAAATATATAATTGTAAATGAACATGTTAAACATACGTAAATATCAATAAAATAAAATAAATACATAAAAAATACATAAATATACAAAAATCCAACCAGATGGAAGCCCTCGGCTGGGGAGACCAAACGGCCGAGGGTTAGGGGGAAAGGGAAAGAAACCGGCGGACGATGCGGGCGGTATCGAGGAGCATCGTCTTCTGCATTTGAGCTTGGAGCGGTCCGTCACGGAGTCCTAGTCGCCTCAGATGACCCGAGAGGCTGACTGGGATTAACCCGTTCGCAGAAACGATATCAGGAATAATTTCGGCCGGCAGACCACCCCACATGTCGGTCACCCCGTGAGCCAGGTCCAGATATTTTGTCAGCTTATCTGTTATGGCTTTCACGAGGTTCTCGTCATAAGGAATGGTAATGTCGACCAAAATATCCTTGACTGTACCCAACAGCCTAATATCACCTAGCAAAATTTCAGGCTAATTCGCAAGAATAGTCCTGTCTGTGATGATGGCCCAGTCCCTGATAAAGCCTGGCGCTGTCATTCGAGCACGGTTTCCGGCAAGTACTTATAATATGGCAGTTTCCGATTCACTAGACCGTATTTCAGAGCGAGCTCCTGTTGTAGAATCCTGGCTACTAGGTTGTGTCTGTGCAAATACTCAGAGTTAGAAAGCGCCGAACAATCGGAGATGACATGCCTAAGTGACTCACCGGGATGGCGACAAGCTCGACAGATGTCCACGGCGACAACCTTTAGGATGTATTTCCGATAATTGTTGGTCTTAATAACCTGATCCTGTATTGCACAGACAAAACCCTCAGTTTCCCCAAAGAGGTCACCGAAACGTAGCCAGTGGAGGGAGGCGACTATGTCTATGAAAGGCTCATGAAGGGCCTTGTAGAACCTCCCGTGGAGCTCCTTCTCCTTCCATACGGTCTCCCGGTCGGAAATGCTCTGTACTGCCGGGTCTTGCCGTTGCTCGTTGGCTAAGGATAGATGAGTTAGCCCTTTATCACAAGAAATAACTAAGAATTATTATTATTATATTATAACAATAATAATAATTATTATTATTCATGTGTTTAGTTCTATGATACTAAGTTAATGACATTACTTTACCTTTTAACGTCACAGTATTACAGCTTTAAAGTTGAAAACATTCCATGCGCACTCCTTCTGTAGAATGAAATAATATAAACCATTACTCTGTTTAAAATTAAACGTGACACCTCACGACACGCCTTTTTCCGAGTATTTTACTAGACTAACTTTTTCCGTATTCGCGTAGCGTGCTACACACAAATTTAATTTTGAATTAAAGTACATTTAAATGCAAAGCCCAGAGAAGAAGGTAATTAAGCTGAAGAAATGTACTGAAAATATTCTTAATTCTAAACCTTAATTCTTTTTACTTCAGTGCAGTTGAAGTAGATTACTTAGTATAAGTCATGGGCACTTGAACAAAATTACCTGAAGCTGAACAACCTTATTAAAAAATTCACAATCCTTATATTAATTACTCTAACATATCTACAAATATACATAATAATATATAATTATTTTATAGACTTTATCACAGTACCATATACAATGGTTTCTTGATATAAAATTTGTCGTTGCCATATACGAGTACATCATCAGTCTGTTAAAATTAACTGCTGGACATGGCAATCTCTTGTTGTAGGGTAGATTTGCCTAAATCCTCACGCCGTCACAGAGATAATGTTTAAAAAAGGCGATAGGTGTATCATTCGGTAAAGAACCGCCGTGTAAAATATGGATTTTTAATTTAGCTAAATAACGCATAATAAATAAAAGCATTTAAATTTACTAATTAAAGAATCTGACATGTTTGCACGCGGAATGTTAAAAATTATCCTTTTAATTGATTCCGCTGCACTTTAAACGATTTCATCCTCGATTTGACTCTGATCGGCCAGTCCAAGTAGTCGATTGCACTTATGCTTAACGTAAGCGATTTATAAAACGGGCCAATGCAGTCACGAGTGTTGCTCCGTTGGAGGACAATTATTAACGATTCTACTTTCGTTTTAGTACTTGCCCTTTCGTTCACAATCTTGTCTATTGTGAACTAATTTGAATATATTTATTTTAAATAACTTAAAGTTGAAGTCAAAGTTTTGATACAGATAGAACTAGATAAACATGAAAAATATTACTCATTAGATGAGTTCATTCCAATATCAGCATTAGACTACGCTATGTTATCTAATGTGGATAATACTTGAAATCACATTTGGGGTACGTTTAGGTTTGATTGCATCGTAGTCATACATTTTAATTATCACTTTTATTTTATTTACTATAATAACAGCAATAAATTCAATAAAGATTAACTGAGTTTATTTTACGTACAATTAATAAATTAACAAACATTGTAGTAACTATATTTTGTTCGTTATACTTAAGTATATGTCTAATATAATGTTCGTTATAACATAAAATACTTTTATGATTAAATGAAAATTATTATTGTGTACGATGTCAAAAGAAATACTTTGAAAATTACATTACGCATTCTAATCGGTAAAATTTAGATTGATGATTCACGAGGTTTTTGGGATTTCATATTTTCTTGATTTTTTTTTTTATAGGATAATGGTGACAAACGAGCACACAGTCCACCTGATGGTAAGTGGTTGCTGCGGCCCATAGACATCTACATCTATCCTCTATTACAATTCAAAATGTAGATGCGTTGTCACCCGTGAGGACTAAGATGGAATGCCTCATTTCCAGTAAAAAGGGCCTCCGGCTACCTGCACTCACCAAGCGAAACGCAGAGGTGAACCTCTACTTCACGCTGGTTTTCTGTGAGGTCGTGGTACCACCCCGGTTCGAGCCGGCCCATCCATGCGACAGCAAAAGCTGCCGCGTGGCTCTACCACTGTTAAAATTTTTTAAGATTTTGTATTATTTTAACATATTTTTATTTATATAGTAGTAAATATAGAAAAGGCACTATTTATTACATTACAAACAATTTTATTTGCTCCTTTCATTCATACATTACTTCCATTACAGCCTATATAAACCCGCTGCTGATCATAGGCCTCCCCCATAGATTGCCTGGAGGGATTTTACCTTAGTTGACACGCTTGGCGGGCAGGTTGGTAACCGCAGGTTGTTATTATTTTGAGTTGTTATCGGAAAGATGCTGCTGTTCATCTCCTAATTCACCCTTTCGTTTATCCTCTGTCGCCTCTTTTGACACCCACGGGGCGATATGGGATAGTGGATATTCTTACACCGCCACTATGCGGTTGAATGTCAGAGTCAATAAACATTTATTGCATTATATCTGATAATGTATGCTTTTAAATATTTTCTAGTACAATTTCTCAATATGAGAAGTAGTATAATGAAACTATACAAGTACGTATTTAGTATATTTTATACGTGGTAGAGCCATGCTGCAGCTATATTAGTAGTATAGTTGTAACACGAATTTGTCGGCTCGACCGGGGAGGGACCACGCTCTCACAGAATACCAGCGTAATGTAGCAACTTAAAACTGCTGTGTTTCGTATGGTGAGTGTAGAGAACCGGAGACCTTTTTACTGGAAAAGTGGCATTCCATCTTAGTCCTCGCGAGTGACAACGCATCTGCATTTTGTTTCGTAAACGAGGATATATGTCCATAGGCCAAAGCAATCACTTACCGTCAAGTGGAATCTGTGCTCGTTGTCACCCTATCTTAAAAAAATATTTCTAATAAGATTTAGTGATAATAAATTTATCGAATATCGACTCTATTATTTTTGTCTCTCACAGCGTTGGTCCCAAACGCATAAGTCACGCCATTTGTCTCTAGGGAGGTCACCACCTTCGAACTGAACTATGGGCCACCAACATTCCGTAGAATAAATGTTTGCTCTCCCAGATAAGGGATCGGAAAGAATAAATTTCATACAGGTCGTTTGTCATGAGACAATTACGTAAAACGGTAGTTTGTATTCCTATTAATAACCAATAGACCTCACCCGCCTAGAATCATAAGTAAAATATGGTGTGGTCATATTAATATAACATAAGATTTTTGTAAAATGAATGACTGAGAATAAAATTTGTATTTATATGATTAGTTTTATACAATCTTACTGTTATTAAAAATGACAGAATCTGTTTAGTTAATACTTGTTTCCTCCTCTTCCTTCTTTTTTAATCCTTTTGACATTGGCCTTTAAATTACTTGAAAGTGTTGTTCATACTGATGACACAGCTCTCTGTTTATCCTCTGTTTCCAACACCTGGGAGAATGTTTTCCGGAAATCTCAGGCTGTTTTTAATATTGTATGTACTTGGCTTAGTGCGAACTTACTTAATCTAAATTGTAAGAAAACTAAGTATATGCCTTTTGCTATCCGTACCTCATCTTTACCTGGAGACATACACAAAATCGTTGCTTATTGTTGTAGTATTCCTAACACTTTCCAATGTTCCTGTACCGTTTTGGAGAAGACTAACAGTATCAATATCATATATTATTTGAAAACACCTTAACATTCCAATCTCATATTAAAACACTATGTGGTAGGGTGCGCAAATTAATTTTGTATTTAAAAAATTAAGATATTTTGCTAATAGAGAAGTCCTAAAATTGGCTTATTATGCCTTGTGCCAATCTTTATTAACATAAGGAATTGATGACTGGGGCGGAGCCGCCAAAACACATATTGTTGAACTAGAATGCGCGCAAAGATCACTTTTAAAAGTTATCAATTTTAAACTTACCTATATCCAACTTTAGATCTGTATAAAATAGGCGATGTTCCTACATTTCGACAGTTGTTTGTGCTGCATATAGTTTAAAGACACACAATTACAAAAATGACTCAAAAGGAACATCGCCGTAATCATCTTGCAACTTTCCTTGCAACACGTCTTTTGTAAGGAAATTCTTCACGTTTTGGGACCGTATTTGTATAGTAAATAACACCAAAAGTTGTCTATTTATGAAGTCAACAAATGGTCATGTAAAAATGGACTCGTGAAATATCTTCAGACTCTCATTCTCATCGTACACAAACACTGAACAATTACTCCAAATAATCTCATAAATACACACGGACATACAGTTATTTCACGCACTCATATACGTACATACATACATGGTTTTTATTTTATTCGTTTCTCTATAGCCAAACTGTTCAATATAATATAATTTCTAACCATAACAAATGTGATCTATGTATATTATACTAAGTGCCTATTGAATTCGGGGGGGGGGGGGGGGACCTGTAATACGGGTCTTTGAACCTATACGGCCACCAGTCTGCCACGAATGAAATAATATGTTTAAATAGAGACATAACACTAATGTATGTTCCACGTTGTTTGTCCTGAGAAATAAATAAATTAATATATTATATTATACTCATTACACCAGGCAAGATTTACGACTACAAAAAAGTTTTTTACGTGGTAGAGCTACGCTACAGCGTATTATGGACGGACAAGTCTGCTTGCCCGGGGTAAGACCACGCTTGCACAAAATACCAGCTTAAAATATCAGCGTGAAGCCACTGTGTTATAAGTATGGTGAGTGACAATAACTGCTTCCCCCTTTTAACTAGTTATATGGTATTCCATCTTAATAATTCATCTTCTTTAAGATTGATTTTCTGCTCACTTTTCACCAGTATTTCTATAAAATATCCTCGCATCGGAAGTGTTATATTGCGTATTGTTGGTTTTTGTTTGAATCTGTGAAGACCGTGTACAGTTGTTCTTCAGAACCGTGAAACTTGGAAACTTTGTCATTTTTGGAAGGACTTAAAAGTTTAGTTTACCTCATAATATAATACACAACACTCAGAGTTATGATAATATGCTCCTTTAATTGTGTTGCAAATAGCAAAGTTTATGCTTGTGGTAAAGTTGCCGACCCATTTTTCAATTTTTCATACAAACTTGAAAATGTGTGTCAGGGTTGTCAAAATCCTTGATTACGTACTTTACTTACTTTTTTTAATTTAAATCTTGTCACAATAATTTTTTTAAACAAAAATAGATAAAAAAATACTAAACATAAATCTTTTATAGTATAGATCAAAAAAGGAAAAGGAATTATTTTTAACAAGTATTCGTTTTTTTTATTAGACATACCTAATCATCATTTTATTATGATAGGTGAAAAAATAATAATCGTAATCAATCTAAATATTGTTTATCCACAATAGCAAAACATTTATTATCATTAAAATTACTTACATTGTTTTCAATGATCATAAATGTTTTGTTATTGTGGAAAATTGCTATGAATATTAATACCTGATAACGCAGTAAAAATTCTTTTCCTTCACTTTTAATAAAGATAAATTATTATCGAAACTAGATATTCTCACCCTACCCATCAATTATGTTTAAAATAATGTCATACCATTCTCTCCCCATGTAAAGAACCTTGGTCTGTACGTTGATGGTTGCTTAATATGGAACAAACGTATACAGGAGGTGAGTCGCAAAACTACTGGAACTTTGCGATCTCTATATCGATTAAAATTTTTTCTTCCCACCAATACTAAAATTTTACTTGTTCAGTCACTTATCCTACCGATTATCAATTATGTCAATGTGTGTTGCTCAGACCTGTCTGACTTCATCTTAATAATCATCTTAATACATTGGATCGTCTACTTAACAACTGTATCAGATACATTTATGGTCTCCGTAAATACGACCATGTATCTTCTTTTCGTGCTCAGCTAAATTGGCTGCCTATCCGTTAGCGTAGATATGTCAGAATAGTCTGCACCCTTTTCACAATTCTGAACGATCCATGTGCTCCCGAGTATCTGAAATCCAAATTTCAATACCTGGAAGATTCTCATAATCGTTCTCTCAGTTCTTCGGCTAATCTTAAGTTGTTTACTCCTTTACACCGTAATGATTACTTATCTCAATCTTTCGCCCTCACGGCCATCAGACTCTGGAACGACATCCCTCTTGACATTAAGAAGAGAGAGAAGCTTCCAACAAGTTTGTTTTTAAAAATCAAGTCCGTAAGCATGTGAAAAAATTGTTGCAAGTTTGAACTAACACAGGTCTTATTTTCATACACATATGTATATTTCATATTTGTTCTGACATAGATAATATTTATATGTATTGTGTATATATGTAGTGTATGCATGTATATGTGTATGTATGTATTTATATATGTATATATTGTATGTATTTAAGTATATATGTCTATGTATGTGTGTGTGTAGATGTATATTTATATGTAGATACACTTTTTTAGCGCTTTCTATTTTGATTACTGCTGCACCGCCTCTTGTATCTGTATATCTCTGTTTAGCCTAATGGTCGACTGGGGGAGAATGCCCATCGCATTAAGTCCGCCATATGTACAACTTTGTGCATGAAAGATTAAATAAATAAAAAAATTAATTAATATACACATATATATATATATATATATATATATATATATATATATATATATATACAGGGTATTTATGGAACGCTCCCGAAAACAAAAACAGACGGCAGTACAAACTATACCTTTGATGACGGGTGGAATATAAAATCGATCCTGATGAATGAAAAATCATCTTTTCACAACGTTTTATTAGCTTTATTCATTCTCTATCATGTTAGTACAGCTAAATGAAACGATGATTTCATAAAAAAATCATGAAATACTGAAACATAAAACCAGCAGTGGAATTACTGAATTGATATCAGCTGACTAGAGGTCAATATATGGCTGCAACTAGCGGGCCATACCACAATACCTAATAATTTACGACACTTGTCTAAATACCTAACTTATCTACTTAACCTACTATTTTGCCACTGTGCTTGTCTCCACGCAGCCACTTTAATCCGAATTTACAAGTTAAATAACCCAAATAACTGGTTCGATTTCCCGCTAATGAAAAGATACCAAAATGAAATGTAACCAAGGTTAGAGTCATGCGTTTTTATTCATCGTGTAGGTATGTTTATTATTCTCATGTATTCAGTTATGTACCTATTCAGATTACTTCAGTACTAAGTTATTTAAAAAAAATGAAACAGCTTACCGCTCTAAATCCTCCGTGGTCTTATGAGATGCGGCTCAAATTGTGCTCCATTTAATACAAGGCAGATTTGGGCTCGGTGTTGTGTCTCCTCATGCAGGCGGGGCATCATCGTGTGGTCTTCGACACAGTCCGTACGTAGTTTGTCGAAAACATCCATGATCCTTTGGCGCATTTCGTCAGCACTATCACACTCACGATTGAAAACCCTTTCTTTCACATACCCCACAGAAAGTAGTCTAACGGGGTCAGATCTGGTGAGTGAGGTGGCCAAGCGTGTGGTCCTAGTCCGGCAAATCCAGCGATCATCAAATAATTCGGTGAGGCGCTCACGGACGAACCTCACGACATGTGGAGGTGCACCATCATGCTGGAACCATGTGCGGTGATATTCAGCCAACGATAGGTCGTCTAAAATGTCAACCAACTGTTCATTTATAAAGTTTAGGTATCGCTGTCCGTTCAGTCACTGTGGTAGAAACACTGGTCCCAGTATGCGATCCTTAAATAAACCTGCCCATACGTTAACCGACCATCGGGTTTCGTGCCCGGTTTGTCGAATAGCGTGCGGGTTAACCTCTGAATACACGTGTGTATTTCTTCGGTTCCACAGGCCGTTTCTTGTAAATGTCGACTCATTCGTCCAGATAATATGCTCAATGCAACCAGGCATACGTTGTTGCTGGTCTAATAACCAACGGCAGAAAACTCGTTGGCAGTCGAGATCGCCGTGAACTAAAGCTTGCTCTTTGTGCAATTTGTATGGGCGCATTCGGTTACGCTTCAACACTTTGTGCACTGCACAGTATGACACACTTTGTGTATAATTTACAAATAGTAAAACATAAAAACTATATAATAACAATATTATATTTAGAAAATATTATTATTATATCGCGATATTTAAAAACTTAGATGTATAAGCAATATGTATACCTACTGTAAGATAAAAAACATGTAACTATTACCATTATTATATTTTGTAAATTTACATAACGTTGCAAAAAAAATATGAATATTGATTAAGTAATGAAGCGTCACGCTACATTAGAAACGTTGATAAGGTCAACGTCCTTTAAAGAAATACTAAAACATGTATTATCTTGTTAAGTATTGATTTAAATATTGACTAAAGATAAACTTACACGGACTTATTACAAAAAGTGATTTACACTAAATCTCAGGTTTAAACTAGAATCCGTTTCATGAATGATGATCCGTGAAAATATGCGAACCTAAATGTAAAATCATGACCGTATAAAAGAAACGTCCATGTTAAAATAATGACAACTCTATTCTTACAGTGGGGCAAAGTCGGTTTTAATCCCTAGTTTTAGCTCGAGACCATCAATAAACTACTTTTTGTAATAAGACGGACATTGTTTTGAATTATTCTTCTTTATCTACTTCGATCCGAGACAAGCTACTGCTGGAGATGGACGTCTACCATTTTCAACGCTTGGCAGGCAGATAGGCAATCGAAGTACCAGACGATGCACACCTTCGATGCTACTTCCCCTCGCCGGTCTTGGTAATTCAGGTCCGACGTCGGGTGGTTCACCGCCCTGTATCGAAAACCATGAGATCTTTGTGTTATTTCAAATGGAGCAATGGGTGCTATTACGCCGCCAGCATACTTTTTTTTTATGATAAGGGTGACAAACGAGCACACAGTCCACCTGATGGTAATTGCTGCGGCCCATAGACATCTACATCTATCCTCTATTACAAATCAAAATGCAGATGCGTTGTCACCCGTGAGGACTAAGATGGAATGCCTCATTTCCAGTAAAAAGGGCCTCCAGCCACCTGCACTCACCAAGCCAAACGCAGAGGTAAACCTCCACTTCACGCTGGTTTTCTGTGAGGTCGTGGTACCACCCCGGTTCGAGCCGGCCCATCCGTGCGACAGCAAAAGCTGCCGCGTGGCTGTACTGCATTGTTTTGACTATAACGTTACATAACTATAATTTTACGTAGTTATACAAAAACGTTCCAACCCACAAGTCATTCAAAAATGAGTTAAATATACAGATCTACTTATTTTGACATCTTCGCAAAGATGTCAAAATAAGTAGATCAGAATGACTTGTGGGTTGGAACGTTTTTGTATAACTACGTTCAATCATAGATAATTTTACTATATTATTACAACTAAAATGCCTTAACTTCATAGCCCATGATCAGTAAACAACCAGTTAAATGTTATTTACATAATTTCCATTTTTGCAACAAATCATTTAGTGACAAAAAACATTTCGTCGGTAGTCGCTAACTTTTTCAGCTTTTTTTAACCGTCAAATAGAGGTTTATGAACTAAGTAAAGGTTATTGTATTTGTTCACGTCCTAACCTTCAACTTATAGCTTGACTTCTACAGTGAATGAAAAGTCATCAATAAAAAAGACAACGATATTTTTCGTATAACTTACATTCACAAACAATGTAAAAACATGTTTTATCTTATTTTGACTTCACGGTCCTATTTCAAAGAAAAATTACATAGGAATTAATTTTAATATGAGAGGAATGACCTTGCACTAGAACATTTCCATTAGTGTACCGTTTTGCTCAATTTGTAAGTGTATTTCCAAATAATGTTTTGTTAACAAAACAATAGATAAACTATTTGTGTATTGTATATACATACATATTAACATGTACACTTTGACGATTGCGTTGCCGAAGGTTTGGAAAAACATGCTACTAGGAACGAATTTGTGTTTCTTTTGCAGAATTGCAGAGTTACAAGTATAATATATTTGATTTTACAGAATGGTAATGATTTTCCGAATTGCTTGCCTAGCGAGTACAGTATGGGCACACCTTTAAAAAATTTGTACATACCTAGAAAAGCTCTGTCCATAAGTTGCCTTGAAACGCTGCTGAGATTTTAAGGCTATAGGCAAGGAGGCACTAAATGTAAAGATAAAATTTATTACAGCACAATGTTTGCAAGTTAATATATCACACCTTTATACACACTAACATATTATATATTGCGATGAAAACATCGCACATTGCTTGCGATTACATTCCATCAAACTCATTTTTAATTTACTGAGCATCCTTTGTTGAAATAATTGAATATTAATGCGGGAATTTAAGTATACCAGCAAATGAATTTATGTGCGCATAAATTGTGATGGCTTTTAATTATTTCAAGCCAAACAAAAGATTGAATCAGTTCAAGGTGTTTCGCATAATTCTCGCGTAGAATATGAAATATGTATGTCGGGTGCCTGTCTTCAAGTTATCTAATATAATTATTTAATAATAAAAGCAACTTTATTATGATCAAATATTCGGTTGAATGTTGTGCTGCCTAAAAAGATTATGAATATTTATAAATTTATCAATTGGAAAAATAAGAAAAAAATTGAGACTGGCTTATTTTTGTTTATTATCTTATACGTGTTTAAACAAAAGTTTGTTTTAAATTATTGAAAGAGAGTGTCAAAACTAAACAAGTAGTTTATATTAAAAAATAATATAACAACGATCGGTCTAACTGCCACCTAAAATTTCTCCCTTACAAATTTTGGATAGACAGAATTCATGAACGAAAATCAAAATTTAATGTATTTGTGATAATATACATATTATATTATGAGATAAAAATAAAACTTCTCAAAATTGCGCGTAAATTTAAATATACGCCGTTGCCACCACGCATTCAAGAGACGAAATAGGCTGATAGATTATTTTACTTTGTCGCCATATGGCAAACTTTTATATAAGCTTCAATGAAAATAAAATGTTCTGCCCTCGCTAATGCGAAATTTGGGGCCAAGATTTCGTTTTACTAAACGCAGGCACCTAGGCAGCCTCGTACCAGCAGTCGAAGTGTAGGGCGTCCCCCCACTAGATGAAGTGACGACCTAGTAAGACATACACGAAGTCAATGGATGCGGGTGGCTGGGGAACGTGCTTTGTGGCGTTCTTTGCGGGAGGCCTATGTTCAGAAGTTGTCGTCAAAATATTTTTTTTATTTCGCAGACATGCAGGTTTCCTCACGATGTTTTCCTTCACCGCTGAGAACGTGGTAAATCAGCATTTAAATTGTAATTAATAATTTCATTGGTGCCGACGGGGTTGAACCCGGGCTGCTCACGTACTGTGAAATTTACAGCGAGCGCTAACCATCTGAGCAACCACGGCTAGCTAAAATAATAGCTAAATAGTAATTAGCTGACCTGAAATATAGTACAGCGATGCCTACCAAGGAAGTTTCGTCGGGCTATTGAAATTTAAAAAATATCCTGATTAATAACTAATAAAATTAAATCCCAACCCAAGCATACAACTGCAAGACTTCAAGATACTGTCAGTTTATACTGCGTAGATCAGAACAAAAGTTAACAATTTTAATATGGAGGTAGCCGTGGTTAACTATGACACTGGGACAGTCAGACAGTCTCAGTTTGTGGGTTTGTTCCATGGGTGCAGTAAAGTGCTCGAAAAGTTAATATACACAATAAAATCCGTAAAACTAGTTTTATTTAAATGTGTAGTGTTCGCGTAAATATAATAAATAATTATATCCTGATTTCAATAGAGAAAATGACTGGATGTTTCCATCGGTTTTGGATCCAGTGCTCAATAAAATGAAATCTAATGTCAAGCACCACATCTATAAGAAACTGTTAGTGTAGAAATATAATCTGTGTAGGTAAATAAAAAGCGGCTCATGAAATAACACATTGCGGTTTACTCCAAGCCGTTCGAGTGATTAAAGTGCAGCTAATCCGACACTCAATACCGTCACCCCTGATAATGCACACAATTTATATTCCTATTCTGTTCGTGTAATCAAGATGGACACTCCGATGCGCATCTGCGGTTCTAAATCCGCAAGCTTAACCATGAACTGGTACTAAGGATTCGCAGCTTTATTTCACAAAGTTAAGACTCAAAACAAACCCCTAAATAACTTTCCAGACGAGTTAAACGGATTACTGTTCGGACTGTACGACGATAATTGTATATTTTGAGATAATAATATAATATCTGAGTGACAATGTCCTTACTAATTCTGTTCTCATTTACTCAGACATAAATTTAGACTGACACTTTTATATAAAAAGGCTTACTATGCCGAACGCGTTGAGTAAAAGGGTTACGGTACTTATGTAGTTTCTTTTCTCGATAAAAATCAATACCCGAGTAAGCAGAGTATGTTTTGTTTTATTTTATTTGCAATTGAGTCATTTTACCGAACATAATAACTTTTGTAAAAAAAAAACTACATTTTATGCATGTTTTTTTTCATCATCTAGTATCAATGATTAAATCAGAAATCAGACGTTAGCCAATAAACAAGTAATAACCATCAACATTATAAACATAGCTAATAACAGAAATGATGCAAATGTAAATAAAAAATAAATGATGAATTCTTGGCTATCTAAAATAATACCAACTATTCTTATGTTATATTATGTACTTCTAAGTGAAGTATATGTTCACTTAACATCAACATTATAATTAATATCAATATCAACATAATAATTACTATGAATACGATTTAATTTTATTTTTTGTTTCTCTGTTCATAATTGTTATGAAGAGACAAACAAAAAATTATTTTCCAACTAGCTAGCCAGGCAGACGTTATTCTGCCCTTTCCAATGACCCTTCCTATAAAAATCCTTAAATTTGCAATAAAAAAATTTGAGGGTCATTTATCGGGATAAAAACTATCCTATCTCTCAAGTTGGACCAAAATGCACACAGTGTGCAAAATTTCATTGAAATCAGTTCAGTAGTTTAAGAGTCCATCGCGGACAAACAACGTGACACGTAATTTTTATATATAAAGATGTTCACAGAAATTATGCGTCATTTCTATAATTATTTTTCAAATAGGTAAGTACAACATCAACAAACGGTTAACAATGGACGATAAAATCAAAATGTTTTTTTTTTGAAGACGAAGGGTAAGTTCTCGTACGAAATCAAAAAGATTACCTGATAAGAATCGACAATGGTTCTTCTTTAACCCTATATTTTGGAAATTTAGGAATCCAGCCATTATAAGTCTCAGGCTAGTTTTGTATTATATACAAAATCGAATGAATTTTTACTTTGACGATAAAAGTGGCGATGATTTATTTTGTGGGTGGTGTTTTCTGGAGAATCATCGCTATAAGCCGCTGAAAGTCTAAATAATCGAAAACTAAATAAAAGACAATCAAAAACTGGAAGCAACTTTGGAAAACTCGTACTTAGTATTGATCCGCTTAATATTTGACGAACAGCATCTACTGTATTTATTTCCAACTGGACAATTTCAGCTAAATATCTGACCGAATGGGGTTCCATAATTATCAAATCAATTTCGTAATGAGTGCATATAAGTCATCATCATCATCATTACAGCCTTTCATAAGTCCACTGCTGAACATAGGCCTCACCCAAGGAATGCCACAAAGCACGGTCCTGAGCCACCTGCATCCATCGACTTCCTGCATGTCTTACCAGGTCGTCACTGCATCTCGTAGGGGGTCGCCCTACACTTCGCCTTCCGGTACGAGGCTGCCACTCAAGAACCTTTCTTCCCCATCGGTTGTCGGTTCTTCAAGCTATGTGGCCGGCCTACTGCCACTTCAGCTCACTAATCCGTTGGGCTATGTTAGTTACTCTGATTCTACTGCGGATATACTCATTTCTAAGTTTATTACGCAGATAAACTCCGAGCATAGCCCTCTCCATAGCTCGCTGAGCGACCTTGAGTTTCCTCATACGGCCAGCAGTTAAGGACCACGTCTCAGATCCGTAAGTCATCACTGGCAACACGCACTGGTTGTACAATTTCGTTTTAAGGTTTTGAGGTATGTCTGACGAGATGTGTCGTAGTTTCCCGAACGCTGCCCAGCCGAGTTGAATCCATCGATTGACCTCTCGGTCGAAGTTGAACTGACCTAGTCGGACTATTAGCCCCAGGTAAACATACTCGTCAACAACTTCGAGCTTAGTGCTTCTAACAACTACCGGCATAGGTATGACATGGACATTAAACATGATCTTTGTTTTGGCCATGTTCATGCTAAGACCTATTCGTTGGGAGACACTATTGAGGCCAGTGAGCATGATGCTTAGGTCCTCCAGCGATTCTGCTATAAGGACTATATCGTCATCAAATCGAAGGTGAGTGCTGTACTCGCCATTGATGTTGATACCGTATCCTTTCCAGTCCAGGAGCTTGAAAACGTCCTCCAATACAGGGGTGAAGAGTTTCGGGGATATAACATCACCCTGTCTTACACCTCTCTGCAATTGGAATAGTTTTTGTACTCTAGTTCTGTAATCGGATAGCCATCGTAGCTCTACTGTACCAACACTTCAGCACTTCGATATACCGACAGTCAACTTGGCACCGCTGAAGGGACTGCAGCACCGCCCAAATTTCGACGGAATCAAAGGCATTCTCATGGTCCACATACGCCAGACATAGTGGCAAATTGTACTCGTCGGACTTCTGTACAATTTGCAGAACGGTATGTATGTGGTCTGTGGTGCTAAAGCCCTTTTGGAAACCGGCTTGTTCGGGAGGCTGGAAGTCGTCAAGTCTGCGCGCGAGACGATTCGTAATGACTCTCGAAAACAGCACGTAGACGCGGCTCAGAAGGGAAATTGGTCTGTAGTTCTTCAAGAGAGCGTTGTCACCATTCTTGAGGAACAAGACCACTACACTTCTGCTCCACGCCTCCGGTGTAATGCCACCATGGAGAACGGAATTAAAGAGCTTCTGAAAGACTTCAAGTACCGGTCTTCCACCCGCTTTCAGAAGCTCCGCTGTAATTCCATCCTCACCTGGGGACTTGCCGTTTTTAAGGTGCTGGAGAGCCATTCTAATCTCACTCAGACTGACGTCCAGGATATCTTCAGAATAGTGTTGGATAAGACTCGCTCTTGGATCGTTACTCACACTTGTGTGTGGCTCTAACGATGACGTGTACAGCTGCCCATAAAACATCTCAATCTCACTCAAAATCTCAGGTGCCCCTGAAACGATGCTGCCACACTCAGTCTTCAGCTTTTACAGTTGCCTGTTTCTGGCAGACAGATCTCTGGCAAAGACTTTGGAGCCTTGGTTCCGCTCGATCGCTTTTTCAATACAAGCTGTATTAAAGTTGCGTAAGTCCCGCCGCATGCATTTAGAGATCTGTCTGTTCAGTTGCCTGTATGCAGTCAAATCTGTTGAAAAATGTAGCTTCATCTCACGTCTAACTGCCATGAGATTAAGAGTGTGATCGGAGAGTTTTTGTGTTCTTCTGCGGCGGGTCTTGCAGAACTTAGCTCCGACCGCATGGACAGTTTCCACGAGCTTGTCATTCATATCGTCCACTTCATTGCAGTCTTCTAGGCACTGAAAACTGTTTTGTAACTCGAGCTGAAAGGTTTCGGGACTTTGGAATAGAGCACGAAGGAGACGGAGCGTTGACTTCATTATACGAGACCTCTCCAACTTAAAGTTTAGGTTCAGTGTGCCTCTCACCATTCGGTGATCGCTGCCGGTTTTCACTGAGACATCACTGAACAGTTGTCGTCTGTTCGTCATAATGAAGTCAATCTCATTTTTGTCGAATCGTCGGGGCTCGACCAGATCCACTTCCTGTGGGGCCGGTTCTGCAAGAAAGAGTTCATCATAAAGAGTCCCTCGTTCTCCATGAAGTCGGCCAGCTGCTGGCCCCTCGGATTCCATTGCCCTATTCCGAATTTCCCTACTTTCAGCTCACCGTTCTCTCTTGTGCCTAGTTTTGCGTTGTAGTCTCCCATTAACACTGTGTAGTGAGTTTTGGAGGAATGCATGGCTCTATAGACATCCTCATACATTTCCTCCACCTCCTCATCGGGGTGTGCAGAGTTTGGTGCGTAAACCTGTATCACCTTCAGCGAATACCGTTTGGTGATTCTGAGTATAAGGTACGCAACCCTTGTCGACACACTCTCAATCTTTATAACGTTGTTAACGAGAGACTTGTGGACGATAAATCCGACACCTCCTTGGGACAGATGGTCGCCCTCCCGGTGATAGAGCAAGTTGCCCGATTCGAGGATTACCGTGTCCTTCCCATCTCTTCGGACTTCGGATATTCCTATAATATGCCAGCGTAACTTGTCTATCTCTTCTTCCAGCTCCACGATCTTCTCGTCAGTCCTCAGGGTGCGTGCGTTGTATGTTGCCAGGTCGAATCGTCTTAGGTGGCAACCGAACCTCCACCGGAGATTCTTAGCACCCCCTGCTCTGACGTTACCATGGTCGCCACCGTAGCCAGGAATAGCGGGGCCGCCGGGGACTGGGGGCCGTCTCTATGTTACATTCATTCATAGGGGGGTATTTGCCATAGTTGCCACGCTTGGCGAGCGGGTTGGCAACCGCAGTTCTTTTATTAAAATTTTTGTTGTTATCAGGAAGATGCCGCTGCCCATCTCCTGCCTGTTTCTCTTTGTCGCCTTTTACGACACCCACGGGAAGATATGGGGTAGTGGATATTCTTAACCGCCACTACACGGAAAGATAAGTACTGATTTGTATTTGCAACAGCTCTGACTTTTAGCATGCTAAAGGGTTGGAGGCCTATCCACTCTAAGTAATCAGAATTCTAGTGTTCCTTGAATGTTTATTTGGATTCCTAGGTTTTTAACACATTGCCAATGATTTCAGCGCTATTCACAGCAAAAATTTGTACCTTTTTACAACTTTATTTGTGAGCAGTTTATCATCTCCGTAAATTAGTCACAACACGTCGCACAACCAGTGCGTTAACTGCTACTTATAACACTATCTTTTTCGTCAATTCTATTCAGGTCCGAAAATAAGAACAATTAAATAAAAAATAGATTAATTTTGATACAAAGTAACAGGCCTGTTTCTTAAAAAATGCATTCAGGTCATACTAACTATAATTTCGTATACGCCATTTCTGTGAACATCAAATTAACAAAAATGCAGGTACGATGAAGCATCACAACTCAGCAACTCAAAAAACATTAAAAAACACTAAAAATAATAGTTTAACGATTTTTTAAAATTCGTAATATTAAATTTTTATGATGTCAACAGGATTGATGCATGAACTTTTACATTCGTATATTTATTTATTTAAAATTTTGTATAGTAAAATCAAAACACAAACGGGTGTCTAAGTCTTATTCAATGTACATAGTTAGTAATTCCGAAATAGTTTTACGCAGATTTTATTACAAAAATTAGTTCTGTTCACAGCAATGAACAATTTTTCGATGTGCGAGTAGAATAAACATATCATCACAGCAATTTTTTTATAATCATAAGTTTAAATAAAACTAATTTTACGGATTTTATCGCGTATATTAACTTATTTTTATCTTCCCGACGTTTCGGGTGCTTTCCAGCACCCGTGGTCACGGGGGACTAAGGTGTTTGACGTCCTGCTGTCATAGTTAGCCCGGCTACCTTCAGTTTTTTAATATTAATTTTTGGTTCGGTTTACGCAGAATGAGCTTACAGTATCTTGAGGTCTAGCAGTGGTATACTTGGGTTTGGATTTTATTTTATTGATTATGGGATCCCAAGCAGATGGCAGCACCCATCCATCTTCTCTATTGAAATTAGGATGTTTTATAATTTCAATAGCCTCGCGAATCATCCTTGGGAGGAATCGGTGTTCTTTTGCGAGGATTTGTGGTCTATCAAATCTAATGTAATGGCGGGGACGATCTTGAACATGTTCACAAACTGCAGACTTCCCGATACGTCGGTGCTTCACGTCAGCTATATGTTCTTTAACGCGGGTTTTTATAGATCTTTTTGTTTGTCCTATGTACGAGAGACCACATTCACAATCCAGCTTGTACACTCCTGCATCTTGTAGAGGGATATGACACTTGATGGATGGTAAAAATTGACCAATCTTCTTCAGCGGCTTGAAGTATGTTTTAATGGAAGCTCGCTTCAAGATGTAGCCAACCTTGTCTGTGACTCCTCTGACATAGGGTAGTACAGCAGGCACACGCTCGACTGTGGCTGGCTTCACTCGGTCACTGTGACGTAGGCGCGGGACCCGAAGCTTGTTGTCTTGCAGTACTTGCTTGACGTGCTGAAGCTCGGCGGCCAGATGTTTTCTGTCACAGATCCCTCGTGCTCTCTGAAACAAAGATTTTCCCACGGTAGCTAACTGTGGAGGATGATGGTGCGAGTTACCATTTAGATATCGGTTGGTATGGGTATTTTTTCTGTACACAGTATGACCAATAGTGTTATCAGGATTTCGGATGACTAAAACATCTAGGAAAGCTAAAGTATTGTTTGCCTCTAACTCCATTGTGAATTGTATTTTAGGGTTTATGGAATTAAGGTGGTTTAAAAATGCAGTTACTTTGTCAGATGGTAAAATTGTGAAAGTATCGTCTACGTACCGCTTGTAGAATCTTGGATTTACAGGAGCATTAAGAAGGGCTTTTTCCTCAAAGTCCTCCATGAATATGTCGGCGACTACGGGAGATACAGGTGAGCCCATTGCCACTCCGTCTACTTGCATGTAGAACTCTTCTTTCCACAATAAATAGCCAGATGTAAGGCAGTGTTTGAGTAATACTGCATATTCTGTGGGCATGTTGTTATCTTCTAGCTTTCTAGTAACAATTGAGATGCAGTCTTCAATAGGTAGGCATGTGAATAGTGACTGAACATCAAAACTGACCATAGTTTCATTATCAGCGAGATGTAGGTCTTTTATCTCACTAACAAAATGGTATGAATCCTTTGTGTGTGCTCTGGTATGTCCTCTTAGTGGTGACAGTATTTTTGCCAAGTGTTGAGCCAACTTATAAGTTGGTGAATCGATCTGGCTTACTATAGGACGTAGTGGAGCGTTTGGTTTGTGTATTTTCGGTAACCCATACAATCTCGGTGGTTTGGCACATGATGGTATTGTCGAATTCACGTCGATATCTAATTTTTCGGAGTATTTCTTTATTAAATCAGTAGTTGTTTTAAGTGTATTAGTTGTAGGGTCTATTTTGACTTTTTTGTATGTACTTACGTCCGATAAAAGTTGTTGTATTTTAGAATTATACTCTGACGTGTCCATTATTACCGTAGCATTTCCTTTATCCGCGCGGAGAATCGTGAGCTCTGGTCTGTTGCGTAAGTTGTACAGTTGTACACCAACGATTTCACCAACTTATAAGTTAGCTCAACACTTCGCAAAAATACTGTCACCACTAAGAGGACATACCAGAGCACACACAAAGGATTCATACCATTTTGTTAGTGAGATAAAAGACCTACATCTCGCTGATAATGAAACTATGGTCAGTTTTGATGTTCAGTCACTATTCACATGCCTACCTATTGAAGACTGCATCTCAATTGTTACTAGAAAGCTAGAAGATAACAACATGCCCACAGAATATGCAGTATTACTCAAACACTGCCTTACATCTGGCTATTTATTGTGGAAAGAAGAGTTCTACATGCAAGTAGACGGAGTGGCAATGGGCTCACCTGTATCTCCCGTAGTCGCCGACATATTCATGGAGGACTTTGAGGAAAAAGCCCTTCTTAATGCTCCTGTAAATCCAAGATTCTACAAGCGGTACGTAGACGATACTTTCACAATTTTACCATCTGACAAAGTAACTGCATTTTTAAACCACCTTAATTCCATAAACCCTAAAATACAATTCACAATGGAGTTAGAGGCAAACAATACTTTAGCTTTCCTAGATGTTTTAGTCATCCGAAATCCTGATAACACTATTGGTCATACTGTGTACAGAAAAAATACCCATACCAACCGATATCTAAATGGTGATTCGCACCATCATCCTTCACAGTTAGCTACCGTGGGAAAATCTTTGTTTCAGAGAGCACGAGGGATCTGTGACAGAAAACATCTGGCCGCCGAGCTTCAGCACGTCAAGCAAGTACTGCAAGACAACAAGCTTCGGGTCCCACGCCTACGTCACAGTGACCGAGTGAAGCCAGCCACAGTCGAGCGTGTGCCTGCTGTACTACCCTATGTCAGAGGAGTCACAGACAAGGTTGGCTACATCTTGAAGCGAGCTTCCATTAAAACATACTTCAAGCCGCTGAAGAAGATTGGTCAATTTTTACCATCCATCAAGTGTCATATCCCTCTACAAGATGCAGGAGTGTACAAGCTGGATTGTGAATGTGGTCTCTCGTACATAGGACAAACAAAAAGATCTATAAAAACCCGCGTTAAAGAACATATAGCTGACGTGAAGCACCGACGTATCGGGAAGTCTGCAGTTTGTGAACATGTTCAAGATCGTCCCCGCCATTACATTAGATTTGATAGACCACAAATCCTCGCAAAAGAACACCGATTCCTCCCAAGGATGATTCGCGAGGCTATTGAAATTATAAAACATCCTAATTTCAATAGAGAAGATGGATGGGTGCTGCCATCTGCTTGGGATCCCATAATCAATAAAATAAAATCCAAACCCAAGTATACCACTGCTAGACCTCAAGATACTGTTAGCTCATTCTGCGTAAACCGAACCAAAAATTAATATTAAAAACTGAAGGTAGCCGGGCTAACTATGACAGCAGGACGTCAAACACCTTAGTCCCCCGTGACCACGGGTGCTGGAAAGCACCCGAAACGTCGGGAAGATAAAAAAAGTTAATATACGCGATAAAATCCGTAAAATTAGTTTTATTTAAATGTGTAGTGTTCGCGTAAATATACGAAATCATTATGTAATCATAAGTTCTTTAAAAAGACTGTTATACAGTCCCATTGTTTTAGGTGAGCTTCAAACTTGGAAATAATATTTTGAATGTTTGCCTACTTAAAAGTCATCATAATCATGATCATAAATATTACAGCTTATTGCAAGTCCACTGCTGAATTGTTTTTCTGTGCAATGTGAAGTTTGTGATTCAATACGATTAACCGGTTAGTTAGAGTAATGTTATCTACTGTACGCTCAGTTTGATGTCCAGCATATCACCGGAACAGTGTCGGATATGACTCGCTTTTACTCTTTTATTCACACTTGCGTGTAGCTCCAAAGACAATGTATACCAGTTATCCATAGGATTTCTCACATTCAAAATTTCAGACGTTCCGGAAATGATACTGTCACATTTTGTCAAATTGATGGCAGTATCTTTTTTTTAACAGTTTGAAGCTTTGGTTCAGTAACAGATGTCAAATATATGATCTCTTGTTTTCTTTGTTTAAGTTAGTTGGTTGCACTTAAATTCATTAGGTATATTATCTACAGTAAATGTTAACCTTTTGATCTTCAAAGACATTTGAAGTTTAACAATCGAATAATCGAGTTTAAGTGACATTTAAATTCACAAAAACATATTGTTAAAAAATGTTCACGACGCAAGTTCATTTTCAATGTGACAATGTTCCTAAATACATGTACGACGCAAAAATGCGGGGGAAATTTGAATCACGAATGTTATCTACATATTTCTTTTTCTAAATGTACCTACTCAAAAGTTATATTTTATGACTAAGTAACAACCAGCTAATGTCTCTAATAATAATAATAATATAAAAAAAATAAGAAACTCAATATTTTTTCCTATATTTTGGAAGTTTGGTGACATTTATTACGATAATGGCAGTAGTTTCATGCCTAACCATCAGGTGTTGTAACTACGATGTAACTACGATACATGGAATATAACCTGAATCCAAAGGAATACCTATTCGTAGCAAAACTAATAACAATGTGTACTCAAGTAGTTTCATTTTCAACGATATATTTATAGCAATCTCTTTTGATCTAGGGACCTTTTTGCTGACCGCAATAATGCTTCACTAAAAAGATAAAAGTAGTTAGATTCCTTTGTGGTGAAACTCGGTCAAGTGACTCAGTATATAATGAAAATCTCTATGTTGGACGCGGGAAGATCATTTATTCCAATAACACATTTCTGTTCAGATGACGGCTATGCCTATAAATTATAGTTGCTGAAATACACATTTTTATTAATATTAATAAATTGTAAATTATTCTTACATAATACACTTATTAGTTTTTTTATTCAATTCTATTTCAGACTATCTAACTACACATAGGACAATATCAGATTATTTTCGGAATCGAACATGTATTTCTCGCATCCAGTAAGGTGAGTGCCCAGCCTTTGATCAAGGCTCCATATTTTTTTTTTATAGAATAGGGGGCAAACGAGCATGCGGCTCACCTGATGGTAAGTGACTACCGCCGCCCATGAACAACCGCAACACCAGGGGAATTGCAGATGCGTTGCCGACCTTTTAGAAAGGTGTAAGCTCTTTTCTTGAAGGTTCCTAAGTCGTATCGGTCCGGAAAATTCGCTGGTGGTAATTGATTCCACAAGGAAGTCGTGCGAGGGAGAAAACTTCGTCTAAATCGCACAGTCGTGGACCGCCAATCATCCAGATGGTATGGATGGTAACGCGAGTTTTGTCGCGATGTGCGATGGTGAAATTGAGCGGCTGGAATTAGTCCGAACAATTCCTCAGAGCACTCCCTTTCCATTAATTATATTGATTATTATTTTAGACAACGTACATGTATTAAATAATTATATTTTTTTATAAAAATAAGTGATTAACGAACATATTACGATCCACCTGATGGTAAGTGGCTGCTACAGTCCATGGACAACTGCAGAAAACTCCCAAGTAAAGATGGCTATAGATTCATCGTCACCTCAGTGGAATAAGATGGAATACCTCACACCACATGTTATTATACTGGCTCTCTATACCCTTTAAACCGGATCACATCAGTGAAAGCAATGCTTTTTGGTGGCAGTAGTAGGTAAGAAGTTGGCGGTCCACGGCGGACCACGACGGACTCCTAGGCAAAAAAATAAGTCTTACCATCAGTAAGTGAAATGGTTATACCGCTATCTATCGAAAAGAATTATATCTTACTGGAAGCTCTTTTTTTCCTCTCTTTCCCTTAGTGTTGCAGTTGTTCATGGGCGGCGGTAGTCACTTACCATCAGGTGAGCCGCGTGATCGTTTGCCCCCGGTTTTATAAAAAAATATTAAAGATTAAGTATTATGATACTCACAGGAATAAATGCGGAATATGAGATCTACGACACACTAAAATAACATATATTTTTTTTTAAATTAGTTGGTGTTTTTTTTTGTTAGTCGCGACAACTTCTATCCTAAATAATGTCGACCTCACTTATACGCGATGTGTCTCCTTTGGCAGAGAGAAAAGGCTTGTCAAGTGATTTATGGTGGCATATCACTCTAAATATATCCCCGATAACAAATCTAATATACCCAGATCCCCGAATCTTCAGACCTACATTTTATTAAAGAAATATTTTTCTTTCTATGGTCGTACCATAGAAAGAATGTCTTTATATTAGTCAACTTGAACAAGCATAGGCATGTCAGATAACCAACCATGCTTAATTTGTAAGTGAAGGGAATATTAACATTAATTATAATTTTATAATATATTAGAAACGAACTAAACGGATTTTCAATGATTTGATTGTATTCCAATACTGTGTTGCTCATGCATTATAAGTAGTCGCTTTCCTATGCAAGACAGTATGGAAACGGGGCCATCAAATTGATCCCATATTACTACGCCACTCATGCATCTATTGTAATGGTTTATAGGATGTACAGTGTTGTGTTATGACAACTAGTAACAGCTATTGAATTAATATTATAAATCACATGAAATATACAACAATTCTTGAGAGTATATAGTTAAACAAAAACAAAGAATTGTTAGTGATACCAAATATAGATAGCAGAATTCCTTTTATGTCTAGCATGCCTCGCATGTGGATAGTAAATTTTAACAGCAGTGAGGTGGCGGTGTCACAGTGTAGTAGCGGCATAAGAGAATTGACCACTCCCATATTATCCCTTGCAAGACGTAAGGGCGACAGAAAAAAATGAAACAAAAAATGGGTAGCAGCGTCTTCCCGATAACAATTCAAAATCACGAAGATCTTCGCAGAATAGAAAAATGGCACGCGGTAATCCTAATAGTAGTTATATTATTTCAACGATGGTTACGAACCCGTCACCAAATACTGTCTGTCAGCGGGTTGATGACCGTAAAACTAGGACAACTTCGGTGGTTGTTGCATTACCACCTCCTCGTTTGATTGAACACTCGACTGGTGGTTGATAAGGAAAGACGTTTGCAGAAGTCCTCTGAAAATTTTGCGTCCGGTACCCTCTTGTGATCCAAAACGAGAAAGTGTTGATACGAAATGTTCTCGTGATGACCAGCTACAAGATCGATAATGACAAGGTTACTCTTGTTTAGAAGGGATGTCGATGGATGCCTGCAACTAGCTTGGGACAGACAAAATAGCGCAAATACGAGTACATGCTCGGCGTGTTGTGGAACCCACCAAACAGCTGTATATCTCCTTTTTAGACAAAATTACATTGGAGAAGACTTCTTGCGCTTTGTGGAAAAACAAAACCGATGACACATAGGTCCTCTATATGGTATTGGCATCGGAAATCCATTCATTTGAAGCGTCTGGGCCAATGTTCTATGTTCAAGTCCTTGATGCCTAAAATAAAAATATTGTAGGTATTGTATTGCAAAATAACAAAAAACTGCCAGCCAAGCGTGACGTGTACTATGGAAAATAATTCACTTTTGAGGCCCTTTATAGGGGATTTATTTGTTTCATATTATCTTATATATTACCTCAATGAATTAGTATTTATTTTTGAAGCCAGATAAAGGTTTGTTTCTTGTTTAAAAATGCTTTGTATTATCCTTTCCGGGAATTCATTTCGCAAACATGAAAACGTCCGACCGCAATACCCATCACGGCATTCCGTTTAAAATCATGTGGTAAGTGACAACAAAGAGGATTTTAGATCTCTGTGGTCACATACCAAAATAATATTTAACTTGATGTGGTATACTTTGTAGTCATATTTGATTCAAATTATTTTTCTGCGGACTTCCAAAAAGGAGACGGTACTCAATTCGACTGTATTCTTTTTTGTTTTTTTTTTATATGTGTGGTACCTCATAACTTTTAACTGGGTGAACCGATTTCGATAATTCTTTTTTATATGAAAGCTGATACATCTCGTGTGTGAATATATATGAATATGAATTATGAATTTTGTCAAGGTCAGACCAATAGTTTTTGAGTTATTCTTAATAACTTATATTGAAGTCGGCTGTACAAAATTCTTAATTTTAAATTATAATTATCTTTTATATTATACTTATAACACAACATATATTATAAGTAAGCAATTAGTATAACATTATGTAAGTTTGGAAATAAAAAAAATTCTTCATCAAAATTCCAGCTCTGATAACCGACTGTAAGGCGAACCTGCACTCCTTTGTCTAAGCGTTTCGCTTAGCGTGTCTGCTAAGCGTTTTCAGAAAGAAACTTTTATTACTGCTAATGATTTTAAAAATAATTAGCTAAGACACCACCACTACTCCAAGCACCACTACACTAAGAAAGACACAACCACCGTCGATAACACGCTACGTGTTTTGCCTCGAAACTTCATCAGGTGAAATAGACTGACAGACTACGAGACACTATAAATTTTTCCTGTGTCATGGAAACGTTTTTCTGACAAGAACTGGCTATTGACAACCATATCTAAAACATTTTGTCGACTGTGTTCCGTGTATTTGAGAATTTCAGAATCCCGGGAATTAAAAACGCTGACTGCATCACCGCAGTCAAATGCTTAGCTACTACAGAGACTTCGAATTTCAGTCTTATCTGTCAATGATATTAAAATTTAAGAACACTTAAAAACTTGCATTGATCATAAGCTGGTATGATTTTAGAGAGAATTACCCTGGTGATATTAATCAGAATACCAGGATAAACTTATTAAATTATTTTACTCTCATCGGTCCTTGATACGAGAGCATATTTTCAAGGCAATCGGCCATCTACAAGTTGGTAAAAATTTTCAATAAAATTATATATTTCGTCAAATATTAAAATTCATTTTATGATCAGTGTCAGTTACCTAGTCAGCAAAATAATGCCAATAACAGGTGACTTCGCTCTTTCATAGCTAAAAATTACAATAATTTCGTCAAGCAGTACAGTAGACTCGATCGAAACCTAATCTTAATAATAAAATTATATTAATTAATAAATGAAAATTAATTAAACCTAACCTAACCTGAATAATACTACTACGCTGCGCCGGCTGTCTACTCTCCGTCCGTCTTACGAATTTTCGATCAGGACACGTGACCTGACGCGAGTTTAACATTTTTTACCCATTACAAAAAAAGTGCACAACGCCGCTAAAGAAGTTTTCACTTCAAAAAAAGATTAACAGATACTACTATTTGAAAATGATCCGCAAAAAGGTAGGTCTTTGTCTGTAAACGATAAAATGCGCTTAGTCAAAGTAGCTGTGGTTGGTCTGAAACGATCACCGAACTTGCGGCAAGGAATGGCTTGGTACTTCTCACATTTGTGACGTAAAATAATATCAAATGTGTTAATTGATACAGACCTAATTTCCTTTTACCAAAAATAAACTATATAATTTAAAATTAAAACTTTTGTACAAACGACTTTAATTCCGCTTTTTTTCTATTAAAAAATAATGATTATATGTATATATATATACATATAATCATTACTTTTATTTATATATTTTTAACCTGTATAAATTTTATTATTTTTATACATTCGCATATTTTTATTGGGAATAGTCTTACAGTTTTTAGTAAATGTTGACCTGTGATATTAATAATCTATGTATTTTACATATAGTGATATCTTTTCAGAATGCCATTGGTCATTACCCCCAGGAGCACGCAACGTAATAGAAGAGATGAACGACATTTATAAGGATGTCTTTTCAGATGACGTACACGGAAAAAGGGAATTCATAAAATCAACAAATGGAAATATGAACTCAAACATACCATCACCTGATTGTGTTCATGGAGAAGATCCTTTTATGGCCGTGTATCAAAATGCATCCTCACCATATTTACTCTTGTCAGAAAATGAGCATGATGTCGTGTCTCTCTTAAATATCAGTTCAAATTTAACCTCTTTAAATACCCAGCTGTTGACAACAAAAGGCAAACAACTACGTCATCAATAGCAAAAACCCATGGTGAAGTATGTAACGAGTGTTTTGTCCCACTCACAATGTTGCAGATTATAGCAACTTTCATACAATCAAAACCGCTCTGTCTTTATGCTAATTGTCTCCAGCGTCTCTTACTCGATATAGAGGTAAAACCGTATCCGAAATTATGATGATTGGGGAGAAATTAAAATAAAACGCTTAACGAATGCAGGCAAAGAACACTCCTCCAAAAAGGGCGTTATTGTTCCAGCAAAAACTATAGGTAGCCCTTGTACGCGTAGATATAAATGTGACACAATGTTGACTCTAGAAAAAAGACAGGATGCATTTAAAAAGATTTGGAAATCAGGTGGTCGTGAGAAACAAAGGTGGCATGTTGCGAATTATACCGAAAAACAGAAGAAGAAAAGGGGTTTTCAAAGAGATTTAAAGCATAAACGTCAATTCACTTACAAGTACTCGTATTTTTTGCCAAAGGGCTCATCGAAAATAGAGGTTTGCAAAACCATGTTTTTAAGTACGTATTCGATTAGTTAAAGGTTATTCCGGACAGCTTGGCATAAATATGACGGAAGGATTTTAATAGGAAAAGACATGAAGAGGAAACATAAAAATCATAATCGGATTGTTGACGATGATATGGTAAAGCCGGTTTGTACCCACGTTAGTTCATTTATACCAGTAGAATCTCATTATAATAAATCAGCGTCCAAAAGACTATATTAAGATGGTGACTTAAGCATCGCTCGGATGTTCAATTTTTACAAAGAATGGCCTGAACTCAATAATTATTCAAATACAGCTTCTAGTCTTAGGCAGTACAAAGACATAGTTAACAGTCATTTCAATTTGAGTTTCCATCTACCCAAAAAGGATACATGTGATCAGTGCCACAGTTTTAAACTAACACAGAATTCATCTCACGACCTTAGAGAACAGCATGAGAACCACTTAAACAGCAAAAAAGTTTCTAGGACCTTGAAAAAAAATGACGCTATTAATTCTAATGGACGCATTGTTTATGCTATCTTTGATTTTCAGAAGGTTTTGTCGTATCCTCATGGGTAAATGAGTGTATTGTATTACAAGCGAAGGCTGTCATGTTATAATTTCACAATATACGATATGGTCGGTAAACACGGTTATTGCTATATGTGGGATGAAGTTGGTACCAAACGTGGGGCCAACGAAGTAGCCAGTTGCGTTTATGACTTCATAAAGAAGTTTGTGTCGAAGGTTATGAAAGAGTATCAATTCTGGTCAGACAATTGTGCTGGCGGGAATCGAAATCGCGTAGTATTTATTATATAATTTGCTCATTTCTATCACACTGTAGATTCTGTCCACAGTGTGATAGAAATGGCTGCTGAGCATAAAACAATTTATAAACCAAATAAATGGAAATTACTTGTACGTTGAGCTAAAGTAACAGGTGATTCTTATGAAGTAATAGACGTAATTCAGTCGTTAGTGTTTGATTTAAAAGATCAGCTAAAAATAAGAACTGGGTTAAAAATACAGTTAACAACAAAGTTGTTGAACTTGGACAGCCATAAAAACGTTTGTGTCGATGGGACTCAAAGCAATAAAATTCGGTACAAATATGCTTTGTATGATGATTACATGTCCCTTGTACTTCGAAAGGACACTAGAAATTACAACACAAAGCATATATGGCTCTAATTCCAATCAGTAATGATAAATATAAGGATCTTATTAGTCTTTGCGATCCCTCAATAAATACCTACCAAATACCATGACTATTTTAGAAGTTTAACTCATGGGTGTAATGTTTCTGATGAGAACAATGAATCTGACTGAATAATTTGCAGTAGAATTGTTTTTTTGCTTTTTGGTACTTATAATATTTCTAGTTGTTTAATTAGATATCTGAAGTTAAAATTTTTAACAATTTATTCATGTAATTAATGTTGTTACTACCCTATATACTTATAAGAATGATTGTTATACTATAGCTTTACTAATAAATGATTAGTGTATTAGTTTTAGCAGTTCACCAAAAAAGAAGTAATCAGGCCCAAATATCTTCAAAATTATAGTCTTCTTAGTCTATGTAGTACAAAAATAAAGTTTTTCATATTTACTTCATTCAAGATTAATGTTTATTATATTGATTAAAAAAGAGTTTAAAGACCAGACCAAATACGTACGATATCAACCTAACTATTTACTCCACCTACCTACCTATTTACTTACCAACTACCTGCCTACCTACTTACTCATGGTCAAATAGAATATGACAGATAATACATCCGCCAAAATATTACTCAATAAATCGGTAGAACATGATTGGAAAGTAACATCCGTCATTCTTTGAACAGTAACTTTCCGAAGTACAATGTCGGATTGTGACTGTGTTGACTCCAAAGTAAAATGAAGCATGTGATTTTTCTGGAAAACTGTATAATTATAAGTAGTTATTTTTATTCCAGTTTAAAAGAAACCCTATTTTTAACATGTGTGCCACATTTCATAATTACATATTTAGAATTAAAAATGTTATGTCAAAAAATCTAACATAATTATTTGAAAGGGCTGCCCGATAAGTTTAATATTTGTCAGATCCGTCAATATTCTACAACTATAGTGTGTAATAGAGCATAAAATAATACCCAACAAATTACACCAGAATTTATACTGAATTTGGGTACATAACTAGGAGTTGATATGAAAATTTATTTAAAGTTGACTTCGTGTATTTATATAATAATTTTACTTGTTAAAGTCACAGTAGGTACGCAAGCTGTTAACCATCTTCTTTGCATCACCGGCCAAATGGCATTATATATCTATATAAATGCCGAACCAGTACAAGGTGGGTAGCTCGCACTTAACGTGGGCGACTTGTTATAGACGTGGTCATACGAGTATAAGCATTCCAGTCGGCGTATTCTTGACAAGGTCTATACTTAGTAGGGGATGGATTTATCATCAGTTGAAAAGGTCAGAATCATTAATAGACATCAGTCGGAGTCCATTAAGGTTTCAATGTTCTATGTCAACAGGACTGGAAGCACTTCGTTTTTGTGTGGAGTCCGGCGCGACATTTACGTACCACTTCTTATCTACTTCTACCGCCGCGCACAAGAATTGAACCTCCAACTGTCACCTGGCACAGTCAACTTGTCTTAAGTTGGTGAAGTAAGATAATCTGTCGCCCCTTTCCTCCCGCGGGTGTCACAAGAGATGACTATTGGGCTATGACTATGACTCACTGGCCCATGACGCAAAAGACAAAGCCGACCTTTTAGGCTCCCTTTTTGCGTCCAACTCGACTCTTGATGACGGTGGGAAAACACCGCCGACCATCCGGCGGTGTGAGTGCTCCATGCCGGATGTGCTGTTCTCACAGCGCTCGGTTCGCAAAGCACTTCTCTCCCTGGACATCCAGAAGTCGAGTGGGCCTGACGGAATCCCCCCAATTGTGCTGAGGACGTGTGCTCCGGAGTTGGCACCGGTCCTAACGCGTCTTTTCCGGTACTCCTACTCCCAAGGCGTAGTCCCGAATTCATGGAAGACAGCTTTTGTCCACCCGATCCCTAAAAAAGGCGACCGCTCAGACCCGTCCAACTATAGGCCTATCGCGATCACCTCCTTGTTCTCCAAAATAATGGAATCCATTATCAACTGCCAGCTCATCCGGTACCTTGAGGATCACCAGCTGATTAGTGACCGCCAATACGGTTTTCGTCGGGGTCGATCAGCTGGTGATCTTCTGGTCTACCTGACCCATAGATGGGCGGAGGCAGTAGAGTCCAAGGGGGAGGCGTTGGCCGTTAGTCTGGACATTGCGAAGGCCTTCGATCGGGTTTGGCACAAAGCGCTTCTTTCGAAGCTCCCTTCCTATGGGCTTCCCGAGAAATTGTGCAATTGGATCACCAGCTTCCTTGCAGATCGGAGCATCAAGGTCGTTGTTGAGGGTGCATGTTCTGACTACAAGCCTATTAACGCTGGTGTTCCACAAGGCTGTGTGCTATCACCAACGCTGTTTCTTCTGCATATCAATGATATGTTGCTAACTGGTAACATTCATTGCTATGCGGATGACAGCACTGGTGATGCTCTATACACCGGCCGTGCTAATATTTCTCGGGAAAAACAAACTTGTGTCTGAAGTCGAGTCTTTGCTGGACAAAGTCTCGAACTGGGGGCGACTAAATCTAGTCCAGTTTAATCCTCAGAAGACACAAGTTTGCGCGTTTACCGCTAAAAAGAACCCCTTTGTCGTATCTCCTCAGTTTCAAGGCACTCCCCTTCTTGCCTCAGCCAGTATCGGAATCCTCGGCGTCGACATATCGAGTGACGTGCAGTTTCGTGGTCACTTGGAAGAGAAGGCCAAATTGGCCTCTAAAAAGCTTGGCGTGCTCAGCAGAGCGGGACAGTATTTCATGCCGGCACACCGCCTGCAACTTTACAAGGCGCAGGTTCGGCCTCACATGGAATACTGTTCCTATCTCTGGGCAGGGGCTCCCCAGTGCCAGCTCCTTCCACTTGACCGCATCCAGCGCAGAGCGGCTCGAATCGTCGACGACCGAGTCCTTTCCGATCGGCTCGACTCATTGGCGCTGCGAAGAGATGTTGCATCTCTTTGCATTTTCTTTCGCATCTACCATGGGGAGTGCTCTGAGGAATTGTTCGCATTAATCCCAGCCGCCAAATTTCACGAACGTACAACGCGGCAGAACTCCCGATACCATCCACACCATCTGGATGATTGGGGGTCCACCACTGTGCGATTTAGAAGATGTTTTCTTCCTCGCACGACTTCCTTGTGGAATCGATTACCATCAGCGATTTTTCCGGACCGATACGACTTAGGGACCTTCAAGAAAAGAGCGTACTCCTTTTTAAAAGGCCGGCAACGCATCTGCAATTCCCTCCCTGGTGTTGCAGTTGTTCATAGGCGGCGGTAGTCACTTACCATCAGGTGAGCCGCATGCTCGTTTGCCCCCTCTCCTATAAAAAAAAAGTACAAGAAATATCTGTATATCTTTATGGCGTTCGATAGATGGCGGTAAAACCATATATATTTTTGTCAGGAAAGCAAAGCGAAGTGGGATGATTAAGGTAAATCCTTCCTACCACGGTAGGGACCCTCGTCTAGCAGTTGACTTTTATAAAGTAGAAGAAGTATGGCCGTAGGTTATGAGGCATTGCTTCTTAGTACTAGGACGAGATAAGGCATTAGCAGCTTAATTTGTTTTAATTTATTTTCCCTTCATCCCTAGTAGCACTTTTACGAGTAGCTCGCTTGAAATTTTGATATTAAAAACACAAATAAATATAAAATATTATGAAATAATAATTATCCTTTTTATTGATTAATAATTAAAAATTAAAAATTTTGTACAGCCGCCTTAAATATGTATTATTAAGAATAACACAAAAACTATTAGTCTAACCTTGACCAAATTTATATGGGACCACATGTGAAGTACCAGCTTTCAATAAAAAAAAAATCATCGAAATCGGTTAACCCAATAAAAAGTTATGAGCTTACACACATAAATAAAAACATACAGTCGAATTGAGTACCATCTCCTTTTTGAAATCGGCCGAAAAACAATTAAACCCCTCATTACGGTCTTATACTGTGTCGTGGAAGTAAATTAACTACAAGTATCCATTAGACAAAGTTTTAAATGTCATCTATCGCTTGTAACTTAAACCGTTTAAAAAGTCTTTATTCGTAACAGCTTCGTTGGCTCGTTACGTCTTCCGTGCAGAAGTCGAATAAAGTTTTCTTTGACGTATTTGCATGCGTGATGTAGTTCAATTTCTTTGAATTGTTTGTCTTATTTCATATTTAAAATTATAAAGATTTTGATGTTATGTAGGTTTTATTATAAAAAACGATTTTTAAAAAAAAATTATGGGAAAACATGGAGAAGATTTATACTGAGATTGAAACAAATAGTTCCTCAATTAAAATAATTTATCTGGGAAATTATTGAAAGAGTATGTAAAATAAACATACTTACAATAGTACCTGTTTTTTTTATAGGATAAGGGTGACAAACGAGCACACAGTCCACCTGATGGTAAGTGGTTGCTGTGGCCCATAGACATCTGCATCTATCCTCGATTACGAATCAAAATGCAGATGCGTTGTCACCTGTGAGGGCTAAGATGGAATGCCTTTTTTCCAGTAAAAAGGGTCTCCGGTTCTCTACACTCACCATACGAAACACAGCAGCATTAAACTGCTATTTTACGCTGGTATTCTGTGAGAGCGTGGTCCTTCCCCGGTCGAGCCGATCCATTCGTGCTACATCTATACCAGTTATATAGCTGCAGCATGGCTCTACCACGTTAAAAACCTGTATTAAATTGACGGGATATAGAAGACATAAGAAGCTTTCTTTCGTTAAGAACGTTTTTTTTTCTCTTTTTTTATAGGAGAGGGGCTCACCTGATGTTCGCTTAGTGTATATTTTCTTTGCCTGATAGTAATTGATTACCGCCGTCCATGAACAACTATTTTAAATCATAACTGATATCGCTTTACCCGACAGCGGCCCAAGAGCCCAAAGGGAAGGTAGCATTTTTGGCTTGGTATGTATTTTTATGTTCGTTTTGTATGTTTGCCTTTAAACGAGACATATAATTTTGACAATTCAATTATTTTGTCATGCCTACTACTTCGACGGACATGAAAACTTATGCTTGAGCTTACTATAATAAATCGTGTACATTTAAATTTTAATTGGTTTTAGAATTTAAGTTTTATCAATCGACATATTATAATGTTATTTATTTATTTTAAGTCTTTCTCAACCATTTTTGTCACGATATAAAATGTCACCTACAATTTACATTTTTAATACATGTACACATAAATAATTATAGTGAGATCACTACAGTGGAGTTCGTCGCTTTTTAATAATAATTTATTACTTCACTGAGATAACGTATAAACCATAATGAATATTATTAAATTAGTGGCCTCTTATTTTCGCCATCTACGGTAACAAAATGCATGCATCATTAATGCTATAACACGTAATCAAACATTCTAATTGGCTTGACTTGACTAAGGTTAAACAAGCGTAACGATTGAGAGACCTGCAATATTTACATATCTGAATATGCAATTATGTATGTAATAAGTAATATTAACCTTACTTATAATATTTGATTATCGCTTTATTTAAATGAAGTATTAATTATATTTATATCTGTATCTTTCTATTGTGATTGAGTGAAAAGAGCGCGAACAACTTTAGTATTTCTTAAACTGAAGTCAATTTTTATCAGAAATATCGTAGTCTGTGTATATTGCCAAAATAAAGTTACTATTTTATTTAAAATTTTCATAATAATCTTCTAATTAGATTAAACATTTTCTTGCGTTGTGTAAAAGCAGTTAAACAATTTCGCTACACTTATAATTAAAACCTGGGTACCATTACTCTCTGGAATCTCAACTATTGTGAAGTCAGTCAGTCGCACGCTGGGTATGGCCTGCCTTCGGACTTATGGGAACTCAACCGTATAATACTTTACAATTTTAAATTTAATTTGTACAAATGTTTGCTTTTATGAAACTTCCCAGTGGCGTTGTAATTATAGGTTTGTTATTATTTAATATTATGTAATGTGTAATTTTTCATCAATATTATTAGACATTTTAATGAGTTTACGTAGTTTCAACAGTTTAAGAGTGTATTGACTGCATGAGGGAACCCTTATCCATATTGCGTGCTGTTGGTATCTTAAGAAGCGACTACGGTAGCTTTCAGTAGATGGCGGTATAACAATCTCGATTACGCCTGACGCAAAATACACAGACTGGCTATCGGCAGTAGTTTTAAAGGTGTGAGACATGCGATCGTCAATCCGCGTCATTTTTTTCCTACAACGGGAGGGCCTAGTCATTTACGTGCTTATGAATTATTGGAGTTATTACAATAATTAATATTTTAAATGCCTTGCTTTTTACACATTAATATAAAATTCCTCATTAATGATATGGATATTTTGGGATTATGTGACTTAATAAGAAATAAAAAAAACTGAGCATACCGAATCACACCCACATCAGCCTCAATGATACCCCTTAGCGCGTAATTATTACTGTTACCGTCACAGCCTGTTAAAGTCCACCGCTGAACATAGGCCACCCCATAGATTGCTTCTAAGAAAGGATTAATTATTTTAATTTAATTTTAATTTATTATTAGATAATTGCCACGCTTGGCAAGCGGGTTGGCAACTGCAGTTTTATTATTTTTAGTCGTTATTAGGAAGACGCTGCTGCTCGTCTCCTGATTTGTTTGCCTCTGTCGCCTCTTACGATACCCACGGGATGATATGGGGTAGTGGATATTCCTACACCGCTACTACATATAATTATTAGATAATATTCAAATAAATAGAAATAAGTAGGTAGACAAAAAGGTTTTCAAGAAATGTGAGTGCAAAATATTAAAACGTACTTAAGAAGATTTGAATCGTCAGTATGTAGAAATAAGCCGTGATTCCGTCTAGTGATAAAACACTTCAACGAACAAATGCTAACGCTACTCTTAAAGATGATCATAAAAGAGCTTTTCTCCGGCACGGCAAGAGGTGCACATTTTATAAGAAAAAATTTAAAGACGGTAATTTCTCCGTGAATTTGCAACCAGCATTCATGAATTTAAAAGCCTTTGGCCTTTACTATGGAATTTTTTAAAACGAACTGTGTTAATATTTTTATATTATACATTTTGCTATTTATTTCCTCAACCAACACAGAGATAAGGGCCAGCCCATAGTATCCGAAATACTTTCCGAAATTGTCAAATCTGGCAGACTTGTTGTTAAAGTTTGGTCTCGCACATTCACCTTTAGTCCAGTCCGATTTGGATATTTTAACTAACGGAAGCCTTGTATAACACCTTGTTATTTTTTATATTTGCGGAATCAGATATAGTAATGGTGGATATCGAATTTATTTTTATAATCATCTTTAAACTGTCAAGAACCAACCACTGTCTTGAACAATCTGCATCTTTTCAAGTCTTTTTAACAGTGGTAGTGCCACGCGGCAGCTTTTGCTGTCGCACGGATGGGCCGGCTCGAACCGGGGTGGTACCACGACCTTACAGAATACCAGCGTGAAGTAGAGGTTTACCTCTGCGTTTCGCTTGGTGAGTGCAGGTGGCCGGAGGCCCTTTTTACTGGAAATGAGGCATTCCATCTTAGTCCTCACGGGTGACAATGCATCTGCATTTTGATTCGCAAACGAGGATAGATGTAGATGTCTATGGGCTGCAGCAGCCACTTACCATCAGGTGACTGTGTGCTCGTTTGTCACCCTAATCCTATAAAAAAAAGTCTTGTCAGATCGTCACTATATCTAATAACAAATATAATCGCAGTATTAGGTTCTATACGCCATAGAGCCATGCTGCATATTATAGTTATAGAAGAATGGGTCAGCTGAACCAGGTAAAGACCACGCTCTCACAGAATATCAGCGTAAAATAACAATAGCTCAATGCTGCTATATTTCGTATAGTGAGTGTAAAGAAACGGAGACCCCTTTTTAACTGAAACGTGCCGTTCCAACTTAGAGTATCAGGGGTAATAACGCATCTGCATTTTGATTCTTAATTGAGAATAAATATAGATGTCTATGGGCCACATCATCCACTAACCATCAGGTGGACTGTGTGCTCGTTTATCACCCGATTCTAAGTAAAAAAACCGGCCAAGTGCGAGTCGGACTCGCGCACCGAGGGCTCCGAACAAATCTGTAGGTAAGTTTGTAAGTTTAAAATTATTAAAAATATTTTTATCATATGATGTAACTAAAAATTTCAGCTTGATACCTTCACGCGTTCCTGAGAAAAAGGGTCTTGACAGACAGACAGACAGACAGACGGACGACAAAGTGATCCTATAAGGGTTCCGTTTTTTCCTTTTGAGGTATGGAACCCTAAAAAATAAAATTATAAAATAAGGAGTGTCATCTTATACTGCACCAGTACACGGCTGCATTCGATATTCTTACGTTCTTATAAAGTGAGTTAACACGCTCTGGTTCTGGATTTAATTCTAACATGAATAAGGGAACCTTGCGATACAATCCACTCTCATACATAAGTAATTTAATGTAATTTTGGAGCCATTTGTGATATCGACTAATTCTTGGGGTTAGTCGATAATTTTTTCATTGCTTCTATATAAATTATAGCTACTATATATTAGATCTATCCCAACACGTTCCAGGTAAGTTGAAGCGCCTTCTCAATAATTGAACAAGTTTCATTTTCGGTTTAGGTTAGTATGACCATATTTCTTCGTAACGTGCAAAGCTCAAATTGTTTACCATTCGCCAAAGGCGTAGCTCCAGAATTTTACTTCTTCTTTAGTCTTTAGTTTGTAGCTTTTTATTTGCTAAATCCTTAATTTTATGTTAAAGATAAATACTATTCTTTGTTCTAATCGAGATCGATTACCTCGTTCATCAAATAATATTCCCCTCAACAGCAACAGTATTCCCCGGCGTAGTACTATAATTTCAAGTCATCATTTACAATATAATATAATTTTAATGAAAGAGGAGAAAACCAGCATACGTCTCACTCGTTGGTAAGTTTTCACCGTCGATAATATATACGTATATGTTCATTATGCTTGTATACTTATTTATATATAGATATATTTATTGTGTATATATTTAAGTATTTATGTACAATCGTATGTATTTATGAATATGTATTATATATGTTTATGTGTAATATATTTAGTTTTTCCTTTCTTTTCGTAGAAGTAAACACATACCAATATTTTTTTATTCTCCCAGGGTTGATGGCAGAGAATGCCACAAATCATTAAATCCACTCCATTCACAATATAAGTATATAAAAATAAATAAACTAATAAATAAATATAATAAATGTTAAGGCTTCTGAAGCCTATAGTCACGCCTAACAGACTTCCAACAACCAAAGCAAACGCGATGTCATTCAGAGATAAACTTACTTAAATGCAAAAAGGGAAACAATAATTTCATAGTTTTTATTTCCGAATGCAAAAGCATTTTAGCGAGCAGGTGTTGTACTAAGTAGATAAAAGTTTCTCTCTGTAGGTGAATGCAGCGAGCAGGCTACTCGTAATTAAAATGATGTGGTAACTTTAGCGTTGTTAGTTGGTGAGAAACGGATAGTCTAGTCGCAAGAGAAGCCTCGTACGTGAGAATTTCAAAGTAATATCTAATTTCTTGAACCTCTTTGTTTGGGATATTTTTTTACAAGAGATAGCAAACTAGCATGCTATTCACTTACTCCTGATGCAACAACCGCCCGTGAATAATTACAACCCTAGAGGAATTGAAACCTTTTAGAAATATATAAATTCGAGAAAGTCCCTTAGTCGTATCGATCCGGATCCGATAGCTGATTCCACAAGGTGGTCGTATGAGGAAGAAACTTCTGGAAAATTGCTCAATGGTGGATTGAAAAGCATTCAAACTATCACAACAAATTTGGCACAATGTGTGATGGTTGGTGGCTGGGATTAGCCAAACAATTGCTCCGAGCACTTCGCGTAGTAGATGCGGTAGAAATGTAAAGAAATGTTCCCTGATCTCTTCGAAGCGTTATCGTATCTTTCTTAACGTATTTTTTTTTCAATATTATTATATCTATTAATCAAAGTAATCACCCATTCAATCGATGCATATTTGAAAACGCAGTGGCAGTTTATTGACGCCCTTCTTAATGAAATTCTTCAAAGGCATTTTGTACTGCCTATCAGGTATTGATTTTTTTCCTGCCAAAAGTTATCTATGTTCTGGAAAAAGTAAAATTCTGTAGGCGCCAGGTCTGGTGAGTACGGCGGATGAAAGATAGCTTCCAACCCTTAGTTAGAGTAAGTGACCGTCTTTTGTGTAGTATAAGCTCGCGCATTGTCGTGCAAGGGCAGCAGGGACGAGCCATTGACCAAAGCTGGTTGGAGACGTGCGAGTTTCTCCATTATTATCTTCAGTTCTTCACAGTACAGATATTCAGTAATGCTCATCCCGTTTGGTAAGAAGTTTCGATGAACCACACCGGCGCTAGAACACCAAACAGTGACCATCACTTCTCTAGGGGTAAGTCCCCCTGAATGGCTTGAACGGAAACGGTGAACAAAGAGGAACTCACTTAGCTGGCCCGTGGTGTAGGGCTGGCCCTAGGTGGTCATTCCAAGTGGGCTTGGCGAAACCACTTCGAATGTGTGTTGGTGGGCTGCGACAAGAGGGGTGTCCTCTCCCCCTACCGCTGCAGCCGAGGTGGAGTCGTGGAGGAAGAGGAGTGTTGCTATGGCGGAGCGCCACTTGCCCTATCCTCCGCAGCTCTGACGAGGCTGCGATGGTGGTGGCGCTGCAGCGGGAGAGGAGTGTCGGTATTGCGAGGCGCCGATCTCCCTACCCTCCGCAGCCGAATCTTGGTTGGCGGCGAAGCCATAGACTAGATTCGCCGCTGGGGTCCGGAAAGCTAGTGTTCCCAAGTGCTCATTTTTCCTGGCCCCATAACCTCCGTGTATCGGACTCGGGGGAGTCCGTTTTGCAGTTACAGTAAGGAGGAGAAGGACATGGAGAAAGACGCGCCTTGTGTCCCTGATGCGCCTTACCTGAAAAGGAAGGGGGAAGGAGAAGTCTTCCCCGAGGAGGGGCTGCCGTGGGGCGGCCGGCGCTGGTGGGACCGTCAATGTGCACGAAAACGTTCCCGTGACCCCGCCAATATGCGGCGAAGGTGGAACATCATGGAATTTTAGTTGGTGCGACTTCGACATAACCCATCCTTGCCCATGTGAGATGGGTATGTGTAGGCATTTTCCCATGAAAAAAAAAAATTAAAAAAGGTGCTGAACTAGGATCCAACTAACTTGCTGAGCATTTGCAATTGTTAAACAGAATCTAGTTTTCGTCACAGGTAACATTGTGGTTCAAAATTCCTTCGTTTTTCTGCCTGTTAAGCAGTGCAAGGTACGTCTCGACGCGTATTTCACACTGGCGACCATTGAATCAGTGGGGCACCCATTTGTCAAGATTTTTTTACCTTACTAATTTAACGCAAATGAACCAATCTTGTATTGATGCTTACGTCGAAAGCTGCTGCTAATTCAGTCGTAGATTGAGTATCGTCAGCTTCCACCATCGCCTTTAATTCGTCATTGTCGACCAAAGTTTTCGGTAGACCACGGGGTTCATTTTTGAAGTCGAAATTTGTAGAACGGAAGCGGGAAAACTAATACCAGGTGGTGCGTTCGTTTGTAATACACGCTCCGTAAACGTCGTTTATGTTGCGTGCCGCATGTGCCGCGCTGCTGCCCCGACGGTACTCATATTTCATAAATACTCGAATGTTTAACGGTGACGAAAAAGTTTCAAATGCGATGAAAGAATAACGCTAATCAATAAAGATAACGCTAATCAATAAAGACATGACAAATTTTGAAAAGAAATCCATATTTTTAAAATTAAATTAATGTAAATTTAGAATCCTTAGCCAAACAAAAATTATTTTGATTTGAAATGGCCAGTACTACAGAACGGCAATTTCATAGGTAAAGACCTATTAAATAAACTGCACCTACGAATCCCATAAAACTATTTGCATAGTTTACAAATAATTACTCCGTTAAAAACGTTTTCATTACAAAAGAAGTTCCTAGATAGTAACGTTTAAAATACCTCGATTACTATGTGTCTAATACAATGTGATTCGTCAAGACCAGTTTAGTGGTTGTTTCAAAACTCGTTTTACCTTGCTGTTGGTGTCGCGGATGCATGCGAAAGCGTTCCCGTAGCCCTGCCAATATACGATGAAGGTGAAACACCATGGGATTTTCGTTAGTGTAGTCCGACATACCCGTCCTTGCCTCCGCGAGACGGGTATACGTAGCCATTTCTCCATATTAAAAATAGATAAACATATTAAATTTTGTGAAAAATTAAACTAAATTTTTCACAAAAGCTTTAATGATGATGGCATAAGAAAAATTAATAGGTGGACGTCCCACTGCTGGTACAGGCCTCCTCTCATTTCTGAGAGGGTTTTAGGGTAAGGAACGTCCGCCACACTGCACTGCCCCAATGCGTGTTGGCGAACTTTACATGCCTTTGATTTTTTTTCTTATCTCTCAGACATGCAGGTGTTCAAACGATGTTTTCCTTCACCGCCGAGCACATGGTAAATCAGCACTTAAAATTGGTGTCGACGGGTCATTGGTGTCGACGGGGATCGAACCCGAGTGGCTCGCGTACTGTGAAATTTACAGCGAGCACTTAGCCCCTGAGCTACCATGGCTCTCCATTAAAGAATAATAAATTCAGATCTCCTTTTACAAGTTCAAAAGTTCTTAAGCACAACAAAAGCGAACCCACTTAATTGTAAACATGGCTCACAAAAGATGTCTTTGATAACGTACCTTCGTAATGCTAGGGTGGCGCCTTAAGCTGAACATAAATATAGAAAACTTTCCAAATAATTATAATGTGTTGCAGTGGAGTGCGGATCAACATGGTGTATAGTGCAGTGTAGTGCACTTCAAAATAATGACGCAGTGAGCATGGGGGAACCGAGGTTTAGAATTTCACTAGCAACTTGAACAAGTAATAGAACACTGATTACCAACTCAATATTAATAAAATATAAAAAAAAAGTTTTTTTCAAATTTCTGAATAGTCATAATATTGAAATATTATTCCACAGGTTTCAAAAACTCTGCTAGCATCATTAATCGTTATGATTTATCTTGTAAATAACGATAATTAAACAATTGTAGCTGGCATTTAACGAATTTCTATATGCCATTCTTTTTAATATTACTATAAATATAGGTTTTAACAGTGGTAGAGCCACGTGGCAGCTTTTGCTGTCGCACGGATGGGCTGGCTCGAACCGGGGTGGTACCACGACCTCAAAGAAAACTAGCGTGAAGTAGAAATTTACCTCTGCGTTTCGCTTGGTGAGTGCAGGTGGCCGGAGACCCTTTTTACTGGAAATGAGGCATTCCATCTTAGTCCTCACGGGTGACAACGCATCTAAATTTTGATTTGTAATAGAGGATAGATGTAGATGTCTATGGGCCGCAGTAACCACTTACCATCAGGTGGACTGTGTGCTCGTTTGTCACCCTTACCCTATGAAAAAAAAAAGTACACATAGTTGATAAAACCTCTGGGAATGAGGCTGCTCCCAAGATATTTTTAAAATGTTTTTTTTTAATTATTATATTTCATTGTGAAATGTTACTTTAAAATTTCCCAATTCGTTTCTTGCTACTTTTTTTTTAATTTGGAAGAGTTATATTGTTTGATTAGGAATGATAATACATTCATTGAAGTTGAGTGACGTATAACTTTAAAATAAATTTGTTGGTTCGATAAATTGATGTAATTTTTTAATATGGTAGAGCCATGCTGCAGTTATATTGACACAACATGAGCTTCTCCCGTTATAACAAGAATTTTCTTTAATCGCTAAGCTCAGCAGGCTTATAGGAAAGGACAGTACTAGATGTCTGCCAGTTTTAAGATGGCTTCTCTCGTTAATTTGTTTATTTTACATCTTGATACGAAATGGTATTCAACCATCTAGCTGACATCATAAGTTTTCTGTGACCTTTTGTCAGAGTTGCTATTTACGACACTCGCCGCACAAAAAGAAGTAATAGATTATCGTCGACAGAAAAATTATAATTACTTTAATAAAATACAATGACAAAAATAACACACATGAAATTCTGTTACAGAGGTATGTAAATAACAAACTATGAAAATGAAAACTATACTCTATTTGTTATAAAAGAACCCTTTGGCTACAAAACATAAAACAATATTTTTAAGCAAACCAATATAATCTGAACGGATGAGTGAATATTGACGGGTCACCGCGTTTCAGAATTTCCGCAAAATAAGGATCAGAAACAAATAATTCCTTACGATATTGTATTTTATATTCAGTTTTATATTTATATTCTTAATGATGTAAGAATATTACGATGAAAATATGTTTATTATTATTTCAAATTCTTTGTGATTGTTATTATTTGTTACGCATTTTATAGGCGTTATAATTTATTTGATTTTTGAAAGTTCAAACATCATGTCTTCACACTTTTAGATCCATATATCCCTATTCTAATGTTTTATATTGACGTCTGTGTCTCCAATGTATCAAAATGAAATAATAATTTGGTTAGTTATCATTTAAACCGATTTTAACTATATAAACAAAAAAATGTATATAGCCACCAAATTTCAAATTAATAGAGAGGGCAGATCGCAATTCAGACGTAGGTGTCATAGAAGGTGACAGAGGAAACAAGCCATGATGATAAGCAGCAGTATTCCTAATAACAAAACAAAATAAAACTGTGGTTTGTGGTGCAATCGACTTGGAGGCCTATGTTCAACAGTGGAGTCTGAATGGCGTTAAATGAATGGCCGACTGTTAAATTTAATGCATAATTCCGTGCCATACACTGAATTAAGTATTAAATTTATGAAATCATTTTGTATCCTCAAATGGAATAAGAGTACTTCATCTATCGCATTTCTTATTTCACGCGTCGCTGTGTTTGTGCAAAATTAAGTGAACGTCTCGTTTTGTTATAATCTGTTATATAACATTTGATATGCATATTAACAATGTTGTATTAGTGATCGAAGAACCGGGTTATTACATCAAGGGTTGTTGATACAAGTCCATTCCGGAGACAAAGTTTGTGCAAAAATGCAAATTGTTTTACACGCAAATTGTTTTTACATGTCTTGTTTAATAACTAAACTATAGTTAAGTCAGTACTTCAAAAAGAAATTGTTTACTTATTTATATCCTGCGTATGCTGGCTGACCGATGGGACTCGCCGATGTTGGCTCGCTGGATACGGCTACATGCTGCCTTATAGACTGGCTTATTGCCACCATCGGTGCAGTTTCATACTTGTGTCGTCAACAATATGTTACTAACACTAGATATAAGAAAACATTTACTAACAACTATGGATATTTTTTTTGTCCGAAATAAATGAATTATTATTATTATTATGGGGTATTTGTATAGTTTTCTCATCTGGTTGGGTTGTATAAATAGATAATTGAAAATGAAAATGATAAATTTACATAAATATCAATAAAATAAAATAAGTACATAAAAATTACATAAATATATAAAAACCCAACCAGATGGAAGCCCTCGGCAGGGGAGACCAAACGGCCGAGGGTTAGGGGGAAAGGGAAAGAAACCGGCGGACGATGCGGGCGGTATCGAGGAGCACCGCCTTCTGCATTTGAGCTTGGAGCGGTCTGTCACGGAGTCCCAGTCGCCTCAGATGACCCGAGAGGCTAACTGGGATTAACCCGTTCGCAGAAACGACCACAGGAATAATTTCGGCCGGCAGACCACCCCACATGTCGGTCACCTCGTGAGCCAGGTCCAGATATTTTGTCAGCTATCTGTTTCGGCTTTCACGAGGTTCTCGTCATTAGGAATGGTAATGTCGACCAAAAATATCCTTGACTGTGCCCGGTCCATCAGCACAATATCAGGCTTATTCGCAACAATAGTCCTATCTGTGATGATGGCCCGGTCCCAGTAGAGCCTGGCGCGGTCATTTTCGAGCACGGCTTCCGGCAAGTATTTATAATATGGCAGTTTCCGATCCACGAGACCGTATTTCAGAGCGAGCTCCTGGTGTAGAATCCTGGCTACTAGGTTGTGTCTGTGCAAATACTCAGAGTTAGAAAGCGCCGAACAACCAGAGATGACATGCCTAAGTGACTCACCGGGATGGCGACAAGCTCGACAGATGTCAACGGTGCCATCATAATTGTTGGTCTTAATAACCTGATCTTGTATCGCACAGACAAAACCCTCGGTTTCCCCAAAGAGATTACCGAAACGTAGCCAGTGGAGGGAGGTGACTGTGTCCACGAAAGGCTCATGTAGAGCCTTGTAGAACCTCCCGTGGAGCTCCTTCTCCTTCCATACGGTCTCCCGGTCGGAAATGCTCTGTACTGCCGGGTCTTGCCATTGCTCGTTGGCTAAGGATAGAGGGGTAAGTCCTTTATCACAAGAAATAACGTCCCTATAGTATCCATACTATAGGGACATACATCATCCGCTCTCGTTAGAAAGTAATTACGGAGGCTGCACACTTCGCGATTATGCATGGTAAGCGCGCTTAAAAAGCCGCGCCCACCATGCTTCCGCGGCAAGTACAGCCTCATTACTGACGATCTCGGATGATGCATCCTGTGGGACGTCATTATAGTGCGGACTTTTCTGTCCAGAGCGTTCAGTTCGGTCTGAGTCCACCTGAGCATGCCAAAGGTATACATGAGAACAGGCATGATCTAACCGTTATATGCGTGCGTCTTATTCACACCGGACAAAAGACTATTAAGCACTTTGGTCAAGCGTGCATAAAACACATCGCAAACTGACCGTTTCATACCCGCCTCATCTACACCGATGTTCTGTGACATACCCAGGTATCGGTATGTTTCAGCCTCGGAAAGGGTTCTTATGCTGATGGGCATAGATAAGTCTATGCCCTCAGAGTTAGCAACCCTTCCCCTTTCGACATGGAGGATCGCACACTTATCCGTCCCCAGCTCCATTCCAATAGAATTGCTAAAATCACACGTGATGTTTAGCAATTCCATAAGATGGGAGCGACTGGAGGCGAATAACTTGAGATCATCCATGTAGAAAAGGTGGGTCACTTTTGTACCTCCTCTCCGAAGCTGAAATCCCCTCCCGGAACCCTCCAGTAAGGTACTGAGAGGGTTCAAAGAGAGGCAAAACCAGATTGGACTCAAACAATCGCCCTGGAAGATACCCCTTCTTATCCTTATGTGGTTCTCCGCAGCCGTCATCCGCTCACCTAGGTGACAAAGGATCGTACTCCACTGCCCCATACATTGCCCGAGGAAGTCTCGAACTGTACAGTCAACCTTGTACAGCTCGAGGACCCTCTTAAGCCATGTATGAGGCACCGAGTCGAAGGCCCTTTTTACTGGAAATGAGGCATTCCAACTTAGTCCTCACGGGTGACAACGCATCTGCATTTTGATTCGCAAACGAGGATAGATGTAGATGTCTATGGGCCGCAGCAACCACTTACCATCAGGTGGACTGTGTGCTCGTTTGTCACCCTTATCCTATAAAAAAAATGCCTTTTTGTAGTCTATCCAGGCGGCGGAGAGGTTCCGACGGTTGCGTTTAACCACCTTGCCAATGACCGCGTCAATGAGGAGTGGTTCCTTGGTTCCACGACCACCGCCCCTACATCCATTCTGAGCGCGCGACATCACCTGATTTGAGTTCAGGTGACGAGTGATTCTCGCGCTCAAAATGGATGTTAGTGTCTTGTATATCGTGGGTAGACACGTTATGGGGCGGTATTTGCTCGGGTCTGTGGTATCCTGATCTTTAGGAACCAAATGAGTGATCCCAGTAGTGAAGAGGCTCGGGAGCGACTTCTGGTCGAGAGCCTCTTGAAACTGTCGGGCGAGTACAGCGTGACACACCACGAACCCCTTCAGCCAGTAGTGATGCAGCCCGTCGAGCCCCGGACTTTTCCAGTTCGGGGCTCTACGAACCGCCTCAGCTACGTCATCCAGCGTTATGATGACGGGGTCCATGGGCGTAACATTCGCACACTGACTCGCCACAACTTCCGTTCAAGGGCCCTCGCTGTGGTTTACGGGCTCTGACCACAGGCCGTGCCAGAATGCGATAGTGTCGGCCTGATTCGGTGCTGGGCCCGTTCCACGTACCATTGGTCGCTCCAGTGATTCATAGAGCCTCTTCTGATCACTCTGGAAGAGACGATTCTGGTTGAACCGTGTCGACCTCTCGGTATATCGCCGAATCCGCTTCCCCCAAGCAGATATTCTCTGCTTCAGGTCGTCTATGCGCTCCGTCAGTTTTTGCGTTATATCCGGCTGGGACAAACTGATATTTGTGCCAGCAAACGCCATCCTGACGGTGCGCACAATTCTCGGCCTATTATTGCCCGACCTGAAGCTTATCAGTCTGCCGATGAAGGCCCTTGCCTTTGCGATACGGGCCTTAATCCTTCTTCTCCAGGCTGGGATGGCGCTACTTTGTCTTGTAGCGCGTCCAGCCGTGGGAACTTTGGCGCCAATAATGCGGCAAACTGCCAGTGCGGCGCTAAAAAGAATTGAGTCCGTCTCGCAAAGATCCCGGCTGGCTTCCAAATAGGTCACCAGCATTGGGTTGAGAGCCCTCACGACAGCCCGATTACGCTTGCTCAGGGGCATGCGCGGGAGTCGCGGTCGATTTTCGAGAGGCATACTACGCGTTTCCAAAATAGCCTCTTCCAATGTACTCCTCATTTTCTCTAGTTCTAGTTCCTGGGAGACTGTTCCATCATCGTCTGAACCAACCACAACTGAAAGGTTTACGGCGGCATCCACGTGTGCTTGTTACTCTGCAACTTGTGGCGCCGCATCCTCAGCCGTAGCATTTTCATCCGATGAGGGAACAGCCTCACGTCGTAGCCGATCGAGTTCGGTGCTATCGAATATGTTTGAGCGCAAGATATACCGAACTCGGTCTGCCAGGTTTTGCTTGGTGACGGTTATAGATGGCTCCAGCTCAGCAAAAAGTCGATGCATCCTAGCCCGATATGCAAAACCTCCAATTTTTCCCCCTTTCGCCCTAAAATACGCCCGCAATGCGTTGCTGTTCATCTGCATTGACCAACGCATGCGGCGTACTCCACCAGTGGCGGGTGCTGATTGCTGGGCCCACGAAGACCCTGCCAACACCAAGCCAGCTGGTGGGGATGATGGATGCGAGGGGCTGCTAGATGGTCGTGCAGCACCTCGCGCTCGGCTGGCGGCCCGCATGCAGTCGCGTCCAGCGCCAGCTCCAGATGCGCCCCGGCGACCCCCAGGCAGCGGCCCTATACGCACTCTATTTGTTTCCATCATCCATGAAATGGGCGTCAATTAACGGGAGACGCCCAAGCCCGGCACCGTTTCATGATTTGGCCAAAAGCACAAGCGGGCCCAAATTAGCACCTCCAATTCTGCCGAGGCACGGCGCTCACACCTCTTGGCAAGGTGCTGACTGACTGCGCTGACGTAGCAGTTTTGTCACATAACCGTTACGTCAGCGGGCGATGGGGTCGTCACTTCCCTACGCCTTATATTATTATTATTATTATATTTATTATATTATATACGCCTTATATTATATATTATTATTATTATTATTTAATAAAGCTAAATATATAATAATAAAAGTTAAATGCTTAAATGAAATGGTGAAATAACCTGCATGCATTTTCAGTGGTAGAGTCAAGCGAAGTCGATCGGGGAAGGTCTACGCTCTCACAGAATACCCGCGGAAAATAACAGTTTAATGCTGCTGTGTTTCCGTATTGTGAGTGTAGAGAACCGGTAGAGAACGCATTTGCATGTGTAAATAAATATTAAAAAGCTGGGTCGTGACGGCCAGAGCGACCAGACGCTGAATAATCCGACGCCGCGCCGCAGCGATGATTCGCAAGAAACGGGCTATCAGCGATACCACACTCCGAAACTCTTATCAGGAACAGTCCTGCTCCGAGTTTTTAGACTCCTTTTTTCTGAATTGAAACAAGACCTTCCATCTTAGTCCTCAGGAATGACATCGTGTCTGCGTTTTAACTATTAATCGATGATAGATGCAGATATCTATGGACCCCAGCATCATTTACTATCAGGTGGACTGTGTGGTCGTTTCTCACCCTTATTCTTTAAAAAATTGATCGTAGCTGCATTTAACATTAGAGATAACGCGCTCCTGTAAGTTTTACAACTGCGACAAAGCAAAATATTTTGATTTAATCTCCTATACAGAGTGTATGGGGTGAATAGGCTGGCACAATTAATATATAGTAAACATAAACAATACATAGACAATTATCATCCTCAATTTTGATTTGATAAATATAAACCCTAAATATTTTGCAAGTAAAATTACGAATATCAATATACGAGTAGGCAAGTCTCCGTGTTTATGATTATATCGTAGGTACGTTTTCACACGTGGTAGAGCCATGCTGCATGCCATATTAATTATATAGTTGTAGCACGAATTGGTCGGCTCGGCCGGGGAAGGACCACGCTCTCAGAGAATAAAATAACAGCTTCAAGCTGCTGTGTTTCGTATGGTGAGTGTAGAGAACCGGAGGCTCTTTTTACTGGAAAAGAGGCATTCAATCTTAGTCCTCACGGCTGACAACGCATCTGCATTTTGATTCGCAAACGAGGATCGATGTGGCTGTCTATGGGCGACAGCATTTACCATCAGATGGACTGTGTGCTCATCTGTCACCCTTATCCCATAAGCTTTAAAGATTTAACAGTATATCAAAATGTCATTAGAGGCAATAAAAATAAATCATATATTTCGTATCACCAAAATTACTCGCATATTCCAACTTATTTCTACGCGATGTGGTTCATTAAATAAGAACGTTAAATGATTCCATCAAGATTTCATTTATAATATAGCATTAGCTATAATAACTTATAGAGACGCGGTGGACAATTTTCTACTGTACGCTCTTTGCTTAAATCGCCACATTTCAACGCCGCATTCGAGTTTACATGAAATCGGGCTTTTAGTGAAAGCGATAACAGGAATGTGTGTCATTTTCAAAGGGAAATAAAGCGGTTTTAACGTATGAAACAGTTAGAGGAAATATCATTTTCATTCATCTTTGAATTCATTGCAGAGTTTTGTTTGCACTTTGATAACGCTGGTTTATGAAATAATAATATTTTCTAATCCACGTTTAACTATCGTTTAGTGAGGACGTAAGAATATCTACCACGCCATGTGATATGGGGTGATAGATTCTCTCCGTGATTGTCGTAAGAGGCAACAGAAGGAATAACATAATGAGATAAGACAATTTTTTTCAAAGTTTAATTACATTTAATTAAAATAAATATGTGCAATTCATAGAAATTTATATTTTATTCGATAACTTTTTGTCATTTTGTAGGTAGTAATATATTCTCGGTGCTGTAGAAATCTTAGGATTTTTGATCAAAAATATGCGACAAGTAATTTTGACAATCCTCCCTTGATGTTAACCTAACACTAACCAAATAATTCTAAACAGACCGAAACAGGTGAAAATCTGAGGGTGTAAGGTCAGTACTATATGATGGACGCATAAACAATTCCCAACCAAGCTCTTCCAATTTTCGCCGAGTGGCCAAAGATGTGTGTGGTCTGGTGTTATCATAATGAAAGACCACTCCTTTTCTGTTGCTAAATTCCGGTTTTTTTTTTCTCAATTTCTTGCTTGAGTCTCATTAGTTGGCAGCAAACATCCGAGTCGATGGTTTCGCCCGGCGGTAAAAGCCCGTAATAAACGATGCTTCTTTGTTGTTGATTATTGTTGATGATTGTTCCAATCCCACCATACACACAACATCATTGCTTGTTAATCTGGGTTTCGCTACTGTATGTGGAGCTCAAGCTCCACAGACTCTAGATAATATTGATCGCTTTTTCAGTGGTTTATTTTATATTTCAAACTACTATAAGTTTTTCATTTAAACAGTTTATTGTTTATAAAACTTAGACCATGTTTATATACAAAAATATTGACTTAGCAACGGGGTTCGATCCCCGCCGGCACCAACGAAATTGATAATTAAAGTCATAAATGCTCAGCGCTGAAGAAAAACATCATGAGACAACTTGCATGTCTGATTTATTTAAAATATAAATATATTACGAAGACATCTGAAGTCCTTCAACACGTATTGGGGCAACACGGTGGACAATCCTTACTCTAAAACCGTCAGTTATAAGAGAAAACCTGTGCATAGAAGTGGAGCGAATATAGGCTGTAACTTAAAAAAAAATGTAACCCCTAGACTAGGATCATCTCCTGTATCGTGGAGGCAGTTTACAAACGTAAATTGCACAAGGACAAACATCCAGACCCGGAGCAATTATTTGTAGGCCGTACAAATACATGTTCCGTGCAGGATTCGAATCCGCGGTCCCCAGCACTGCGACTCATTGCTAAGCCACTGCGCCACGCAACACCACTATTTTTTTTTACAAAATCAAGAAAATAACTATTAAATGTTTTTATGTAACCAGTTTACTACTAACCTTTACCAATTCTGGCTATTACCAGTTAGAGTATTGTTTTTACAATAATCCAGAAAACAAAACGAATTATTATATCGATATATGAAACTGGTTTTAATAAACAAGTACGTCACATGCATTTTGTTTTAACTGGTGAATGTTTCATTATTTTCGTATAGTGACGGTAAATAAAAGAATGTATTACATTTCCTTTAATTGAGTGTCATTTTGCTTTGATTAAAATATTTTTTGCTACATAATGTCAGGTTAAAAACCACGCCTACTTTTAGATTAATTATAAACTTGAAATATGGCATTAAGATTTTATCGATATACGGGAAGGACAAGTGCTGACAAAGTTATTGTCAGTCAAAAAAACCAATAAATTTGTCGATATTAAATTTTTATGATTATTAATTTAAAATAGGTAACGGTAAAGTGAAATGAAAGAAAAAACGTTGAAAATCGTATTTTAAGATTTTTTTTTTTCAAAAATCAATAGTGTGAAAAGTCTTGTCAAGATTCCTTTTTTCAAATTTGTATATTATGTATGTATAAAATAATTGAGATCTAAACGGGCACCAAGTTCCATAGGAGTTCCAAAAACTTTATACATTCCTATGGAGCATATAATTTAAGCCAATGCTCTAGAGCTTAGCATCCTAATTATTTTTATCGATATTTGCAAACGACGTTACCAAATATGACTCTCTGTTCACATTTATGTTTTTGGTGGATTAAAATTATTACAAACTCCAATGGTATATGCTATATTTTTTTTTATAGGATAAGGGTGACAAACGAGCACACAGTCCACCTGATGGTAAGTTGTTGCTGCGGCCCATAGACATCTACATCTATCCTTTATTACAATTCAAAATGTAGATGCGTTGTCACCCGTGAGGACTAAGATGGAATGCCTCATTTCCAGTAAAAAGGGCCTCCAGCCACCTGTACTCACCAAGCGAAACGCAGAGGTAAACCTCTACTTCACGCTGGTATTCTGTGAGGTCGTGGTACCACCCCGGTTCGAGCCGGCCCATCCGTGCGACTGCAAAAACTGCCGCGTGGCTCTACCACATGTTAAAAATATAAATATATAAACTTAAGATTAGCTGTGTGATTGTGTAACTCTGGGGGTAATAGTGATTGGCTTGGTTTTGAATTTTGGTTTTGTTGTTTTTGTGTAAATGGTAGTATCTATTAGAAGCCGATGTTTTCTTCGTATTAATATCTTATTTTAGGCAACGAAGTGTTATAATAATGAAAAATAGAAAGAAGTTGCGTAGTGACTCTCACCAGCAACGATTCCTACCAGAGCTGCATAATCACACTGCAAGTAAGCCGAATGTCCGTTTGTTATATATAAGAAAAGACATATCGTGCTTCTGACACTACTATTTCATATGACATGAACTTCAAGAACTAACTAAAATATGTTAACAAAATAAACCTGGTTATAAAAAAGTGAGGTGGTCTGCCGATCGATATTACTAAGAAGTGTTAAATCAAGATATGAATTTTATACGCTTTATATACTTTAGGATATATTATATTATTATCATATAACTGAATGAGTAAGAATGATTATTTGATGAATGCAGTGCGAAGTACATTAATTCTTAAATATCTTTATTTTTATTTATCATCAAGTAATTATTTAACGAGTAGTTGCAGTTTTTTGAGAAATAAAATTTATGCTTGCCTTTTTTTTATGGGATAAGGGTGACAAACGAGCACACAGTCCACCTGATGGTAAGTGGTTGCTGCGGCCCATAGACATCTACATCTTTCCTCATTTGCGAATCAAAATGCAGATGCGTTGTCACCCGTGAGGACTAAGATGGCATGCCTCATTTCCAGTAAAAGGGCCTCCGGCCACCTGCACTCACCAAGCGAAACGCAGAGGTAAACCTCTACTTCACGCTGGTATTCTGTGAGGTCGTGGTACCACCCCGGTTCGAGCCGGCCCTTCCGTGCGACAGCAAAAGCTGTTGCGTGGCTCTACCACTGTTAAAAGACAAATGTAAATGAAAAGTAGATATTATTATGACTTGTTGGTAACTTAAAGCAATATAAACTTAATTTTAAATTAAAATACTTAACAGTATTTTTTCATTTCTTTTAAATTAAATTATTCTTTTAAAAATTAAATTAACATTCATAAAATGAAAGTGGAAACTTATTTGGGCTGCCTTCAGGCAAAATGTACCTAAGGTTGGCGTGCAACGCTTTTCTTCCGTTAGCAAATGCTTTATTAATCGTGCGTTTTATTGCATACATCAAGTATGCAATAAAAAAATATTTGCACACAACGAACGCGAAGTGGAGAGCTTGGATTCTACTGTCGATCTTTCAAGGTTACGTGACTTGTTCATATTAAATAATGTTTATTACTTTTATACCGCATCAACACGTTATAAAGAGCACATTGATATGTGGAGGGAGCACAAATGAATAAGCATGATACATTTAATTATAAAAAGTCAAATAAAAATTTAATGGTTTGTGTGGTTCAAATATTCGGTTTTGACGAAATATTTTTTTATCACTAGCTTCAGAATTAAGCCAAGTTAGTTCCTTTTGAAAATCACTTCCGTACTCCGTCTCGTTTTTTATAATAAACGATTACTGCTTTAACTGGCAGTTTTAAATGTCAGCAAAAAATCATAATGCAGCCATTTTTTTTAAACCGAAGCGTTGCATTGGCATTTTTTATGAAAAAATGTGACTGTTTCAATTCATTTTTGTAAACTTTCTTTTTTATTTATTTATAGCAATAAAAATGATGATCAAATTAGTATAGCATACTTATACTTCGGCCGTTCAGAGAATGCGTTCCTGACACCTATCAGTTAGTCACGACTAGTGATGGGCACAACATAACACTGAGTTCGTTACCGTTCCTCCAAAATGAACCGCCGCGTTATGTTTAAGATTATTTTCGTTTTAAATTGGCGGAATCATTTAAAATTTATATTTTAGTAATTTAAGTGGAAACAAAAAACAGGTAATATTAATATAATAAAATTGTTTTATTTATTCTTTGTAACAAAGTTACAATCTGTATTTCTATGCAATAAAGTACATTGAATTGAATGTGCGTACAGAATATTAATCAGACTCCGATTCGCTTGAGGAGGTGGTGTCTTCATCATCATCTTCGCCTACATGTATAATTATATTATTATCAATAACAGAATCAATCCTGATATCTCGGTCAAAATGTTCCACAATCAGGTTTTTAGTCTTCTCAACAACCTTTGCCCAGTCACCTCTTGTGACTTCCCCGCAGGCTTCTTTTAATACGGTCATCATCTTTTTTGTGCTGAATGGCGGGGAAGTAATGTGGCGGGCGGCGTAACCTTTTATTAGAGCCCAGATTAGCTCAATCGCGTTATATTGGCAATGATACGGTGGAATTCTTATAACGCGATGACCGTACTCCAGAGCCAGTTCATCGATTTCGTATCGCACATTTGCCGCTTTATTTTCATTAACTAATTTAATTAGCTCTGGTTTTAGCATATGCATATTTGCGTTAATGCCTTTTACTTGTAACGAAGCCACCATTTCTTCTTTTTTATTAGCTTGGGTAGGTGGTTTCTGTATTTGAACCGAGTGATAGGAGGCATTATCCATGAATATTACAGAAGGCTCTGGTAGGCTGAGCAAAAGCACGTTCTGGAACCACTCTTTAAATGTAGTGGCATTCAGTTCCTCGTGGTAGTCATTTGTGGTTTTTGATTGAAATGCCAGTAACGCGTTCTCCACAAAGCCGTATTTTGCAGAACCTGCGTGGCATATTATCAGACGGGCCCCCTTACCCATTGGTACTTTCGACGTCGACACTTGTGTATCATCCGTCCAAGAACGGGAAACCGTGTGATTAGCGTTTAGCCATGTCTCGTCAATGAACACGACATTATCCCAGTTATCAATATTTTTTGCTTCTCTCAAAAACTTATCTGTTTTAAAATTATGTCGTATCGTTCTAATAAAATTTTGCTTTTGTCTGTTTTTTTATACGAGAAACCAATATCTTTTAAGATTTTGGTTAAAGCAGTTTTACCCCCGATAAACAGTCCAGCTTCTCTTAACGATGCCAAAAGCTTCTTCCTGTTGAGATATTAATTTCTGGAATAGTAACCATATATATGATATCTGATTGCATCGGCGTCAAAGGTGTCAATATCTGTCACGGGTTTAGTTCTACGTTTCTTCTTCGGAGTACGTAAAATATTATCTTCCGTACAAGTAGAGCCGAACTTTTCTTTATTAATATTTGTTATCGTTCGTTTGCTAACTCCCAGCGCCTGAGAGACGCGTTCTTGTACTTGTTCGACAGGTAACAGAGGTCCGCCATTTTACCGCTCCCGCTCAAAGTAATCTTGCAGCTTAATGATTAACTCGCGGGCTCCACTTTTCAATGTTTGTTCACGTTTAGGCATTATTATGCACCAAAAGTAAAAAGAACGCAATACAAAACACAATCGAAGTCCGTTAGCGCCGATGTCAGTTTGAAAAGCAGAAACAGTCCATTAAACGAGAGCCGGGTAATCAAATAAAAACAGATCGAAAACACTTGAAGAACGTGGTCTATACGCACGAAACGACAACAGACGACTGTTTTAGCGTCACAAAATGGCGGCCCATAACGCCATTTGGGGTTACCATTTTCAACCTAAATATAAAAATGCTACTTTCTTTCGCGCGTTCGGTTTGGTCGTAGTTTTATTTTTATATTTAATAAAAGTTATCTTATAGTCCATTATTTTCAAATTTTTAAAAAAGAAAAACAAAACGTATTATTTTATAAAGTATAACAGTATAAGAACAGATTACGATACTGTTATTGCCTGTTATTGTTAGCACAGCACTACAAATATAAAGCGCTGACATAACCTTGTAATAGCGCAGTATAGATTTAGAAAAATATTGTTTACCAAGTTATTTGACACTCAGTTTGGCACAAAATTATAACATTCATTGATTATTGATATAATAATGTTGTTTTAATGCTCATCAATTGTTAAAAGAACCAGCAAAAATATTTTTATCGTAACTGCAACGCCATTACAAAGTTACGTCGTCAGTTCAATCGCGACGTGTCAGGAACGCATTCTCTGAACGGCCGAACTATAATTTTTAAAATTACAATTCACCGAATCAATAATGAAATATTTAATGCCTAAACCAACGCTTGTTAATATCAGTGCATTTGAAGTTGGAAGATGCATATTTAGCACATTCCAGGGGCATTACTATATTATTATGTATTACCTTATACTGTTACATTACCCTATGCTTGAGACAACTTTCTGGGATCGCATTACAGGGCATTCAGCGCCCTCTGCCTACTTCTAGACCATTACTGATTCACAAAAGACAGAACACCCGTTCTTGTTCAACATGCTCCAACGCTCCAAATAACATTCATCCATGCAAAATATATTTTTTAAATTTATGTTAAGAACATTCGTATACATATGAAAAAAAAAATACTAACAGTTTATCTGTTAGAAATTGACCTACAGTTTAAAAGAAATTACATGGTGATTCACTATTGAAATAACAAAAAAAACTAAGTATTAGAATATTCATAAATGTAACTCTCTCTCAAACTTTACTTAAATTAATCTTCAATATCTGTTTTAAGGTATTGAAGGACGTGTTAAAAAGGTTAATATTAGTAAATTGCTTATTATGTATTATGTCAGTGGAACGGTATAAGAATGTATAACAACTATATCTTTTATGTAACAATCGCACTGGAAGGCAAGCACGAGAAATAAATTATAGTTCCTTTGACGTTGAGAAGAGTCAATTAAATTATTCAAAATTTTATGTAAAAAGATTTTTTCAAAAAATTTGCGTCTACTACAAAGGGATAACAGTTTATACTTAAACAGAGATTTATCGTATGATTCGTCAGTTATACACAGTCAAAGCATTATACAGTCACCAACTGCTTTGATAACTTTGAATAATTCAGTGTCGTCGGCGTAAAGTCGAATATTATTATTTATTAAGTCCTATAATATGATTAATATGTAAAGAAAATAGCAAAGGGCCCAAATGTGGTCCTTGAGACATGCCTGAAAGTACGGACAGAAATTATTAAGAGTATCCCGTATTATAAAAGTTGCTTAATATCTATTTTTGATACGCAACCCTTTGTAAGCTTCTCAATAAGTAATGATTTATTTTATTTACGCAAACACTACACATTGAATAAAACTACTTTTACGGATTCTGTCGCGTTTAATTAACTTATTTTTAATAGTTCCCGACGTTTCAGGTGCTATACTGCACAACAAAACGATCAAAAAAACACGCGTAAAAGAACACATAGCTAACGTGAAGCACCAACGTTCCGGGAAGTCTGCAGTTTGTGTATCCGGTAATTAATTAAATTTAAACTAAACCCAAGCATACCACTGCAAAACTTCAAGACACAGTTACTTCATTCTGCTTGGATCGGACCAAAATTAATAATTAAAAAAGTTGAAGATACTCCGGGTTAACTTTGACATCGGGACGTCAATCACCTCAGTCCCCCGTGACCAGTGGTGTTGTAAAGCACCCAAAACGTCGGGAATTTATAAAAATAAGTTAATTAAACGCGATAGAATCCGTAAAACTAGTTTTATTTAATTCTCAATAATGAGATCATAATAATTCATTTCGGGCGCGTTGGTGATTATCATACACAGATACTCACATAAGCACCCGTGACCAGAAATAATCTATGTGATATTATTTTAATTTTATTGGGGATAACCAACAAAACATACGTTATATAATTTGTTATCATATATATTTGTTATATATTTGTTAGATATTCTTATTTTAGGATTAAAAACTAAATGTTGTTTTATTTATAGGTAACCATGGCGTGTCTTGTGGGCGTTCTAACTGAATCTACCTCTTTAGATATAAAGAGTTGAGTATTGACTACTTGAAATTAAAAATATTACTGCTATTTTTTGGACAAGGAGTTATATCATGACATATAAATTCAGTCACACCGATAATGTCACTGGAAAAAATCAGTAAAAAAAACCCTATTGTTGTTTTTTATAGAATAAGGGTGAAAAACTAGCCCACAGTCCACCTGATGGTAAGTGGATGTTGTGGCCTATAAACATCTACATCTATCCTTGATAAAGAATCAAAGTTCAGATACGTTGCCACCCTTAAGGACTAAGACAGAATACCTCGTTTCCAGTAAAAAGGGTTTCCGGTTCTCTACACTTACCATACAAAACACAGCAACATTGCTGCTATTTTATGCTGGTATTCTGTGAGAGCCGACCCATTCGATCTATGACCATAATATAGCTTATAGCCACGAAAGTAATAAAAGAGCAGTCAGATCTGGTTTATGACTCTACTGCAGACCACGCCTCACCGAGTTATTTTTTTTTTATTTTTTCTTTTTCTTAATAAAAACGTTACCCCCACACTAGGATTTTCTCCTGTATCGTGGAGGCAGCTTACAAACACAAATTGCACAAGGACAAACATCCAGACCCGGAACAATTATTTGTAGGCCATACAAATACTTGTTCCGTGCGGGATTCGAACCCGCGCCCCCCAGCACAGCAACTCATTGCTAAGCCACTGCGCCACGGAGCCGTCTAGTTATAGAGGAAAGGGCTAATTGCACATCTTAATACTTCCTTTTTTCTTGGCCTCACCCTAGAAAGCCTTCTTTTTTACTTTGGGGAATGCCGAAGCATAACAAAGGTACTTACTGTAAGCGGTCGTACTATCTTAGTATTTTCAGCTTACATTCCAACAAAATCTTATGAAAATCTGCCTATTTTCACTGAAGGTCTATGTGAAAAGGGTTGCGATTGAAGATAGGAGCGATGTCGGAACTATGTACACTATTGGGTGATATTAATGCTCACCCATATGAACTATTCAGTAGAGAGCTAAGTGGTTTCTGTACGGATCGGTCTTGGGTTTGTGCGGATGTACAAATATTAAAAACCGACTCGTACACAATTATCGTCCCGTAATAATGTCCTCCAGACCGAATTTCGGCCACGGCGGCCAGTCTCAACGGAGACTAGCCATCGGCGCAGGACAGGATTATAGTGCCCAAGTGTATGCGCAAGCACAGGTGCACTCTCTATTCCCTCACTCTCATAGCCCGATGGGACGGTTAACCGACACGACCGGAGAGAGATCAGGCGCAGGACCAACGGCTTTACGTGCTTTCCGAGGCACGGGGGTGAAACACGACTTCCCGACTCCGGGCAGCTACTGAGAATTTCTTGAGGGAAAAACTCAATAACTGATTTTTTGGCCCGACCCGGGATTCGAACCCGGGACCTCATGATCAGTAGTCGCACTACTACAACCACTAGACCAACGAGGCAGTCCCGTACCTACCATGGAAGTAGGAGCTGGCTTGACCACTGTGTGGTCTCTATCAGCCCGGCAAACCCTTGTGAATGTAAGGATTTTAGAAGACGTGTTCGTTTCGGATCATCTGCATATTTATCTGGAATATAACCTGGATACTGTAAGGCCTAAGCTATTGATACATAAAATGCGGCGTAGTGCAGTAATTTGGGGGGATAGATATGAATCTCAGATAAATAGATACCGCAACCTATGTGATAATAACTTATGGTATGTCGAACTTTTCCCTTGAGTTTGTGGATAGTAGCCATGGGTCACGCAGCTTGGAAAGACACAAAGTAGTTTCCGACAGCTTTTATAAACGTATTGTGGATATTCTGCAAGACGCAGCTGTTCAGACCAAGAACCAGATGAGATATAAACAACGGAGGAACAAAGGAGGTTTTAAGTAGGTGGAAGAAGCATGTTAAGCAAGCTTATCGGGAGGCCAGACTTCGATTTAAAGACTGGGTTATGCATGCTTGACCTCCTTATGGTATAATATATAAGCAAATGTGCGATTCTCATAAGATCTTTAAAGGTAGACTAAAATGATGCTTAAATAACCAAAAGCAAATAAAAATGGACCAAATAGCGAAATTTAGAGCGGAAAAGAATTTTAGTAGGTTCTGGAAATCAACAGGGACACTCAATGTTAGGCCTGGACTCCCGGCGAGTGTCGATGTCAAAAGTGACCCGGGGGATATCGCAATTTTGCTCATGGCGCATGTTAAGGTGAGGTCACCACTTGGTCCATCTATTACTAAGCCCGGGTCTGGGCCTAGCATGTGCGGGGAGATGCCATCGCTGTTATTTACAACCAGTCAAGTAAAGGCTTTAATAAAAAGGATGAGCAGAGAAAAGTCTCCCGGTCTCGACGGGCTTAGTATCGAGCACCTGAAATATGCGAGAGTGCATATATCGAGGGTCCTGTCCCTCTTTTTCAATATGTGTTCTCACACTCACCAGCTGATCTAATGAAAACTACTGTTGTGCCCATAGTGAAGAACGGGACAGGATATATTTCGAATAAGGGAAACTATCGTCCTGGCTACTACGATAGCTAAGATATTGGATTGTCTGCTTGACTCTTGCTTACAAAATTACTTCAACCTACATGATGCCCACTTCTGAGTCCGGCCCAGACTATCGACTGAAAGCGCAATTTTGAGCCTCAATCATACTGTCCAATACTACACATACCGGAGGACTCCTGTTTACTCCTGTATTCTGGACCTCTCCAAAGCCTTCGATCTCGTTTCATGTGATGAACTTTGGAGGAAGACGGAGGACAGGAGTATTCCAGCAGAAACGATCAATGTCTTTCGGTATTGGTATGAAAACCAGACCAATCATGTTAAATGGTAAAACAGTCTCTCCGAGTCGTACAGGTCGGAGTGCGGAGTGAAGTAGGAAAGGTTATCATCTCCGAAGATCTTCCGTGTTGGATATTACGTGGGTGGTGTTAGTATCAATAGCATCAGCTATGCGGACGACATGGTGTTGCTGAGTCCCACTGCGAATGCGATCGGAGAAATGTAGAAGGTCTGCGATACTTACGCTGCCTTGCATGTTCTTGTATACAACATTAAAAAAGGCGAATACTAGGTCTTTGGGGTCGTCGGCAAGTGTCCCGAATCTATCCCTTTTTTTTTTTTCGTGGGGAAATCCTCATGGATACCTCCGGCTGCGGGGGCAACCGGAAGGGTATGCCGGACTCTTACCGGCTAAAACCCCACGGTGCCTCCTCGCACGTGCGCGCGGGGCCGCGGGAATCCAAATTCTTCCGCAGCCCCACACTAGTGCTGGCCCGGTCTGTCCGGGCCTCGTCTCCTGCACGGGGTAGCGAGGTGGTCAGCTACCCCTCTCCACGGCCTGCAACTCCACCTGCGTATCGGACCTTCCCGAGTCCGATACGCGGAGGCCATGGGGCCAGGAAAAACTAGCACTCAGAAGCACCAGCCTTCCTGACCCCAGCGGCGGATCTGGTCTATGGCTCCGCCGCCAACCAAGATTCGGCTGCGGAGGGTAGGGAGAGCGGCGCCTCGCAATACCGGCACTCCTCTCCCCCCGCAGCCCCACCACCACCGCATCAATGAACGGTGCGGCCCCGTTTGAGTCGCGGAGGATAGGGCGAGTGGCGCATCGCCATACTAGCACTCCTCTTCCTCCGCGACTCCACCTCGGCTGCAGCGGTAGAGGGAGCACTCATCCCTCTCACCGCAGCCCACCAACACACATCCGATGTGGACTTCCCAAGCCCACTCGGAGTGGCCACCTCGGGCCGGCCCTACACCTCGGGCCAGCCAAGGGGTTCCTCTTTGTTCACCGCGGTTGACCAAACCACGGCTACTAAGCCCCCCCGCCACGACAAGGCGGGAACACGTTCGGGGGGGAATCCCGAATCTATCCCTGCAATAACCTTAAATGGATCGGAACTAAAGCGGGTTTATCAATTTAAATACCTAGAGCATATTCTTCATCATCATCATCATCATCATTACAGCCCTTCACAAGTCCACTGCTGAACATAGGCCTCCCCCAAAGAATGCCACAAAGCACGGTCCTGAGCCACCTGCATCCAAAACAAAGATCATGTTTAATGTCCATGTCACACCTATGCCGGTAGTTGTTGGGAGCACTAAGCTCGAAGTTGTTGACGAGTATGTTTACCTGGGACAAATAGTCCAACTAGGTAAGTCCAACTTCGACCGAGAGATTCAACTCGGCTGGGCAGCGTTCGGGAAGCTACGACACATCTTCTCGTCAGACATACCTCAAAACCTTAAAACGAAATTGTACAACCAGTGCGTGTTGCCAGTGATGACTTACGGAACTGAGACGTGGTCCTTCACTGCTATCCGTATGAGGAAGCTCAAGGTCGCTCAGCGAGCTATGGAGAGGGCTATGCTCGGAGTTTCTCTGCGTGATAAACTTAGGAATAAGGATATCCGCAGTAGAACCAGAGTAACCGACATAGCCCAACGGATTAGTAAGCTGAAGTGGCAGTGGGCCGGCCATATAGCTCGAAGAACCGACAACCGATGGGGAAGAAAGGTTCTCGAGTGGCAGCCTCGTACCGGTAGGCGAAGTGTAGGGCGTCCCCCCACGAGATGGAGTGACGACCTGGTAAGACATGCAGAGCATATTCTTGGCGATGACCTTAAAGATGATCTAGATCTAGAAAGGAAGCGTAGGGCTTTGGCGATACGCGGCAATTTGCTGGCTCGTAGATTTGCCCACTGTTCGGACCAGGTCAAAATAACCTTATTCAAAGTTTATTGCAAGGGTCTGTACACGGGCGGTCTGTGGATTAGGTATGCTTAAAAATCGTTAAGCACCCTGCAAGTCCAGTACAATAACGCTTTCAGGATGATATTGGCACTTCCTCACTTCTGTTGCGTGTTTGTGTATGTGTTCTCTGGCATGTTTAAACAGATCCGAACTGACGGTTTACATGACGTAGTTCGGAAAAATGTAGCATCGCTGATGGGACGGATACGAAATTCACTATTTCGTATCCGTCCCATCAGCGATGCTACATTTACAACAGCATTCTGAGAACGGTGGCAGGTGATCCGCATGCGCCTCTTGTAAGGCATTTCGTGCGAAGGATGACTCATACAGTGGATGATTATTCTTCTAGGTTTCGACCGCACGGAGTGCCTCTTAGGTACATGACAAATTAGAATTTAATTTAGTCTAATTTTATTTGATTTCATTTAGTTTGATTTAATTTAAATCTAATATAATAAAATATTATTTAATATCAATTTTTCAAAATAAAAATTAACAGTTAGTTTTTAAGCGTTAATGTAAGACTAAACCATGGACCTTAGTTGTCTGAAATAAATAAATTTGAATTAAATTGAATAACCGCCCCACGTAGGCAAGAACTCGTTATGTCGAACTCGCACCTACTAAAATCCCACGATGTTCCACCTTCGCCGCATATTGATAGAGCCACGGGAACGCTTTTGCACACATCTGCGGCCTTACCAGCGCCGGCCGCCCCATGGCAGGCCCTTCTCGGGAAAGGACTTCTCTCCCATCTCCTTCAGAGGTAAGGCGCACCAGGAATAAGGTGAACATTCTCACACGTAGGGAGAGCGGTGACTCGCAATACTGACACACTTGTTCCCCCGCGGCCCCACTGCTACCGCATCAACCGTGCGGCTATGAACTTATAGCATCTTGAAGTCGAAGAAGTGTAGTTGTATGCTTGGGTTGGGATTTAATCTTATTAATTATAGGATCCCAAGCAGATGGTAGCATCCAGGCTCCTTCTCTATTAAAATAAGGATGCTTTTTGATTTCAATAGCCTCGCGAATCTTCCTTGGAAGGAATCGGTGTTCTTTAGCAAGGATTTGTGGTCTATCAAACCTAATGTAATACCTGGGCGATCTTGTGCGTGTTCGCGGACTGCAGACTTCCCGGGTCGTCGATTCTTCACATCAGCTATGTGTTATTTAACGCGGTTTTTAGGGTTCCGTAGTCAAATGGCAAAAAATGGAACTTTTATAGATTCGTCATGTCTGTCTGTCTGTCCGTCAGTATGTCTCAGCCATTTTTTCCGAAACTATAAGAACTATGCTGTTGAAACTTGGTAAGTAGATATATTCTGTGAACTGCATTAAGATTTTCACACAAAAATGAAAAATACCTAAACAATTAATTTTGGGGTTCCCTAAACTTATAACTGAACTCAAAAAAAATTTTTCATCAAACCCATACGTGTGGGGTATCTATGGATAGGTCTTCAAAAATGAAATTGAGTCTTCTTATATCATTTTTTTTTCTAAACTGAATAGTTAAATCGTAAATTATGTTACTTGCTGCTACGGAACCCTTCATGGGCGAGTCCGACTCGCACTTGGCCACTTTTTTTTTATTGATTCTAAGGTTTCTTAAGGTTTTCTTAAGGTTCGGTCCTAAGCCACCTGCATTCATCGACTTCCTGCATGTCTTACCAGGTCGTCACTCCATCTAGTGGGGGATTACCCTACATTTCACCTACCAGCACGAGGCTGCCACTTGAGAACCTTTTTCCCGAACGGTTGTCGGTTCTTCGTGCTATATCGCATTATAAAAAATCTTAGCAATAGCAATATAAAAATAGATTTTAGATATGACAAACTAACATACTCCACCTGATATTAAGTCGACACTGTTTCTTATGACCACCCGCAACCAACTTCAAACAAAGAAAGCCGCAGATTTGTTGTCAACATTGAGGATTAAGACGGGATACCTCACAGCCTGTAATTAAAATAGCTCTCTAATTTCTTTAGACCGGAACATAGCATTGCACTGTTGCTAAGCGGCAAAAATTGGTAATAGGGGTACCTACCAACTCTTATTTTTCATAGGATAGGGTGACAAACGAGCACACAGTCCACCTGATGGTAAGTGGTTGCTGTGACCCATAGACATCTACATCTATCCTCAATAAAGACTCAAGATGCAGATGCATTGTCACCCGTGACGACTGAGATGGAATGCCTCTTTGCCAGTAAAAAGGGTCTCCGGTTCTCTACACTCACCATACGAAACACAGCAGTTTTAAGCTGCTATTTGACGCTGGTATTCTGTGAGAACATGGTCCTTCCCCGGTCGAGCCGACCCATTCGTGCTACAACCATACTACTAATATAGCTGCAGCATGGCTCTACCACGTAATCTCCTAGATAGAAAAGGAAACCTAGTTAAAAAATGAACTATAAACAAAAAAGTATTTTTTTGAATATTCACAATACTTCGTATTATATTTTCTGAAGTATTAACTGCCGAAAGCAAATGATTTAATATTTTCATACTTGTATGGACTATTTACAGGTTTCATTACCTTTGTACCTACTACAGCAGTGGACATTTATGGAATGATATAGAAGAATACGAAGAAGAACACCCTATTAGCTGGTTAAATAAAATATATTATTGTTACTAAAAATATCGATGAATCTAAAATCTATTCTTTATTAATCAAAAATCGATAGATTTAATTGATCATAATTATACTAGTATTCGGTTCAACATTTTGAACACCAACACCGCTATTCAAATTATATTTACTGTGTTACATAATATTATGTGCTGTCTATCGAGCTCCGCGTGCAATATAAACAAAAACAAGAATAACCGGCCAAGTGCGAGTCGCAGTCGCGCATGAATGTTTCTGAATCATCGTAAAACACGTTTCTAGTAGCCCTCTTTAATTTTTGATTTATTTAAATTTAAATTATTTGCTTTTATAGCTACATCAAAAATACACATTCTGTAAAATTTCAACTATCTACCTATTACGGATCATGAGATACAGCCCGCTGACAGACAGACGAACGAACAGCGGAGGCTTAGTAATAGGGTCCCGTTGGTTACCCTTTGGAAACGGAATGTGATGATTGCACCGAATTAATTTCATTTCACGAACTTGTCAAACCCTTTACTCGTACAAATTATAAAAATTATTATAATAACTAATATCGGTAATTAACTTGTAGTGGTGGTGTAAGAATATCGACTACCCCATTAAATTTCGTGAAATTCGCAAGAGGGTACAGAGGAAAAAATGAACAAAGAGATGGGCCGCAGCAACTACCTGATTACAACTAAATATAAATATATTGATAAATCCAATTGAGCATGCCTTCGCATTAAAAATAACGTATAGCATGATTATACGGATTTTTTTTAAAGTAGTTTAAATACATTTCGACAGCACTATCGGCTTCAACACCCTCGAAAACCATGAAAATGACACCAATGATGAAAAAATTGGTATCTACTTCAGCCGCCATCTTGGCTTTACATTTCGACAGCACTATCGGCTTCAACACCCTCGAAACCCATGAAATTGACACCCATGATGAAGAAATTTATACCTATTGCAGCCGCCACCTTAGATTTACATTTCCACAGCACTATCAGCTTCAGCACCCTCGAAAACCATGTAAATGACACCCATGATGAAAAATTGATATCTATTGCAGCCGCCATCTTGGATTTACATTTCGACAGCACTATCGGCTTCAACACCCTTGAAAACCATGAAAATGACACCCATGATGAAAAAATTGGTACCAACTTCAGCGGCCATCTTGGATTTACATTTCGACAGCACTATCGGCTTCAACACCCTCGAAACCCATGAAAATGACACCCATGATAAAAAATGTATAACTATTGCAGCCGCCACCTTGGATTTACATTTCGACAGCACTATCGGCTTCAGCACCCTCGAAAACCATGAAAATGACACCCATGATGAAAAAATTGATATCTATTGCAGCCGCCATGTTGGATTTACATTTCGACAGCACTTTCGGCTGCAACACCCTCGAAAACCATGAAAATGATATCCATGATGAAAAAATTTCGTACCTAATTCAGCCGCCATTTTGGATTTACGTTTCGACAGCAGTATCGGCTTCAACACCCTCGAAGCCCATGAAAATGATACTAATGATAAAAAAATTGATATGTATTGCAGCCGCCATCTTGGATTTACATTTCAACAGCACTATCGGCTTCAACACCCTTGAAAACCATGAAAATGACACCCATGATGAAATAATTTGGTACCTAATTCAGCCGCCATTTTGGATTTACGTTTCGACAGCACTATCGGCTTCAACACCCTCGAAGCCCATGAAAATGATACCCATGATGAAAAAATTGATATCTATTGCAGCCGCCATCTTGGATTTACATTTCAACAGCACTATCGGCTTCAACACTCTTGAAAACCATGAAAATGACACCCATGATGAAATAATTGGTACCTACTTCAGCCGCCATCTTGGATTTATATTTCGACAGCACTATCGGCTTCAACACCCTCGAAAACCATGAAAATGACACCCATGATGAAAAAATTGATACTCTTGCAGCCGCCACCTTAGATTTACATTTCGACAGCACTATCGGCTTCAACACCCTCGAAAACCATGAAAATGACACCCAAGATGAAAAAATTGATATCTATTGCAGCCGCCATCTTGGATTTACATTTCGACAGCACTATCGTCTTCGACATCCTCGAAAACCATGAAAATGTACACCCATGATGAAAAAATTGGTACTTACTTCAGCCGCCACCTTGGATTTACATTTCGACAGCACTGTCGGCTTCAACACCCTCGAAAACCATGAAAATGTCACCCAAGATGTGAAAAAATTGATATCTATTGCAGCCGCCATCTTGGATTTACATTTCGACAGCACTATCGTCTTCGACATCCTCGAAAACCATGAAAATGTACACCCATGATGAAAAAATTGGTACTTACTTCAGCCGCCACCTTGGATTTACATTTCGACAGCACTGTCGGCTTCAACACCCTCGAAAACCATGAAAATGTCACCCAAGATGTGAAAAAATTTATATCTATTGCAGCCGCCATCTTGGATTTACATTTCGACAGCACTATCGTCTTCGACACCCTCGAAACCATCAGAATGACACCCATGATGACAAAATTGATACCCCTTGCAGCCGCCACCTTAGATTTACATTTCGACAGCACTATCGGCTTCAACACCCTCGAAACCCATGAAAATGACACCCATGATAAAAAATGTATAACTATTGCAGCCGCCACCTTGGATTTACATTTCGACAGCACTATCGGCTTCAGCACCCTCGAAAACCATGAAAATGACACCCATGATGAAAAAATTGATATCTATTGCAGCCGCCATGTTGGATTTACATTTCGACAGCACTTTCGGCTGCAACACCCTCGAAAACCATGAAAATGATATCCATGATGAAAAAATTTCGTACCTAATTCAGCCGCCATTTTGGATTTACGTTTCGACAGCAGTATCGGCTTCAACACCCTCGAAGCCCATGAAAATGATACTAATGATAAAAAAATTGATATGTATTGCAGCCGCCATCTTGGATTTACATTTCAACAGCACTATCGGCTTCAACACCCTTGAAAACCATGAAAATGACACCCATGATGAAATAATTTGGTACCTAATTCAGCCGCCATTTTGGATTTACGTTTCGACAGCACTATCGGCTTCAACACCCTCGAAGCCCATGAAAATGATACCCATGATGAAGAAATTTATACCTATTGCAGCCGCCACCTTAGATTTACATTTCCACAGCACTATCAGCTTCAGCACCCTCGAAAACCATGTAAATGACACCCATGATGAAAAATTGATATCTATTGCAGCCGCCATCTTGGATTTACATTTCGACAGCACTATCGGCTTCAACACCCTTGAAAACCATGAAAATGACACCCATGATGAAAAAATTGGTACCAACTTCAGCGGCCATCTTGGATTTACATTTCGACAGCACTATCGGCTTCAACACCCTCGAAACCCATGAAAATGACACCCATGATAAAAAATGTATAACTATTGCAGCCGCCACCTTGGATTTACATTTCGACAGCACTATCGGCTTCAGCACCCTCGAAAACCATGAAAATGACACCCATGATGAAAAAATTGATATCTATTGCAGCCGCCATGTTGGATTTACATTTCGACAGCACTTTCGGCTGCAACACCCTCGAAAACCATGAAAATGATATCCATGATGAAAAAATTTCGTACCTAATTCAGCCGCCATTTTGGATTTACGTTTCGACAGCAGTATCGGCTTCAACACCCTCGAAGCCCATGAAAATGATACTAATGATAAAAAAATTGATATGTATTGCAGCCGCCATCTTGGATTTACATTTCAACAGCACTATCGGCTTCAACACCCTTGAAAACCATGAAAATGACACCCATGATGAAATAATTTGGTACCTAATTCAGCCGCCATTTTGGATTTACGTTTCGACAGCACTATCGGCTTCAACACCCTCGAAGCCCATGAAAATGATACCCATGATGAAAAAATTGATATCTATTGCAGCCGCCATCTTGGATTTACATTTCAACAGCACTATCGGCTTCAACACTCTTGAAAACCATGAAAATGACACCCATGATGAAATAATTGGTACCTACTTCAGCCGCCATCTTGGATTTATATTTCGACAGCACTATCGGCTTCAACACCCTCGAAAACCATGAAAATGACACCCATGATGAAAAAATTGATACTCTTGCAGCCGCCACCTTAGATTTACATTTCGACAGCACTATCGGCTTCAACACCCTCGAAAACCATGAAAATGACACCCAAGATGAAAAAATTGATATCTATTGCAGCCGCCATCTTGGATTTACATTTCGACAGCACTATCGTCTTCGACATCCTCGAAAACCATGAAAATGTACACCCATGATGAAAAATTGGTACTTACTTCAGCCGCCACCTTGGATTTACATTTCGACAGCACTGTCGGCTTCAACACCCTCGAAAACCATGAAAATGTCACCCAAGATGTGAAAAAATTGATATCTATTGCAGCCGCCATCTTGGATTTACATTTCGACAGCACTATCGTCTTCGACATCCTCGAAAACCATGAAAATGTACACCCATGATGAAAAAATTGGTACTTACTTCAGCGCCACCTTGGATTTACATTTCGACAGCACTGTCGGCTTCAACACCCTCGAAAACCATGAAAATGTCACCCAAGATGTGAAAAAATTTATATCTATTGCAGCCGCCATCTTGGATTTACATTTCGACAGCACTATCGTCTTCGACACCCTCGAAACCATCAGAATGACACCCATGATGACAAAATTGATACCCCTTGCAGCCGCCACCTTAGATTTACATTTCGACAGCACTATCGGCTTCAACACCCTCGAAACCATGAAAATGACACCCATGATAAAAAATGTATAACTATTGCAGCCGCCACCTTGGATTTACATTTCGACAGCACTATCGGCTTCAGCACCCTCGAAAACCATGAAAATGACACCCATGATGAAAAAATTGATATCTATTGCAGCCGCCATGTTGGATTTACATTTCGACAGCACTTTCGGCTGCAACACCCTCGAAAACCATGAAAATGATATCCATGATGAAAAAATTTCGTACCTAATTCAGCCGCCATTTTGGATTTACGTTTCGACAGCAGTATCGGCTTCAACACCCTCGAAGCCCATGAAAATGATACTAATGATAAAAAAATTGATATGTATTGCAGCCGCCATCTTGGATTTACATTTCAACAGCACTATCGGCTTCAACACCCTTGAAAACCATGAAAATGACACCCATGATGAAATAATTTGGTACCTAATTCAGCCGCCATTTTGGATTTACGTTTCGACAGCACTATCGGCTTCAACACCCTCGAAGCCCATGAAAATGATACCCATGATGAAAAAATTGATATCTATTGCAGCCGCCATCTTGGATTTACATTTCAACAGCACTATCGGCTTCAACACTCTTGAAAACCATGAAAATGACACCCATGATGAAATAATTGGTACCTACTTCAGCCGCCATCTTGGATTTATATTTCGACAGCACTATCGGCTTCAACACCCTCGAAAACCATGAAAATGACACCCATGATGAAAAAATTGATACTCTTGCAGCCGCCACCTTAGATTTACATTTCGACAGCACTATCGGCTTCAACACCCTCGAAAACCATGAAAATGACACCCAAGATGAAAAAATTGATATCTATTGCAGCCGCCATCTTGGATTTACATTTCGACAGCACTATCGTCTTCGACATCCTCGAAAACCATGAAAATGTACACCCATGATGAAAAAATTGGTACTTACTTCAGCCGCCACCTTGGATTTACATTTCGACAGCACTGTCGGCTTCAACACCCTCGAAAACCATGAAAATGTCACCCAAGATGTGAAAAAATTTATATCTATTGCAGCCGCCATCTTGGATTTACATTTCGACAGCACTATCGTCTTCGACACCCTCGAAACCATCAGAATGACACCCATGATGACAAAATTGATACCCCTTGCAGCCGCCACCTTAGATTTACATTTCGACAGCACTATCGGCTTCAACACCCTCGAAAACCATGAAAATGACACCCAAGATGAAAAAATTGATACCCTTTGCAGCCGCCACCTTAGATTTACATTTCGACAGCACTTTCGGCTTCAACACCCTCGAAAACCATGAAAATGATACCCAAGATGAAAAAATTGATATCTATTGCAGCCGCCATCTTGGATTTACATTTCGACAGCACTATCGGCTTCAACACCCTCGAAAACCATGAAAATGACACCTATGATGAAAAAATTGGTACCTACTTCAGCCGCCATCTTGGCTTAACATTTCGACAGCACTATCGGCTTCAACACCCTCGAAACCCATGAAAATGACACCAATGATGAAGAAATTTATACCTATTGCAGCCGCCACCTTAGATTTACATTTCCACAGCACTATCAGCTTCAGCACCCTCGAAAACCATGTCAATGACACCCATGATGAAACATTTGATATCTATTGCAGCCGCCATCTTGGATTTACATTTCGACAGCACTATCGTCTTCGACACCCTCGAAAACCATGAAAATGACACCCATGATGAAAAAATTGGTACTTACTTCAGCCGCCACCTTGGATTTACATTTCGACAGCACTGTCAGCTTCAACACCCTCGAAAACCATGAAAATGTCACCCAAGATGAAAAAATTTATATCTATTGCAGCCGCCATCTTGGATTTACGTTTCGACAGCACTATCGTCTTCGACACCCTCGAAAACCATGAAAATGACACCCATGATGAAAAAATTTATACGTATTGCAGCCGCCGCCTTGGATTTACATTTCGACAGCACTATTGGCTTCAGCACCCTCGAAAACCATGAAAATGACACCCATTATGAAAAAATTGATACTTATTGCGGCCGCCATCTTGGATTTACATTTCGACAACCCTATCGGTTTCAACACCCTTGAAAACCATGAAAATTTCACCCATGACAAAAAAATTGATACTAGTTACTTTTAGTACGTACTACTATTATTTATTCTGTGCTTTTAAAATATTGTAATAAAAAAATCTCGTATTATTATTATTATAATCAAGTATTTAAGATATTTGGTTATTCGAATATTGTGTATTTGTACAGCGATCTTTTTGAGCCACTGCAATTAACCGAAATAATGTCCACTCACGACGGCGACTGACGGCGAACTGATATATACAGTAATCTATGGCGATGGCGAACTGAGTTAGTGAGTAAACTACTCTGTGGCTGTAGCTCCCCATTTACAGAAATAATTTTATACAAGGCTACAAAATCAATGAAAATTTCACCATTTTAGAGCCGAAAAAAATTAGTTATAGCTAAAAAAAAAACAAAATTACACTGCCATTTACATTCAGTGGCTTCCCACATGATAGATGAAGAGATTAAAAATAAACAATTGATATTTTCAAAAGTTATAGTGTTTATAAGCCTTGGGGACATGATAAATCCACACCATAAGCCACTAAAACCCCTTTTTTTATTTAAAAATATCAATTAATCGATTTAAAAAAAATATTAATAAGTTCAACAATCATTTATCTTTCTAACAATGTGCTTTTTATATCATTTATATGTATAATATGACTGCTGGATACGATTTCATGTGACAAAACGTTGGAATTTTGATTTTTAGGCGTTAGTAAAACATACCCACGCGCTTTGCGCTCGGCATGCAATACTGCGATTAGGAAATCTATAGGAGAGGCCTATGTTTAGCAGTGGACTTTTAGTGGGCTGTAATCAATAGACAAATGGAATGTTGATGAGTTATTTTTGATCGAAAATAATTTAAAATCACAAGTCTTGGTTACGTTTGATGAAAGTAATTGATCTTATTGCTCGTTTTTAAAAATTTAAAGGTTTCACTGTGATTTAATTTATTTTTAAACTTATTCAAGCAACAAAAATGTAAACATAAACAATATATTATAAATCTTAATAAGCACCTCGCAACTTGTTTCAAGTTTGTAACATAAACATTAAACTTTTAAAAATACGTAGTCTAAAATCGTAAATAAGTAGTCTATAAAAATAATAATAAATAAAACATGAACGCAACCTTCTCATTTCCTTTACAATATAATTAAGCATTGCTCTTTGCATATGCATAGGATAAAGTGGAACTAACTTCAGTTAACGGAATTGATGTTTTAAGCAAGGACGTTGAATTTTGTATGAAATAGCAGATGCACTTGGTGTCGGCGAAGATGGATGATATTTCCTTCCGAACCAACATTTCCCGGCAACATAAAATATGTAAGAATTATTTTTACATCAAATGCTTACTTGTATTTCGATTTATGGACGTTTCGACATCTTATTTTGAAATATATTGTATATCTAATAATAAATATACATTGCGACATTTACCAAAGGTATTTATTTATTTATTTTTAATGCATTCTCAATCACCCAATTACGACTAAGAAAACGCTTCAAGGTAGTCAGTGACAAGAAGGTAGCACCAGCAGTTGGATTACACCCGTGGTAAGATACGAGTAGTTGTTGCCGCTACACGACAATAATTTGTATTTTAACTACCCACAACGGAACAGAGAAGGTATATGTGTTTAGGGTAAGAGGTTGTTTGTGTTGTTTGTTTGTTTGCTTGTTTGAAAACGAATGTTCCCATATATCCAAAATGGTTTGACCGTTTAAAATGCGGTTTTCCCTAAAGTATTTGTAAATCATACGCGACGGATCTTAGGTGTTATGTTGTTAACTCACCAGTAGAAAATACAATAAACATATTTGTGCAAATGAATGTTACCATTTATCTCCAAAGCGGTTTGACTGATTTACATACGGTTTTCTGTAAAGGGTTTGTGAATCAATCGCCATGGGTCTTAGATAGGTGTTCTGATGTTAACTCATGAAGAGACGCCACAATAAACATATTTGTGCAAACGAAAGTTCCCATTTATCTCCAAAATGGTTTGACCGATTAAGATGCGGTTTTCTCTAAAGTATTTGTAAAACGTACGCGACGGTTCTTAGGTAGGTGTTATGTTGTTACCTCATCAGGAGATAATACAATTTGTGCAAATGAATGTTACCATTAATCTCGAAAGTGGTTTGATCGAATTACATACGGTTATCTGTAAAGGGTTTGTGAATAATTTGCCATGGGTCTTAGATAGGTGTTCTGATGTTAACTCATGAAGAGATGCTACAATAAACATATTTGTGCAAATGAATGCTCCCATTTATCTCCAATATGGTTTGGGTACTTAGGCTCAATTTATATTGCCACGAAATGGATTGGAAGCGCATTTTTGTAACGAAATTGTCCATAGTAAAATGAGTTTTATGTTAACTGTGCAAGGTGCAAACTAGATATAAGCCAAAAAAGAAGTAGCGCGTCTTGGAAGACTCTCCAGGGAGATCTGGCGCATTCTCGAACATTTCCATAGTTACTGTCTTCGCAGTCTATGGAATCTGCGTGAAGTGGCGCGGAGGGTGACGTTTTCGTTTCTTCCATAAATCATGAACCCAAATACTTATTTTCCTTATTCTGATATTTTTCCTTTTCTAATCATTTTCTTCGTCTTCTTCTGCCTCACAAATAATCAATAATCGACGGTGGAAAGGAAAAAATTACTAAGCGACATATAGGCAACTTTACAGGAGAGCTGATTAAAGTTTGAAATTTTGAAAAAAAATTCATATTAATTGTACTATTTACCCTATTGTAATGATTCTTATATGATTAAAAAGCTGTTTGGACACTTTATTACCTACTTTATGTAAGTTCCCGATTTGCTTACCATTTCCGAAGTTAGTGTCGCTTAGTAAAAAAAATCAAAAAATAACGGACGGGAAAAATCGACCTACCGACAACTGACTTTAGAAGCAAAACCCGAAAAAAATTCAAAATCAGACAGTTTTGAAGAATTTGAGCATGGAAAAAATATCTTTATAATAAAAAGAACATTTCTATGATCTGGTAAAATTTACTTACTACTTCTTGATTAATCAATTTCTGTCTGTGATATTTTTACCAGAGAACAAATTAAAGTAAGGTTTGGCCCCTAATAATTCAATGCGGATTTTAGGTTTAAAAAGGAAAAAACACCAGTATTTGTTTATTAAACATGAATTTTTTTAATAAATATATATTCAAATTCGTGATTCAAAATGACGTTCCCGAAAGAAAACACCTTTCTAAACTAAAATTAAAAGTACCTCCACAAGATACAAATATCGTCAGAGACCTTCGGCTTTATAAAAATAAAAAGAATTCACAAGTACATTGTAACGCTAATTACTTAGAATTATTTAACGAACTATAAACTTTTTTTTACATAGAAGAGAGGACAAACGTGCATGCGGCTCGCTTAATGGTTAATGTCAACCGCCACGCACGAGCATTTATAACACCAGGGGAATTGAAGGCCGGCATTTTAAAGAGGAGTAAGCTCGTTTCTTGTAAGTCCCTAAGTCATATTGGTTCGGGAAAACCACCGGTTATAAACAATTGCACAAAAAAGTTGTGGCAAGAAAAGAAACTCCAAGTAAATCGCATAGTGATGGACCCCAAGCATTCAGATGGTAAGGATGGTATTATGAGTTTTGTCACGATGTGTGTTTATGAAACTTGGTGGCTGGAATTAATTCAAATAATTCTTCTCTCTTCGCAGCGCAAATGAATCGAGCTGATCAGAAAGAACTTGATAATCAACTATTCGAGACGCACTTTGCTGGATGTGATCAAGTGGAATGAGCTAGCAATGAGGTGTCACAGCCTGGATAGGAGAACAGTATTCCATATGAGGCCAAACTTGCGTCTTGTAAAGTTACAAGCGGTGTGCCGACATGAAATACTGTTCCGCTCTGCTGAGCACGCCAAGACTTTTTAGAAGCCAATTCTGCCTTCCCTTCAAAGTGACCGCGGAACTGTATATCATTCGATAAATGGACGCCGAGAATGAAAATGTTCTGAAATTGAAGGGATACAACAAAGGGGTTTTTTTAGCGGTGAACATTGGGTGTTCACCTATGCCTTCAGAGACCAATCCGAGACTTTATTTAACAAAGATTTGACTTCAGGCACAAGTTTGTTCCGGTACTCGACAACATGTTCTCGAGAAACATTGGTACGGCCGATGTAAAATACATCACTTGTGCTGTAATCCGTATACCAATGAATGTACTGGTTTGCAACATATAATTGATATTCAACATAAACAGTGGAGGTGTTAGCACGCAACCTTGTGGAACTCTACCATAAATGGGCTTGAAGGCGGAGCAAGCAAGAAAACTGGTGATCTAATTGCACAATTTCTTGGGAACCAAATAGAAAGAAAGCTTCGCAAGAAGCAGTTTGTGCCAAACTTGATCGAAGGCCTTTGATATGTCAAAACTAACGGCCAAGGTATTCTTCTTGATCTCTACTGCATCCATCATCTTGGGGGTCATGTACACTAGATGATCACCAGCTGAGTGACCGCGGCGAAATCAGTAATGGTGGTTACTAATGAGCTGGTGGACCTCAAGGTACGTAATCAGCTGGCAGTTTATAATGGTTTCCATGATTTTGGAGTACAAGGAGGTAATAGGCCTGTAGCTGAACCGTCGCTATTTTTAGGTATCGGGTGCACTAAAGCTATCTTCAAGAGTTCAGGACTACTCCTACGCCTAGTAGGACATATCTTCAGCACAATATAAAGAACTTCATCAGGTTTACCTGTCTTGTTAACATTCAGGGAGAGAAGTGCTTTGCGCACTGAGCACTCTCACTGCAGAATCGTCAGCAGTGTGTTCCTCCCGTCATCGAGAGTCGAGTTGTATGCAAAAAGAGAGCCTAACAGATCAGCTTTCTCCCTTGCGGAATGACCAGTGAGTTGTTTTCACTGTGCAAAGATGAAAGACATGGCTGACAGAAGTTCCGTTGGACAGCCTTGGCGAGAGACTAGAATTCTCTACGAGACGAGACTAATATTTCGCCAATTCTGCAGATTTCCGCACGAATCAGTGCACTGCTTTGCGTTAGCAATGACTCATTTGTAGGAGTTAGAAGCGGAACTTTCTTAATTTTATTATATTTCTTTTCTTCTTGGTGTTTGGTGTGACACCGACGCGTTAGTCCAGGCCCGGCAGCACTCCTGCTTATGGCAAGATGCAATTTTAAATGAGCTATCAATTCATAGCTGGGATCTACCTCCGAGGGGGCACTACAGATGATGAAATAAAAAGGTTCATTCCCTGAAGTTCCATATTAGCGACAAAATCAGCAACAACGTTGGAATCATCCGACGAGAAACAACTTTGAAATACTTCAAAATAATCAAATATTTTTCTTAGAATGAGACGACATTATAATCTTCAGAAACATTTTGTATAGGTAAGGAGTCTTGCAAACAAAAACAAAATTATGTTATCATCAAAATAAAAGTTAATTACATTAACTAATCCTTGGTATATTATCTTCTAACGAGGTAATTGGGACTAATATTAATTAAAGCTAGGTCTATTAATTTCGAAAAACGCAGGTCCTTTCGCAGTTGTAAAATGTGATTAAGTCAAACATTAGCACCCAACTAAAGAATATTATCTAATACTTAAATGAAAATAATTACCGCTTTTCTAGACCAACCAGCGAATCATTGGGACGCGCGGTCACACACTTTTGCACCAAGCGCCAGCTTGTAACACGGTGATTCAATTTTTTGTTCCTAACGACCACTTCAATATTAAATCACAACCTAGTTACACGACAATCCAAGATCAACGCGGAAGGCTCAAATAACGTTTTATTAAATAAATATTTCTGGAAGAGATATCTTAACGCCAAAATATTTTAGAAAACGGCAGGTCACATTCATCTAAGCGACAAAATTATAGGAAGGAAAAATATCACTAAACGACATCTTTTTTGTTAATCAGACCTAGTAAAAAATATCTAAATGACAAATAGCTAATATTAAGGACAGGTAAAAGGGTAAGAGGTTGCAAAAAAATAAAATTTTTACGAAAAGACATCCAAATAAATTTTTAATTTTTCATAAGTTCAGGAAAAAGTAACTTAAAACCAAAATAATTTATATCAGAAACAGGATAAATTTACCAAGTAGAAATACGGTAAACTGAAAATTGTCCTAAACGCAATATTTTTTTAAATGACGAAAATTATCGTCGGTTGGTCGCCGAAAACTTCAAAAAATCTTCAAATTTTAAAATAACTAAACGACATTAAATTCATCATAGAAGCACGAAAGTAGGACCAATCGACGCAGAAAAAAAAGCTGATTCCAATGATATATATAACTCAATATCGACCAAAGTGTCGCTTACTAATTTTTTCCTTTCCAGCGTCGATATGGAAATTGCAAAACCAATTTTGTCAAAGAAAATATCTAGACTAAATAACTGAACGTCCACTATAGCCCTAAGGTGCAGTCGCGGGAACGATCAAGCATTCTCGCGAACTCAACATCCTTCCACTTCCCGCCCGACGAGTCGAAATGGATGCTTCCATTCCACTGCAATGTAAATTGAGCCGAGTAATCACTATGTTAATGTCATAACTGATCTAGATCAATGACAGCTTTGTGGCCTTTCTTCGGCTTCCTCAATTTATTACTCGCGCAACATGCTTGTCAATATCTCTAACTCTTCCAACGCTATGCTATGAAATTTTGAAAAATTTTCTTTGATTAAGATCCATTATTAATACGCCATCTAAAGATCATACTTTACTAAGAGTTACATAAGGTTGCCTTTCGGCGAATGTTATGGGTCCGAGATATATGAACGCCTTATTGACTGTGGTACCTTGCAATTTATGCACTATAACGGCCCAACCTAATATGAATGGAATCATTACCCGTTCTGTTTTGCCAGCACCTTTGTTACCTTAAAATGATACTTTTATTAAAGTTATGCCTAACCAACTATTTAAATCATGATAACTTCTGACGATAAAGTGGTCATCAAATTGGATTAGGACTTTTTTGGGTAGCTCTCCATCTTACAACTGGTCTCTTTTTAACCCTTTCCACTGAAAAGCCTAAATGCTGCTATAGAAACATCCTTCGTTGTTCTTGATGTTCTTTTTTAACAGTAATCATATATACAATTAACGCATTAATTAACAATTAACAGTGGTAGAGCCACGCGGCAGCTTTTGCTGTCGCACGGATGGGCCGGCTCGAACCGGGGTGGTACCACGTACCTCACAGAAAACCAGCGTGAAGTAGAGGTTTACCTCTGCGTTTCGCTTGGTGAGTGCAGGTGGCCGGAGGCCCTTTTTACTGGAAATGAGGCATTCCATCTTAGTCCTCACGGGTGACAACGCATCTACATTTTGAATTGTAATAGAGGATAGATGTAGATGTCTATGGGCCGCAGCAACCACTTACCATCAGGTGGACTGTGTGCTCGTTTGTCACCCTTATCCTATAAAAAAAAAAAAAAAATACACACACCCAACTTTATGTGTAATACTCAATCTAATAACTAGCAGCAGGTGGAGGTATTTCTCCATAGTTGTTGTTTCCTAGACTCATCCCGTGCACTTATCGCGTACAATTTCGTTATTATTTTAGTTAACATGGTCTGATTGTATGCGTTGACAAATTGTAAATTGGGATATATTCAAACAGCTTTCTTACCAGCAAAGTTTCTCTCTAGAGGAAAACGAGTCCTCTTCAGAAGTAGCTAAGACTGTTCCATGCTCAGTTCTCTCGTGAATTGTTGAGTAGATAGAGATATAGACAGATATTTAGACATTAACGTAGGAATTCTATAAAAAACCTAACATAAAAAGTAATTTTACGTAAAAATTCTAGAGAACATAAAAGTTGTAATCAAAAAAGTATTAAATGAAGTTTTTGAAAACCTCCGACTAATCCGACCGAAAGTAAGTCACGACGACAAAAAAAAAAAAGTTTTAAAAAGGGTTGATTTGCCGCGAGGTCTGTCATAATAAACAACTAATTATGACTTTCTTAAGTCATTCTTACCTTTGTGTACCTATTTGGTTGTCGTAGCGATAGACACAGCAATTATATCAAATATAGGTGCTGTACATATTTACCTACCAATTGGGTAATATAATATAAGTAGGTTTAAAAATGTCTGTGACATACGGATGAAAGTTTTTGGTATAATTGCATAATATAATATAAGTAAAGTTGCAGCCTATTTAAGTCCCACTGCTGGGCACAGACCTCCTCTCATCTCTGAGAGGATTTTGGGCAATGAAATGTCCGCCGCGCTACCCCAATACGTGTTGGCGAACTTCACATGTCTACGAAATATTTTTTTTCTTATTTCTCAGACATGCAGGTTTCCTCACGATGTTTACCTTCACCGCCGAGCACGTGGTAAATCAGCACTTAAAATTGCAATTAACAATTTTATTGGTGCCGGCGGGGATCGCACCCGAGTTGCTCGAGTACTGTGAAGTTTACAGTGAGCGCTAACCATCTGAGCTACCACGGCTCTAATAAATATAAGTAGTATAATAATAATATAAGTATGTTTAAAAAATGTCTGTGACATACGGATGAACGTTTTTGGTATAATTGCATTATATATATTATCAACATAACTGGCTTTACTATATGATGCTATGATATGTTTTCGGCTTTTTAAGGAAATCGATAAATTTTAAATGTATGTATAAAATCCTCAGTAAAATTTTATCAAATAATCAAACGAATATTTGCCAAATATTCGTCGTGTATCACAGGATTTACCCTACAATCTCGTGGGTTCAAAATATGAAGTATGGCAAAAATAATTATCCTATGGGCTTTTAACAAGAGACAGAAAACCATCTTGTGTATCCATACGAGTAAATAAATCTCGAGTAAAAAAGTATAGTTATACATAACGGAAACGGAGAGTAGTGTTAATTGTTTAATTATTACTTAATATTATGATAAATTCCACTAATTGTGTGAAAAACATATTGTTTTTTGCACAGCGGAAATGTACCGAGGTTAAAATGAAAATACACTTTTTTTGCTTCTTTATCCACGATATTAATCTTTTATTACAAGTAAATGTTGTATTTTGATTATGTTTAAAGCCGTTTTATATAAGAAATCATCATCATCATCATCATTACAGCCCTTCATAAGTCCACTGCTGAACATAGGCCTCCCCCAAGGAATGCCACAAAGCACGGTCCTGAGCCACCTGCATCCATCGACTTCCTGCATGCCTTACCAGGTCGTCACTCCATCTCGTGGGGGGTTGCCCTACACTTCGCCTACCGGTACGAGGCTGCCACTTGAGAACCTTTCTTCCCCATCGGTTGTCGGTTCTTCGAGCTATATGGCCGGCCCACTGCCACTTCAGCTTACTAATCCGTTGGGCTATGTCAATTACTCTGGTTCTACTGCGGATATCCTCATTTCTAAGTTTATCACGCAGAGAAACTCCGAGCATAGCCCTCTCCATAGCTCGCTGAGCGACCTTGAACTTCTCATACGGCCAGCTGTGAAGGACCACGTCTCAGTTCCGTAAGTCATCACTGGCAACACGTACTGGTTGTACAATTTCGTTTTAAGGTTTTGAGGTATGTCTGACGAGAAGATGTGCCCTAGCTTCCCGAACGCTGCCCAACCGAGTTGAATCCGTCGATTGACCTCTCGGTCGAAGTTGGACTTACCTAGTCGGACTATTTGTCCTAGGTAAACATACTCGTCAACAACTTCGAGCATAGTGCTCCCAACAACTACCGGTATAGGTGTGACATGGACATTAAACATAAGACCTATCCGTTGGAAGACACTATTGAGGTCATTGAGCATAGTGCTTAGGTCATCCAGCGATTCTGCCATAAGGACTATATCGTCGGCAAATCGAAGGTGAGTGATGTACACGCCATTGATGTTGATACCGTATCCTTTCCAGTCCAGAAGCTTGAAAACGTCTTCCAATGCAGCGGTGAAGAGTTTCGGGGATATGACGTCACCCTGTCTTACATCTCTCTGCAATTGGATAGGTTTCGTACTCTGGTTCTGTACTCGGATAGCCATCGTAGCTCTACTGTAGAAACACTTCAGCACTTCGATATACCGACAGTCAACTTGGCACCGCTGAAGGGACTGCAGCACCACCCAAATTTCGACGGAATCAAAGGCTTTCTCATAGTTCACATACGCCAGACATAGTGGCAAATGGTACTCTTCGGGCTTCTGTTTAATTTTCCGAAGGGTATGTATGTGGTCTATGGTGCTAAAGCCCTTTCGGTAACCGGCTTGTTCGGGAGGCTGGAAGTCGTCAAGTCTGCGCGCGAGACGATTCGTAATGACTCTCGAAAACCGCACGTAGACGCGGCTCAGAAGGGAAATTGGTCTGTAGTTCTTCAAGAGAGCGTTGTCACCTTTCTTAAAGAACATGACCACCGCACTTCTGCTTCACGCCTCCGGTGTGATGGCACCATGGAGGACGGAATTAAAGAGCTTCTGAAGGACTTCAAGTACCGGTCTTCCACCCGCGTTCAGAAGCTCCACTGTAATTCCATCCTCGCCTGGGGCATTACCGTTTTTAAGGTGCTGAAGAGCAATCTCTCTCAGACTGACGTTCTGGATATCTTCGGAATAGTGTCGGATGAGACTCGCTCTTGGATCGTTAGTCACACTTGCGTGTGGCTCCAACGATGACGTGTAAAGCTGCCCATAGAACCTCTCAATCTCACTCAAAATCTCAGGTGTCCCGGAAACGATGTTGCCACATTCCGTCTTCAGCTTTGACAGTTGGCTCTTTCTGGCACACAGATCTCTGGCAAAGACTTTGGAGCTTTGGTTCCGTTCGATCGCTTCTTCAATACGAGCTGTATTGAAGCTGCGTAAGTCCCGCCACATGCATTTGGAGATCTGTCTGTTTTGATTCTCCCGTCTAACAGTCATGAGATTAAGATTGTGATCGGAGAGTTTTTGTGTTCTTCTGCGGCGGGTCTTGCAGAACTTAGCTCCGAACGCATGGACAGTTTCCACGAGCTTGTCATTCATATCGTCCACTTCATTTCAGTCTTCTAGGCACTGAAAACGGTTTTGTAACTCGAGCTAAAAGGTTTCGGGACTTTGGAACAGAGCACGAGGTGTAAGGTGGCAACCGAACTTCCACCGGAGATTCTTAGCACCCCCTGCTCCGCCGTTACTATGGTCGCCACCGTAGCCAGGAATAGCGGGGCCGCCGGGGACTGGGGGCCGTCTGTTTGTTGCTTTAATCATTGGGGGGTATTTGCTATAGTTGCCACGCTTGGCGAGCGGGTTGGCAACCGCAGTTTTTTTATTGTAATTTTGGCTATTATCAGGAAGATGCTGCTGCCCATCTCCTGCCTGTTTCGCTTTGTCGCCTTTTACGACACCCACGGGAGGATATGGGGTAGTGGATATTCTTGACCGCCACTACACGGCAGCACATATAAGCAATAGAGTACCAGAATATTGTACAAGGCCAGGTCACGTTTTACCTTTGTACTCGTACGTTCTGGTTATGAAGGTTGGTATGTATGTTTGTTTTATCTGTTCATTTGTATTATTACGTTATTGTTATTTGTACCTATTTATTCCCTCTGTAAAATTTGCCGACAAACAGGATCAGTGTCTAAAGTGTACGATATCTAACACTGCGATCGTGAAGCGTGAACAGGCTCACACCCGGTAAGTGTGGTGATTAAGACAAATTCTTTCTGAGAGCATTATCTTTGTTTCACTGACAAACTCTCTCCGTACTTTAGGACACTCTTTCTTTAAAAAGTAATTTTCTCATAGCTGTACGCTCGAGAAAATCGTTACCCCCTATGAAAGTCTAATGTTATTGTTTTGGTCCTGCATGTATGTATATCTGCAATTTATGAAAATGTATAATATCTCCACCATACTCATATCCTATTTTATCTCATTTCATAGCTCATCCTGCCAGACACGGTCTACAAATAATTGTTCCAGTACTGGATATATGTTGTTGTAAAATTCATGTTTTTAAACTGCCTATACGATACAGGAGAAAATCCTAGTGTGGGGGTAACATTCAATCGGTGGTCCGTTTTTTGAGCTCTATGGAAAGAAGAGGCAAATCTCTTGGAAAGGTGTTAGTAATACTTTTTATAATCACTAATTTTATTTAATATAATATAATATAATTTAAATTGAATTAATTTTATTTTTGAAAGGTCAAATGGTTCAGCAGCCTCAAATGTGTTAGGCATCTAGTATTACGACTGTCAAGCGTGACAATTATATCCTTATTCTTACAAAATGAGAATTCCACGCACAACGTTAAACATTTTTATCTATTACAAAAAGCATTTAAATTACTGAATACATGTAATAAACATTGAAGTACCTACTCCACTTGCATCTTAATTTATATATATTAATTTAATCTTAGGTTAGTTAATTTGATAATGATAATTTGTTTACTCTATTTGACATAATATAATCTATTTGGCATGTATTTTTTAATCTTACATGACATCTGACAATCTGACATGTATCTTAATCAATTACTTATTATTTAAAAGTGTAATTTGTAAATTAGCATGCTGACGTTTTGGGCATACTGTAAGCCAGCATGTACACTGTTTAAAATAAATAAATAAATAAAATCTTACACAAAATTGGCTTCTGATTTCGAAAATACTTCGCCTACTTCTCAGGCACTATGTTACACAGCCGTATATTTTTTAAAAGGCAATCTTTATTCTCTTTATTACAATATCATAAAAAAATTGAGAATTAAAATATAAAAACAAAGAAAAATTTAATCTGCATAGTTATTTATTGAATTGAAATTTTAACGACAATAGCCTCTAACGCTAAGGGTACGAATCGCGAACTCAAAGTCGAGAGTTCAAATTTATTAATCAACTAGCTGGCAAGGCAGACGTTGTTCTGCCCTTTTCGACGACCCTTCATATAAAAAATCCTTAAATTCCTAATAAAAAATATTGAGCTTCACTTATCAGGATAAAAACTATCCTATCTCTCAAGTTGGACAAAACTGCACAGTGTGCAAAATTTCATTGCAATCAGTTCAGTAGTTTAGGAGTCCATTGCGGACAAACAACGTGACACGTAATTTTTATATATAAAGATTATAACGCAAGCACTTAATCTTACATTACTTTTTGAATTAAAAACATTGCTACTATTCTTTATTCAACAAAATCTAAAACACGCATGCCCTCTTTCCTGTCAAGGCCAAAGGCAGGTCACCTACTACGACATAAAAAATGCTTAAAATTAAAAATTAAAATACTCGGAAACTAAGTCATTCTGTTTATCAACGAGCAATATATTTGGTGAGTCATGAATCTCTTTTTTACATGTAATACTTCTTGCACTGCAATAACATTATACACTACATTTGACCTATAACGTTCCAGACACTTCTTCATTTTTCTTTTATTATATGCTTTACTTGTTTTGAATGAAACGAGTTTGCTTTATTGAAATGTTTATTGTGTATATTACCTAGCTTTAAATTTCCTTATCGATTTAAGTGTAAACGTCAATGAACATTGTTTTATAATCGTGAAAATCATGCTTGGCATTTTATGCGAGATGTAACCACACATTACACCATAGTTGAGGACAATAGGAAATATTAAAAATATTTTAGCGCTTCTGATGGGTCACAATAATATATCCATCTTGTAGGTAAGAGCATTAAAATTCTAGCCTAGCCTAAATACAGCACACCACTGCCACATCTGGGCCTGCTCTATTTTCTGAAAGGGTTATGTAGCATTTTTTTTATAAACGTAACCTCAGGGGGCAGTTTACAACATAAAGTTCACGATGACAAACATCCAAACCCGAAACAGGTATTTGTAGGCCAAATACTAACAAATACTTGCAGCGTGTGGGATGCGAACCCGCGGCCCTTAGCGTTGCAACTCGTTGCTAAGACTCTGCGCCACGGAGCCGTTAAGCAATTAGTCCACCGCACTGATTCAGAGCGTTGGTGGACCTTAACATGTTTTGTTATTATTTTTATTATCCAGACGTGCATGTGTTATGTCATTGTGGCAATATTTTCCTGTTCCGCCGAGCGCGTACGTTGAGCACGTATATAACCTCATTGAAACAACTCAGACCAAGGACGGTAGGCAGCGACAAATATTTGACACTTCTCGTAATGCCTCTTCCCACCAGCATAGAAGAAGCCAGCTGTGCACATTTAGGGACTGAAAAAGAACAATAATAAAGAGACATATTTCTCCACAAATGATGCTGAAATCACGATTAGTAAGATTAATGCAATCAATTTATAATGTTAATATAAAAACAAGTTTTTGTAACACCAATCTTAAGCGTATATTTATCCTTATAAATTTAGTTATGTACTTACGTCAATTTAAAAATTCCATGGAGGTTCGGCTGAAAAAACTTATTAGAATATAAATAAGGATGTCTATTTTATTTAATACTAGCAATGCGCCCCGGCTTCGCACGTTGATTTCTATTTCCAGACAACAGCACCACCACAGGATGCAATTGTAAATCTAACCTATCAAGGGACTCACTCAAACGCACACAAAAAAAATCATCAAAATCATTGAAGTCGTTTTCGAATTTAAGCGAGACTAACGGACAGCAATTGGTTTTTATATATAGAGATTAACGACCCACCCGCGCTTTGTCGGAGAACAAAGAGCAATCGCGGACCAGAAGCGAGTAGTCATAGCGTTTTTTACTGATACAAAACACACATAGTTACATTAATAACACTATCGCTCGATTGCAACTACAACTCGGATACAAACTCGGATGAGTAGCTCGACACTGAAAAGTTTTAGAACTGTCCACTTGAACACGATATAATAAAAAATAAGTTCAAAATTTGAAAATGGAACTCTTTGCCAATATGATTGTGTATATATTTCGTTAATTTGTCATTTGTTGACGATTTGGTGGCAAATAGAAAATTGTCTGTCACGTCAGCAGGAATATAACGCGAGAAAATTTTTGTACAATCATTGTTTATGACTTTCAATGTCATTTAAGTCAACAAGAAAGTTATGATAGACTTCGATTGGCCTTTCACTATGAAGCCCCATCTCGTGCGATTGTTTACAACTGGTATAATGAGTTTAAACGTGGTCGCACTAGTCTCACCGATGATCTTTTTTTTTTATAGGATAAGGGTGACAAACGAGCACACAGTCCACCTGATGGTAAGTGGTTGCTGCGGCCTATAGACATCTACACCTATCCTCTATTACAAATCAAAATGTAGATGCGTTGTCACCCGTGAGGACTAAGATGGAATGCCTCATTTCCAGTAAAAAGGGCCTCCGGCCACCTGCACTCACCAAGCGAAACGCGGAGGTAAACCTCTACTTCACGCTGGTTTTCTGTGAGGTCGTGGTACCACCCCGGTTCGAGCCGGCCCATCCGTGTGACAGCAAAAGCTGCCGTGTGGCTCTACCACTGTTAAATCTATCTGCGTGAGGAACGGACTTCTACGGCGACGACTGAAGATAATATTAGTGTTGTGCAGTGTATGAGAGAGGCTGACAAAAAAGTGACTTATCAGCAGATTTGGACAAGCTTAGGCATCGGTATGAGGCAAGTGCACAAAATCCTCTATGAACATTTAGCGGTCAGGAAGCTTTGTACCCGGTGCATACCTCATAATTTGACAGAGGTTCAAAAACTCCGTCGTGCAGATTGGTGTCGTGAAATATTTCAAAGATTTAATGGAGGGTACTCAAATGCTGTGTTCGACATACTTACAGGTGACAAAAACTGGATTTATTGTTATGATCCTGAAACTAAGAGACAGTCTGCTATATGGGTGTTTCTACTGGATAGGCCATTTAAAGTGAAAAGAGGTCGAAGCGTATGAAAAAAGATGGTGGCTTCGTTCTTCAGAAGGACAGGTCATTACGCAACTATTTTTTTAGAGTATAGAAAAACAGTTACTGCGGAGTGGTACAATAATAATTGTTTGTCACTTGTCTCGGAAAAATTTCGGAAGAAACGACCTTGCAATAGGATCCTCCTTCACCACGACAACGCCTCGTTGCATACCGCCAACAAACAATTGACTACTTGACGACGTCAGACGTGGAATTATTGGTTCTCTCGATCTATAGCCCAGACTTCGATCTCTTCCAACAACTACCGTTATAGGTGTGACATGGATGTTACACGTGATCTTTGTTTGGTCCATGTTCATCCTAAGACTTATCCGTAGGGAGGCACTATTGAGGTCATTAAGCATAGTCCTCCAGTGATTCTTCCATAAGGACTATATCGTTGGCAAATCTCTTGATGTTAATGCCGTATGCTTTCAAGTCCAGTAATTTCAAAACGTCTACCAATGCAGCATTGAAGAGTTTTGGGAATGTAGCTTCACCCTGTCTTACACCTCTCTGCAGTTGGATACGTTTCGTGCTCTGGTTCTGTACTCGGATAGCCATCGTAGCCCTACTGTACAAACACTTAAGCACTTTGATATACCGACAGTCAACGTGGTACCGCTGAAGGGACTGCAGCACCGCCCAAATTTCGACGGAATCAAAGGCTTTCTCGTAGTTTACATACACAAGATATAGTGGTAATTGTACTCCTCGGTCTTACAATTTGCCGAAGTGTATGTATGTGGCCTATAGTACTAAAGCCTTTTCAGAAACTGGCTTGTACGGGAGGATTGAAGTCGTCGAGTCTGCGTATAAGACGATTCGTAATGATTCTCGAAAACAGCACATAAACGCGGCTCAGAAAGGAAATCGATCTGTAGCTCTTCAAGAAAGCATAGTCGTCTTTCTTGAAGAACAAGACCGCCGCACTTCTGAACCACGCCTCCGGAGTAGTGCTACCATGGGGGATTGAATTAAAGAGCTTTTAAAGTTATTCAAGTATTTTTCTCAAAGTTACTCAAGACCAAATTTTGGCGGACTCAAAGGCTTGGCAGGTTGTACTCCTCGTTCTTGTGCACAATTAGCCGAAGGGTTGTATGTGATTTATGGTACTAAAGCCTTTTCGGAAACCAGCTTGTTCGGAAGGCTGGAAATCGTCGAGTGTGTGTGCGAGACGGTTTGTAATGACTCTTGAGAATAGCACGTAGACGCGGCTCAGAAGAAAAATAGGTCTGTAGTTCTTCAAGAGAGCGTTGTCGCCTTTCTTGAAGAACAAAACTACCGTACTTCTGCGCAGCTAAAAGTTAGAAAGCATTAAATAGCAAAAATTTTATAATGTTTTGTTATTTATGAAAGATATATACATATAACTTATATAAGATATAGCCATCTTTCTGTAAATTTGACGTGGTGTCTGGAAAAATTTGAACGATTCGGCATTTTTCTAGGATGTCGATTCAGCCGCGTGAGAGTGCGTCTGCAACTAGTTTTATTGTACGCATCGACCGCGTGGACTTATATTTGGACAGAAGGGAACGCCTGCGTATGGCTACTCCCCTCTGACTCGAAGGTGGGCCGTGTGGCTCTAAGCTTGGGAATGATCTATTAATTATTTTATAACTTTCATGAAAAAAATCCTGCAAGTTTTTCGGATGTCCAATCCGAAAACAAGCAATCTATTCAGCAATTTCAAATATTAGTCTATACAGACAGATAGACAAAAATTTTAAAAATGGTTATTCATGTTATAGTACGCAAATAAATAAATAAATAGTTGTTTCGATATTACATACAGTCATTTCAATTTTATTTATATGTATTGATGTAATATTTCGAGATCATGTGAAGTCAATCGAAACATCGATAAGTTGCTCCATAACGATATTAAAAATGAGAAGACGCTTGTGCCCAGCCGTGGGATGTAGGTATAGGCTGCGACTTTAACTTTAAGTAGGTAATGATGTCAAGTCGATGTTTGGTGAGGATAACTCTACTATAACAGCACAATTTGAGACTTTCCCTTTGCCTATTTTTTTTAATAAAAATAGGGTGAGAATCGAGCACACAATCCACCTGATGGTAAGTGCTTGCTGAGGCCCATAGACATCTACATCTATCCTCGATTGCGAATGAAAATGCAGATGCGTTGTCAGCCTTGAGGACTAAGATGAAAGGCCTCTTTTCCAGTAAAATGGGTCTTCGGTTCCTTACACTCAACATACGAAACACAGCAGCATTAAGCTGCTATTTAACGCTGGTATCCTGTGAGAGCGTGGTCCTTCCCCGGTCGAACCGACCCATTCGTGCTTCAACTGTACTATAAATATAGCTGCAGCTTGGCTCTACCACGTAAAAAAATGCCTGTTTATTGTGTTAAGGTACTTATTTTCATGATGTATTTTATGTTACTTTTTTAAAATTAATTTATATATATATATATACGTGTGTGCATATATATGTATATATGTATGTATACATATATATATATATATATGTATTTTTATATATGTGTAGGCAGGTAAATAAGACACAATTGACCTTAGAAAAACTAACTACGAACACTGCATTAAACCCTTAGGAATACAAATATTATACAACAAAATTAAAATTTACTTTAATAACCTAATGATTTACTTAGTAGCTATAAATAATTATCATCATCATCAGTATTATCGCCTTTCATAGTAACATAGCTAAATGTAATACCTAAAACATGATAATCAACTTTTATTTATTGTATTAATTTATTTCTGCATCAGATAATCTTCAAAAACCGTAATGTTGTTAAAATAATTTTTGATTTTTATTGTTACACTTGTATGTAAAAAAGATGTTTCAAGCTTGTTTTATCCATTTCTTCCATTCGTTAGATACAGAGTTCATTACCACAAGCTTTTTCTGTGCTTAAGACAGCAAGACAACATAAGGAAAAAAAAGTTAAATTTGTAACCACTTTATAATATGTATGTACAAAAAATACTGACCGCCTCGTTATTTGACGCTACTAGGGTTCAGTACATCGACAAAAATCTAAAACATAGTTATTTAAGATTTTATCTTATCTCGAATGTTTAAATTATGTAACTAATCAATAAATATTTAACTAGCCACAGACGTAAGTGTTCAATGTTTTTATTCAGAGGTAAAAACGAACCTGTAGCTTTTTAGTTTGTAATATGTTCCAGGTTTTGACTGTGAAATCATGTGATATCATGTGACAGCCATCGGTAGAACATTTGTTACTCCTACATATTCGCCACAATTCACATCATTACAGCCCTTCACAAGTTCACTGCTAAACAAGGAATCAAAATAAAATCCCCCAAGGAATGCCACAAAGCACGGTCCTGAGCCACCTGCATCCATCGACTTCCTGCATGTCTCACCAGATTGTCACTTCATCTAGTGGGGAATGCCCTACATTTCGTCCGCCGGTACGAGGCCGCCACTCGAGAACCTTTTTTCCCCATCGGTTGTCGATTCTTCGGGCCATATGACCGGCCCATTGCCACTTCAGCTTACTAATCCGTCGGGCAATGACGGTCACTCTGGTCCTACTAGGATATCCTCATTTCTAAGTTTATCACGCAGATAAACTCCAAGCATAGCCCTCCCCATAGCTCGCTGAGTAACCTTGAGATTCCTAATCCGGCCAGCAGTGAAGGACTACATCTCAGTCCCATAAGTCATCACTGACAACACGCAGTGGTTGTACAGTCTCGCTTTTAAGTTTTGAGGTATACCTGACGATATTATGTGCCGTAATTATCCGAACACAGCCCAACCGAGTCGAATCCGTCGATTGACCTCTCGGTCGAAGTTGGACTCACCTAGTCGGACTATTTGTCTCAGGTAAACATACTCATTAACAACTTCGAGCTTAGTGCTCCCAAGCTTAAGACCTATCCGTTAGGAGACACTATTGAAATCATTGAGCATACTGCTTAGGTCCTCCAGCGATTATGCCATAAGGACTATATCGTCGGCAAATCGAAGGTGAGTGACGTACTCGCCATTGATGTTAAGACCGTATCCTTTCCAGTACAGAAGCTTGAAAACGTCTTCCAATGCAGCGGTGAAGAGTTTCGGGGATATGACGTCACCCTGTCTTACACCTCTCTGCAATTGGATAGGTTTCGTACTCTGGCTCTGTACTCGGATAGCCATCGTAGCCCTACTGTACAAGCACTTCAGCACTTCGATATACTGACAGTCAACTTGGCACCGCTGAAGAGACTACAGCACCGCCCAAATTTCGACGGAATCAAAGGCTTTTTCATAAAGCATATACGCCAGACATAATGGTAAATTGTACTCCTCGGACTTCTGTATATTTTGCTGAAGGGTATGTATGTGGTCTATGGTGCTAAAGCCCTTTCGGAAACCGGATTGTTCAGTAGGCTGGAAGTCGTTAAGTCTGCGTGCGAGACAATTCATAATGACTCTATATGATGGAGAACCATTCTAATCTCGCTCAGACTGACGTCCGGGATATCATCGGAATAGTGTCGGATAAGACTCGCTCTTGGATCGTTACTCACACTTGCGTGTGGCTCCAACTATTTTGTGTACAGCTGCCCATAGAACCTCTCAATCTCACTCAAAATCTCAGGTGTCCCGGAAACGACGCTGCCACACTCGGTCTCCAGCTTCAACAGTTGGCTCTTTCCGGCAGACAAATCTCTAGCAAATACTTTGGATCCCTGGTTCCACTCGATCGCTTCTTCAATACGAGCAGAATTAAAGTTGCGTAAGTCCCGCCGCATGCATTTGGAGATCTGTCTGTTCAGTTACCTGTATGCTGTCAAATTTACTGAAGACTGCAGCTTAATATCCCGTCTAACAGCCATTATATTAAGAGTGTGATCAGAGAGTTTTTGTGTTCTTCTGCGGCGGGTCTTACTAAACTTAGCTCCAACCGCATGGACAGTTTCCACGAGCTTGTCATTCATATCGTCCACTGCATTGCAATCTTCTAGGTACTGAAAAAGGTTTCATAACTCGAGCTGAATGGTTTCGGGACTTTGGATTAGAGCACATGGGGGACGGATCGTTGACTTCATTAGCAAAGACCTCTCCAACTTAACGTTTAGGTTCAGTGTACCTCTAACTATTCGGTGATCGCTACCAGTTTGCACTCTCGCGATCACTGAGACATCATTGAACAGTTGTCATCTGGTCGTCATAAAGAAGTCAATCTCCTTTTTTGTCGAACTGTCGGGGCTCGACCAGGTCCACTTCTTGTGGGGCCGCTTCTGCAAGAGAGAGTTCATCATTAAGAGTGCCTCTTCCTCCATGAAGTCGGCCAGCTGCTGGCCCCACGGGTTCCGTTGCCCTATTCCGAATTTTCCTACTTTTAGCTCACCGTTCTTTCTTGTGCCTAGTTTTGCGTTGAAGTCTCCCATGAACACCGTATAGTGAGTTTTGGAGGAATGCATGGCTCTATAGATATCCTTATACATTTCATCCACCTCCTCATCGGCGTGTGCCGAGGTTGGTGCGTAATCCTGTATAATCTTCAGCGAATACCGTTTGGTGATTCTGAGTATAAGGTACGCGACCTTCGTAGACACACTCCCAATCTTTACAAGGTTGTTAACGAGAGACTTGTGGACGATAAATCCGGCACCTCCTTGGGACATTCGAGGAATACCGTATCCTCACCCTCTCTTAGGACCTCGGATAGTCCTATAATAATCCAGCGCAACTTGTCTATCTCTTCTTCCAGCTTCAGGATCTTCTCGTCAATCTTCAATGTGCGTGCGTTATAAGTTGCCAGGTCGAGTCGTCATAGGTAGCAACCGAACCTCCACCGGAGATTCTTAGCACCCCCACAATTCACAGGCTGATTGAAAAAACTCCTTACACTCTTTGCTAATCTATCTATTAATATAGGTCTAGCATTTCATACACTGCCCATAGGTGAAATAGGTAAAGATAAATATGGTTAGATATAGGTGGTTATCCGACATCTTTTCGCTCTTAGTAACTTTTTTTTTACTTTGGGAAATGCCTACGCATACCCGCTTTGCGGGGGCAAGGACGGGTAATGTCGGACTCGCACCTACTAAAACCCCATGGTGTTCCACCTTCACCGCATATTGGCAGGGCAACGGGAACGCTTTCACACACATCCGCGGCCCCACCAGCGCCGGCCGCCCCACAGCAGCCCCTCATGGACCTCTCCCCCCATTCTCCTTCTCAGGCAAGGCCCACCAGGAACAAAAGGCCCCCCTTCACGGCCCACAACTCCGCCTGCGTATCGGACCCCCCCCCCCCCCCGAGTCCGATACGTGGAGGCCGTGGGGCCAGAAAAATCGAGCGCTTAGTAGCACCCGCTTTTCCAAACTCAGCGGCGGATCTGGACTCTGTCTCCGCCGCAAACCAAGTTTCGGCCGCGGAGGGTAGGGAGAGCGGCACCTCGCAATAACGACACTCCTCTCCCCTCACGACCTCACCACCACCGCATCAACGGTGCGGCCCCGTCAGAGTCGCGTAGAATAGGGCGAGTGGCGCATTGCCATACCAACACTCCTCTTCCTACGCGACTCCACCTCGGCTGCAGCGGTAGGGGGAGAGGACATCACTCTCACCACAGCTCACCGACACACATCCGAAGTGGGCTCGCCAAGCCAAGCCCACTCGAAGTGACCACTTTGGGCCGGCCCTACGCCACAGGACAGCCAAGGGTTTCCTCTTTGTTAACCGCTGGTGACCAAGCCACGGCTACTAAGACCCCTCCGCCACGACAAGGCGGGAACCCGTTCGGGGGGGGGGGGGGTCGTTCTTAATAGCCTGCATCTATCTCCGATTAAGAATCATAATGTAGATGAGCTGTCACTACTGAAGACTAACATATAATGCCTAGTTACCAGTTAAAGAGTCTACGGTTCTCTACAACCTACACGAAACACCGTCACTGCTATTTTAGGCTGAGAGATTCTGTGAGAGTTTGATACTTAACCCGGTCGAACCAACTCATCGTGCTGCAACAAAAAAATAGCAATAGCGTAGGTTTACTAGTTTAACGTGGCTAATTTTATTTTTAGGGCTTTGTACCGTAAAAAAAGATATCAGAAAAGGATTAGTTTGGTGTCCGCCTGTCCGTCCGTTCGCCTGTTCCTTCGTATATTAAGAATCTTTTTTAAAGAACAATTGTGTCAATTTGACATTAATATCCAATGTTAAGGTCTATGGTCCAATGGAATAGTTTTAAAAGCAAGCTTCAACTTCGTGCCCAGCAGCAGTGGTGGTATGGTGAAAATAAGTACTGCTTACACTTTTATACTTATTTCTTGAAAAAAGTAATTATATTAATTTTGTTAATTTGCGACATTCGAATATAGGTATCAAAAACAGGCAAAAATTTCCGGGACCTCCGATTTCTCGATTAGATGAAATATTCACGTCTGTCTTCTACACAACAAAATTTATTCGGAACTCTCAGGGCGCGATTCCCTAATCGCAATGGTCCGTTTTTCTTTATATTGGAATACACATCCTTAAAATTAATAAATTACAATTTTGTTAGGCCAATCGTTTCATTATTATATCTTCATATTAATTATAAAACATTTTTGTTGAGATCCGTGTAAAAAATAAAACAAAAATGACCTCCATGTGCGTGTTGCAATTTTCAAATTAGTTAATTAATTTTTATCATTTTTAATATAATGTGTTTCCGCAAAGTAACGGCTGATTCTATTAACTAACCTGAAACTTATTTGACATTTTTCACCTAATAGAAAATATTTATGTTAAGTACTACATCAAACCCCAAGAACCTTTTCAATTGTTTTCTAGTTTCCACCCAATTATCATCACATTTACATATTCAATTATAAGGCATTTGCTTACTTTAATCCTAGTAAAAAAAAAACACATATCGCGGGATGGCGGAACTTATATCTGCAACATGTAGCCACTGGCACTAAAGAAACTAATTTGATATTCGTATTTTTAATTACACTTTTTGGAATCTGGTTTCGTTGAATAAAAAATATTTTGCTACGTTTTGATCTGACGTGTGAATAAGTATATAATCGACAGATCTTGCGCAAACAACTTCAGTATTCGATTAGCAATAGTGACATAAACATATATTGTTGGAAAAATTAATAATTTATACAATCGCTAAATGCCAAAAATGCATTACCTGAGCCTTGTTTTCTTAACTTATTTATTATCGGAGTCTAGTGGAACAATTGGTAAGTCTATTTGTTACATTAATAATACATAGCAGTAAAGACGGTAAAGCTGGCAAAGTAGAGTCCCGGGTTCGAGATCAAACGAATTGTACATTTGAAAACATACGTTTTTGGGTTCAAATTTGTCAATATATTTAGACACTGCATCGAACATAATACTTTATCGCATTTAAGCTTTTCATCGGACTTCTGTACTTGTAATACTCATATTATTTTTGTTTTTCCTTTTTCAATTCTCATATTATTTTTAGATTTTTAAACAGATTTGCGAAAGTAATTTAAAGCAACTGTTGTAGCCGAAATTGCAAACGCGCCTTGTGTTGAATAAAAAAATTACGTATGCAACGGAAGCTATTGGTGAATAGTGTACTGAAAATTTACTATTACGCAGTTCATTATCTTCTCTGTAGAGAGTTATTTTTAAACTTTTTAATGGGTGAACCGATTTCAATGATTAGTTTTTTGTTTGAAAGCTGGTACTTCTCGTGTGGTTTCATATAAATTTGATCAAGGTCAGACCAATAGTTTTTGAGTTATTCTTAATAACTTATATTGAAGTCGGCTGTACAACATTTAAATTATTACAATCTAGATTTCGAAAAAACAATAAAAATAAGAAATTAGTTAGAAAATCGATTGTAGTGTATTATTTATGGCAATAAATCGATTACCATAAAGAATACACTAGTGAAATTCTCGTTTCTGAACGTTATGTTCCAATAGAAAACTTCTAATTTTGAAACTTGACAGTTCAAACTTCAAACTATTTACTTAAAAGCAAAAGACATTTTTTTCGATTCGATTTGAAACGAGCGCAATATAATCGATTGTCGATCAAACTTAACTAGGGAGATAAAAAAAATTGCATACATATCTACAAAATAATAATGAAATAATAGTAAAATAAGGTTCACAATAAGAAATTTAGGCAAATGGTGAAGAATAGTTAATTAAAAAAATCTCAAATATTCTGTCATTTTTATGTTTTAAATTCAAAATACGTGATAATGCATTATTTTAATTGATTTTACAGCGTTACCGACCCTTACACATCCGTAAGGGTCGATTGGTAGGCAAAAACGGCGTTGCCCATAAATCACATTCAGTTCGGGATAATATCAAATAAAAGTAGAAGCCTTATTTACTCGTATTTTCAAAAACTGCAATAATGGTATATATTAATTTATATATTGGAACTCATGTTTCAAATTTCGCTACTCTTTAAAAAATAACCCTGTATATAAAAACCAATTGCTGTCTATTAGTCTCGCTAAAACTCGAAAATGGCTGATTTTGATGAATTTCCTTGTTGGTTGGATGGTTTATATTCACAATTGAACGCGGTAGTTGAAGCTGTTATCGAGATCCTGAAATAACCCGTGGAAAGCCGGGGCGGATCGCTAGTCGATAAAAGTGACTAGTGTTGCTTGTCACAATATTTAATTATTAATAATTGTTTTACATATAAATAACTAGTTCGCCATCTTGGGCGGTCCGCCATATTAAATTATATTTTTTTAATTTGGCTAACCATGCATTGACATCCAAACTAAACGTGTATGCAAAATTTCAAGTTAATCAGTTGAGGATATGTGCTTTAAAATTCAGTGCAAAATTTCACCCTAAGAAACATACAAACATTACAAGTGGTATAAAACTATTTAAAATATTAACAGTATTTTTCAGCGTGTAATTTGTTCACTTTTTTAAGTATGACTGGCTAATCGATTAAAAGTTACTAATTTGTTTAATGTTTATTTGCAGCTCCTTTTATTAAACCTTGCAAAAGCGATGACACCGAATGCCTTATAGCCAGCACCCAAATTGCAATTCCATACCTAGGAAAAGGCATTCCTGAGCTGGGTGTTCCTCCTGGCGACTCACTAACTTTTAAAGAAATAAACGCTGATCAGGGTGAATTAAAACTTACTTTCAGAGATTTGAAATTAGTTGGCACTAGTAAGTGCCAGGTTATAAATGTTAAGTAAGTTACTTCAATATCCATAATTTTCTGAAAATTGCGAAACAGTTCACAAAATATTGTATAAATTTCCCTATGCAAATTATTTTCGACTGTCAATTTTTTTAGATAACATTTAAAGACTTCTTTAATATAATAGTTTTTTACTTATTTTTCTGCGTTCTTTACTAATCTATAAATATATTTTATATATCTATAATTCAGTAAGGTTGCTGGATCTTTTTCACAGAAAAGAAAACTATATATTTTAGATAAACCCCAAGAGTTATTACAATATCGTACCCTAATAATTTATTTTTGTTTTTCTAGGAGAGACGTCGAAAAATCGACTATTTCAATTGAGATTGATTGTCCCTTATTAATCACTGGTCTTTATAAGTTAGGTGGCAAACTTCTTTTCATCCCAGCTGAAGGAGATGGCGATTGTGAAATTAAGACAGGTATATTGAAAATATTTTATAGAAAAATCTGATAGAATACCAAATTAAAAAAACGAACTAAATTAGGTTTTAAAAATTACTTTAAAGAAATTATCTTTAGTAGAGGGAAAATAAAGGTATTGTTCTTCTTAACTGAATAAAAAAGTTTCCTCATGAAATTAAAAATAATACTGATACGAGTACCTTTATTAATTAATTAAATTGTTATATCGTGTAAAAATATCCATATACAGAATGAAATGGAACAGGAGATGAGCTACAGTTTTTTTTAATGAATAAGGGTGATAAACGAACACGCCGTCCACTTGATTGTAAGTGGATACTGTAGCCACTAGACATCTATATTTCTTCCCAATTAATAATCATAATGCAGATGCGTTGTCACCCCTGAGGATTACCATTGCCTCGAATGCCTCGTTTCCAGTAAAAAGGGTCTACGGTTCTCTGCACTCACCATACGAAACACAGCAGAATCAAGCTGCTATTTTACGCTGGTATTCTGTGAGAGCGTGGTCCCACCCCGATCGAGCCGACCCATTTTTGCTACAGTCATAATATAACTGCTGCGTGGCTCTACACGAAAAAAAAGCTCCTTTCTAATACCAACTCAAGCGGCTGCCAACCCACTTGCCAACTGCAATCGCAACCTGTAACTATAGCAAGTACATTACAAAGCAATCTAACGGAGAGGCCTTTGTTCACCAACCGACGTGATGATGATGATGATGATGATGAAATTGTAGTAACGTAACGAATAGTAGTAACTTACTATTTATTATATAATCGTTTTACCTACAAGTTAAATTCAAATTATCAGTATTCTGAATAATTTGTAGTTATTATAATATAGTTTTGCACAGACCTTTTTTGTGAATTTTTGTTTCATTTAGCTTATTTCATTATCTTATTATTTAACCATGTACTGCCGTTGTAACGTGATCACTATACACTGCCCCATATTGACCTGTGGATGTCGTAAGAGGCGACAGAGGGAAACAAAGTAGGAGACTGGCAGTAGCACCTTTCTAATAACAACTAACTAACAAACTACGGTTTTCAACCAGTCTGCAAAGTGTAGCAACTAAATATGTCAATCAAATATCTCCTGTAAGAGGCAATATTTATGGTGTTTTATGTTCAGCAGTGGACTTTGATAGGTTGTATGTTGTATGTTGTTGTTGATTTTTTCATCATAAATTTAATCGTTGCTTAGGCTTTTTTCCAAAAGCATGTCATAGAATTTATTTCTAGACACTTTTGACAGCAAATTAATTGCCTTTTGAAAAGTTTTTATTTTTAACCTGATTTCACAGATAAAGCCAAGATCTTTGCCACGCTTAAGTATAAGGTAATCAATGGAAATAACGGACAGAAACATTGGAAAGTTACCGGCTATGACTATTCCTATGACCTTGTCGAGAGAGTTTACATCAAGCTTGAAAATCTCTTCAATGGAGACGAAACAAGAGGTAAGCATTATATATATGTCACTTATTTTATCGCCATTTCTAATCACTTACAACAAAGTAATTATATTGCATTCAGCATTAGACAATAGGATAATATTATGTAACGTAATAAGACCACATATAGAGTCACCTTGATGTATGTTGGTCACAGGTTTTTATTTGAATTCTTAGAGACTATTGGACTTACTTGATGATTGAAATTTGACATAGATATAATATGCTAGAGGAGCACTTGATTATGTGGGTATTTTAGAGTTGCATTAATATTAAACGTCTAACAGTTCTTACCACTGTTTTAATGCGGGCATGTCTGAGAGTAGACATATTTTATAAAAGTAGTTCTATTCACGGTGAACGTGAGAAGAACAACTTCCATGAACGGGAGTAGAAATATATTCACCTCGTAGTGGCGGCGCGAGAGAATCTACTAATATCGTCTTGTGGGTGTCGTAAGAGGATATGAAACAGGAGATGCAAGAAGATGGAGAGCAAGGCTCTTCCAGAAAACAGCTCAAAATAATAAAAACCTTTTTTTCATGGAGAAAAAAGCCTACGCATGTCCATCTCGCGGTGGCAAGAATGGTTATGTCGGACTTGCTCAGACTAAAATCCTATGATATTCTACCTTTGCTGCAAATTTGTGGACCACGGGAACGCTTTCGCACATTTTATTACACAGCTTTGGCGCCTCGTAATACTGACACTCTTTTCCCCCTACAGCCCCACTACCACCGCATTAAAGGTGCGGTCCCGTCAGATTCGCAGAGGATAGGGCAAATGGCGCATCGCTATACCAACACTCCTCTTATAATTAAATCCTGCAATTGCAAAACCGTCTGCCAAGCGATGCAATAATGGCAAATATTCAGCCCCTTTGTCAATCTATGGGGAGGCCTATCTTTATCAGTGGACTTTTGATACGCAGTAATGGTGACGATGATGCGTTTTACTTATCTTCGCTTCACTTACTATTAGGGGTAGAATGAAAACAAAAATTAAACATCTTCGAAAATATGAATTAAATAAAAACTGCACAGTAAAATAATATAATATATTTATATAAAATAATAAAAGTAGCAGTGTACATATGTACATCCCTCAACTGAGTACAGACCGCAGATAGTTTTGGGATGAACTTGCGAGTTTCCTCGCGGCCGAACGATTACCACGATCACGGCCTTCACGGCCGAGAATGTGGTAAATCGACATTTCAAATTGCAATTAAGAAAGTATCGGCTTGAATGGAACTTGGAATGCATGCGTACTATAATATTAGTACTAAATAGTGTTTTGTGGACAGAAAAGATTTCGCCGCAATGCTTCAATGCGTATTAACGGTTTTTACATGTCCACAAACCGAACACGTGGTAAATCAGCACATAAAATTTCTTATATCAGTTTCTTTCCTCTGAAGAATAATATGGAGCTATGAACTGATGATGATAAATTAATACAGTAAACATGCAAAGACCGCATTCCCTCAAATTTGGCATGTGTGTAATTGCTTTTTATTTCACTTGAAGTTTTCTACTACGAAGTTATGATGATAAATTAAAATAAAATTAATAAAAATAAAAAAAATCTCGCAATTTTTTATGCACCACCAGTAATCAGTATTTAGAATTTCAAAAAAACAATTTGATTAGGATCGAACTTGGGTTGCTCGGTTTTTGTGAAATTTAAGCAAACAGTCTTTATTTATGGTGTGTACATAGAAATAAAATATAATCATCGACAAAACATTTCAAACACTCTTTTTTTATTCACAGCTAAACCAGTTCTAGAGATCTTAAACAACAGCTGGAAGGAATTAATTGGTGAGATTGGAGGACCTATCATCAAGGAGTTGATAGCTAAAGCCGTAGAATCAATAAAGAAGCTATTGATAGTTGTACCTATTTCTGAACTTGAAATATCATAGGTTATACGTAAAAGCACAATAAAACGCCAAAATAGTGAATAGCTCTAAACATAAAGTAAGGTGGAGAGTGCTTATTAAAAATAAATTTAGTACATTCTAGTTGCTGGGGAACGTTATACTTTAAGAAGTGTAGTGAGGTTTATGTAACTTGTATGTAGTTTTCTTAAAATTAATACTACATATTAAGGAAACTTTATAAAAGTTACATAATTAAAATTAAAAAAAATATTTTTTACGGAAAAATCACAAATTGCATTTTAAAGAAATTTCAATAAAATTTTATAAGTTATTTTTGTCATTTTATTTTTGCTACTTTAGTAATTTTAAGAAAACTTACCGGAGGAAGCTTATTAAATGTTGTGAAAATGTCTAATAAATACTACGTATTATTTTTAAAAATAAATCTCTACTGCTGGATTTTTAGTAAACAGTTATGAAACATAACAGATATAAAAAAATAATCCCTTTAAACCCATACAAATCATCAGAGACAACTTTGGGAGATCTCATGACTCCCAACAGATGACAATATAATCATATCTTGTAATCTAGAATATGTAGATCAAATCTTAATTCATACCCGGTGCGTACCCAGAAAAATAAATTGTGCAAACCGTAGGTTCAGTTTTCAGGATTAAGCTTTGGATGCCCACTAGCTGCGACATATATTTATCTGATATTAATTTTTGTTTATGTTTTTTATTACAAAAATAATTAGCTTTTTGCTTAACCAAAAGTTGTAGCCTATGTAGCAAGATTGCAATGTTCCAGGGTATGTTAGTTGACTTCACATGTCATCAAAATATTTTATCTTCTTTTGACTTCCTTTTCTGATTTCCTCACGATGTAAACATGCATATTCCCTGTTGGATCTTTTGCTCACCTCCCATCCGGACGGATATCAGTTCAGAAGTATGGTAGCACTTACACTCACGTTTCTACATGTTGCGACCGATTGGGACAGGATGGGGTATTTTTTTCACCCCACCCTTAGAGGCAGACTTATTCTTCGCCGGACGATTCCAATGTTGCTGTTTATTCTGTCGCTGATGTGGTACTTCAGGGAATTGTACTTTTTATTCTATTCTCTCTGATGCCCATCAGAGGCAGATTACAGCCATGATTTGGTCACTTCTGTAAAATTTCAAGCAATAGGGCCTGAGCTGACGTATCAGTGTCCCGGAATATAAACATCAGCGATCATAAAAAGAAGTATAGGGAAAACTAAATCGCCTTGATTCAAGAACTCGTGCATTCTGGAGTCTCGCCAACGCTGTCTGGAACTTCTGTCTGCCATCTCTTCCATCTCTGCTCAGGGAGGACGACTCACTGGCCCATGCTGCAAAGGGTAAAGCCGATGTCTTAGGCTCACTTTTTGCGTCCTAACCGAATTTTATGATGGATAAAACACACCACTGACCATCCCGAAGTGTGAGTGAATATTGTCGGATGTGCGGTTCACACAGCGCTCAGTGCGCAAAGTCCTTCTCACCCTAGACGTAAACAAGTTGAGTGGGCCTGATTGAGTCCCTCTCATTGTGCTGAAGACATTTTTCTAAGTTGACACCAGTTTTGAAATCATGGGAGACAGCTTTAGTACACCCGATCTCTAAATCACCCCCTTATTATCCATAATAATAGAAACCATTATAAACTGCGGTGGTCTTGTTCTTCAAGAAAGGCGATAATGCTTAGTTGAAGAACTATAGACTGATTTCCCTTCTGAGTCGCGTCTACGTGCTGTTTTCGAGAATCATTACAAATCATCTTGCACGCAGACTTGACAACTTCCAGCCTTCCGAACAAGCTGGTTTTCGAAAAGACTTTATCGTAGACCAAATAGAACATACCCTTTGGAAATTATAATATATGTACTTACATAATACTAAGTACAAAAGAGACCAAAGTGAAGCAAAATGTTACTTGATTTACGTATCTGGACTATGAGAAAGCCTTTTATTCTAACGAAATTTGGACGATGATACAATACCCTCAGTGGTGTTAAGTTGACTTTTGACATATCTAAGTGCTGCAATGCTGTATAGTAGGGCTACAATGGCTATCTGTGTACAGAACCAGAGTACAAAACCCATCAAACTATAAGACGAAGAAGATGACGTTATAAAATCGTATCCCCGAAACTCGAAACGGATACGGAACGTATTAGGAACATAACTGGCTCAGTGATCTCAATAGGGTCTCCCAACGAATAGGTCTTAAGACAAACATGGACAAAACAAAGTTATGTGTAACCTTAACGTAGTTGTAGATATATTCAAGCGAAGTGCTCCCACACTTCGCTTGAATATATTTTCTTCTACCACACATTGTTTCGATATACCTTTAACACTTTCGTTTATTTTCAAAGTTCTGTTATGATATATAAGTTTTGCGCCTTTTAAGATCATCATCTACAGATTCAGAGCATCTGTTATTACGGCTTAAGTCCCGAAAGATTTTCTCTTGTTGTTCTTTACATTGATGAGATACTGACTTTGAGCAGTCATTAGTTTTCGGGTCCTTAGATAAACCTACGTCTTCATGTAAGTTAATGCTTAGTTCATTGCATTTATGTGTAACCCTGCTAAAACTCCTTATTTTCTTGCTATATTGTTTATTTTCAGCTATCATTGTGTCTGTTGATTAATCGGTGGCATAATTAGAATAAGTTACGTTTTGCTAATTTTGCACTCTTCACACATTGTAATTTGGGCATATTTTATGATTTTTTGATTATGTTTGTTATCTAATTGCAGCATTTTTCATGTTATTTATAAATTTTTAATTATATACACCTATTTTTTTATTTTTATTTATTATCGAGTTACCATTAGATTTGACGAATCTTCAAGGTAATAATATGGTTAATGAATATTCCATACTCATAAACTCGTTTATCTTTATTTGCCAGACTAAAATACCGTAAGTAGACTTAAATGTAACTCTCCACTTGTATTCCGGCTGCGAATAAATATTGTTAGTAAATGTATGCCAATGAAAACAAAAATGTATTTAGTATTTCTTATTTTAAAGGCATTTGATCTATAGGTATGTTGTGTCCGTTGTGTATTGTATATTGCTGCTAAGATATCTTATATAGGTAACTTATTGTATATTTATTTGTTTTTCAAAAATGTGGTGGTCATATTTTTTTATATCCCTATTTATAAATGGCGCCTTATATAAAGTTGGAGTGCAGGCTTATATACATCCCTCTGCTGAACACAGGTTTCCACTAATTTCTGAGAAGGTTTTAGGGCGACTGTTTACAACTGGTATAATGAGTTTAAACGTGGTCGCACTAGTCTCACCGATGATCTGCGTGAGGGACGACCTTCTACGGCGACGACTGAAGATAATATTATTGTTGTGCAGTGTATGAGAGAGGCTGACAAAAAAGTGACTTATCAGCAGATTTGGACAAGCTTAGGCATCGGTATGAGTCAAGTGCACAAAATCCTCTATGAACATTTAGCGGTCAGGAAGCTTTGTACCCGGTGCATACCTCATAATTTGACAGACGTTCAAAAACTCCGTCGTGTAGATTGGTGTCGTGAAATATTTCAAAGATTTAATGGAGGGTACTCAAATGCTGTGTTCGACATACTTACAGGTGACGAAAACTGGATTTATTGTTATGATCCTGAAACTAAGAGACAGTCTGCTATATGGGTGTTTCTACTGGATAGGCCATTTAAAGTGAAAAGAGGTCGAAGCGTGGGAAAAAAGATGGTGGCCTCGTTCCTCAGAAGGACAGGTCATTACGCAACGATTTTTTTAGAGTATAGAAAAACAGTTACTGCAGAGTGGTACAATAATAATTGTTTGTCACTTGTCTCGGAAAAATTTCGGAAGAAACGACCTTGCAATAGGATCCTCCTTCACCACGACAACGCCTCGTTGCACACCGCCAAGCAAACAATTGACTACTTGACGACGTCAGACGTGGAACTATTGGTTCACTCGATCTATAGCCCAGACTTCGATCTCTCCCAACAACTACTGTTATAGGTGTAACATGGACGTTACACGTGATCTTTGTTTTGATCTTTGTTTGGTCTATATTCATCTTAAGACTTATCCGTAGGGAGGCACTATTGAGGTTATTAAGCATAGTGCTTAAATCCTCGAGTAATTCTTCCATAAGGACTATATCGTTGGCAAATCTCTTGATGTTAATGCCGTATGCTTTCCAGTCCATTAACTTCAAAACGTCTACCAATGCAGCAGTGAAGAGTTTCGGGGATGTAGCGTCACTCTGTCTTACACCTTTCTGCAGTTGGATACATTTAGTGCTCTGGTTCTGTATTCGGATAGCCATCGTAACCCTACTGCACAAACACTTAAGCACTTCAATATACCGACAGTCAACGTGGTACCGCTGAAGGGACTGCAGCACCGCCCAAATTTCGACGGAATCAAAGGCTTTCTCGTAGTTTACATACACAAGATATAGTGGTAATTGTACTCCTCGGTCTTACAATTTGCCGAAGTGTATGTATGTGGCCTATAGTACTAAAGCCTTTTCAGAAACTGGCTTGTACGGGAGGATTGAAGTCGTCGAGTCTGCGTATAAGACGATTCGTAATGATTCTCGAAAACAGCACATAAACGCGGCTCAGAAAGGAAATCGATCTGTAGCTCTTCAAGAAAGCATAGTCGTCTTTCTTGAAGAACATGACCGCTGCACTTCTGTTCCACGCCTCCGGAGTAGTGCCACCATGGGGGATGGAATTAAAGAGTTTCTAAAGTTATTCAAGTATTTTTCTCAAAGTTATTCAAGTCCAAATTTTGGCGGACTCAAAAGCTTGGCAGGTTTTACTCCTCGGTCTCGTGCACAATTTTCCGAAAGGTTGTATGTGATTTATGGTACTAAAGCCTTTTCGGAAACTAGCTTGTTCGGATGGCTGGAAATCGTCGAGTGTGTGTGCGAGATGGTTTGTAATGACTCTTGAGAATAGCACGTAGACGCGGCTCAGAAGAAAAATAGGTTTGTAGTTCTTCAAGAGAGCGTTGTCGCCTTTCTTGAAGAACAAAACTACCGTACTTCTGCGCAGCTAAAAGTTTATTGTCTTTAGGTACTTATTTTCATGATGTATTTTATGTTGCTTTTTTAAAATTTATTTATATATATGTGTGTGCACATATATATATATATATATATATATATATATATATATATATATATTTGTGTATGCAGGTAAATAAGACACAATTGACCTTAGAAAAACTAACTACGTTCTCTGCATTAAACCCTTAGGAATACAAATGTTATACAATTTAATTAAAATTTACTTAATTAACCTAATGATTTACTTAGAAGCTATAAATAATTATCATCATCATCAGTATTATCGCCTTTCATAGTAACATAGCTAAATGTAATACCTAAAACATGATAATCAACTTTTATTTATTGTATTAATTTATTTCTGCATCAGATAATCTTCAAAAACCGTAATGTTGTTAAAATAATTTTTGATTTTTATTCTTACACTTGTATGTAAAAAAGATGTTTCAAGCTTGTTTTATCCATTTCTTCCATTCGTTAGATACAGAGTTCATTACCACAATCTTTTTCTGTGCTTAAGACAGCAAGACAGCATAAGGAAAAAAAGTTAAATTTGTAACCACTTTAAAATATGTATGTACAAAAAATACTGGTACCCGCCTCGTTATTTGACGCTACTAGGGTTCAGTACATCGATAAAAATCTAAAACATAGTTATTTAAGATTTTATCTTATCTCGAATGTTTAAATTATGTAACTAATCAATAAATATTTAACTCGCCACAGAGGTAAGTGTTCAATGTTTTTATTCAGAGGTAAAAACGAACCTGTAGCTTTTTAGTTTGTAATATGTTCCAGGTTTAGACTGTGAAATCATGTGATATCATATGACAGCCATCGGTAGAACATTTGTTACTCCTACATATTCGCTTCACTGCTAAACAAGGAATCAAAATAAAATCCCCCAAGGAATGCCACAAAGCACGGTCCTGAGCCACCTACATCCATCGACTTCCTGCATGTCTCACCAGGTTGTCACTTCATCTAGTGGGGGAATGCCCTACACTTTGTCCGCCGGTACGAGGCCGCCACTCGAGAACCTTTTTGCCCCATTGGTTGTCGATTCTTCGAGCTATATGACCGGCCCATTGCCACTTCAGCTTACTAATCCGTCGGGCTACGACGGTCACTCTGGTTCTACTAGGATATCCTCATTTCTAAGTTTATCACGCAGAATAACTCCAAGCATAGCCCTCCCCATAGCTCGCTGAGCGACCTTGAGATTCCTCATCCGGCCAGCAGTGAAGGACTACATCTCAGTCCCATAAGTTATCACTGGCAACACGCAGTGGTTGTACAGCCTCGTTATTAAGTTTTGAGGTATACCTGACGATATGATGTGCCGTAATTTTCCGAACACAGCCCAACCGAGTCGAATCCGTCGATTGACCTCTCGGTCGAAGTTGGACTTACCTAGTCGGACTATTTGTCTCAGGTAAACATACTCATTAACAACTTCGAGCTTAGTGCTCCCAAGCTTAAGACCTATCCGTTAGGAGACACTATTGAAGTCATTGAGCATAGTGCTTAGGTCCTCCAGCGATTTTGCCATAAGGACTATATCGTCGGCAAATCGAAGGTGAGTGACGTACTTGCCATTGATGTTAAGACCGTATCCTTTCCAGTACAGAAGCTTGAAAATGTCTTCCAATGCAACGGTGAAGAGTTTCTGGGATATAACGTCACCCTGTTTTACACCACTCTGGAATTGGATATGTTTCGTACTCTGGCTCTGTACTCGGATAGCCATCGTAGCCATACTGTACAAGCACTTCAGCACTTCGATATACCGACAGTCAACTTGGCACCGCTGAAGAGACTACAGCACACCCCAAATTTCGACGGAATCATAGGCTTTCTCATAAAAAATATACGCCAGACATAGTGGTAAATTGTACTCCTCGGACTTCTGTATATTTTGCCGAAGGGTATGTATGTGGTCTATGGTGCTAAAGCCCTTTCGGAAACCGGATTGTTCAGTAGGCTGAAAGTCGTTAAGTCTGCGTGCGAGACGATTCATAATGACTCTCTATGCTGGAGAGCCATTCTAATCTCGCTCAGACTGACGTCCGGGATATCATCGGAATAGTGTCGGATAAGACTCGCTCTTAGATCGTTACTCACACTTGCGTGTGGCTCCAACGACTTTGTGTACAGCTGCCCATAGAACCTCTGAATCTCACTCAAAATATCAGGTGTCCCGGAAACGACGCTGCCACACTCGGTCTCCAGCTTCAACAGTTGGCTTTTTCCGGCAGACAAATCTCTAGTAAATATTTTGTATCCCTGGTTCCACTCGATCGCTTCTTCAATACGAGCAGTATTAAAGTTGCGTAAGTCCCGCCGCATGCATTTGGAGATCTGTCTGTTCAGTTACTTTATGCTGTCAAATTTACTGAAGACTGCAGCTTAATACCCCGTCTAACAGCCATTATATTAGGAGTGTGATCGGAGAGTTTTTGTGTTCTTCTGCGGCGGGTCTTGCTAAACTTAGCTCCAACCGCATTGACAGTTTCCACGAGCTTTTCATTCATATGGTCCACTGCATTGCAATCTTCCAGGTACTGAAAACGGTTTCATAACTCGAGCTGAATGGTTTCGAGACTTTGGATTAGAGCACATGGGGGACGGATCGTTGACTTCATTAGCCAAGACCTCTCCAACTTAACTTTTAGGTTCAGTGTACCACTAACTATTCGGTGATCGCTACCAGTTTTCACTCTCGCGATCACTGAGACATCACTGAACAGTTGTCTTCTGATCGTTATAAAGAAGTCAATCTCCTTTTTTGTCGAACTGTCGGGGCTCGACCAGGTCCACTTCCTGTGGGGCCGCTTCTGCAAGAAAGAGTTCATCATAAAGAGTGCCTCTTTCTCCATGAAGTCGGCCAGCTGCTGGCCCCTCGGGTTCCGTTGCCCTATTCCGAATTTCCCTACTTTTAGCTCACCGTTCTTTCTTGTGCCTAGTTTTGCGTTGAAGTCTCCCTGTAATACCGTATAGTGAGGTTTGGAGGAATTCATGGCTCTAGAGATATCCTTATATATTTCATCCACCTCCTCATCGCCGTGCGCCGAGGTTGGTGCGTAAGCCTGTATAATCTTCAGCGAATACCGTTTAGTGATTCTGAGTATAAGGTACGCGACCTTCGTAGACACACTCCCAATCTTTACAAAGTTGTTAACGAGAGACTTGTGGACGATAAATCCGGCACCTCCTTGGGACATTCGAGGAATACCGTATCCTCCCCCTCTCTTAGGACCTCGGATAGTCCTATAATAATCCAGCGCAACTTGTCTATCTCTTCTTCCAGCTTCAGGATCTTCTCGTCAATCTTCAATGTGTGTGCGTTATAAGTTGCCAGGTCGAGTCGTCATAGGTAGCAACCGAACCTCCACCGGAGATTCTTAGCACCCCCACAATTCACAGGCTGATTGAAAAAAACTCCTTACACTCTTTGCTAATCTATCTATTAATATAGGTCTAGACTTTCATACACTGGGAATAGGTGAAATAGGTAAAGATAAATATGGTTAGATAAAGATGGTTATCCGACATCTTTTCGCTCTTAGTAACCTTTTTTTACTTTGGGTAATGTCTACGCATACCCGCTTTGCGGGGGCAAGGGCGGGTTATGTCGGACTCGCACCTACTAAAACCCCATGGTGTTCCACCTTCACCGCATATTGGCAGGGCGACGGGTACGCTTTCACACACATCCGCGGCCCCACCAGCGCCGGCCGCCCCATAGCAGCCCGTCATGGACCTCTCCCCCCATTCTCCTTCTCAGGCAAGGCCCACCAGGAACACAAGGCCGCCCTGCATGGCCCACAACTCCGCCTGCGTATCGGACCCCCCTGAGTCCGATACGAGGAGGCCATGGGGTCAGAAAAATCGAGCGCTCAGTAGCACCCGCTTTTCCAAACTCAGCGGCGGATCTGGACTCTGGCTCCGCCGCCAACCAAGTTTCGGCCGCGGAGGGTAGGGAAAGCAGCACCTCGCAATACCGACACTCCTCTCCCCTCGCGGCTCCACCACCACCGCATCAACGGTGCGGCCCCGTCAGAATCGCGTAGAATAGGGCGAGTGGCGCATCGCCATACCAACACTCCTCTTCCTCCGCAACTCCACCTCGGCTGCAGCGGTAGGGGGAGAGGACAACACTCTCACCACAGCCCACCGACACACATACGAAGTGGGCTCGCCAAGCCCACTCGGAGTGACCACCTCGGGCCGGCCCTACACCACAGGACAGCCAAGGGTTTCCTCTTTGTTAACCGCTGGTGACCAAGCCACGGCTACTAACTCTCCGCCACGACAAGGCGGGAACCCGTTCGGGGGGGGGGGGGTCGTTCTTAATAGCCTGCATCTATCTCCGATTCAGAATCATAATGTAGATGAGCTGTCACTACTGAAGACTAACATATAATGCCTAGTTACCAGTTAAAGAGTCTACGGTTCTCTACAACCTACACGAAACACCGTCACTGCTATTTTAGGCTGAGAGATTCTGTGAGAGTTTGATACTTAACCCGGTCGAACCAACTCATCGTGCTGCAACAAAAAAATAGCAATAGCGTAGGTTTACTAGTTTAACGTGGCTAATTTTATTTTTAGGGCTTTGTACCGTAAAAAAAGATATCAGAAAAGGATTAGTTTGGTGTCCGCCTGTCCGTCCGTTCGCCTGTTCCTTCGTATATTAAGAATCTTTTTTAAAGAACAATTGTGTCAATTTGATATTAATATCCAATGTTAAGGTCTATGGTCCAATGGAATAGTTTTAAAAGCAAGCTTCAACTTCGTGCCCAGCAGCAGTGGTGTTATGGTGAAAATAAGTACTGCTTACACTTTTATACTTATTTCTTGAAAAAAGTAATTATATTAATTTTGTTAATTTGCGACATTCGAATATAGGTATCAAAAACAGGCAAAAATTTCCGGGACCTCCGATTTCTCGATTAGATGAAATATTCACGTCTGTCTTCTACATAACAAAATTTATTCGGAACTCTCAGGGCGCGATTCCCTAATCGCAATGGTCCGTTTTTCTTTATATTGGAATACACATCCTTAAAATTAATAAATTACAATTTTGTTAGGCCAATCGTTTCATTATTATATCTTCATATTAATTATAAAACATTTTTGTTGAGATCCGTGTAAAAAATAAAACAAAAATGACCTCCATGTGCGTGTTGCAATTTTCAAATTAGCTAATTAATTTTTATCATTTTTAATATAATGTGTTTCCGCAAAGTAACGGCTGATTCTATTAACTAACCTGAAACTTATTTGACATTTTTCACCTAATAGAAAATATTTATGTTAAGTACTACATCAAACCCCAAGAACCTTTTCAATTGTTTTCTAGTTTCCACCCAATTATCATCACATTTACATATTCAATTATAAGGTATTTGCTTACTTTAATCCTAGTAAAAAAAAAACACATATCGCGGGATGGCGGAACTTATATCTGCAACATGTAGCCACTGGCACTAAAGAAACTAATTTGATATTCGTATTTTTAATTACACTTTTTGGAATCTGGTTTCGTTGAATAAAAAATATTTTGCTACGTTTTGATCTGACGTGTGAATAAGTATATAATCGACAGATCTTGCGCAAACAACTTCAGTATTCGATTAGCAATAGTGACATAAACATATATTGTTGGAAAATTAATAATTTATACAATCGCTAAATGCCAAAAATGCATTACCTGAGCCTTGTTTTCTTAACTTATTTATTATCGGAGTCTAGTGGAACAATTGGTAAGTCTATTTGTTACATTAATAATACATAGCAGTAAAGACGGTAAAGCTGGCAAAGTAGAGTCCCGGGTTCGAGATCAAACGAATTGTACATTTGAAAACATACGTTTTTGGGTTCAAATTTGTCAATATATTTAGACACTGCATCGAACATAATACTTTATCACATTTAAGCTTTTCATCGGACTCCTGTACTTGTAATACTCATATTATTTTTGTTTTTCCTTTTTCAATCCTCATATTATTTTTAGATTTTTAAACAGATTTTCGAAAGTAATTTAAAGCAACTGTTGTAGCCGAAATTGCAAACGCGCCTTGTGTTGAATAAAAAAATTACGTATGCAACGGAAGCTATTGGTGAATAGTGTACTGAAAATTTACTATTACGCAGTTCATTATCTTCTCTGTAGAGAGTTATTTTTAAACTTTTTACTGGGTGAACCGATTTCAATGATTAGTTTTTTGTTTGAAAGCTGGTACTTCTCGTGTGGTTCCATATAAATTTGATCAAGGTCAGACCAATAGTTTTTGAGTTATTCTTAATAACTTATATTGAAGTTGGCTGTACAACATTTAAATTATTACAATCTAGATTTCGAAAAAACAATAAAAATAAGAAATTAGTTAGAAAATCGATTGTAGTGTATTATTTATGGCAATAAATCGATTACCATAAAGAATACACTAGTGAAATTCTCGTTTCTGAACGTTATGTTCCAATAGAAAACTTCTAATTTTGAAACTTGACAGTTCAAACTTCAAACTATTTACTTAAAAGCAATAGACATTTTTTTCGATTCGATTTGAAACGAGCGCAATATAATCGATTCTCGATCAAACTTAACTAGGGAGATAAAAAAAATTGCATACATATCTACAAAATAATAATGAAATAATAGTAAAATAAGGTTCACAATAAGTAATTTAGGCAAATGGTGAAGAATAGTTAATTAAAAAAATCTCAAATATTCTGTCATTTTTATGTTTTAAATTCAAATTACGTGGTAATGCATTATTTTAATTGATTTTACAGCGTTACCGACCCTTACACATCCGTAAGGGTCGATTGGTAGGCAAAAACGGCGTTGCCCATAAATCACATTCAGTTCGGGATAATATCAAATAAAAGTAGAAGCCTTATTTACTCGTATTTTCAAAAACTGCAATAATGGTATATATTAATTTATATATTGGAACTCATGTTTCAAATTTCGCTACTCTTTAAAAAATAACCCTGTATATAAAAACCAATTGCTGTCTATTAGTCTCGCTAAAACTCGAAAATGGCTGATTTTGATGAATTTCTTTGTTGGTTGGATGGTTTATATTCACAATTGAACGCGGTAGTTGAAGCTGTTATCGAGATCCTGAAATAACCCGTGGAAAGCCGGGGCGGATCGCTAGTCGATAAAAGTGACTAGTGTTGCTTGTCACAATATTTAATTATTAATAATTGTTTTACATATAAATAACTAGTTCGCCATCTTGGGCGGTCCGCCATATTAAATTATATTTTTTTTAATTTGGCTAACCATGCATTGACATCCAAACTAAACGTGTATGCAAAATTTCAAGTTAATCAGTTGAGGATATAAGTGCTTTAAAATTCAGTGCAAAATTTCACCCTACAAACATACAAACATTATAAGTTGTATAAAACTTTTTAAAATAATAACAGTATTTTCCAGCGTGTACTTTGTACACTTTTTTAAGTATGACTGGCTAATCTATTAAAAGTAACTAATTTGTTTTATGTTTATTTGCAGCTCCTTTTATTAAACCTTGCAAAAGCGATGACACCGAATGTCTTATAGCCAGTACCCAAATTGCAATTCCATACCTAGGAAAAGGCATTCCTGAGCTGGGTGTTCCTCCTGGCGACTCACTAACTTTTAAAGAAATAAACGCTGATCAGGGTGAATTAAAACTTACTTTCAGAGACTTGAAATTAGTTGGCACTAGTAAGTGCCAGGTTATAAATGTTAAGTAAGTTACTTCAATATCCATAATTTTCTGAAAATAGCGAAACAGTTCACAAAATATTGTAAAAATTTCCCTATGCAAATTATTTTCGACTGTCAATTTCTTTAGATAACAGTTAAAAACTTCTTTAATATAATAATTTTTACTTATTTTTCTGCGTTCTTTACTAATCTATAAATATATTTTATATATCTTTAATTCAGTAAGGTTGCTGGATCTTTTTCACAGAAAAGAAAACTATATATTTTAGATAAACCCCAAGAGTTATTACAATATCGTACCCTAATAATTTATTTTTGTTTTTCTAGGAGAGACGTCGAAAAATCGACTATTTCAATTGAGATTGATTGTCCCTTATTAATCACTGGTCTTTATAAGTTAGGTGGCAAACTTCTTTTCATCCCAGCTGAAGGAGATGGCGATTGTGAAATTAAGACAGGTATATTGAAAATATTTTATAGAAAAATCTGATAGAATACCAAATTAAAAAAACGAACTAAATTAGGTTTTAAAAATTACTTTAAAAAAATTATCTTTAGTAGAGGGAAAATAAAGGTATTGTTCTTCTTAACTGAATAAAAAAGTTTGCTCATGAAATTAAAAATAATACTGATACGATTACCTTTATTAATTAATTAAATTGCTATATCGTGTAAAAATATCCATATACAGAATGAAATGGAACAGGAGATGGGCTACAGCTTTTTTTAATGAATAAGGGTGATAAACGAACACGCCGTCCACTTGATTGTAAGTGGATACTGTAGCCACTAGACATCTATATTTCTTCCCAATTAATAATCATAATGCAGATGCGTTGTCACCCCTGAGGACTACCATTGCGTCGAATGCCTCGTTTCCAGTAAAAAGGGTCTACGGTTCTCTGCACTCACCATACGAAACACAGCAGAATCAAGCTGCTATTTTACGCTGGTATTCTGTGAGAGCGTGGTCCCACCCCGATCGAGCCGACCCATTTTTGCTACAGTCATAATATAACTGCTGCGTGGCTCTACACGAAAAAAAAGCTCCTTTCTAATACCAACTCAAGCGGCTGCCAACCCACTTGCCAACTGCAACCGCAACCTGTAACTATAGCAAGTACATTACAAAGCAATCTAACGGAGAGGCCTTTGTTCACCAACCGACGTGATAATGATGATGATGATGATGATGAAATTGTAGTAACGTAACGAATAGTAGTAACTTACTAAATATTTTACAATCGTTTTACCTACAAGTTCAATTCAAATTATCAGTATTCTGAATAATTTGTAGTTATTATAATATAGTTTTGCACAGACCTTTTTTGTGAATTTTTGTTTCATTTAGCTTATTTCATTATCTTATTATTTAACCATGTACTGCCGATGTAACGTGATCACTATACACTGCCCCATATTGACCTGTGGATGTCGTAAGAGGCGACAGAGGGAAACAAAGTAGGAGACTGGCAGCAGCACCTTTCTAATAACAACTAAGCAGTAAAAATACTACGGTTTCAACCAGCCTGAAAAGTGTAGCAACTAAATATGTCAATCAAATATCTCCTATAAGAGGCAATCTATGAGAGGTTTATGTTCAGCAGTGGACTTTGATAGGTTGTATGTTGTATGTTGTTGTTGATTTGTTCATCATAAATTTAATCGTTGCTTAGGCTTTTTTCCAAAAGCATGTCATAGAATTTCTTCCTAGACACTTTTGACAGCAAATAAATTGCTTTTTGAAAAGTTTTTATTTTTAACCTGATTTCACAGATAAAGCCAAGATCTTTGCCACGCTTAAGTATAAGGTAATCAATGGAAATAACGGACAGAAACATTGGAAAGTTACCGGCTATGACTATTCCTATGACCTTGTCGAGAGAGTTTACATCAAGCTTGAAAATCTCTTCAATGGAGACGAAACAAGAGGTAAGCATTATATATATGTCACTTATTTTATCGCCATTTCTAATTACTTACAACAAAGTAATTATATTGCATTCAGCATTAGACAATAGGATAATATTATGTAACGTAATAAGATCACATATAGGGTCACCTTGATGTATGTTGTTCACAGGTTTTTATTTGTATTCTTAGAGACTATTGGACTTACTTAAATGATTGAAATTTGACATAGATATAATATGCTAGAGGGGCACTTGATTATGTGGGTATTTTAGAGTTGCATTAATATTAAACGTCTAACAGTTCTTACCACTGTTTTAATGCGGGCATGTCTGGGAGTAGACATATTTTATAAAAGTAGTTCTATTCACGGTGAACGTGAGAAGAACAACTTCCATGAACGGGAGTAGAAATATATTCACCTCGTAGTGGCGGCGCGAGAGAATCTACTAATATCGTCTTGTGGGTGTCGTAAGAGGATATGAAACAGGAGATGCAAGAAGATGGAGAGCAAGGCTCTTCCAGAAAACAGCTCAAAATAATAAAAACCTTTTTTTCATGGAGAAAAAAGCCTACGCATGTCCATCTCGCGGTGGCAAGAATGGTTATGTCGGACTTGCTCAGACTAAAATCCTATGATATTCCACCTTTGCTGCAAATTTGTGGACCACGGGAACGCTTTCGCACATTTTATTACACAGCTTTGGCACCTCGTAATACTGAGACTCTTTTCCCCCTACAGCCCCACTACCACCGCATTAAAGGTGCGGTCCCGTCAGATTCGCAGAGGATAGGGCGAATGGCGCATCGCTATACCAACACTCCTCTTATAATTAAATCCTGCAATTGCAAAACCGTCTGCCAAGCGATGCAATAATGGCAAATATTCAGCCCCTTTGTCAATCTATGGGGAGGCCTATCTTTATCAGTGGACTTTTGATACGCAGTAATGGTGACGATGATGCGTTTTACTTATCTTCGCTTCACTTACTATTAGCGGTAGAATGAAAACAAAAATTAAACATCTTCAAAAATATGAATTAAATAAAAACTGCACAGTAAAAATAATATAATATAATATATTTATATAAAATAATAAAAGTAGCAGTGTACATATGTACATCCCTCAACTGAGTACAGACCGCAGATAGTTTTGGGATGAACTTGCGAGTTTCCTCGCGGCCGAACGATTACCACGATCTCTGCCTTCACGGCCGAGAACGTGGTAAATCGACATTTCAAATTGCAATTCAGAAAGTATCGGCTTGAATAGAACTTGAATTGCATACGTACTATAAAATTAGTACTAAATAGTGTTTTGTGGACAGAAAAGAGTTCGCCGCAATGCTTCAATACGTATTAACGGTTTTTACATGTCCACAAACCGAACACGTGGTAAATCAGCACATAAAATTTCTTATATCAGTTTCTTTCCTCTGAAGAATAATATGAAGCTATGAACTGATGATGATAAATTAATACAGTAAACATGCAAAGACCGCATTCCCTCAAATTTGGCATGTGTGTAATTGCTTTTTATTTCACTTGAACTTTTCTACTACGAAGTTATGATGATAAATTAAAATAAAATTAATAAAAATAAAAAAAATCTCGCAATTTTTTATGCACCACCAGTAATCAGTATTTAGAATTTCAAAAAAACAATTTGATTAGGATCGAACTTGGGTTGCTCGGTTTTTGTGAAATTTAAGCAAACAGTCTTTATTTATGGTGTGTACATAGAAATAAAATATAATCATCGACAAAACATTTCAAACACTCTTTTTTTATTCACAGCTAAACCAGTTCTAGAGATCTTAAACAACAGCTGGAAGGAATTAATTGGTGAGATTGGAGGACCTATCATCAAGGAATTGATAGCTAAAGCCGTAGAGTCAATAAAGAAGCTATTGATAGTTGTACCTATTTCTGAACTTGAAATATCATAGGTTATACGTAAAAGCACAATAAAACGCCAAAATAGTGAATAGCTCTAAACATAAAGTAAGGCAGTGCTTATTAAAAATAAATTTAGTACATTCTAGTTGCTGGGGAACGTTATACTTTAAGAAGTGTACTGAGGTTTATGTAACTTGTATGTAGTTTCATTAAAATTAATACTACATATTAAGGAAACTTTATAAAAGTTACATAATTAAGATTAAAAAAATATAATTTTATGGAAAAATCACAAATTGCATTTTGAAGAAATTTCAATAAAATTTTATAAGTTATTTTTGTCATTTTATTTTTGCTACTTTAGTAATTTTAAGAAAACTTACGAGAGGAAGTTTATTAAATGTTGTGAAAATGTCTAATAAATACTACGTATTATATTTAAAAATAAATCTCTACTGCTGGATTTTTAGTAAACAGTTATGAAACATAACAGATATAAAAAATAATCCCTATAAACCCATACAAATCATCAGAGACAACTTTGGGAGATCTCATGACTCCCAACAGATGACAATATAATCATATCTTGTAATCTAGAATATGTAGATCAAATCTTAATTCATACCCAGCACGTACCCAGAAAAATAAATTGTACAAACCGTAGGTTCAGGTTTCAGGATTAGGCTTTGGATGGTCACTAGCTGCGACCTATATTTATCTGATATTAATTTTTGTTTATGTTTTTTATTACAAAAATAATTAGCTTTTTGCTTAACCAAAAGTTGTAGCCTATGTAGAGGCCTCCTCTCAATTTTGAGAAGAGATTAGAGCAAATCGAGCTAATCACAATGCTTCAGGGTGTGTTAGTTGACTTCACATGTAATCGAAATATTTTATCTTCTTTTGACTTCCTTTTCCTGATTTCCTCACGATGTAAGCATGCATATTCCCTGTTGGATCTTCTGCTCACCTCCCATCCGGACGGATATCAGGTCAGAAGTATGGTAGCACTTACACTCACGTTTCTACATGTTGCAACCGATCGGGACAGGATGGGGTATTCTTTTCACTTTTTGCTGTTGATTCTGTCGCTGATGGGGTACTTCAGGGAATTGTACTTTTTATTCTATTCTCTCTGATGCCCACCAGAGGCAGATTACAGCCATGATTTGGTCACTTCTGTAAAATTTCAAGCAATAGGGCCTGCGCCGACGTATCAGTGTCCCGGAATATAAACATCAGCGATCATAAAAAGAAGTATAGGGAAAACTTAATCGCCTTGATTCAAGAACTCGTGCATTCTGGACTCTCGCCAACGCTGTCTGAAACTTCTGTCTGCCGTCTCTTCCAGCTCTGCTCAGGGAGGACGACTTACTGGCCCATGCTGCAAAGGGTAAAGCCGAAGTCTTAGGCTCACTTTTTGCGTCCTAACCGAATTTTATGATGGATAAAACACACCACTGACCATCCCGAAGTGTGAGTGAATATTGTCGGATGTACGTTTCACACAGCGCTCAGTGCGCAAAGTCCTTCTCACCCTAGACGTAAACAAGTTGAGTGGGCCTGATTGAGTAGTTGACACCAGTTTCGAAATCATGGGAGACAGCTTTAGTACACATCGGGTGTACTAAAGCTGTCTCTAAATCACCCCCTTATTATCCATAATAATAGAAACCATTATAAACTGCGGTGGTCTTGTTCTTCAAGAAAGGCGATAATGCTTAGTTGAAGAACTATAGACTGATACCACAATTTGTTTCGATATACCTTTAACACTTTTGTTTATTTTCAAAGTTCTGTTATGATATATAAGTTTTGCGCCTTTTAAGATCATCGTCTACAGATTCAGAACATCTGTTAAGTCATCTTTTAAGTCCCGAAAGATTTTCTCTTGTTGTTCTTTACATTGATGAGATACTGACTTTGAGCAGTCATTAGTTTTCGGGTCCTTAGATAAACCTACGGCTTCATGTAAGTTAATGCTTAGTTCATTGCATTTATGTGTAACCCTGCTAAAACTCCTTATTTCCTTGCTATATTGTTTATTTTCAGCTATCATTGTGTCTGTTGATTAATTGGTGGCATAATTGGAATAAGTTACGTTTTGCTAATTTTGCACTCTTCACACATTGTAATTTGGGCATATTTTATGATTTTTTAATAATGTTTGTTATCTAATTGCAGCATTTTTCATATTATTTATAAATTTTTAATTATGTATACCTATTTTTTTTATTTTTATTTATTATCGAGTTACCATTAGATTTGACGAATCTTCAAGGTAATAATATGGTTAATGAATATTCCATATTCGTAAACTCGTTTATCTTTTTTTGCCAGACTAAAATACCGTAAGTAGACTTAAATGTAACTCTCCGCTTGTATTCCGGCTGCTAATAAATATTGTTAGTAAATGTATGCCAATGAAAACAAAAATGTATTTAGTATTTCTTATTTTAAAGGCATTTGATCTATAGGTATGTTTTGTTCATTGTGTATTGTATATTGCTGCTAGGATATCTTATATAGGTAACTTATTGTATATTTATTTGTTTTTCAAAAATGTGGTGGTCATATTTTTTTATATCCCTTTTTATAAATGACGCCTTAAATAAAGTTGGAGTTCAGGCCTTTATACATCCCTCTGCTGAACACAGGTTTCCACTAATTTCAGAGAAGGTTTTAGGGCAAAGAAATGTACGCCACGCCGCCCCAATGTGCGTTGCCGAACTTCACATCATCATCATCACACCGTCACTACAGCCGTTCATAAGTCCACTGCTGAACATAGGCCTCCCCCAAGACATGTCATAAAGCACGGTCCCGAGCCACCTGCATCCATCGACTTTCTGCATGTCTTACCAGGTTGTCACTCGACCTAGTGGCTGGTCGCCCTAGACTTCGCGTGCCGGTACGAGACTACCACTCGAGAACCTTTTTCCCCCCATCGGTTGTTGGTTCTTCGAGCTATATGGGCTGGCCATCGCCACTTCAGCTTACTAATCTGTTGGATTATGTCGGTCACTCTGGTTCTACTGCGGATATCCTAATTTCTAAGTTTATCAGGCAGCGAAACCCCGAGGATAGACCTCTCCATAGCTCGCTGAGCGACCTAGATCTTCCTAATATGGCCAGCAGTGAAGGACCACGTCTCAGTTCCATAGGTCATTACTGGCAACACGCACTGGTTGTACCAGACTACTTTTTAAGTTTTTAGGTATACCTGACGAGAAGATATGCCGTAATTTCTCGAACGCTGCCCAGCCGAGTTGAATCCGTCGATTGACCGAACTCGAAGTTGGACTTACCTAGTCGGACTATTTGTCCCAGGTAAACATACTCATCAATAACTTCGAGCTTAGTGCTCCCAACAAACTTTCGGCATAGGTGTGACATGGACGTTAAACAAGATCTTTGTTTTGTACAAGTTCATCTTAAGACCTATCTGTTGGGAGACACTGTTGAGGTCATCGGGCATAGTGCTTACGTCCTCCAGCGATTCTCCCATAAGGACTATATCGTCAGCAAATCAAAGGTGAGTGGTGTACTCGCCATTGATATTACCGTATCCTTTCCAGTCCAGTAGCTTAAAAACATGTTCCAATTCAGCGGTGAAGAGTTTCTGGGATATAACGTCATCTTGTCCGACACCTTTTTGCAGTTGGATAAGTTTCGAACTGTAGTTCTGTACTCGGATAGCCATCTTAGCCCTACTATATAAATATTTCAGCACTTCGATATACCGACAGTCAACTTGGCACTGCTGTAGGGACCGCCCAAATTTCGACGGAATCAAAGGCTTTATCAAAGACCACATACGCAATATATAGTGGCAAATTGTACTCCTAGGTCTTCTGTACAATTTGCCGAAGATATAATTAATAATTTACATAATGTATTTGGTCTATGGTACTAAAGCTTTATCGAAAACCGGCTTATACGGGAGGCTGGGAGTCGTTGAGTACCTCCGCACTTCTGCTCCAAGCCTCCGGAGTAGTGCCACCATAGAGTATGGAATTAAAGAGCTTTTGAAGGACTTTAAGTACCGGTTTTCGGCACGCTTTCAGAAGCTCCGCTGTAATTCCATACTCGCCCGGGGACTTGCCGTGTTTAAGGTGCTGGAGAAAGGAGTAAGCTCTTTTCTTGAAGGTCCCTTAGTCGTATCGAACCGGAAAAATCACAGGTAGTAAACTATTCCACAGAGAGGTCGTACGCGGCAGAAAACTCCTAGTGAAACGTACAGTGGTGGACCGCCAAGCATTCAGATGATGTGGATGGTATCGAGTGTTTTGCCACGATATGCGTTCGTGAAATTTAGGGGCTGGGATTGATCCGAACAATTGCTCAGAGTACTCTCCGTAGTAAATTTGAAAGAAAATGCAAAGGGATGCCACATCTCACCGCAGCGCCAGTGAATCGAGCCGATCGAAATCAGAGACTTTGTTCAGCAAAGACTCGAATTCAGTAACAAGTTTGTTCCTGTACTCGGCGCCGTTTTTCCGAGAAATATTGGCATGGCTGGTGTATAGAGCATCATCAGTGCTGTAATCTGCATAGCAATGAATGTTACCGGTTTGCATCATATCATTGATATGCAGAAGAAACAGCTTTGGTGATAGCACGCAGCCTTGTGGAACATCAGCGTTGATAGGCTTGTAGTCCGGGCATGCACCATCTACCACGACCTTGATGCTCTGATCTACAAGAAATCTGGCGATCCAATCGCACAATTTCTAGGGAAACCCATGGGAAGGGGCTTCGAAAGAAGCGCTTTGTGCCAAACCCGATCGAAGGCCTTCGCAATGTCCAAACTAACGACTGATGTCTCCCCCTTGGACCCTACTGCCTCCGCCTATCTATGAGTCAGATAAACCGAAAGATCACCAGCTAATTGACCCCGGCGAAAACCGTATTGGCGGTCACTAATCAGCTGGTGATCCTCAAGGTACCGCATGAGCTGTCAGTTTATAATGGATTCCATTATTTTGGAGAATAAGAAGGTGGGAGGACATCTACATCTCTTCTCGTTTGCGAATCAAAATTCAGATGGGTTGTCACCTTGAGGACTAAGATAGATGCCTCTTTTGCAGTAAAAAGGGTCTTCGGTTCGCAACACTCACCATACGAAACATAGCAGCATTACGCTGCTATTTTACGCTGATATTCTGTGAGAGCGTGGTCCTTCTCCAGTCGAGCTGACACATTCGTGCTACAACTATAGTATAAATAGAGTTACAACTTGGCTCTACCACAAAAAGATTTGAACAATGATTTTAACTAAATATTAATGTAAGAAGTTTCAAGGAGATTAATATTAAAGTCTCTACATACGATGACGGATTTATTCTGTTTATTAAGTTTAAGCAAAACTTCCTCCATTATTAATTATTTATTAGCGAATATTAAGGAGGCAACGCGTAAATTTTTTTCTCTGTTAAAGCAACTAACCACCCGGTGTTTTCTGAAATTGACAAGTTATTCATTAATAAATTTAAATCATATCTTCAATTATTTTCCTGTGGTCACCCCTATATGTATGGCAATGTAAACATGATAACTATATAAACATTAAAGTTATTAAAATATTGATATATATATAATGTGAATATGATCAATATAGTTGGTGGGTGTGTCTCAAAATGGGCCACTAGCTAAAAAAAAATTGACGTACATAATATTTCAACTTCTGAAAGCGCTAATTATATTGAATTCTACTAGCAATCTATAGCATTAAAATCTATAGCATATTAAATCTATGCCAAATATCAATCATCTACGTCCATAGTCTTTGAGAATTGAAAAACCCTGGGTGACTCTAAAAGAGATATAATTTTGATAATTTTAGCACGGAAAAGTATTTATTATATTAATGATGGTCCTAAATGAAGCCCATGTAAAAATCTAGTAATGAAATAAACAATAAGGATCACAAGGAATTAGAAATAATAAAAATAATCATCATTTCTTTTCATCATAATATTATTACATCATTATGAATATAAAATAAATATAAAATACACTATCGTAAGGAATTACTGCAGAAATTTCGAAATGCGGTGACCCATCGATATTCACTCATTCAGATTATATAAGTTTGTTTAAATACTAGAGCCCAATGACTTCGTCAATCCTACTTAGCGGTACCTGTCTCTGACGCCAGGCTATATATATAGGTATTTATATTCAAGTGTGAGCCCCGATGATTACGGCATTTGGATTGTATATAGGATATTGTTTTATAATTTGTATCCAAAGGGTATTTTTATGAAAACAGTCTGGTTTTCGTCCATATTTTGTTATTTTATCTAGATCCGCAACAAAATTTCATGCTTTTGTTCTTAGTGATTCTAATTTAAACTATAATCTTTCTGCTGAAAAAAATCTATTACTTCTCTTTGTATCATGGGTATCGTACTCGACGCTAGCAAAACGTCAAAGAAAACTTACGGTCTCGGGTAGATAACTGAATAGTATTTCGTATCCAGATATAAAAACACCAAATTGTTGAGAGAAGCAGCCTTAAAACTGTTAGACATCTATTACTGCGGTCTTCTATAAGCCTTCCAAACGTAGCGACTACAGAAAATTCTTCCTATAATGGAGAGGCCCATTTACAGCAGTGTGTGACATAAAGAAGGAGAAGAAGCTTTTTTCATGTTTAACAGCATAATTTTGCAAAATTTATCACGCTACGGTGCGTTCTCTAAAAGGCAATGAGAACTTAATTTTTCTGCTATATACACCCTTGAATACTAAGATGGAATACGGGTCTCTGGTTTCTTCACTAACCATACGAAACACAGCTGCCTTAGGCTGATAGTTACGTTGATGATTTTACGGTGGCTTTAACACGTGATAAAATATAAATAATACTTAATTACAAGATAAGTCGTAACAATTAATGGCTGCAGCAAAATTTTTGAAACCCATGGTATGACTTGTCCCAAATTTTAAATTCTCAAATTGTGTTAACCGCCCAAAAAGGTTTTTATTTACATTTAATTTACATAGGCTGTTTAATAAGTATTCTATAATTTGTTCAAGTTTCTAGTGAAATTCTAAACCTAGGTTCCCCCATGCTCAGTGCGTCATTATTTTGAAGTGCACTACACTATACACCATGCCGATCCGCACTCCACTACAACACATTATAATTATTTGGAAAGTTTTCTCTATTTTAATTCAGCTTAAGGCGCCACGCTAGCGTTACGAGGGTACATTATCAAAGACATCTTTTATGAACCATGTTTTGAACTAAGTGATAAGTCTACGTAATGTTTTAATTGCACAATCTATTAGCCTTACTTAACTGTAACTGCAATGCAGCAATTAATCTGAGGGATTCCTCATATTCCTTGCTACATTGGTCAAACTCATCGACTGTTCTCTGAAGTTGATCCCTTTCTTTTGAAACAAATGTATATTCTGTATGCAACTTAACCATATCACTTTTTAGCTCAGTATTTTTAGCTATTATATTTATTATTTCCTTTTCATTGTCATCCCTTTCTTTACATAACAGCTCACACTACTCCTTTGACGCCTTAAGTTCTTGAAGCACCATTTGAAGTTGGATCTCCAATTGGCGTGTTTTGGCGTTGCGTGTATTCATTTTACTATTAAGTGTAAATAGCAAAAGAAAACTAAGAAATAAAACCAAAGAAGCAGAGTAAGCAAATGACTAGATGTATGGGTTTATTTACAGATCTCAAATTAAATTATCATGTAAATAATTCAAAATGAAATCCAGAACATACAACTACTATACAACATACTTAATAGGTAAATCTTAAAATGTTAAAAGGATAACAAGAATTACACTTACAGTAAGTTTAAACGATGTTCGTTACAGCTGTTACTTTTGGTTGGAACTTGGAACACTAAACACAATGTAATTAAAATAGGTACTTCTAAGTTTTACTTATTTCACAAATACAAATAAGTCGTATTTAACAACTGTACCTCAAAATTGAGGTGGATATTATCAATTTAAAGTATTTAATTTTTAAAAATAGTTGGGAGCAATCATTGTACAACTTGTCACCGGGGTTGCCAGAGGAAAAAAAAACTTGTGGAATCGAATAGCATCAGCGATTTTTCCGGACTGATACGACTTAGGGACCTTCAAGTAAAGAGCGTACTCCTTTTTAAAAGACCGGCAACGCATCTGCAATTCCCTCCCTGGTGTTGCAGTTGTTCATGGGCGGCGGTAGTCACTTACCATCAGGTGAGCCGCATGCTCGTTTGCCCCCTCTCGTATAAAAAAAAAAACTCTTTAAAGGGACAAAAAATAACAAATTGCTGCATGCCTGGAGCATTTTTAGTGACATCCTAAATAAACTTATAGTTACAAAATTTTGTCCAAACAGTACAATAATAACTTTTGTTGGTAGAAGAAGCAGTGTAAACAACAACATACTAAGATATATTGAACAACTTAATAACTTAAATGTACACAAAATGGTATTATTTACTCTGCTTTACGCTTTGCCCACGAGATGGAGTGACGACCTGGTAAGACATGCAGGAAGTCGATGGATGCAGGTGGCTCAGGACCGTGCTTTGTGGCATTCTTTGGGAGAGGCCTATGTTCATCAGTGGACTTGTGAAGGGCTGTAATGATGATGATGCAAAGACAAGCAAGAATTAATTAATAAACTTAAAATATACTCAATTGAGGTGGAAAATATGAATCACTGTTATGAGACTGATATCCCTACAAATTTTATCAAATAAATATGCATCGGCTCAAGATGAGATAAAAGAACACATATTGGCCATGAATGATCTGGTAAAATCATGTAAATATAATGAGGAGCGCTTTGACTCCTTAATAAAACATCAGAGTGAGTATCAGCGCTCCATACCAGGTTCATCGGGGACAATATGTGTAAATAACAAAGTAAACAGTAAGGACTCATTATTTTCACCTACACTCTATGACAGTGCCATGACAAAGGATATAAACTTAAAAAGCAATGTAAATATTATAAAAAATTAAGTTATTATGTATTGTGATGACATAGGCAAACATTTGGGCATGATGTTAAATAAGTGTTTAGAAGGACATATGATCAGTAATTATTGCATGCCAGGAGCATCCTTTAGTCATATATTGAATAAAGTTTTAGCTAGTAAATTTTGCCCTAATAGCACGTTAATAATTCTTGTTGGGAGAAGAGGCAATCTAAACAAAAATCAATTATTAAAATATATCGATAATCTAAATACTTTAAATGTACATAAAATTATCTTGTTTACATTGGCTTACATACAGGGTTGGCCGCAGGAAAATAAAATAAGATATGATTTAAATTTATAACTTTTCATGTAATAATAATTTAAACTTGACATTTCATTGTTATCATTATAATAATAAATTTAATTTAATAGACATAAATAATTTAATTAAGAAATTTTTGACTAGAGATAGGTATTACCTATCTAAATATATTTTAAGACAGATAGCAAATGTGCTTTCTTATTGTTTATATATTAACTCAGCCAAGGACTTGGCTACACAGTCATCTGCTCCTTTTGAGCAGTATAATGACTTAATATGTAATTTAGAATCAGTTCCAAGTAATTTAAATTAGAAAATGAGACAATAGAGGTAATCTCTAGCAGTTGTAATAATTTAAATAATTTAGAATGTAGCTTACAAATCTTTAATTGTATGACTCCACACAGTGATAATGAAAATTGATTACACCTGGTGCATCAAAATATACAAGGCATGATAGGCAAAGAGCTAGAAATTGAGTTGTTCTTAAATAGCAAAAATATTCATATTTTATGTATTACTGAACATTGGTTAAAAGCTTATAACTTAATTTTTAACTTCAGTTATCACCAGGTGGTCAGTTCTTTCAACAGAGAAACGGTTTTAAGAGGTGGCTCCTTAGTATTAGCTAGTATATTATTTTCATGTAAAGAACGTAAAGATATTGTGAGCCTCTCTGTTGAGCGAACTGTAGAAATGGCATGTGTTAAGTTTGAGCACCTCATTGTTGTGAGCGTCTACAGACCTATGTTCATGTTCTATATACGATACTTTTAAAAAGATTATGGAGGAAGTTTTTGCTAAGCTTAATAAACAGAATAAATCTGTTGTAATATGTGGAGACTTTAATATCAATCTCCTAGAAGCTTCCTCAATCAATATTAAATTTAGATCATTGTTTAAATCATATTGTCCTTTTAATTTATTTTTAGAGCCAACGCGTATTGCTCAATCTAGTGCAACATGTATAGATAACATTTTTACAAATGTGAAGCCGTTGCATAAATGTATCTCAATCAATAAGTGGGTTAATATTTTATGTACATAATATTTTGCTGTCTCTCCCATGATTGACATGATATTCGTAGAATTATTTAGAGTTAGAGTATCCAAGAAATGAGAGGAGCAATTTAATTATTGCCTTTCCATAACAGGTGTTTTTAGGGTTCCGTACCTTAAAAGAAAAAAAACGGAACCCTTATAGTATCACTTTGTTATCCGTCTGTCTGTCTGTCTGTCAAGACCCTTTTTCGCAGGAATGCGTGGAGGCATCAAGCTGAAATTTATATCAAATACTCAAGTCTACTATCCCTTGGAGCTGTGAAAAAATCAAACTTCTAAGCCGACGCAATCAAAAGATACAGTCGCTTATGCCGCAAGATTTCGAAATTCGCAAGGGAATCAAAACCTACAGGGTACTTCCCGTTAACTCAGAATCTTAAAATTTAGTACGAAGCAACGTATTATAGCACAGATAAAGAAAAAATTGCGAAAAGTATAAATTTTTAGTTACATCATATAATAAAAATATTTTTATTAATTTTAAACTTATATACCTACGGATTTGTTCGGAACCCTTGGTGCGCGAGTCCGACTCGCACTTGGCCGGTTTTTAAATTATAGTAGATTTTTTAAAATTATAACGTCGTGCAACTGCGGTGTTATAATATCAATGTTATAATATCGGCCCGTGGCTGTCGTGAAAGGCGACAGAGGAAAACAAACAAGAATATGGGCAGCAACTTCTTTGAAAAAGAAATAGAAAATATAAAACTGCGGTTGCCCCCACCAAGCGTAGCAACTATAGAAAACATCAGCTAATTAGGCATTATGGGACTTTGATAAGCTGATATGAATTAAAATTAAATGATAAGTAACGGCAATATATTATGAAATTGAAGTATAATTAGTATCGTCATTATCATCATTATACCCCTTCACAAGTATACTACTGAACATAGGAATACCACCAGGTATCCATCGACTTCCTGCATGTCGTCACTTCATCTAGTGGGGGGGGGGGGGGCATTCTACACTTGACCTTACGGTACAAGGCTACCACTCGAGAACCTTCCTTCTCCATAGGTTGTCGATTCTTTGTGCTACATGGCAAGTCCACTTCCACTTCAGCTTACTAATCTATTGAGCTATGTCGGTTACTCTTGTTCTATTATAGATGTCGTAATTTCTAATGGTATCATGCAGACAAACCCCGAGGATCGCCTTATCCAGAGCTCGGTGAGTGACCTTGAGCTTCCTCATACGACCAGGAGTGAAGGAGCACGTCTCAGATCCATATGTCATCACTGGCAACTCGTACTGGTTGTATAATCTTGCTTCAAAGTCGAAAGCTGAACAGCTAAAATAAATTCGTCGATAAACCTCTCGATCAATGTTGATATTACATCGGTGGACTGTTTGCCTTACACAAAAACTGCTCGATGCAAGCTGAGTAGGTCAACGAACTTCAAATCCTACGTACTTCAGGTTCCTGAAAAACACAAAGAGACATTCCTCGCTCCTGAGCTTCTGGCCCTCTGGGGTACCCACCCCAAGGTTTGGCCGATATAGGGACGCGCCAAAGAAGAAAGTTCCCTAAATAGTGTTATTTCTATATTTTATATATATTTTTAGGTTAAGATATATATTGCTATGGGCCAATGTCCTTAATTTTTTAGTCCTAGATACCTGAAATAAACTTATTGTATTGTATTGGTATTTTTTTACGTGGTAGAGCCATGCTGCAGCTATATTATGGTTGTAGCACGAATGGGTCGGCTCGACCAGGGAAGGACCACGCTCTCACAGAATACCAGCGTAAAATAGCAGCTTAATGCTGCTGTGTTTCGTATGGTGAGTGTAGAGAACCGGAGACCCTTTTTACTGGAAACGAGGCAATCCATCTTAGTCCTCACGGATGACAACGCATCTGCATTTTGATTCTTAATCAAAGATAGATGTAGATGTCTATGGGCCACAGCAACCACTTACCATCAGGTGGACTGTGTGCTCGTTTGTCACTCATATCCTATAAAAAAAAATTAAACTCCATGAATTGCAGCAAGATTAGGGGAATTCGCTCGTACCTAGACGCCGTTCATTACCATCTCCAGACGTGGAAGCCGGCCTTGAGCTTTCTGACCAAGATGCAGGTGTCCTCTCCGGCTGATACTTCGCATCTCTCCTACCCGGGCTATAAATTGTAACATTCCTTTATGCCAAGGACTGGAGTTTGAGTATACACCAGACAGTACATCAGTTCTCAAAACCTTGGGAGTCTTGAAGGTTCGAAACTGGCTTCCACCATCAAACCATCCTTTAGCTACGCTTAGACAGCGACAAATGCCATGCGTCTACGGGTGCCTATATAGGTCCCATAGCGGTAATACCGATACAAAGTGAAACATTGAATACGTCCAAATGGCTGCAGATTCCTTGCTATAGCAGATTCAATCCAAAAAGATCGTGATCCTTGGCGACTTTAACGTCCACCACATCGAATGGCTTGGTTCACGTTTAACTGATTATGCGGGGAGATCTGTTTATGACTTTGCCTTTGTCAGACAAATATGATCAGATACACCTGGTTACATCGCCTACACGGATTCGAGCTGTGGTAGGTCATGCACCTTCTCTGTTGGACCTTCTATTGACCTCTCATCCGGACGGATATTAGAAGTCCGTTGGCGCCCCTCTTAGCTCCACGGACCATTTTCTAGTCTGGAGTGTGGTATCACTCACGCTCACTTCGCAGTTGCATTCTGCAGGCTGCTGCCGTGACTGGCACTATTAGTCAGTCAATAGGATACGGTCGTTTTTCGGAGGCGTCCCAAGGGTAGGATGCAATAAACGACCGCTTGCTTCTCGCCGGACAATCCCAACTTCGTTGCTAATTCCATCGCTGATGTAGTATGGAACTTATTATTTCTTCTTTTGTGGCGCACATCGATGGAAGATCCCAGCCATGGTGCAACTAGCTCCTGTTAAATAGCATCATTCTATAAGCAGGAGTGCTACAGGTTCTGAGGTGAAGTATAAATGTCCTGAGATGTAAACACTACCGCTCTTAAAAATAAGTATAATTCCGTCTCCATGTCCTTCAAAAGAGTCATTGCCAAGGCAAATTCGGAGCACATCGGCAGAATTTGCGAGAAACTGGTTCGACTTGTCTGTTCGACCAACCGTGTAGTGGCGGGAATGAATACTCACTACCCACTTCCCGTGGGTGTCGTAAGAGGCGACAGAGGGAAACTGAGGCAGAAGATGGGCAGCAGCATCTTTCTGATAATAGCAAAATAATAATAAAAAAACTGCTGTTGCCAACCTGCTCGCCAAGCGTGGCAAATATGGCAATAAACCCCCATGAGAGTAACGAAGAGACGGCCCCAAACCCCGGCGGCCCCGCTATTCCTGGCTACGGTGGCTACCATGGTAATGGCGGGGCAAGGGTGCTAAGAATCTCCGGTGAAGTTACGGTTGCTACCTACGACGACTCGACCTGGCAACTTATAACGCACGCACGCTGAGGGCTGACGAGAAGATCCTGGAGCTGGAAGAAGAGATAGACAAGTTGCGCTGGAATATCATAGGATTATCCGAGGTCCGAAGAGAGGGGGAGGACACGGTAATCCTCGAATCTGCTAACTTGTTCTATCACCGGGAGGGCAACCATCTGTCCCAAGAAGGTGTCGGATTTATCTATCTCTCGTTAACAACGTTGTAAAGATTGGGAGTGTGTTGACGATGGTTGCGTACCTTATACTCAGAATCACCAAACGGTATTCGCTGAAGGTCATACAGGTTTACGCACCAACCTCGGCACACCTCAATGAGGAGGTGGAGGAAATGTATGAGGATATATCTAGAGCCATGCATTCCTCCAAAACTCACTATACGGTTTTAATGGGGGACTTCAAAGCAAAACAAGGTACAAGAGAAAACGGTGAGCTTAAAGTAGGGAAATTCGGAATAGGGCAACGGAACCCACGGGGATTTTTAGAATTTTTATCTGTCTGTCTTTCTGTCTGTCTGTGGTAACTACACCGATTTGGTATTCAAAACAGCGCCATCTATCATCAAATGGAAAAGTAGTATATTTTGCCTTCAGTTACATAAATGGAATAACATACACAATTACATGATTAAATGATTAGATTTTTAAAATTATTATAAACCTTAGTTTAGAAAAACCAAAGTTTAGTTTTTTAGTATTTTTTTTATTTTATTTTACAAGTGTAATAATTTCAATAGATATAATATATAATAATAGTGACGTCTATCAAAAATATGGAAATTGATAAGGTATTTATTTCAATTACTAATATATATGTAAACTGATTAAAACTGGTCTATCTGAAATTGTTACAAAATTTTCATTATTATAGTTTTATTCAAGAAATTTTTATGTATGTCATGGCCAGATCGTAGAATTGATCATAATATATCATAAAGTAGTCTATCATTTCGTGAAATGTTTTGGTCATTTCGTGATATTTAACACTATTTGTTGACCATCTCATGATATAGCTTGACCAAATCAAGGAATAGAAATATTAAAAACTAAACACAACGTTGCTATTTCATAATAAGGTCATATGACGATATCATTAAATCGTTTTTTACCGCTAGCGGCGCTGATAGCGTATTTTTTTACAAAAACAAAACTTTTAAGAGAATTGACATCACTTTATCCCTTATTGATATAATAAATAAATGTTCGTTTCTATTGCTGATATTACTAGATGGTATGGTTTTGGCTTTCATTATTTCATCTAATATTAGCGCCACCTACTTACTTTTAAATAAACTAAAATGGCAAGTCATTGATAAAATGAAATACAACAATGCTACTGAATATACGATGTAAATAATTGAACACTTTTTTGGCCAAAAACTCTGTGGCCTGTGCCCATTTGTAACATATATGTAAGCTGCTACTTTTTTACTTTTCATGAGGCAATATATGCAGTTTTTATTTCATTCGTGCTTTCGGGTATGTTACTTTTTGTTTTCACTTAAACGTAAATATTAAGGCTTGCAAAGATAAGTAGAACTCATTAACGTCAGCCTATCAAATGTCAACTGAAATAAACATAGGCCTCCCCCATAAATTGTCAAGTAGCTGGATATTTGCTATAGTTGCCACGCTTGGTAGGCGGCTTGGCAACCGCAGCTATTATTATTTTGATCTGTTGTCAAGAAGATGATGCAGCCCATCCCATCTCCAGTTTGTTTTCCTATGTCGCCTCTTACGACGGGACGATATGAGGTGCTGGATTTTCCTTCACCGCCACAACAGGGCGAACATTTTTTTACTCCCGTTCATGAGTGTAGTGATCCTCACGTTCACTGTAAATAATATTTATAAGGAAGAAAACTAATTTTAAGGATTTTATCGCGTTTAATTCTAAGTTTTTAAATTCCCGATGTTTTAGGCACTTTGCCGCACACATCAAACAGTGGTAGAGCTAAGCGGCAGCTTTTGCTGTCGCACGGATGGGCCAGCTCGAACCGGGGTGGTACCACGACCTCACAGAATACCGGCGTGAATTAGAGGTTTACCTCTGCGTTCCGCTTGGTGAGTGCAGGTGGCCGGAGGACCAATTCCCCCCCCCCCCCCCCCATCAACATGGTAGTGGAATTGAACAGAAGACTACCCCAGGAGGGTACCAGCACCCTTGGAGAATCCCTCGCTGAGCATCCACGACCAAACCACTCCACTCCTGGGCGTGGGTGCTCAGGCTGCCCCGCGTATTCTGGGGGGGGGGGGGGGGCAAAATTCCGCTCGCGACTAATACTGCTCGGGGCAAGCTGAGCAATAAGACCAAGGCGACCCCTTTCACGCTATCCGTGAATTTTTGCAATATCAGGGGACTTCATTCCAACCTTAACGCTGTCCATTACCATCTAGAGACGGCGAAGCCGGCCTTCCTCTTTTTAACCGAGACTCAGGTGTCCTCTCCGGCTGATACTTCATATCTCTCTTACCCGGGGTACAAATTTGAACACTCCTTTGTGCCCCGGGCTGGAGTTTGCGTATACGTCAGGGAGGACATCTGTTTTCGACGCCTTGGCAGTCTTGAAGGTACGGACCACTCCATCCTATGGCTGCGCGTAGACAGCGACGACCATGCCCGCATCTACGGGTGCCTGTATAGGTCCCATAACGATAATGCCGACACAGACCGACTCATCGACCACATCCAAATGGCTGCAGACTCCGTGCTACAACAGGTCCCATCCGCAGAGATCGTGATACTCGGTGATTTCAACGCCCACCACGCTGAATGGCTTCGTTCTCGTTTAACCGATCATGCGGGTAGATCTGTCTATGACTTTGCTTTGGCATATGGTCTAACACAACTGGTTACTTCGCCTACGCGGATCCCAAATGTGGAAGACCATGTACCTTCCCTTTTGGACCTTCTGCTGACCTCTCATCCGGACGGATATCAGGTCTCCATCGATGCTCCTCTAGGCTCTTCGGACCATTGTCTAATCCGGAGTACGGTGCCACTCCCGCTCAAATCGCAGTTGCGATCTGCAGCTTGCCGCCGTGTTTCGCACTATATGTCAGCTGATTGGAACGGGATGCGGTATTTTTTTGCATCCTACGCTTGGGGGCGGGTATGCTTTTCGCCGGAAGATCCCAGCGTTGTTGCCGATTCTGTTGCTGATGTGGTACTTCAGGGTATGGAACTTTTTATTCCATCCTCTGTGGTGCCCATCGGAGGCAGATCCCAGCCATGGTTTGGTCGCCCCTGTAAATTAGCATCACGCTATAAGCAGGAGTGCTACCAGGCCTGGGCTGACGCATCAACGTCCAGGGATGTAAACACCAGCGCTCTTAAAAAGAAGTACAATTCCGCCTCCAGGTCCTTCAAAAGTGTCATTGCCAAGGCAAAGTCAGAGCACATCGGCAGAATTGGCGGGAAACTAGTTCGCCTCCCTTCGGGAACACGTGCATTCTGGTCTCTCGCCAAGGCTGTCCAAGGGAACTTCTGTCAGCCATCTGTGCCATCTCTGCACAGGGTGGACAACTCACTGGCCCATGACGCAAAGGAGAAAGCCGATCTGCTAGGCTCTCTTTTTGCTTCCAACTCGACTCTAGATGACGGGGAGAACACACCGCCGAACATCCCGCGGTGTGAGTGCTCCATGCGGGAAGTGCTGTTTACACAGCGCTTGGTGCGTAAAGCACTCCTCTCCCTGGACGTCAACAAGTCGAGTGGGCCTGATGGAGTCCCACCTATTGTGCTGAAGACGTGTGCTCCGGAGCTGGCACCGGTTGAAACGCGTCTTTTTCGGTACTCCTACTCCCTAGGCGTAGTCCCGGACTCATGGAAGACAGCTTTGGTGCACCCGATCCCTAAAAGAGGCGACCGCTCAGATCCGTCCAACAACAGGCCTATCGCCATCACCTCCTTGTTCTCCAAAGTAATGGAAATGATTGTTAACAGCCAGCTCATGCGGTACCTTGAGGATCACCAGCTGATTAGTGACCGCCAGTACGGTTTCCGTCGAGGTCGCTCAGCTGGTGATCTTCTGGTCTACCTGACCCATAGATGGGCGGAGGCAGTGGAGTCCAAGGGGGAGGCGTTGGCCGTTAGTTTGGACATAGCGAAGGCTTTCGATCGGGTTTGGCATAAAGCGCTTCTTTCGAAGCTGCCTTCCTATGGGCTTCCCGAGAAATTTTGCAATTGGATCACCAGCTTTCTAGCAGATCGGAGCATCAAGGTCGTAGTAGACGGTGCATGCTCCGATTACAAGCCCATTAACGCTGGTGTTCCACAAGGCTGCGTGCTATCACCACCGCTGTTTCTTCTGCATATCAATGATAATTTACAAACCAGTAACATTTTTTTTATAGGAGAGGGGGCAAACGAGCATGCAGCTCACCTGATGGTAAGTGACTACCGCCGCCCATCAACAACTGCAACACCAGGGAGGGAATTGCAGATGCGTTGCCGGCCTTTTAAAAAGGAGTACGCTCTTTTCTTGAAGGTCCCTAAGTCGTATCGGTCCGGAAAAATCGCTGATGGTAATCGATTCCACAAGAAAGTCGTGCGAGGAAGAAAACATCTTCTAAATCGCACAGTGGTGGACCGCCAATCATCCAGATGGTGTGGATGGTATCGGGAGTTCTGCCGCGATGTACGTTCGTGAAATTTGGCGGCTGGGATTAATCCGAACAATTCCTCAGAGCACTCTCCATGGTAGATGCGAAAGAAAATGCAAAGAGATGCAACATCTCTTCGCAGCGCCAATGAGTCGAGCCGATCGGAAAGGACTCGGTCGTCGACGATTCAAGCCGCTCTGCGCTGGATGCGGTCAAGTGGAAGGAGCTGGTACTGGGGACCCCCTGCCCAGAGATAGGAACAATATTCCATGTAAGGCCGAATTTGCGCCTTGTAAAGTTGCAGGCGGTGTTCCGGCCTGAAATACTGTCCCGCTCTGCTGAGCACGCCAAACTTTTTAGAAGCCAATTTGGCCTTCTCTTCCAAGTGACCATAAAACTGCACGTCACTCGATATGTCGATGCCGAGGATTCCGATACTGGCTGAGGCAACCAGGGGAGTGCCTTGAAACTGAAAAGATACGACAAAGGGGTTCTTTTTAGCGGTAAACGCGCAAACTTGTGTCTTCTGAGGATTAAACTGGACTAGATTTAGTCGCCCCCAATCCGAGACTTTGTCCAGCAAAGACCCGACTTCAGACACACGTTTGTTCCGGTACTCGGCAACGTTTTCCCGAGAAATATTAGCACGGCCGTTGTATAGAGCATCACCAGTGCTGTCATCCGCATAGCAATGAATGTTACAAGTTAGCAACATATCATTGATATGCAGAAGAAACAGCGTTGGTGATAGCACGCAGCCTTGTGGAACACCAGCGTTGATAGGCTTGAAATCAGAGCATTCACCGTCTACTACGACCTTGATGCTCCGATCAGCAAGGAAACTGGTGATCCATTTGCACAATTTCTCGGGAAGCCCATAGGAAGGAAGCTTCGAAAGAAGCGCTTTGTGCCAGACCCGATCAAAGGCCTTCGCTACGTCCAAACTAACGGCTAATGCCTTCCCCTTGGACTCTACTGCCTCCGCCCATCTATAAGTTAAGTAGACTAGAAGATCACCAGCTGATCGACCCCGACGAAAACCGTACTGGCGGTCACTAATCAGCTGGTGATCCTCAAGGTACCTCATGAGCTGGCAGTTTATAATGGCTTCCATTATTTTGGAGAACAAGGAGGTGATGGCGATAGGCCTGTAGTTGGACGGGTCTGAGCGGTCGCCTTTTTTAGGGATCGGGTGCACCAAAGCTGTCTTCCATGAGTTCGGGACCACGCCTTGGGAGAAGGAGTACCGGAAAAGACGCGTTAAAACCGGTGCCAACTCCGGAGCACACGTCTTCAGCACAATGGGAGGGACTCCATCGGGCCCACTCGACTTGTTGACGTCCAGGGAGAAGAGTGCTTTGCGGACCGAGCGCTGAGTAAATCGCACATCCGGCATGGAGCACTCACATCGCGGGATGGTCGGCGGTGTGTTCCTTCAGTCATCTAGAGTCGAGTTGGACGCAAAAAGAGAGCTCAACAGATCGGCTTTCTCCTTTGCGGTATGGGCCAGTGAGTCGTCCTCTCTGTGCAGAGATGGAAGAGATGGCTGACAGAAGTTCCCTTGGACAGCCTTGGCGAGAGACCAGAATGCACGGGTTCCCGAAGGAAGGCGAACTAGCTTCTCGCCAATTCTGCCGATGTGCTCAGACCTTGCCTTGGCAATGACGCTTTTGAAGGACCTGGAGGCGGAATTATACTTCTTTTTTAATGCGCTGGTGTTTACATCTCGAGACGTTGATGCGTCAGCCCAGGCCTGGTAGCACTCCTGCTTAGAGCGTGATGCTATTTTACAGGAGCGACCAAACCATGGCTGGGATCTGCCTCCGATGGGCACCACAGAGGATGGAATAAAAAGTTCCATACCCTGTAGTACCACATCAGCAACAGAATCGGCAACAACGCTGGGATCTTCCGGCGAGAAGCAAACCCGCCCCCAAGGGTAGGATGCAAAAAAAGACCGCATCCCGTCCCAATCAGCTGACCTATAGTGCCAAACACGGCGGCAACCTGCAGAACGCAACCGCGAAGGGAGCGTGAGTGGCACCATACTCCGGATCAGACAGTGGTCCGAAGAGCCGAGAGGGGCAACGACGGAAACCTGATATCCGTCCGGATGAGAGGTCAGCAAAAGGTCCAACAGGGAAGGTGTATGATCCTCCACATCTGGAATCCGCATAGGCGAAGTAACCAGTTGTGTAAGACCATATGCCAAGGCAAAGTCATAAACAGATCTCCCCGCATGATCGGTTAAACGTGAACCGAGCCATTCGGCATGGTGGGCGTTAAAATCGCCAAGGATCACGATCTCTGCGGATGGGACCTGTTGTAGCAAGGAATCTGTAGCCATTTGGACGTGGTCGATGAGTCGGTCTATTTCGGCATTACCGCTATGGGACCTATAGAGGCACCCGTAGACGCGCGGATGGTCGTCGCTGTCTACGCGTAGCCAAAGGATGGACAGGTCCGAACCTTCAAGACTGCCGAGGCGTCGAGAACAGATGTCCTCTCTGACATACACGCAAACTCCAGCCCGAGGCACAAAGTTGGTATTGTTGCTCAGTTTGCCCCGAGCAGTTATGTTTTTGAGCGGAATTTTGCCCCCTCCAGAATACGCGGGGCAGTCTGAGCACCCACGCACAGGATTGGAATAACATGGTCGTGGATGCTCAGCGAGGGATTCTCCAGGGGTACTGGTACCCTCCTGGGGTAGTCTAATGTGTAATTCCGCTACCATGTTGATGGGGGGGGGGGGGTTGGGCCTCCGGCCACCTGCACTCACCAGACGAAACGCAGAAGCAGGGCTTCTACTTCACGCCGGTATTCTGTGAGGTCGTGGTACCAACCCGGCTCGAGCCGGCCCATACGTGCAACAGCAAAAACTGCTGCGTGGCTCTACCACCGTTATTGCTACCGTTATTCATTGCTATGCAGACGACAGCACTGGTGATGCTTTATACACCGGCCGTGCCAATATTTCTCGGGAAAACGTCGCCGAGTACCGGAACAAAATTGTGTCTGAAGTCGAGACTTTGTTGAACAAAGTCTCAGACTGGGGGCGACTACATCTAGTCCAGTTCAATCCCTAGAAGACACAAGTTTGCGCGTTTACCGCTTAAAAGATTCCCTTTGTCGTATCTCCTCAGTTTCAAGGCACTCCCCTTGTTGCCTCAGCCAGTATCGGAATCCTAGGTGTCGACATATCGAGTGACGTGCAGTTTCGTGGTCACTTAGAAGAGAAGGCCAAATTGGCCTCTAAAAAGCTTGGCGTGCTCAGCAGAGCGGGACAGTATTTCATGCAGGCACACCGCTTGCAACTTTACAAGGCGCAGGTTCGGCCTCACATGGAATACTGTTCCCATTTCTGGGCAGGGGCTTCTCAGTGCCAGCTCCTTCCACTTGACCGCATCCAGCGCAGAGCGGTTCGAATCGTCGACGACCGAGTTCTTTCCGATCGGCTTGACTCACTGGCACTGCGTAGAAAGGTTGCATCTCTTTGCGTATTTTATCGAGCTTCGGTGCTTCATATGTTATACGATATGTTCTTTTGCTCGGAACTTTCATCCAAGATGCGTAAAAAACCCGTTACATTAGTTTTAATCCATGTGTAGTATTCATTATTATAGAACTGTATTTATGAAATTTTCAAGTCAACTCGAAGTAAAAAAAAAAATAACTACATCTATTTTATGGTGCCAATCAATATTAAAAAGGACCAACGATATGAATAAAATGTCTTAAATAAACATTATATTACTTTGTTAAAACTAAATTAACTTTAACTATCAATAAATGTAAAGAGTAAAATGTTAATAATAATAATACATTTTGATTTCAAGACTATTTACCTTTCTTATGGATACATCGGAATCGGAAGACACGCCCGATATAAAAATAGTAGCTGATTCTAGACATATATACCTATTAACGTGTTTCTGTAGCATGTTACCAATCATCTACGTCTAAACGTCTAATAGTATTTTAGAATGTAAAAAATCTTTGACAGACATAGAGACATAGACACCGAGGTAACTAAAAGTGATCGATTTTTTCTAAATTTGGCACGGAACAGCATTTAATGATGTTCCTAAATTAAAGCGCACGCGAGCGAAACCGCGGGTAAAAAGCTAGTACTAAATATAACACTTAAATCTAAGTTATAAATAATAATTAACAATTCATGTACTTTGACAGAAATAATTACTGAATGAGAAGGAACCGACTCGTGAAATAATAGGTATCCTAGTAAAGGAGTCTGATTAAAGATGTTATTGAATAAAAGTCTCAAGTAAAGGTATTTATTTATTTATTTTATCATTGTCAAAAATGAAAAAGTTGCTAAGCCTTTGAACATATATGTTTATTTCATTTATTATACTTGATATTATACATGTTTGTTTGATTAGTTGAATTGTTTATAGCTGAAATTTTTTGAGATGACTTTCAATGTTATTACTTCAGAAAATAATCCCGAGGCACCTTTATCCATTAAAACCTTCAAATTTTATCAAATCGTCATCCTATATACCGAGGGATCGGTTTTTAACAGTGATAGAGCCACGCGGCAGCTTTTGCTGTCGCACGGATGGGCCGGCTCGAACCGGGGTGGTACCACGACCTCACAGAATACCAGCGTGTAGTAGAGGTTTACCTCTGCGTTTCGCTTGGTGAGTGCAGGTTGCCGGAGGCCCTTTTTACTGGAAATGAGGCATTCCATCTTAATCCTCACGGGTGACAACGCATCTGCATTTTGATTCGCAAACGGGAAAGATGTAGATGTCTATGGGCCGCAGCAACCACTTACCATCAGGTGGACTGTGTGCTCGTTTGTCACCCTTATCCTATAAAAAAAAACACTGTATACTTGCTGTAACGTGTTTGATATCTTGATATCATTCTTTCTGTTAAATAGATGTCAATTTTATAAAATTGCTTGTATTATTTGTAACGCTTACGCGCTGTATGTAAACATGAAAGTGTTATTGAATAAACAGAAAAAAATAACGAAACTCACCTACACTCGACCTACGCGGTGGACCTTCCCTTGCCCTAAAACCTTCTCAGAAATGAGAGAAGGCCTGTACACAGCAGTAGGACGTATATAGACTGTAACTTTAACTTTTATCAGGAAGCTGCTACTGCCCATTATCTTCTATTTCAGTTTTCTTCTGTCGCCTCTTGGTGTCGTACCAACGGGATAACATACGGTAGTGGATATTATTAACATACGGTCATAACGGGTATAACGCCACTATATGGAAATATTTCATCATATTTTGACTTAAATATTGGCAATGAATAGGAATTCAATTCAGTATAAATTTAAAACCATATCACGCAAAGCGTTTCCAAAGTAAATTTCTCTACTTCTATCTATATCTATTGGATATATAAAGACGATATTAAACGATGGATATTAACAATCAAGAGCTTGCCTTGCGGCGTTAACGAGCATCTCCATGCCCCTTAAAATATAGAGGGGTTTGTGTTTGTAATCTTTATATTTATCCTCCGTGATTTCCTTTTTTCTTCGTTCGGGATCATTATTTTGACTAAATGATATTTCTAGATTAAAGAAATAATGTGCATTATTATACTATAGCTTTTTTGTGCATTAAACTAAGCTATAAATAAATACATATACATAAATGATAATATTATTAATACATATACATACTAGAGAGGTAGAGAGAGTATTTGTGGTGTGGTACTCACGTCTCATGATCTCATGTTGTGATCTCTTTATTACGTAGAAATAAAGGCAGGTATCACAAATTATTACTTTTTGGTTTTGTGCGTTTGAAATAGTATTTAAATCTCTACATTTAATGTGTAAAAATAAGTTTTAACGTTCTGAATGATTGTAACATTCTTTGTTGGTACGTTTTATTTTGTTTTATACTTTTTTTCTATTCTGCTTGATAACTTATTTTTTGTATTTTAAGCCAGTGTTAAAATATAAATAGATATGAAAGTATGTCCACTCGTAAACTTTGGCATAATAACAATGCTGCAGTAATGGTGCAGTAAGCTTACTCTGAGTTGGTGAACGACAGCAGTAATGCTGCAGTCCAGTAATAATTATTAGATATTTTTCTTTGTATTGAACTTATTGTGCTGTATTGTGCTGTGATTACGAATAAATGTTATTTCATTGGTTTTTATTATTGAATTTTATTAAGAGAAAACGACACCTCAATACGAGTGTCATAATAGGCGATGTTAAAATGGTTACCAATACGAAACAATGTGAACCGCTGGTTGGATATAATGGTCTAATAGTATTAAAGATAAGAGAGAAAGAGAGCGAGAAAGATATAGAGAAAGAACGAGAGGTGAATAAAAGATTTATATAAGGATGTAATATATATCTGAAAATTTTCTGAATTTTCATTCATCAGCCTGTGAAAGTCCACATACTGAACGTGAGTCTCTCCCAATGTAGGAAGAATTTGCGAAAATCACCACGTTTGTCAGGCAAATTGGCGATCGTAGTGCTAGACGTCTCGCAACTTTGACGCTAGTAGCTGGCACCAGTCTGGGTATTTTTATTAAAGTAAAACCTCTCACGGCACACTTGGAACAATATCTATTCAACAATAAAAATAATTGAATAGTCCAAATATAAAATATAAACGGACTGCACCAAGCTATTACATTCTTACCTTCTGATAAAGTAAAATCGGCTAAGGTGGTTAATTAAGTTACATAAACTAAAATGCAGTCAAATTTACCATCTCCGTGTTTTTGGAAGTTTAAAATAAATTATGACTTATTTATCATAATTATTTAACATTCATTTAAAATAAAAAATTATGTTATAATGACATAAGAAACTGGAAACTAAAAATCTGTCTATTGTTCCTCACATAGCGGTGACTTTCATAGAACCAGTAATAAATATTTAGGTATGGAGTGTAGAGTATAAGGAGAACCATCTTGTAAGGGGCGAAAGTTGAAAAAGTGTCCTACTATTTCCTGAAAATAGAGGTTTCAAAACCTACCGCAATAGCGCTGATGTCTGAAAAACTACGAAATGATGATAGCTGTTGTGAACGGAGTGAAGTCAGCTGAATTCAAATATTTAAAAAAATTCATGACTAGAGTAGTTAGTAAAATGCCAGTATACAAAATCTCAACTATTTACGTAGTACAAAACCAAGCGGATTGGTCGGTCCTTGTTTATTTCTCCATCTTATTCTTATTACTTTTGGCGCTTTTTTTTTAATTTATCCTATGCTACTGCAGCGCCACCCTTATTGGACGCGTTTTTAGGGACACTTTTCTTATATAGATATGGTCCTGCTTGTACTCTACACTCCATATATTTAGGGAAGGTTTTAAAAGTGTAACAGTAATAACAATGGTTTCAGTCTACTAACATCGCTTGCTATTAATTGGTTTCGCAACTTTGACGCTGTAAATATTCTTTTCAAATATAACTTTAGGGTTAAATTTATGTCTACAGACATTTACCATTTTATGAACAGTAACACTACATTTAAGTAAGTAGTATTTTTGATTTGCAATATATAAAATATGTAATAATATTTTTAAAATACTATGTAATATGTGTATACATTTTGTTATTTATAAAAATGTACATCTATTTTTAGAGAAACATTTTAATAAAAATTAAAGTTTTTACATATTTATCTAAGTCTTTGTGATGAATTGAAAACAATTTAATTCGAAGTTGCCGCCTTTAACTTTGATACAGGAACCATAAATTTAAGCACTTTTAATTACGGACTTGATTAATTTTCATTATAGAACAAAAATTACAATAACATTATTTCCTTAGTAAGCACAGACTAAATTTTCCTGCTAACATTACTGTGAGCAATTTTAGAACGGACACAGTTCGTCGAGGTACGGTTTCATAATTTATCACGAGGCCGATGCCATTATTGGAATGAAGAGCATTTTCATTGCGAGAGGCCGCATCCAAATTCTGACGCCCGCTATATGATTTATCAAAGTTTAACATGAGTGGTGTCAATTACTTCAAATAAAACCTTATTAATACTAATGAATAGACATATATTATCATCGGTTATTCACAAATTAAAAGTTCTCTAATATTACAAGTTCTATTTTGTATTTATTTATAGCTTTAATTAGGCACAAGCATGTTTGGGTGTTTACGCCAAACCTTAAGCGTGCCTGTCGCTGTAAGTGAGGTATCCATCTAATTTGAGGCAAATTGTCTAAAATTATTTTAACACTTACAAAACGAATCCGTTTCAAACTGCAGCCTTCAGTTAGTTATTATCAACCTTCTTCAGGCAACCTTCGGGCATGACTTCCTTTGTGAATTTAAAATTTCTCGAAAAAGTGATTGAACCAATAACACACAGTTTGTTCATCAGTAGTACTAGGTCTGTTTATGGCATTAATTTTAAGTGCCGTTTGAGACTTGTTTCGACGACCTCAAATTCAAAATTACACAAATTTTCCAAGAGTTTGTGGTTATAATAAAAAGTAATATAATTTAAAATTAAAAATTTTGTACAGCCGACTTCAATATAAGCGATTTCAATATAGGTTATTTAAGAATAACTCAATAACCATTGGTCTGACCTTGATCAACACGACGGTCTGGACCACACGAGAACTGTCAGCTTTCATATAAAAAAAGAATCATCGAAATCGGTTCACCCAGTACAGAGTTATGAGGTAACACACATAAAAAAAAAAAAAAAAAACATACACTCGAATTGAGTACCGTCTCCTTTTTGGAAGTCGGCAGAAAATTAGCATGACTTTCATATTATAAAATTTATTTGAATTAAGAACTCACAGACAAGCCATAGCTGGCAGTGGCAGTTTAAATTGACTAGTTTAACATATCGGGAATCACATAGATAAGTATCATATTAAATGATAGGTCAAGCAAGTTTTGTGAAAAATATTTATTTTTGTATAAGAAACTGGCCAGTAGTATATATTGAAAAAGAAATTCCTTAAAAATAATTATACTTGTGTAAAATAGCAGCTAAACTTTGCCATGTTTTGTATGGTAAGTTTAAGTTTAAGACCCTTTTTACTGGAAAAGAGGCATTCCATCTTAGTCCTCACGGGTGAAAACGCATTTGCATTTTGATTCGTAATCGAGGAAAGATGTAGATATCTATGGGCCACAGCAACCATAAGTGGATGGTAAGCCATCAGGTGGACTGCGTGCTCGTTTTTACTCCTTATCCTATAAAAATGTTCCAATATCAGATTACAAGTCACATTTTTTACGAGGTAAATTCAATTATCGTGCTTCATAAAAAAATGAATGAGCGTTAATTTTTACAATTTCAAATGTCGCCTAAAACCTGAAAAGATGAGGAGAACAGTCAGCATTGTAATAGTAGAAGGAAGCAAGTCCGGGAGGTTGGTGCAGCGACATGATTACTAAATTAATTTAAAGCAGGCTCGTTTCGGCGTGTTTACAACATTTATTACATGTGATGAATCTTGGGTGCATTAATACTATTCATAAATAAAGTTCCATATAAATACATTTAAAGTAATTAAGTTATTTAAACGTTTTACTGTTCAAATGAATCAACATGTAGTGTTCACTGCTCTGACCAACCAGCGACCAAACACGGAGCTCTGTGGGCTACTTCTTCACCATGACAACACGGTCGCACACTCAGCTCTTAAAACTGGATAATTCCTGGTCAGCCCACCGATTACGCTTTGAGTTCAACCTTCTCACAGCACCGATTTGGCATCGTACGACTTCTTTTTTTTCTCTAAAATAACAATAAGATGAAAGGGATATAGTTTTGGTTGGCGAAAGTTGCGCTAGCAGAATTCGAGCAGGTCGTGGAAGTATCAGGGTGCATTAAAAATGTTTTTTCGAAAATTGGTTAAACTGCATGAACTTTTGTCTAGCTTGTAGAGAGTATTTTTTAAATATTTGATATTAAAATCTTTGCCCGTAGAACTTTTTTTAGTTTCTTAAGTCTTTCAGCGTGGCTCAAGTCCGACAGTGTCAAACGAAATAACAAACTACTTGATCATTAGTCCACCACATAAGTCTACAGAAACTTCCAACAAAACTTGAAATGGAGAAGTTCACAGATTTTTATACCTCTGAGATAAATACCTCTAAAAATTAGTTAAATAGTCTAACATCCCATTTCATCCCGTGAGTGCAATTTCCAGTAGTATTTATTCCCAAGTTCACGTCAAAAATAGTGTACAAAATATGTAGTACATACGATATGTGTATGTGCACACTGCCAACTTTTAGAGGTGCAAGTAGGAATACGCCCATATTGTCTTGTAATGTAACCTCAACTTTACATAGTGCACCGGCTGATAGATAGATAGAGAATTTAGCGACCCACCTGCAGCAAAAAATCAGTGGGATCGCCTGATATGTAAAAATTATGATCCCATTACTATAAACAGCAATTGTATTTATATATCTGTTTTTCCTCGATCCTTAAAACAAATTGAGATAGAAAATCGAAATCAAATTAATAAAGGTCAATCAACCTTAGCGTCTCTAGTAGTAGAATCGGGATGTGGAGGATTGAGGAATGCCTCTATTGCCAATAGAGAAGATGAATATTTATTGCGAAGTCCTGTGCGCGTTAATTGCTTTTGCAGTTCCATAATAATGAAAATGCTTTGTTGTTTGGTAAGTAAATGTATTGATATAGATTTATGTGAGAATGCAACTTTATGAGGCTTAACATATTATAATAGTATTAAATAAACCGAATAAACAGTGCAGTGACGGCTTCTGAAGAATTTTAAGTACCCGGTTTCTCCATTGTAATTCCATCGTCCCCCGGGGTCTTACCATTTTGAGGTCCTGGACGGCCATTCTAATGTCGTTCAGACTGACGCCCGGGAAATCTTCGGAATAGTGTCAGATGAGACTTGCTCTTGAATCAAATTATGTGTTTCAATTCAAGCTCTATTAAAGTTGCGTAAGTCTCGCCACATGCATTTGGAAATCTATGTAACTACTTAGTTGCCTGCATGCTGACATATCTACTAAAGACTTCCTGCTGGTCACCTGTTGTTTAATTTACCTCTGTCATTTTTTACATCATGATCATCATCATCACTACAGCCCTTCATAAGTCCACTGTCCATTTTTACATCATCATCATCATCATCACTACAGCCTTTCATAAGTCCACTGCTGAACATAGGCCTCCCCCAAGGAATGCCACAAAACACGGTCCTGAGCCACCTGCATCCATCGACTTCCTGCACGTCTTACTAGGACGTCACTCCATCTAGTGGGGGGTCGCCCTACACTACACCTACCGGTACGAGGCAACTCGAGAACGTTTCTTCCCCATCGGTTGTCGGTTATTTGACCTATATGGCCGACCACTGGCCACTTCAGCTTACTAATCCGTTGGGCTATGTCGGTTACTCTGGTTCTACTGCGGATATCCTCATTACTAAGTTTCCCATAGTTCTCCATAGTTCGCTGAGCGACCTTGAACTTCCTCATACGGCCAGCAGTGAAGGACCACGTCTCAGATCCGTAAGTCATCATTGGCAACACGCACTTTCTTACAATACCCATGAAATGATAATATGAGCTATTGGATAACCTAATACCGTTATTATACGGTATGACCACTTTATTTTCAGTTTTTAATTAAAATTGAAGTATCTTGATTGTTGGAGTAAGAAATTCTATGATAAGAGAAAGGTGTGGTTTAAAGAACATATTCTAACAAGGAATATGAAAAGAAATAAAGTAAGACGAAACTAAGTGTTTTTAAAGGAGAAGAAAATAAAACTATAATATGTGAAATAAGAAACAGTTAATAGAGCAAAGTTGATGTGTTTATGTATTTAGTATGTATTTTAAGCAGGGATGGTATACATGACAAGGATATAAAAAAAGAGTAAATGCAGGGCACAGTGTTTGAGGCGGAGCTGTACGAGGGATACAGAGCGGCGAAGACCGCCCTCCGGGAGGCTGTCCTGCGGGCCCGGGATCGGGCCCGTGAGGAGATGCTGGAGACTCTCGATAGAGATCCGTGGGGGCGCCCTTACAAGATGGTGCGGGATAAACTCCGCACCTGGGCCCCCCCGCTGACGCAGAGTCTCCGGCCTCAGCTCGTGGAGAACGTGGTGAGCGCTCTGTTCCCTGCGCGAGGGGAACATCCGCCCCCGCCTATGGCTCCGCCACCTGCGGTGCCGGAAGCGGACCACCAGGACGACGACGACGACATCCCGGAAGGGACCGGGGTAGACCTGAGAGTGGCGGTACGTAGGCTCAAGGCCAGGAATACCGCCCCAGGACCTGATGGCTTGCCTGGCAAAGCCTGGGTCCTGGCCTCGGAGGCTCTCGGGCCGCGACTGGAGGGGCTCCTAAGCGCATGCTTGGAGAGAGGCTAATTCCCGCTTCGTTGGAAGACGGGGAAGCTGGTCCTCATTCGAAAGCCGGGGAGCCCTGCGGATCTCCGTCCGCATACCGGCCCGTGGTGCTGCTCGACGAGGTGGGCAAGCTCTTTGAAAGAGTAATTGCAAACCGCCTCGCCGAGCACCTTGCGGGGACGGGGCCGGATCTTGCGGAACACCAGTTTGGTTTCCGCAAGAGGCGCTCTACGGTGGACGCCATCATGCGCGTGAGAGCCCTCACGACGGGGGACGCAGTGGCCAGGGGGGAGGGGGTTGTCTTGGCGGTGTCTCTCGACATCGCCAACGCCTTCAACTCCATGCCCTGGAGCTGCATTAGGGAGGCACTTCGGTATCACCGGGTGCCGACCTATCTCCGTCGTATAGTCGGGGACTATCTGACGGACAGGGCCGTCATCTACCCCGGTCGCAACGGTGAGTGGAACCGGCGAGAGATGTCGTGCGGTGTCCCACAGGGTTCGGTTCTGGGGCCGCCCCTGTGGAACATCGGTTACGACTGGGTGCTGCGCGCCGACCTCCCTACCGGCGTCAGCGTAGTTTGCTACGCTGACGACACGCTGGTACTGGCACAAGGGGGGTCGTACGGGGCGGCGGCGGAAACTATGACACGCGGGGTTGCGATAGTCGTTGAGAGGATCCGACAACTGGGTCTCGAGGTGGCTCTGCACAAGTCCGAGGCCATGCACTTCCATGGTCCTCGGAACAGGCCACCACCGGGATCCTCAGTGATGGTAGGAGGAGTATCCACCGGCGTCGAGTCGACGATGAAGTACCTAGGACTCCTCCTCGATGGCCGATGGAACTTCGTTGAGCACTTCCGACGTTTGGCTCCCAAACTGGAACGGACCGGGGCTGCCTTCAGGCGGCTCCTGCCGAACCTGGGGGCGCCAAACGCCTCCTGCCGGAGGCTCTACGCGGGGATCGTGAGGTCCATGGCCCTTTACGGGGCCCCGGTGTGGGCGCGTGGTTTGGTGCGGCTTGCCGTCCACCATCTGAACGCGCCCCAAAGGGTGGTTGCCGTAAAAATGGTTCGCGGCTACCGCACGATCTCCTGCGAGGCGGCTAGCCTCCTTGCCGGATTGCCGCCATGGGATCTGGAGGCGATAGTCCTCGCGCGCCTGCATGAATGGCGCGCGGAGGCACTATGCCGGGGGGAAACCCCGCTGCCGCGGCAAGTTGTTGCGCAGCGGACAGACATCCGGCATGATCTCATGGCGACATGGAGAGAGCGACTGTCGCAACCCCGTGCTGGGCACGCCACTATAGCGGCGATAAGACCCCTCTTTGAGGAGTGGCTTGAGAGACGCCACGGCGTCCTGACCTTCCGCCTGACGCAGGTCCTCACCGGACACGGTGTGTTCGGGAGGTTCCTGCACCGAATCGGGCGGGAGGAAACGCCCGGGTGCTCCCACTGCGAGGATCGACCGGAGGACACGGTGTAGCACACTGTGGAGGTGTGCCCTGCTTGGGCGGAGCACCGCCGTGTCCTCGTAGCGGCGATAGGCGGCGGCGACCTCTCGCGTCCGGCCCTGGTCGAAGCCATGGTCCGGAGCGAGACGGAATGGGATGCCGTCACCACCTTCTGCGAAGCAGTGATGCTAGCGAAGGAGGTGGCGGAGCGGGAGGAGGAAAGAGCAGCAGCTTTCCTTCCCGGCTGCCGCGGGAGACGCCCCGGGCGTCGGGGGCTACGTCGTGGCCCCCGGCCACCGTAGGCGCGGGCCTGTGGACGGCAAGCAATGGGTAGCTCGCCGTACGTCCGTCTAACGACGACAGGCCGTGTCGACGGCGCGTTTTGTTCCACGCGCGCCTCAAAGAGCTGTCAGCAGCGTGAAGAGGCCCGCAATGGCGGACGCCTGCCGGGGCTGCGGGCTGTTCAAAAGAGATACCGCGGCTCCGGAACGTAAGGGCACTGAAGGAACACGTATGGTTTTTAGTCAGTAAAAGTCTGACACTCCCTTCCGCTCCACCCACAGCGAAAGGCGTCCTTAGATGATTTTCCATCCGCAAAAAAAATAAAAAAGAAAAAAGGGCACAGTGTGAATGGGGCTTTAGCTTGCTCCCTCTATGAATTCATAATGTGTTAAAAATACACGTTTCGTAATTCACAATGCTGTCCCCTATCTTGATAATTATTTCCTTCAGACCGAATTTCGGTCACGGTGGCTACTCTCAACAGATACGAGCTATGTGCGCAGGACAGGATTATAGTGCCCAAATGATTGCGCAAGCAAGGCTGCACTCTCTATTCCCTCACCCTCATGGTCCGTAATTCGATACGACCGGAGAGAAATAACGCGCAGGATCTGCGGCTTTACCTACTATCTGAGGCACGCGGATGAAACACCGCCAACTTCCATAACCACTCTTTTGCACGTGGTAGAACCACGCAGCAGCTATATTAGTAGTATAGTTGTAGCACGAATGGGTCGGCTCGACCGGGGAAGGACCACGCTCTCACAGAATACTAGCGTAAAATAGCAGCTGAACACTGTTGTGTTTCGTATGGTGAGTGTAGAGATCCGGAGACCCTTTTTACTGGAAATGAGGCATTCCATCTCAGTCCTCAAGGGTGACAACTCATCTACATTTTGATTTGTAATAGAGGATACATGTAGATGTCTATGGGCCGCAGCAACCACTTACCATCAGGTGGACTGTGTGCTCGTTTATCACCCTTATCCTATTTAAAAAAATTGACAAACTAGTTAACAATATGTGATCGTGAAGTGTGTGTCGGTTTAGAATAAACAAAGAATGAATGAAAGGAACAAGTTTAAACATTCTGTTATTGTTCAAAAGGTAACTTAATCTTGTTTATTTAAATATTATTAAAATAAATGTAAAGTTAAGTTTTTCAACAAATAAATATTTTTATAAAGAAAGGTTTCATCAATATTTTTCCAGTTTAACCTTTTTTCTTAGAGTTTCAAATTAAAATCATACTTCTTGATTTTTAGATAGTTAGGTTCCTTAATTATCCAGATTTATAACTTTATTTTGAAATAGCACTTGTAGTTTGCGAACAACAAGTGTTTTTATTGCCAAGGTTGGCAGTCGTCAAATAACATTTTTTTAGCCGCGCGTTCGCTGGTGAATGGCCGAAAGTTAGCGGCGCCGGTTTGACGCTTGAACGGTTACTCCAAACTGCTACTGAAAATTTCTCGACAGAAAAACGAAATAGCAGCATTTGTACCCGACCCGGAATTCGAAACCAGGATCTCATGTTCATCAACTGCGTTTACAGACCACTAGACCAACGATGCAGTGCTTATCTTATTATGTGGTAGTGTAGCCGGTGGAAGGAAAAGGACACATCTTCCACCGAGCAAGGTGTTCTGCCCGGGGAGCGGCCAATGCTCCGAGTGGTAGTTCGGAGCGATTCTATATATTATACTGCTTTAACTTCGGAACTTTCTTAGCGCGATTTAGGCTTCGATATGTTTCGCTTGTGGCGCGATGACAGCGCCGCCGCAGTAGAATCATAAGAATCAACCATTAAAACGGTGTAAAATTATATAATAAATTTAAACCAATTTAACTTAGATAGGACGAGGATTTTTTTCATGTCTATGTAATACTAATTAACTTTGCGGGTGTTCAGAGGAGAAAATAATATTCCAATAACAAATTATGACGGACACATGGTAGCTTTAAAAAGTTAATTATTTGCGGCCAACCGCGGTTTTAAACTTAAGAATTTCTTCCGTTTACGCTGCAGTTTTATGAGCTCATACGTGAAGCTTAAAATCATGTTGAAAGTAATAAAAGTCAACAATTTTTTATAATCAAACCGAGTTATTGTGGTAAACTTTCATGATCCTCGAAATAAGTTTACGAAAATCTATTTGTTGTTATAAAACAATATTTACTCATGTATATTGCGGTAAGATTGTTTATGTTAAAATTTCTGTACTGTGAAAACAGATAATTACTGCATCGTCCTCTGAAAAATTGTAGTAAAACACACAGATGATTAAAGACGAAGTTCATTCTAGATTTAAATGAATTTTACGTTTATGTATATTATAAAAGAGCTTGTGATGCCGTTTAAAACATTTTCTTAATTATAAAACTACCGCGAAATCTGGCAACTTAGCTATTTTTGGAAGGACTTAATAGTTTATGAACAATTTTCAACCAAAAAATTTTCTGTCAGTCTGGGCGTCAATGTTAAATGTGACATTAAATTATTCCTAGATTTGGTATTTATTAGTGATTTAAACAAATACTAACATTAAATAGACAAAATACTCAAAAATAGAAAAGGGCAAAGTTAAGCTCACTTTGTGGCAACTTTGCCATCAATGATTATAATGATAATTTAAAATTAAAAATTTCGTACAACTGAATCCAGTACTAGCTATTAAATAAAAAAATATTCACCCAAATCGGTTCACTCAGAAAAAACTTATGAGGTAACACACATAAAAAAAAACATAGAGTCAAATTGAGCAGTAGTCTCCTTTTTGAAGTCTGTAGAAAATAATAAGATTTGAATTCAGGGTTGAAGGTTCACTGTGCCGAGCAGGCGAAATTGTGAACGCAGTACTAGACGTCTTGTAGTTCCCGTCGCCGGACACTGGCGCAAACAATTCTTCATTGTTATAATGTATATGTCGGTAGCTACAAAATCTTTCTGCTATTTCTCAACATTATCTAAGCCAGTGCTTAAATACAATTCCACCTGATGGTAAGTGGTAATGTAGCCTGACTTAAGAAGCGCACTGACTTAAGAAAAGCCTATTCACTTTTGCCTCGAAGACACCCACATTGTAGTTGAATTGAAAGACAGATGCTGGCAAGATATGACATTCCTTTGCTGTACGCATGACGAATGATGTTGCAAACCATTTGGTTCAAATGCGTGGTAAGTCAACAACGAAAGTGTGGAACACTGCCCGAACATCTGGCTGTCCGATGATGGAAGGGAGAGGGAGGAATTAAATTATGCAATTCCTACGCACACTCTTCGAAATACTTCACTTGCTACATTTCGCCTGTGTTCGAGGCTGATAAGCTTGGTTTTAACCAGATTCGGGTCACCAATAAGTCTCTTAGCACCCCTTTCCATTGAATCCAAACCTGCTAGGTGGGATTTTGCAGCACCAGCCCATATATTGTACTCCATTCATGACCGCATTTGCGCTTTATATAAAGTAAGCAGCTATCCCGGCTAGAAGTACCGCCGCACCTTTGCAAGAACTCCTAGCTTCCTTGCAGCAACTCTGGCCTTGGATTCAATGAACCGCCCGAAGTTCAGGTTTGAGGACGATCTTAACCCCTAACAACTGAAGGCCGTCGGTGTATTCCAGTGGTACATTTCAGAAAGAAGGAGCCAAGGTTAGCTGGCTCCTTTTTGCAGTGAAGAGACACGCTTGTGTTTTGAAGGCGTTGAATTTCAAACCTGCAATGCAATGGCATCGCCCCATTCGGAGACTATCTGTAGTGTGAGATTTACACGTTCAACCATAGCTTCTCTTTCGGACTGGATCTGATTCCGACTGGCCCGAGGACTTGGTTGGTATCTCTCCACACTGTGATATCTGTGATACCTTCTGCGTACCAATAGATACTAGGCATAAGCAGATTATTTATATGCTGCAGGAAGAAAGTTGCAGAGAGAACGGACCCCTGAGGAACACTGGCATTAGTCGCCACAGGATTGGATGAGAGCCATAGAGCAATCAACAACGACCCTGAGAGACCATTCACTCAGAAAGTCCTATACCAAGTTAATCAAATCATATAAGCCATACGCTGGAAGCTTACCCGAAAGGCTAGCGTGCCGAACTCTGTCAAGGACCTTCGAGACATCAAGAGAAACAGCTAGTGTTTCCCCACTGTTTTCTAGTGTCTCGCCCTTTACGTGCGTATCATACGCTTGAAGGTCCCCAGCTGGTCGATTTTGGCGAAACCCGTACTGGCGGTCTTGAGCAGATTATTCTGTTCTAGGTTTGTCATTAAGCGTGCATGCAATATACGCTCTATAATCAGAGTATGGAGGTAATTTAGAATAGCATAGAATAGAATAGAATAATTTTTTATTCAATATTGATTATTACATAATACTTATTGAAAGTCATTTTTTATTTACCACTGGTTCGGAAAATACCTCAGTCCTGGGAAGAACCAGCAAGAAACCCAGCGGGACTTTTTTTTTCAGCACATTGGTATTCGAATGTTTTACATTAGGTATTGTAAATTTAATACACTTTGTCTTATTGCCGTTTAAGAGCATATTGTTGGCGTTAAACCAATGTACCAATTTCGATAGAGCATTATTTACATCGTCATAACTAATTAACTGTCGTTTGAGTTTGAAAATAAAAGAGGTATCGTCAGCAAATAATACTATATCGTAATTAGATTATAGATTGGCAAATAATTGGCAGGATCGTCACGGTTGCATTTATTTGGGACAGGCTGCACGTTGGCCTGCTTCCAGGATTTTACACTATTCCAGTCCTAAATGATTATTTGGGAAGTATTTTAACATAATTTGTACAATGTTATTATTACAAGCATATAATACGGATACAAGTTAAATTAAACATACAGAATTTTATATAGGTACATCTGGGGGCACGGCAGTGCCCCCGCCAAGTCGAGCAAAAAAGCGGCACGGCAGTACCATCCTTTTCTCGAAGCAGTTCAGACCACTTTAAAAACCCTATAACTTCGTTGTGGATAAAACTAGAAGCCTGAATTTGACTTGACTAAACAAGTAGGCATTGTATAAACTCAGTATATTTCAAATTTCATTCAATTTGAACGAGTAGTTTAAGAATTATAACTAGTTAAAGTTTCTTAATTTTGTCACTCACTGACTGACCGATCATCAAAACTTTAAGGCACTTCTAGTAGATATAGAAGCTTCAAATTTGGAATACAATTATTGTTTAGTAAATCAAGGAAAAATTAAAATATTTTGCAATTACAGTCCAGTTTTCGAGATACACCAACTGCATAAATAACTTTGTAATCCTATATAAATATATAGGATTACAAAGTTACATTTGCAGTGTATGAATCAGTGTACCTATATATGTATAATAATATAATGGAATAATAGGTGTAGATAGGTACGTAGATATAACTATCTATAAAAAGAGATGAGATGCCTTCAAAAACATAACTTGTAAAAAAAACAAGTCTCGCATCTCAGTTCTGCTACCGTAAAAGTTGTGAGATCCATGTAATACCAAGTCGGTTAATTTATTCAGTCCCTACTTAAGGGTCCTTCTCTCTTAAGTTATTACATAATTAGCTAACCTAACAACATCTTATAGTGACCATATCAATATTAAAAATCCTTTGTTTTAAATAAATACATTGACTTGACAATCGCACTAAATAATCTAATTTAATATAATATGTATTACTTGAGAGAAACATTGCGTTTTCATGCGATGGCCGACTTGGTACGAGTACATGGATCTCATAACTTTTTACGATAGCAGAACTGAGTTGCGAGACTTGGTTTTTTTTTCAAATTATGTTTTTGATTGATTGATTTAGTTATGTTGTTACGCCGTGTAGTGGCGTTCAAGAATATCCACTACCCCATATCCTCCCGTGGGTGTCGTAAAAGGCGACAAAGGGAAACAGGCAGGAGATGGGCAGCAGGATCTTCCTGATAACAACAAACTTACAATAAAAAAACTGCGGATGCCAACCCGTTCGCCAAGCGTGGCAACTATGGCAAATAACCCCCCCCCCCCCTATGATGAGTGTAACAAAGAGATGGCCCCCAGTCCCCGGTGGCCCCGCTATTCCTGGCTACGGTGGCGACCATGGTAACGGCGGGGCAGGGGGTGCTAAGAATCTCCGGTTGAGGTTCGGTTGCCAATAAGATTATTCGAAGTTAGAAGAGAGGGGGAGGACACGGTAATCCTCGAATCCGGCAACTTGCTCTATCACCGGGAGGGCGACCATCTGTCCCAAGGAGGTGTCGGATTTATCGTCCACAAGTCTCTCATTAACAACGTTGTAAAGATCGGGAGTGTGTCGACGAGGGTTGCGTACCTTATACTCAGAATCACCAAACGGTATTCGCTGAAGGTCATACAGGTTTACGCACCAACCTCGGCACACCCCGATGTGGAGGTGGAGGAAATGTATAAGGATATCTCTAGAGCCATGCATTCCTCCAAAACCCAATATACGGTGTTAATGGGAGACTTCAATGCAAAACTAGGCACAAGAGAGAACGGTGAGCTGAAAGTAGGGAAATTTGGAATAGGGCAACGGAACCCAAGGAGCCAGCAGCTGGCCGACTTCATGGAGAAAGAGGGACTCTTAATGATGAACTCTTTCTTTCAGAAGCGGCCCCACAGGAAGTGGACCTGGACGAGCCCCGACGGTTCGACAAAAAATGAGATTGACTTCATTATGACGACCAGACGACAACTGTTCAGTGATGTCTCCAAGAACGCGAGGGTGAAAACTGGTAGCGATCACCGATTGGTTAGAGGCACACTGAACCTAAACGTTAAGTTGGAGAGGTCTCGTCTAATGAAGTCAACGCTCCGTCCCCCTTGTGCTCTGTTCCAAAGTCCCGATACCTTTCAGCTCGAGTTACAAAACCGTTTCCAGTGCCTAGAAGACTGCAATGAAGTGGACGATATGAATGACAAGCTCGTGGAAACTGTCTATGCGATCGGAGCTAAGTTCTGCAAGACCCGCCGCAGAAGAACACAAAAACTCTGCGATCACACTCTTAATCTCATGGCTGTTAGACGGGAGATGAAGCTACATTCTTCAACAGACTTGACAGCATACAGGCAACTGAACAGACAGATCTCCAAATGCATGCGGTGGGACTTACGCAACTTCAATACAGCTCGTATTGAAGAAGCGATCGAGCGGAACCAAGGCTCCAAAGTCTTTGCCAGAGATCTGTCTGCCAGAAAGAGCCAACTATCAAAGCTGAAGACCGAATGTGGCAGCATCGTTTCCGGGGCACCTGAGATTTTGAGTGAGATTGAGAGGTTCTATGGGCAGCTGTACACGTCATCGTTGGAGTGTGAGTAACGATCCAAGAGCGATTCTCATCCGACACTATTCCGAAGATATCCCGGACGTCAGTCTGAGCGAGATTAGAATGGCTCTCCAGCACCTTAAAAATGGCAAATCCCCAAGCGAGAATGGAATTACAGCGGAGCTTCTGAAAGCCGGTGGAAAACCGTTACTTGAAGTCCTTCAGAAGCTATTTAACTCCGTCCTCCATGGTGGCATTACACCGGAGGCGTGGAGCAAAAGTGCAGTGGTCTTGTTCTTCAAGAAAGGTGACAACACTCTCTTGAAGAACTACCGACCGATTTCCCTTCTGAGCCGCGTCTACGTGCTGTTTTCAAGAGTCATTACGAATCGTCTCGCGCGCAGATTTGACGACTTCCAGCCTCCCGAACAAGCCGGTTTACGAAAGGGCTTTAACACCATAGACCACATACACACCCTTCGGCAAATTGTACAGAAGTCCGAGGAGTACAATTTGCCACTATGTCTGGCGTATGTGGACTATGAGAAAGCCTTTGATTCCGTCGAAATTTGGGCGGTGTTGCAGTCCCTTCAGCGGTGCCAAGTTGACTGTCGGTATATTGAAGTGCTGAAGTGTATGTACAGTAGGACTACGACGGCTAGCCGAGTACAGAACCAGAGTACGATACCTATCCAATTGCAGAGAGGTGTAAGACAGGGTGACGTCATATCCCCGAAACTCTTCACCGCTGCATTGGAAGACGTTTTCAAGCTTCTGGACTGGAAAGGATACGGTATCAACATCAATGGCGAGTACTCGGCTGGGCAGCGTTCGGGATGCTACGACACATCTTTTCGTCAGACATACCTCAAAACCTTAAAACGAGATTGTACAACCAGTGCGTGTTGCCAGTGATGACTTACAGAACTGAGACGTGGTCCTTCACAGCTGGCCGTATGAGGAAGCTCAAGGTCGGTCAGCGAGCTATGGAGAGGGTTATGCTCGGAGTTTTTCTGCGTGATAAACTTAGGAATGAGGATATCCGCAGTAGAACTAGAGTGACGGACATAGCCCAACGGATTAGTAAGCTGAAGTGGCAGTGGGCCGGCCATATAGCTCGAAGAACCGACAACCGATGGGGAAGAAAGGTTCTCGAGTGGCAGCCTCGTACCGGCAGGCGAAGTGTAGGGCGTCCCCCCACTAGATGGAGTGACGACCTGGTAAGATATACAGGAAGGCGATGGATGCAGGTGGCTCAGGAACGTGCTTTATGGCATTCCTTGGGGGAGGCCTATGTTCAGCAGTAGACTTATGAAAGGCTGTAATGATGATGATGATGATGATGTTTTTGATGGCATTACTTTTACCTGGATCGAAAAAGATTGCTAAAAGTATGATATTTACTATATCGTTTACAGAAAATAATTGAATAATCATTATAGCACCTATCAACTTTACACAACAAAACATTTAAAAATTTAAACATTCAAAATAACTCTTTTAATTTTTAAGTAGGTTATTATGTAACACACATTTTACCACTTTGGAAGTGTCTCTCGCGCAAACTATTCAGTTTAGAAAAAAATGATATAAGAAATCTAAATATCATTTTTGAAGACCTATCCATAGTTACCCCACACGTATGGGTTTGATAAAAAAATTTTTTTTTGAGTTTCAGTTCTTAGTATGGGGAACCCTCAAAATTTATTGTTTTTATTTTTTCTATTTTTGTGTGAAAATCTTAATGCGGTTCACAGAATACGTCTACTTACCAAGTTTCAACAGTATAGTTCTTATAGTTTCGTAGAAAAATGGCTGTGACATACGGACGGACAGACAGACAGACATGACGAATCTATAAGGGTTCCGTTTTTTGCCATTTGGCTACGGAACCCTAAAAATCAATTGTATCATGAACTATCTCATATGTAATTTCAACTTAAACATATGTTAAATACAGAACTTTTAATACCTAACTTTTTTAAAACTAAATAGCAAAATTAACATTGATAAAAGTTTTAAATGGAATTAAAAATCACACAGTTGCGAAGTTAATTCCTAATTTCTTATTTATTCTTTTCAGCTCAATTTTCACATTCTTTTGGGTGATGTTCGCTAGAATACAACTGCTTCTTTCCCTTTTCTATTAACCTGCCTGTTTTAAGTTTTCAGTCATCTTTTAAAAAAATATAAGTGTGGCCGTTTCCAGTTTTACTGGAAAAGAGGCATTCCATCTTAGTCCTCGCGGGTGACAACGAATCTGCATTTTGATTCTTTATTGAGGATAGATGTAGATATCTATGGATCACAGAAACCATTTACTAACAGGTGGACTGTGTTTGTCTCCCTATCCTATATAATAATAAATTTTGTTCAAAAAATGCAAAACCTAAGAATGATAAAATTCTCGATACAGATTTCACCAGACAATGTATATAAGTATACTTGTAATTGATACTCATATCAGATTGTAAAAATGTGTATATTTTTGAGATATTATCATAATGTCATAATTTTTATATTAGTAGTATAGTTGTAGCACGAATGGGTCGGCTCGACCGGGGAAGGACCACGCTCTCACAGAATATCAGCGTCAAATAGCAGCTTAACACTGCTGTGCTTCGTATAGTGAGTGCAGAGAACCGGAGACCCTTTTTACTGGAAAAGAGGCATTCCATCTTAGTCCTCACAGGTGACAACGCATCTGCACTTTGATTCGCAAACGAGGATAAATGTAGATGTCTATGGGCCACAGCAACCACTTACCATCAGGTGGACTGTGTGCTCGTTTGTCACCCTATCCTATAAAATATAAAAAAAAATGTGTATTTACAGCGTACTTGTTAAAGAAATAGGTTATGCATCTAAAATAAGAATCATTCGTAACTAATAAACGCTTTCTTTTGCTGCAATATTTTTATAATATAATTATAAACGTACTTCATAATATTTGTGGCTGTATTGTACGAGTGTAATAAGTATACGTCTATTAATATAAGTAATGACTTTAAATTAGAAACTACTGCTCCATTAATCGAAACCATCATTTGTCAGCTGGAACCGTCACTCGCTATTGCCAATGTTACAGTAATTAAACCTTACCACTATGTTAATATCATTATGTTATTGAGAGTTAGTATATATGTAGGGAATGTGCAATAGAGTATAGTACAGAGACTAATTTTGTAGTAAGGAATAATAATTAATCCGTTTACACGAATTAATTATTCAACGAGACAAGGATAAACTAGTAACGGAATACGACAAGCGCACCGTTCCACGTCAGAACCAAGACTCCTTTAACGGCGGCCGCTCCGTCCGTTTTATACAAGCAGGACGGGCGGCACCGCAGGTGCAATGCCGCAGGTGTGCGGTACACGTGTCGTCTACAAGAATTCTGTCTAGGTAAACCGACGGCGCCGCACCTGCAACGGTGCAGGTGCCGGCATATATATATATATATATATATTTTAATAGGATAAGGGTGACAAACGAATACATAGTCCACTTGATGATAAGTGGTTGCTGCAGCCCATAGACATCTACATCTATCCTCGTTTGCTAATCAAAATGCAGAATGCAGATGCGTTGTCACCCGTGAGGACTAAGATGGAATGCCTAATTTCAAGTAAAAAGGGCCTCCGGCCACCTGCACTCACCAAGCGAAAAGCAGAGGTAAACCTCTACTTCACGCTGGTATTCTGTGAGGTCGTGGTACCACCCCGGCTCGAGCCGGCCCATCCGTGCGACAGCAAAAGCTGCCGCAAGGCTCTACCACTGTTTAAATATATATATATATATATATATATATATATATATATATATATATATATATATACCTAGTCAGGTCATAAGTTCTGTCACATGTTTAATATTAAATAATTGAATAATAATAATAATCGCTAGACGCGACAGCATGCGGGTCGGCAGCCAAGCGCGGGGGGCTACAAGACCACCTAGTTGCCACCCGCATCCATCACCCCACCAGAGGGCTTGGTGTCGGCTTGGTTCTCGGACTCAGCAAGCGGCATCCGCCGCTGGTGGAACACGTCGCATGCGTTGGACAGAAATGATGAACGCAAACGCATTGCGAGCATATTTTAGGACAAATGGGGAAGAAACTGGAATGTTAGCGTATCGGGCTCGGATGCATCGCTTTTTCGCGGAGCTGGAGCCATCTGTTCATGTATCAGAGCAAAACTTGGCAGACCGAGTTCGGTACATCCTGCGCTCCAACATATTTGGTGACGCCGAACTCGAACGACTACGACGTGAGGCTGTTCCCTCATCGGATGAAAATGCTACAGCTGGTAATGCGATGCCACAAATTGCAGAACAATCTGCACACGTCGATGCCGCCACGGATTTTTCAGTTGTAGTTGATTCAGACGATGATGGAATGGTCACCCAAGAACTAGAGCAGATGAGGAGTAAATTGGAGGAGGCGATTGTGGAAACGCGCAGTACGCCTCTCGAAAATCGACCGTGACTACCGCGCATACCCCTAAGCAAGCGGAATCGGGCTGTCGTGAGGGCTATTAACCCAATAATGGTGACCTATTTGGAAGCCAGCCGGGACCTTTACGAGACGGACTCAATTCTTTTTGGCGCCGCACTGGCAGTTTGCCGTATTATTGGCGCCAAACTTCCCACGGCTGGATGCGCTACTAGACAAAGTAGCGCCATCCCAGCCTGGATAAGAAGGATTGAGGAGCGTATCGCAAAGGCAAGAGTCCTCATCGGCAGACTGATAAGATTCAGGTCGGGCAATAATAGGCCGAGAGTTGTGCGCACCGTCAGGATGGCGTTTGCTGGGACAAATATCAGTTTGTCCCAGCCGGATATAACGCAAAAACTGACGGAGCGCATAGACGACCTGAAGCAGAGAATCGCTGCTTGGGGGAAGCGGATTCGGCGATATACCGAGAGGTCAACACGGTTCAACCAGAATCGTCTCTTCCAGAGTGATCAGAAGAGGCTCTATGAATCATTGGAGCGACCAATGGTACGTAGAACGGACCCAGCACCGAAACAGGCCGACACTGTCGCATTCTGGCGTGGCCTGTGGTCAGAGCCCGTAAACCACAGAGAGGGCCCTTAGACGGAAGTTGTGGCGAGTCAGTGTGCGAATATTACGCCCATGGATCCTGTCATCATAACGCCGGATGACGTAGCTGAGGCGGTCCGTAGGGCCCCGAACTGGAAAAGTCCGGGGCTCGACGGGCTGCATCACTACTGGCTGAAGGGGTTCGTGGTGTGTCACGCTGTGCTCGCTCGACAGTTCCAAGAGGCTCTCAACCAAAAGTCACTCCCGAGCCTCTTCACTACTGGGATCACTCATTTGGTTCCTAAAGACCGGGATTCCACAGACCCGAGCAAGTACCGCCCCATATCGTGTCTACCTACCATATACAAGATACTAACATCCATTTTGAGCGCGAGAATCACTCGACACCTGAACTCAAATCAGGTGATATCGCGCGCTCAAAATGGATGCCGGGGCGGTGGTCGTGGAACCAAGGAACCACTTCTCATTGACGCGGTCATTGGCAAGGTGGTTAAATGCAACCGTCGGAACCTCTCCGCCGCCTGGATAGACTACAAAAAGGCATTCGACTCGTTGCCTCATACATGGCTTGAGAGGATCCTCGAGCTGCACAAGGTTGACTGTACGGTTCGAGACTTCCTCTGGCAGTGTATGGGGCAGTGGAGTACGATCTTTTGTCATCTAGGCCAGCGGATGACGGCTGCGGAGAACCACATAAGGATAAGAAGGGGTATCTTCCAGGGCGATTGTTTGAGTTCAATCTGGTTTTGCCTCTCTCTGAACCCTCTCAGTACCTTACTGGAGGGTTCCGGGAGGGAATTTCAGCTTCGGAAAGGAGGTACAAAAGTGACCCACCTTTTCTATATGGATGATCTCAAGTTATTCGCCTCCAGTCGCTCCCATCTTGTGGAATTGCTAAACATCACTTGTGATTTTAGCGATTTTATTGGAATGGAGCTGGGGACGGATAAGTGTGTGATCCTCCATGTCGAGAGGGGAACGGTTGCTAACTCTGAGGACATGGACTTATCTATGCCCATCAGCATAAGGACCCTTTCCGAAGCTGAAACATACCGATACCTGGGTATGTCACAGAACATCGGTGTCGATGAGGCGGGTATGAAGCAGTCAGTTTGCGATGTGTTTTATGCACGCTTGACAAAAATGCTTAACAGTCTTTTGTCGGGCGTTAATAAGACACACGCTTATAACAGTTGGATCATGCCTGTTCTCATGTACACCTGTGGCATACTCAGGTGGACTCAGACCGAACTGAACGCTCTGGACAGAAAAGTCCGCACTATAATAACGTCCCACAGAATGCATCATCCGAGATCGTCGGTAATGAGGCTGTACTTGCCACGGAAGCATGGTGGGCGCGGCTTTTTAAGCGCGCTTACCCTGCATAATCGCGAAGTGTGCAGCCTCCGTAATTATTTTCTGGCGAGAGCGGATGATCCATTCTAAAGGGACGTTATTTTTTGTGATAAAGGACTTACCCCTCTATCCTTAGCCAACGAGCAATGGCAAGGCCCGGCAGTACAGAGCATTGCCGACCGGGAGACCGTATGGAAGGAGAAGGAGCTCCACGGGAGGTTCTACAAGGCTCTACATGAGCCTTTCGTAGATACAGTTGCCTCCCTCCACTGGCTACGTTTTGGTGACCTCTTCGGGGAAACCGAGGGTTTTGTCTGTGCTATACAGGATCAGGTTATTAAGACCAACAACTATCGGAGATACATCCTAAGGGATGGCACCGTCGACATTTGTCGAGCTTGTCGCCATCCCGGTGAATCACTTAGGCATGTCATCTCCGGTTGTTCGGCGCTTTCTAACTCTGAGTATTTGCATAGGCACAACCTAGTAGCCAGGATTCTACACCAGGACCTCGCTCTGAAATACGGTCTCGTGGATCGGAAACTGCCTTATTATAAGTACATGCCGGAAGCCGTGCTCGAAAATGACCGCGCCAGGCTCTACTGGGACCGGGCCATCATCACAGACAGGACTATTCTTGCGAATAAGCCTGATATTGTGCTGATGGACCGGGCACAGTCAAGGATATTTTTGGTCGACATTACCATTCCGTATGACGAGAACCTCGTGAAAGCCGAAACAGATAGGCGAACAAAATATCTGGACCTGGCTCACGAGGTGACCGACATGTGGGGTGGACTGCCGACCGAAATTATACCTGTAGCCGTTTCTGCGAACGGGTTAATCTCAGTCAGCCTCTCGGGTCATTTGAGGCGACTGGGACTCCGTGACAGACCGCTCCAAGCTCAAATGCAGAAGGCGGTGCTCCTGGATCCCGCCCGCATCGTCCGCCGGTTTCTTTCCCTTTCTCTCTAACCCCTGCCGAGGGCTTCCATCTAGTTAGGTTTTTATTTATTTATGTATTTTTTATGTATTTATTTTATTTTGTTAATATTTATGTATGTTTATCATTTTCATTTACAATTATATATTTATACAGCCCAATCAGATGAGTAAACTATATAGATGCCCCAATAATAATAAAAACTACAACTAGAACAACTGATGCACACCAAATACGATCCACCAAATAAAACTCCTGAGGAAATATTGGACACATTGAAACAAAAGTTAGCTGTCAAGGCTAATCGGCTTAGGAGATATCGTGCATCACCAAAAAGAAAAACAGACAACGCTATCTTTGATCGCAGTGAAAATAAATTTTATAGGCGACTCCGATCGAATCCCAATAATAACTTGAGTAACACTCAGCCTCCTTCCCTAAAGCATATAGAAAACTTATGAAGAGGAATCTGGTGTGAAAGTGTGAGACACCGCAAAGATGTTAGCTGGATTAGTCTGGAAGACGAGCGCCTGGCTAACACCATCCAAATGGAATCTGTGAGCTTTACAGTGGGTGATGTCACAAAATCAGTGAACAAAATGCATAACTGGAAGGCTGCCGGTCCCGATGGTATTCATAACTACTGGATCAAGAAATTCACTACCTTACACGACCCTCTATCAAAGTGCTTCAATTCTTTCCTTCAAAGTCCTGAGACTTTCCCTCCATATCTTTCCACCGGTATTACATATCTGCTGCCAAAGAATGATGATATTGGTAACCCCACAAAGTACCGACCTATTACCTGCCTCTGTACACTTTATAAAACCCTGACATCATGTTGACAGCGAAAATTTATGATCACTTAGACCTACAGTCGATACTAGCTATTGAGCAAAAGGGGTGTATAAAGAAGTCGCAAGGCTGTAAAGAACAACTTATAATAGATTCTGTCGTCACAGAGCAAGCATACCACAAATCTAGAAATATCCACGTGGCGTATATTGACTATCGCAAGGCTTTTGACTCCGTGCCGCACTCCTGGTTGATACAGGTCCTTAATATGTATAAGATCCATCCTAAGGTAGCAGCATTGCTTAAACATATTATGTCGTATTGGCGTACTGAACTTTCTCTTAGTTTAAAGGGTTGTAACATCAAAACGAGCTACATTCACATACGTCGAGGAATTTTTAGGGTGACAGTTTAAGTCCCCTCTGGTTTTGTCTTGCTCTGAATCCGTTATCTGCAATATTAAACAATACAGGTTACGGGTTTCTCATTAAGGGCGGTACTGGGATAGAGTTCAAACTTAACCATCTTTTGTACATGGACAACATAAAGTTGTACGCTGCTAATGCACGTGAACTTAGAGGCTTACTGCAAAGTACTAAGCAGTTCTCGAATGACATTAAAATGTCTTTTGGCCTGGAAAAGTGTAGAACTTTAAGTGTTGATAAGGGAAAGGTCAAAAAGACAGAAGGCTACGACCTTCAGGATGGTAGTATAATTGCGATGGCAAAGATGACAATTACAAATATCTTGGTCTACTCCAAACTCTTCGGATCGACCACGAGGAAATAAAATCTCGGATATGTAAAGAATACTACCGTAGGCTCAAAGAAATTCTCGGAACGGGTCTTAAACAACATCTTCAAGGCAATCAACACTTTCGCAATGTCAACAATAACTTACACCTTCGGAATTGTAAAATGGTCAGACACCGATATCGGGAATATTGAGAGAAATACCCGTGTATTATTGACAAAATATCGGTTCCATCATCCTAAATCCGCTACTGAACGAGTAACTTTGCCAAGAGCTGAAGGGGGAAGAGGTCTCGTTGACCTAAGGCGGCTTTATTCCAAGTTAATAAAAAACTTGCAAAATTACTTTCTCAGCAAAAAGTCGTCTCCCTTACATCAAACAGTTACTTTAGCGGATAATGGCTATACTCCACTGGATCTTCTTCATTCTAAAGAAGCTAAGCCCTTGGTTGCTGATGCCGAATACCTTAAGGCCAAACTTAACCAATGGGCCTCAAAACCACCATGGAAGGTTTGCCCACGAGCTTAGAGGCCCTCACGTTGATATTGCAGCGTCGACCAGTTGGTTGCGCCGCGGGGAACTGTTTGCAGAAACTGAGGGTTTTATGATAGCAATACAGGATCAAGTAATTCCGACAAAGAATTACCTAAAATACATAGCCAAATCAAATGTCGAAGATGACCTATGCAGACGATGCTATCAGAAACCTGAAACGATCCAACATATCACGGGTTCGTGCCAGGCTCTTGCTGCATCAGAATACACTCAGCGTCATAACGATGTCGCCAAAATAATCCATCTAGCACTGGGCCGAAAATATGATCTATTGAAGGATGACAACCCGTACTGGAAATACTCCCCTAGTCCCGTGCTGGAAAATGACAACATTCAACTATATTGGGATTGATCAGTCCTAACAGACCGGTCCATCCCCCATAATCGGCCAGATATTATAGTTCTTATAAAAAGGAGAAACAGGCTTGTCTGTTGGACGTTGGGGTTCCCAACTCGCATAATATTCAGCAATATATAATGGAAAAAAAGACAAAATACCAACCGCTTGCTGAAGAAGTGAGACAAATGTGGCTACAGGATGAAGTAGAAGTCCTTCCCCTCATCATCTCAATTACAGGAATAATACCGCAGCAGCTTAAAGAAAATCTTGCTAAGCTAGACCTACCAATGTCCATTAGGAACAATATTCAAAAAGCTGTTATCCTAAGGACAACTGCCATTGTGAGGAAGCATCTTGCCCTATAAAACACAACCTCTTTGCATCTTGCTAAAAGCCGATCTAAGAGTTGTAAACCCAAAAGGAGAAAAAGAAAGAAAAGAAGAGATAATAATAATAATTGAATAACTGCAACACGGTCTTCTTTAAGCGTCCACTCCATATTTAAAAATGAGTAAAATTCTAAAAAGTATACAGTTTTATTTTCATGAACAATTTGAAATTCGAACTCAATAAACTTTTTTGTGGCCAGCATTCTAAAAGAAAAGTTTTTACTGTGTGACAATACTTATGACCTGACTGTGTGTATATATATATTTCTCTGTCTTTTACAGCTTATTCAAAAATAAATAGCAAACGTAGGTTTAACCAGTGCTTTTTGGAAAACTCAGAATAATAATAAAAATATATTAATATTGTCGCAGATTAAATCTATTCATAGGGTAACTCATAAATAAATTTTAAATTACAGTTATATGAACAAAATAGTTTCATATTAAGTCAGGTTGTAATTTATTTGATGAATAATATTTATCTGAGGACATTGAAGTAATATGTACTTACGTAGTACATAATAGCTCAATGTCTGAGGATTGAAAAATCAGCCCTTAGTGAAATGTTATACTGTCGTTATTTTTCCACAACCTTAACAGAATTTATTTATACGTAGATTATATATATATATATATATATATAATCTATAGATTTAGATGTAGATATCCATTGTATATCATAGGCAAATCAATAGAGAGCGATGTCCTCGCCATTGCTGTATATACGGTATCCTTTCCAGTCCAGTAGCTTGAAAACGTCTTCCAATGCAGCGGTGAAAAATCTCGGGGATATAACGTCACCCTATATTATACCTCACTGAAGTTGGATCGGTTTCGTACTCTGATTCTGTTCTCGGATATCTATCTTAGCTCTACTATACAAATCCTACAGTACTTTGATATACCGACAGTCAACTTGGCACCGCTGAAGAGACTGCAGCACCGCCCAAATTTCGATGGAACAAAAGGCATTTTCGTAGTCCAAATACGCAAGTTATAGTGGCAAATTGTACTCCTCGGTCTTCTGTACAATTTGCCGAAGGGTATATGATCACATATGTGTTCCTAAAGCCTTTTCAGAAACCAGCTTGTTCCGGAGGCTGCAAGTCGTCGAGTCTGCGTGGGAAACCGCCGCCCATAAGTAACTGTTACACCAGGGGGATTGCAGGTGCGTTGCTGACCTTTTATAAAGGAGAGATATTTGATAAATGAGTAAGCTCGTTTATCGTCACAAAGAATTCGTACGAGGAAGTTGGCGATAGAAAATGCAAAGTGATGCAACAACTCTTCGCAGCCCCAGTGAATCGAGCCGGTTATAGAGAACTCTAGTGATCGACGATTCGGGTCGCTCTGAGCTGAATGCAGTTAAGCGGAAGGAACTGGTACTGGTGTTCCCAGCCCAGAGATGAAAACAGTATTCCGTGGGAGTATGGCCGTGATGCAATTTTAAAGGAGCGAGCTAACAATGACTGGGATCTGCCTTCGGGCAGCATATGAGATAAAATAGAAACTGAAGAAGAATCGGAAGTACCACATCAGCGACAGCAATCACGTTGTTAATCAGCAGCAACGTTGATGATACAAAAGATACCGTGAAAAAACGTAGTACTTATGGCATATTATAAATTTTTCTCTCGTAGATTAGTTTGATAATAATATATAATATTTATATGTTAATAAAGTAGCAGAAATAAAATAAAAAAATAGCTTATAAAATTTTATTGCAACTTCTTCAAAAGCTATTTGTTATTTTCTTCGTAAAAGAAAATTCCTTTAATCATAATTTTGTTACTTGGTTTTTCAGTTTTCTTAATATGTAGTATATTCATTTTAACGAAACTAAATACTAGTTACAAAAACTTCATTACACTTCTTACATTGTAACGTTCCCAAGCAACTAGGAACTACTGAGGTTATTTTTGAGTACCACTTCATCTCACTTTATATTTAGAGCTGTTCGTTATTTTGCTGTTTATAAAATTATCTTTGACTTGAATCATTTAAACATCTTACCTACATATAGGTACTCGTAACTGACGTTATATTATACTTTTACGTATTAATTATTATAATTCGAGTTCAGAAGTTGGTACAGCTAACATAAATTTCTTTATTGAGTTTACGGCTTTAGCTACCAATTCCTTGATGATAGGTGATCCAATTTCAGTAATTAATGCCTTCCAGCTGTTGTTCAAAACGTCTAGAACTGGTTTAGCTGTAAATAAAACAAGAATTTTCAAATTCACCGTCGGAATAATGTTTAATTATTGATTGATTTTTATTTATAAATACACCTTAAATGGAGACTTAATTGTTTTTCTTAAATTTCATAATCGAGCATCTCAAGTTAGATCCTAGCCAAATTGTTTAATAAAATTTTAAATTCTGATTATTTGTGGTGTAGATAACATGGCGCGATTTTTTTAAATTTTCGATTAATTTAATTTTTGATTTTCATTATTGTTATTTATTTATAAACTTATTTTAATCCATCATAACATCGTGTGAGAAAATTTCACATTAAATAAAAAGTGATTACAAGCATGTCAAGTTTGAGGGAGTGTAGTCCTTGCATGTTTACTGTATTAGTATAATATAACCAGGTTATAGCTTCTTGTTATTATTGAGTTGTAAATAATATAGTAGTTTAATAATTAGACGACACAATAACATTACTACTTAAAAATATATCCGTATTTAAATAAATAACACATTTTGTATTTCATTTAGTTTGGTAATATAACACACTATGTATCCATACTAACATGCTATTTACTAGTGACTAAGGCTCGTATATAAATAACCGTACCTCAGCTCAACTGTACGCACTTGGGGATACAACAACAATCTTGAAGTTGTGATCTTATTAATAAACATATCTGAAGTTGCAGCTTACATTTACGATATCAGCTGAGTGACGCAATATTTAATAAACAAAACTCGACTCTCAAGTACACAATATAATATATGCAGGAATATTTTTAAAAGAGTAGCCTTAAAAAATTAAGTTCAAATATACAAATAATGATAAACCGTTATCGCAGTTTTTGAAAATACGAGTAAATAAGTCTTCTACTTTTATTTGAAATTATTCCAATGAATGTGATTTGTGGGCAACAACTTACGAATGTGTACTTGCGCAGTAAAATAATGCATTACCAGGCATTTTAAAATTAAAGGATTATATAGATTACGTAAATTTGTAAAAAAAAAACGAAAATCTATTGTAGTGAAATATTCGTGTCTACGTGTAAAGGGAATACTGTTTACGTGCATAAAAATAACGTTATACACAATTATCCTAATTAGCTATTACTAAAACCAACATAACAAATTATTGTAATTAAGACGATAATTAAGGCGATAAAAATAACAAACATATTATGTTTACCTCTTGTTTCGTCTCCATCGAAGAGGTTTTCAAGCTTGATATAAACTCTGTTGACAAGGTCATAGGAATAGTCATAGCCGGTGATTTTCCAATGTTTTTGACCGTTGTTTCCATCGACTATCTTATATTTCAACGTGGCAACGATCTTAGCTTTATCTGTAAAATTATGCGATTAAAAATTATTAATATAACTGTATTTAATCTTTTCTATATACCTATGTTAAAAAAGCAATTAATTTGCTGTCGAAAGTGCTCAGAAAGAAATTCCGAAAACGTTCTACAGCTTGCTTGCTTTTGGAAAAAGCACTTAAGCAACATGTTAAATTTATGATGAACAAATCGTCATTAGCATCATTACAAGTTATCAAAGTCCACTGCTGAACATAAACCTCTCATAGATTGCCTCGTATAGAGGTTATTTGCCATCGTTGCTGCACTTGGCAGGCTGGTTGGCAACAGTGGTTTTTCTGGTCCCATTCGTGCTACAACTAATATAGCTGCACCATGGCTCTACCATATAAAAAATGCATCTTACTAGCAATTTCTACATCATTATCGTCATCTGCACGTCTACTGTTTAACATAGGTCTCCCCGTTAGATTGATTTCTAGTGAGGATATTTGCTATAGTTTTCAAGTTTGGCAGGCGGGTTGGTTACCGCAGTTCATTATTATTTTGAGTTGGCATCAGGAAGGAACTACTTCCATCTCCTGTTTCATTTCCCTCAACATCTTTTAGGACACCAGTGCCTATAATACATTTAATTTTTTAAAGTAATAACTTTTATAGGTTTTTATTTAATTTAGTGTTTTATCAGGGTTAATATTGGTATCATATATTTTATATAAAATATTTTCAATATACCTGTCTTAATTTCAAACTCGCCATCTCCTTCAGCTGGGATGACATAAAGATTGCCTGCTAACTTATAAAGACCAGTGACTAATAAGGGACAGTCAATCTCAATAGAAATAGTCGATTTTTCAATGTCTCTCCTAGAAAAAGAAACATAAGTTAATAAGATACTATATTGTAAAAACCCGTATGGTGTATCTAACACATAGTTTTCTTTTTTGTAAAAGGAACCCAGCAATATGATTGAATTATAGATATTATGTAAAATAAATTTATATATTAGTATAAAAAATAAAGTAAGAAATAAATGAGTCCAAACAAGTAACATTTACATTATAATAAAATTTATTTTTTTATAAATTAATCTCATCTTATTTAGTTTTATATAATTATATCTAATCTTTTAAATTTATCAATATAATTTATTAAAATTAATTTATTTATTATTAATTAATTTAATAAAATTATAATTAATAAATCAATTCAATATAACTTAATTCGATTGTTTAACATTACAATTACTTGAATAAAATTAATCTATAGTTTAATTAGTAATTTTAATTAGTAAAGAACGCCGAAAAATATGCAAATAAGTATTATGTTAAAGAAGTTTTTATATATAAAAACTTTAAAAAAATTTAAATAAAATTTAATATTTTTTTTAAAGTTTTATATAATGAATTTCCGCAAAGTAACGCCTGATTCTATTAATTATAAGTTTTTATATGTTATGTAAAGAAATTTACAGTTGAAAATAATTTGCATAGGAAAATATTTACTAATTTTGTTAATTGTTTCGGAATTTTTGGAAAATTGTAGACATTAAAGTAACTTACTTAACATTTATAACCTGGCACTTACTAGTGCCAACTAATTTCAAGTCTCTGAAAGTAAGTTTTAATTCACCCTGATCAGCGTTAATTTCCTTAAAAGTTAGTGAGTCGCCAGGGGGAACACCCAGCTCAGGAATACCTTTTCCTAGGTATGGAATTGCATTTTGAGTACTGACTATAAGACATTCGGTGTCATCGCCTTTGCAAGGTTTAATAAAAGGAGCTGCAAATAAACATAAAACAGATAAGCCAGTCTTAAATAGAAATGTGTACGTACGTACGTGAACCCAACGCTGATTAAAATGGAAAATACTGTTAATAGATTAATTTCGATTAAGTAATTAAATTTAAACATAGGTACTGTATATTTTTTACAGTTGATATTTTATGTATGACTAAAACAACTATTTTAATTGAAAATGGTGACGAATGAAATTAGTAACTTTTATTTCGGCTACGACGATTATGTACTTAGAATTACTTTCGCAAGTAATCTACAAATAAAATTAGTACTAAGAATTAACTATAAAAATAATATTATAAATAATATTTACAAGTACGGGTCCGATGAAATGTTTAAATGCGATAAAGTACGCTGTTCGGTGCATTATCTAAGATTCAAGTATATTAACAAATGCGGACCCCAAAATACGAAAAGCTTGTATTTTCAAATCTTGAATTTGTTTGAAATCGAACTCAGGACTTTGACAACTTTGCCTCTTCACCACTATGAGTTACTACTGTTAATAAGTGAACTTACCCAGTGCTCCACTGGACTCCGGTAGTACATAAGCTAAGAAAACAAGACTCAGATAATGCATTTTTAACATTTATCGATTGTATTTTTTTTCGAAAACATATGTTTATGTTTCTGATGATAATCGAACACTGAAGTTATTTGCGTAAGATCGTTGGATTTTATACTTATTTTTATATATATATTAATATTTACACATGAGATCAAAATGTGGCAAAGGATGTTTTTATTTAACGAAACCAGATTCTAAACATTCCAATTAAAAAAAACGAATATCAAATTAGAAGAGCCCTCCCAGATGAGAATCGTGTATTGATGCCCCAAAATAATAATAATAAACTCTCCGTATAAGTTTAGCCAGCAAGGCGACTTCTTCGATATTAATATTGTGCTATACCTACCGAAATGAATAATTAAGAGGATCATAAATCACACATCAGTTCAAATAAAAATAGAGTTTTGCGATTCTTCGTATGACTAAGAAAACGAAAGGAAAACTACCGCGAAACGCTAAATTACGCAGTTATGTGTGAAGAAAACTATTCAAAATTACTTGTAATAACTGTGACTAAAATGTATGTAGGAGTAGCAAATGTACTACTGATGATTTTCTATGGTGTCACAGTCAAAACTTGCAACATATTACAAACTAACAAACCTGCAGGCTCATTTTCTTTCTGAAGTCTAACATTAAACAACAACTGTGGCTAGTAAAATATTTGTTGATTAATAATTTATTATAAACATTCGAAAAATATAATTATTATTTAAATAATTATGTTTAAACTTTCTTATTCATTTACTGAATCCATAGACCTACATAGGACACCGGCGCTCCGGAGAGGAGTCACCATACGCAAGCGTTCCTCTGTGACAAATGTTAAGTCCACGCGGTCGTATAATGCGTACACAATAAATCTAGTATCAGCCACACTAGACACTTTTACTATGAATTTAGTTGCACAGTTGAATTTAAGTCCTACAAAAATGCGGAATATGTTCAGTGTTTTGCTGCCAAAAGATATAGCCACGTCAAACTTACAAAAAGATGGCGTTACCTTTCAAATGTAAGTAATTTCTAATGACAATAGTACCTACTATCACATGAGTAAAGAAACCGTACCGTACAGAGGCAAAGTTTCATACATTCACATGAGTAAATAATCTGTACAGAGGCAACGCTTCTAAGGAGCTGTCAAAATGTTTACCTATTTTGGTAGGGTTGGCACAGGAGGATGAAATTATATAAACAAAACGTTTATCATTATTTTAATAGATACATAGGACATAATATTTTTCTTATAATTACGCGAAAACTACACATTGTATAAAATAACTTTCATGGATTTTATCGCGTTTAAATATACTTTTTGAGGATGTTTATTGAATTTATATAGGATAAACAAAACGATCTATTAAAACCCGCGTAAAAGAACACATAGCTGACGTGAAATATCAACGCTCCGGGAACTGCAGTTTGTGATCATATCCTAGACGGTCCGCAATATGACATTAGATTTGTAGACCACAAATTCTCTCGAAAGAACATCGATTCCTGCCAAGGATGATACGTGAGATTAACGTGAAATTACAAAAATCATTTCAATAGATAGGGAGGCTAGGTCCTACCACCTGCTTGGGATCCTGTTATTAATAAAATTAAAACTAAACCCAAGCATACGACTGCAAGACTTCAAGGCACATTAACTTCATTCAGCGTAGATAAGATCAAAACTAATAATTATAAAGCTGAAGGTACTCCGGGTTAACTTTGACATCGGTACGTCAATCACTTCAGTCCTCCGTAACCGTGGGTGCTGGAAAGTACCCGAAACGTCGGAAATTTAAAGATAAGTAAAAAATAAGTAATTTGATAATTATTATTACACCTGAGTTTGAGCACTGGTCGAGCCAGTACTACAGTAGTTTACTTAACCCTTTCGCTGTCCCGTGCACTACATATAGGTCACTGCTATTGTCTTACTATTGTGTCTGAAAACCGGACAGTGAAAGTGTTAAAGCAGTTTATCTCTGTACGCGACGAGTCACCAGTGCTCACGCACACACGCTCCTCAAACTTATTGTAGTGTACCTATCACAGTGCGTTTGTACGAAGCTTTGCCTCTCTACGGTACGGTTTCTTTACTCATGTGATACAACAACCGCGCTATGATAATTACACTACTACAAGCTTGATGCGCGTGTTTGCGTGAGCACTAGCGGCTCGTCACGTACAGAGAGAAACTGCTTTAAACCTCGGTTGTGTAAAGAATAATAAGTGTAAAATTTTATTTTTTAAAGAGTTATTCCTGTCACATGAAATATAAAAAAGTGTTATTATGGTTACTGTTTGTATGAATAATAATAGAACAAATTAAAATATAGTACATTTTTTAAATTATCCTAAAGACTCCACTAGGTAAGTAGTAACTTTACTATAATTTATTATTTTTAATGTGGTAGATAGATATTTCACCTATAAGTGACCTACCTACACATAAGTGATTGAAAATTTATTTTACAATGTTTATAATTGAATAATTATGTTTATAAATTAAATACGTCATGTTTTATTTAATATTTCTATGTTTTTTATTTTTATTATTTCAGGCGGTAAGAGTGGTTAAAAGCTGTCGGATGAGAAGATCTCCTTTCAAAACTTTTTTTTATAAAAAGAGACAATAATATAGACTCTGTAAGGACAGCTAAAAAAAAGCTATCTAACTGCAGAGAGATGTAAGACTGGGGGACGTTATATACCCGAAACTCTTCACTGCTGCATTGGAAGACGTTTTCAAGCGTCTGGACTAGAAAGGATACGGTATTAACATCAATAGCGAGTACATCACTCACCTTCGATTTGCTGACGATATATTCCTTATGGAAGAATTGTTGGAGGACCTAAGCACTATGCTCAATGGCCTCAATAGTGTTTCCCAAGAGATAGGTCTTAAGATGAACATGGACAAAACAAAGATCATGTTTAATGTCCATGTCCCACCTATGCCGGTAGTTGTTGGGAGCACTAAGCTCCAAGATGTTGACAAGTATGTTTACCTGGGACAAATAGTCCGACTAGGTAAGTCCAACTTCGACCAAGAGGTCAAGCGATGGGTTCAACTCGGCTGGACAGCGTTCGGGAGATTACAAAACATCTTCTGACCGGGTATACTTCAAAACTTGAAAACAATATTATGTGAACCAGTACGTGTTGCCAGTGATGATTTATGGATCTGAAAGATGGTCCTTCACCGTTGGCCATATGATGAAGCTCAAGGTTGGTCAGCGAGCTATAGAAAGGACTATGCTCTTTTTGTTGTTTTATACATAACTTTGTACCGTTACATAATTTTGGCGAATTGAGATTTCGTAATAATATGACTGGTGATCCCGTTTTTACCCGACTGCCAAGGAAGGGTTATGTTTTTCGCGCGTATCTTGTATGTTTGTAAATTTCTATATTACCTCGTATCTTCCAAACGTTTGGATGGATTTCGACAGTTAAGGTATAGTTATATTCTTCTTAAAAATCCAAGTGTACTTAGATAGTTGTTTCAAAAAAATAAACGAAATGGCGGATTTGTGGTGCGAAATAGTAATACGTTAATAAACACAAAATTACATAAACCTATCGAGTAGGGTATAAAAATAAAGTAAATAAAAAGTGGAATACAAAAATATATATAAGACATAAGTTTTAAATTTAATTAGTAAATAACATGGTTTAAAAAGATTTTCATTGCGTAAAAATGGGCCATGTTTGTGTCGGACCTTGTGCTATCATATGAAATTTAGTTCATAAGTGTGTCGGGACCATAGACTTATAAGGCTTAGAACCGCAGCAGACGCACGCAAAGTAAAGCCATTTCATATTAGCCTTTTAAGGCTATAAACGACTTTCAACGCGTCATGGCTTCAACCACAAATTATAAAATTAGTGGTTATTACTCGAGTCCGGTGCTGTGAAAAAATAAATGAAAAATGACGTACTGTGCTGTGAAATGGTGTCACAACTCATCACATAATCATGAAAAAACAATCTCATTTCACGGGTTAGTACTGCCATCAAAACAAAATATTAAATCTTAAATTTGAGAGACGCCAATGTAATGAAAATGTTGCTAGGCATAGTAAAATATTTACCCCATTTTTCTTATCATTATAATTATATGCTGCCAATATGGAACTGTTTTGTTGTATTTTTATTTGGCAAATAAAAATAACTACAATATTCGCAAAGAAGTAGGTATTATTATTAGGCTTCCCACTTGCCACAAGAAAAGTGTTGATTTTATTTTGTTTGATGATGTGCAGATTTTTTACCTTTTTATGGCATGTGTTTTAGGATAAATAACATACATAGTAACATATATGATTGCTTTTTTTAATTATAATTCTGATTTACATATCTTTAACATTTTCTAAAAAGACGATACGTTTTGCCACTAGCCAACAGTGATGATATGATATTATATTAAGTTAAAGATAATAGTTAACGTTTAGCCAAAATAGCATAAAAATGTCTATTTTGTTTTAATGAAGTGAAGTTAATAATAACATGAATGTTATTACCAATTTAAATGTATTCGTTTTTAGATTTCCGTCCGAACCGACTGTTGCTCGATGGATTGAAAAATTAGATTTAATCGCAAAGAAAATTATTGATAGCTAACTAAACACACTAAGATATTTAAATAAAACTAGTTTTAGGGATTTTATCGCGTATATTAACTTATTTTATATTCCCGATGTTTCCACCATTTTTGACCACGAATGCTGTAAAGTACTCGAACCGTCGGGAATATAAAATAAGTTAAAATACGCGATACAATCTATAAAACTAGTTTTATTTAAATATGTAGTGTTCGCGTAAAAATAAGAAATCATTACACTAAGATATGCTCGATAGATACATCTCGATGAAAAAGAAAAGTACATGACTAAAGGTGGTTTATGTAAATTATGTCATGATACTACACCAACAAAGCCTCTAACCGGTGAATATGTCTACGGAGTTCCAATCCAGATTAGAGTGTCTGGTGTGGGGAGGTCTGCAGGTATCGCTGATGACAATGTAGAAGTTGTCTGCTCGCAGCGGATAGATATTTTCATCAACGTACGCGAAAATTGTGCGCCAAGCCAAGCACAATATCGGTTTGTATCTAAAGTTCTAGTATATGTTCCATGATAATAAAACATTTCTTTCTTATATGTATGTCAATAAATATTTTTTTTTTTAAAAACGGAAATTCTATTCACACAGAACGAAAGTGAAAAACTTACTAAAATTTTATGAACTACTTAAACAATGTCCAGTGTCATCTATAGGTAACACCCCTATAAAATAAATAGTTGGCTTATTTTTATAATTCCATTTAGTCTACACTAAATGTATTTACTTATAGAAAGTATTATTTTTTTGATAAACATAGGCATGGGAATTAAAGAGTTCAATTAAATATAGCACGTAGATTATTAAAGAAGCAAGAATCGAGATCAGTGTATGCTTTTATTTTGATTAACGCAGGTAAAGCCGCAGGCCACAACCACAATAAGTAATGAATAACTAATTTAAAAATATCTGAAAGCTAAAATTATTATCTGACAACTATTCACTTGTTAAGTGTAAGTGGTGTTGGATCGAAAAAACTGGAAGAAATGGACGTAGACATTTGCCTTCTCCATTTCTTCCACTGCTTTATATATGACAGCCTTGAGCCATATACATTAATATATTATTTGGGCAAACGTCATTACAGGCCGCTTATGAACACATTCATTGTGTGGTTGCTTCAACTTTAAACTGAATTTTGAAAGACACTATCACTCACAGTCTAATTACTCTATGATCGAGACACTAAAATGTCTAAAATTAGATAAATAATTTAAAAAATCAAAAACCCGACTGCAAAAAAGATAACTTTAAAGTAATGCACTAAAACGACAGAAACAAGATTGAGAATAGAAAACAAAATTAATATAAACTGTAAACAAAGTAAACCCTACTTTGGTTTAACAGACTATATTATGACCTAAAAGCCTAAATTAAATACCCGCATTAAGTTTAGTAGCAGGCGGGACCCCATTGCAAATTATAAACCGAAAGAAAATTAATAGGTTCCGCTTGCTACTAAACTTTACAAATTACCAATTACAGTTGCCTCTTTCCACGTGGTGGGAAAGTAACTAAGGTTGAAGCAGGTGTTATAGATAATAGCTAAAAGGGTTAACACCTGCTCAGAAAAGTGTTTAAGGGCTTGGTTGGAGATGCCATCCGCGCCCGGAGCCTTTTTGGGCTTCAGTCCTTTGATAAAGGATGAGATCTCTACATTGGACACAGTAATAGGGTCAGAGGCTGTGGGGGGTGAGTTCGGGCGGCGGACCTTATCTTCCACTGTCTGGATGTAGGAGGGGTCGGTGGGTTGAGAGCTAGGAAAGCATTGTGCGGCAATGCTGTCTGCAAAACACTCAGCCTTTTCCTCGTCCTCGAAGGCAATAGTACCGTCGGGACGGGAGAGAGGGGGAGTGTGGGTGATAACGTCTATGCGGAGGGCACTTGCCATCTGATAGTACGCTGTATGAGAGGGAGATATATTCTCCATGAGATTACTCTTTTCGAGGTCTCGAAGTTCGGTGAGGCGTGAACGGACTTCTTGTTAAAGACGATTGGCCGTATGCCTATAGTCGGGGGTGAGATAGAGTGATGCTCTCCGTAAAGCAGCTCTCTTGGTTTTTAATAGGTTGCTAATATGTAGGGAAGACCATTATTATTAGCAACCGAAACGACCCTTTCATTCTCCTTAAGTGAGGATTTTATAAGGAAGTGGAGAGAGAATCGACCGCGGTGTCGATTATTTCGGGACTGTCGAAGTCCGACGAGAGGGAGATGGGGGAGTCCTGGGAGTCGATAGCTTTTACTAAGGACTCCTTGCAGCCTTTCCAGTTGGTAAAGGTTTTCATGGGAGGTGGCTGATGGCCAAGAATGAGAAAGACCGGGCGGTGGTCGGATCCTAGATCGTCAAGAGTTTCAATTGCCCTGAGGTTGAAGGGAAACTCCTTTAACTAGCACAAAGTCTTGCACGTCAGGAGGTCAATGTAGTTAGAATAGTGAGTGACACCAAGGGGACTGTGGACGGTAAGGTCAAGAGACTCCGTGATATCAAGCAGTTTCTTGCCACTCTAAGAAGTAGAAAGGCAGGTTCATTCAGTATGCTTGGAGTTAAAATCTCCATACATAATGACTGAGTTGCCTAATGTAAGCATAGCCTCAAAATCATTTTTGAGGGAGAGGGTTCCACTGGGCATGTAGCAGGAGGCTGTGGTACGATGGAGTGATGTCTAGTCATGGCTAGTTTGCATACCGTGGCTTCCATGTTGGTAAGCTAAGGAGTAGGGATGTGGGAGCAATGAAGTCTCTTCTTGTAGTAAGTGGCAGTACCACCGCCTTTGCGGTCAGTTCTGTCGTTACGAAGAAGAGAATACTTTTGGATGAAAAGGCCTTTGAAGTCCTTAGTTTTGAGATTGGTTTCCTGGAGGAGGAGGAGTTTGGCTCATCAAAGAACTGAAGCCCAATAAGCTCAGGGCGCGTATGGCATCTCCAACCAAGCCCTTAAACAGTTTCCTGAGCAGATGTTAACCCTTTTATCTATTATCTTCAACGCCTGCTTCAACCTTAGTTACTTTCCCACCAAGTGGAAAGAGGCAACTGTCATTGGTATCCCCAAGCCAGGAAAGCTTCAAAACCCCTCCAGTCATCGTCCCGTCAGCCTCCTCAAGGCCATGGGCAAACTCTTCGAACGAGTCATCCTGACTCGCATAAGGCTCCATCTGTTTCCCACAGACGGCGACCCTCTTGTCATCCCCCACCAATTTGGTTTCCGAGTGTAACATTCTTGTTCCCAACAAGTTCACCGTATTGTGGAATATATCCTTAGCAATTTCTATCCTCGTCGTCATTTTTCGACATGGCAAAGTCATTCGATAGAGTCTGGCAAGAAGGCCTTAAATATAAACTCTATAAAATAGGTCTCCCTGATCATCTTGTTCGTCTCGTAGCTTCTTACCCGAAGGCGCGTACCTTTCATTTTAGACACGAAGGCCCTATCAAATCAGGTGTCCCTTAGGGCTCAGTGCTTGCTCCTCTGCTGTATATCCTGTTCCACAACGACATTACCATCCCGTCCAATGGTGTTCAGCTCTCCCTCTTTGTAGGCGACACTGCCCTCTACTGTAAAGTTATCTCATTACCTTTTACACGGAACAAGATCCAAAATTCAGTTAATGAATTAGGAGCTTGGTTCCAAAAATGGTGTATCGATGTGAACCCGGAGAAGAGCTCCGCGTTCACTTCGGTCATAAACGACGCCGCCTCACTACCATTCCGCCAATCGATATGCGAGGGACCCCTGTCCCCTGGCATACGACCGCCAAATATTTAGGTGTCACCATTGACACGAGGCTCACCTTCGGGCTCCATGTCAAAAGAGTAACCCGCAACGCACGTTTCTATTTGAGTAGGCTCAACAATATGCTGGGCCGACACAGTAAAATGTCCCTCCGTAACAATCCAACCCTTTATAAGGTCTGCATACGACCAGTTATGACTTACGCGGGCTCCATATTTGCTCACGCTAATCCCAAAATCATTAACGAACTCCAAATAGTTCAAAACCTCTTCTGTCGTGTGGCTACGAACGCACCCTGGTACGTCCGTAACGCCGACCTTCATCGAGACTTAGAGCTCTTCACAGTCCAGCAATTTCAAAAATCACTCGCTGAGAACTTCTTCAAAGCCTCAGAGTCTCACTCTTATCATTTCATTCGTGAGGCAGTTTCCTATGCAGCACCACTCCCCTCTTGCTATTGAGTCCAAAGACCGAAAAACCCTCTCACGGACTTCACAAACAAGATTTCGGCTGACCTAAACCACCTCCTGGAGGCTTAGGACGAATTTTCTCCCCGCTCTTAATTTGCCTTAGTTAGGCTCCCCTCTCAGCGGCTGCTCGCCGCCTACGCTCCCTTTTCCCTAAAGAGGGTCGCTTCTGATTCAGCAGAAAGGCCACAAAAGCCAATGCTAGTCTCACAGTTGGTGTTAAAGGCATTTAGGTCAGGTTAATCGCAGTAAGTCCCACATAAAGTCCCATATAACCACGACAGCCGACTGTCAAGAAATGCTTGGAGCATTCACCACCACCCTTCCTCGCTTTCCGGACGGTAGCCGTTTTCATTGCATCTGGACGCAAAAAAAAGCGCGCGACCCAGTCCTCAGCTGAGCGTCGGTGCGTCCACATACATTATTTTGAATTTAGATATGACCTTACATAATATGGCTTAATCATTCCTAAAACATATTATTATATCATATTATATCAAACTATTAATTAAAAATTTACAATGAATTGACTAAATCAAATCAAGAAGTCGCAGCGGTACTTAAGAAATATTTCACTGATATTCCTATCTTGACAACAAAGTCATTGAATACTTCTCCAACTGTCGCCGAGTCATTACTCAAACAGAATGTTAATATCTGTTTAAAAGAATTGAGATTATAAAAAGTACTACCGCAAGATATTATAAAATACTTCTAAACCATTGATGTAAAGAAAAACGCAGATTTGTGGGGGATTTCCGTTACAGTTATTGCGTCTGTAGAAATGGTAATTGAGTATAGTACAGAGACTAATTTTGTAGTTAGGAATAATAATTAATACGTTTACACGAATTAATTATCCAACGAGTCGAGGATAAACTAGTAACGGAATACGATAAGCATACCGTTCCACGTCAGAGCAAAGACTGGCCTAACGGCGGCCGCGCCGTCCGTTTTATACAAGCAAAACGAGCGCCACTGCAGGTGCAATGGTGTAGGTGTGCGGAACACGTGTTATTTACAAGAATTCTGTCTAACTGCACCGACGGCTACCGCGCCGCACGTGCAATGGTGCTGGTCCCGTCACGGCCATACTGACATGCGTGCGTCCTCGCACGCGCTCCATCACAATTTTAGTTATCTGTAGAAAAAAAAACATCGTTCGACTATCTTGACATAACAGCGTCTGATCCGGTCTATATTGACCCTTCAGACTTGGATGACAATCAGTTTTGTTCCGGCAGTAAGCCCCCACAAAACTTTAATGAACTTTATGCGAGATCGGAATGATTAGTCTGTAGTTTTTCTATTTTCTCTTTTTTTTTTCAAGTACTGTTTTCGCTAGTCCGGAATCACTATTCCCTATAGCCATATCATTGGACCGGCACAAAGCCCTGCAATGATAGTAAGAACTAGTTTTTTTTTCTTACTCTCTTTTTTTTTTTTCAAGTACTATTTGCTAGTCCGGAATCACTATTCCCTGTAGCTATATCATTGGACCGGCAAACGCCCTGCAATGATAGTAAGAACCACTTTTTTTTCTTACTCTCTTTTTACAACAGGTACCAGGAACAAGTACAGACCAACCATACCGCAAACATGTACCTGTCACAATCACACAAAAGTGTATCGTGAGGGACGTAGTGACATGATAACACCTAAGTATGTAAACCAACAGCAACAAGACACATCCCAGTGCAGCACAGACCAGCCTTCCTGCAACTCCATGTTCCTTTCCTGCACAAGAATAATTACTTCGCTAGAGTGTTGCAACGTCTCTAGTATTTTCTAGATGCACAGATACGGCTACCTCTGACTGTCGCACGTCCTCGTGCAGTTGACAGTGAACAGCATACGGTCTATCAGTTATCACCACCTGCTAACAGATATTAACTCGTTGTTAAATATTACAACGGTCGACCATCCCAGACTTAATTTAAGTCATGAACGCGCCGATATGGCTACCTTCAGGCAAACGCACTCCAGCTTTTCGTTCTGCTGCGTTCGTGCCACAATCGCACCAGCGATTCGTCGCGCCGTCGCCGTACTAGCTCTAGCGAATCGTTGCACTGCTTTGTAAAATTAAAAGAAATCGAGATAAATGTATTGCGAACCATGGAATTCAGAGCTTCCAAAATTCATCACATATTCTCTTATGAAACGGCAACTGTATGACATTTGAAAACATTGCAGAAAACGAAAACTATGTGTAGAGACAGATAACACAACATATTTCAAAGGGAAGGAGGCAACTGCGCAAAATCTACGAAAGCCGACCAAGCCTCAGACGTCCATTTACAGCGCCAAAGCACCATTTGTTCGGCGGCCGCTTTAATTGCCCTGCCGTAAGATCAGCCGATAAGTTACCGTCTGTAGCGGTGTAGGCTCAATCTTACCAGCGCTTGGCCGTACCTGACCATTTTCGATTAGCCGTCACAACATCTTCCTCATTGATCATTGTTGTAGAGACTTCTACGAATCCCTCGACATCAAACCCCAATCTTGTCGATGACACAATATTCGGAGCAAACTGCAACACTGATCAACACATTAGAACACAAAAATGTCACTTATTATTTTCAATTCATAGCGTGTTAAAGTTAATCCTTTATTTTGGTACATCCCTTAAACGTTTTGAACTTCAAAATATAGCAAATGATAATCATGTTTCGCGTGAACTATCAAATTGCAACATAATTTGAATAAGTTAATTAGAAAGCCTCCAACTTCTTTCGACATTTGTTAACATATTTAGGTACATCAAGAAATAATGAAAATACTTGCGGGGTACTTTTAATACAACTCGAACAAATTAAAAAAAATTGGCTAAAATAATTTCACTTTATCTTTTCTCTACACTTTAATGATACGAAAATATCGTAAGTAGCATAGCAAATTTCATTACGGTATTTAACATAAAAACAGATTCATCAATGCGGAATGCATTACAATCTTCCACAAATGTAATAATCCTTATAGTATTCGAAGATTAAATGTGGGCAAAAATGGGGACTTTATCCTACTTCTGATTTACAAAGGGTAATAGAGTATAGTACAGAGACTAATTTTGTAGGTAGGAATAATAATTAATTCGTTTACACGAATTAATTATCCAACGAGTCGAGGATAGAATAGAATAGAATAGAATCATTTTTATTCAATATACATTACATGTGTAATTGTTATTGAAAGTCATTTTTTACTTTACCACTGGTTCGAAAAAAAACCCTCTGTCCTGGGAAGAACCAGCAAGAAACCCAGCGGGACAATTTTTTTTAAATAAATTTTACAATATAAATGATTACGAACTATTTACAAAATTTATTTTAGAAACTGCTTGGAAGCGACCACCTCATTCCCAGGGGTTATTATCAACCATGTATTCATTTATACTATAATAACCCTTTTTATACAGTTTCAGCTTAATAAAACATTTAAACTTGGTAATAGAGAGAACCTGTACACTTTCCGGGACCTTGTTGTAATAGCGTATACATTGCCCCAAGAATGAATTACTGACTCTGTGGAGTCGAGAAACTGGCATCACTAGCTTGTGTTTGTTCCTAGTGTTTACAGAATGTATATCACTTTTTTTACTAAAACTATCTTTGTTTTTGTGAACATACATTAAATTTTCGTAAATATACTGAGAGGCCAAAGTTAATATATTAATTTCTTTAAATTTATCTCTAAGAGACTCTCTCGGTTTTAGATTGTAAATAGCTCTAATGGCTCTCTTCTGTAAAACAAAAATAGTTTCTGAATCAGCCGCATTTCCCCATAGCAAGATCCCATAAGACATTATGCTATGGAAATAACTAAAATAAACTAATCTAGCTGTCTCGACACTAGTGAGACCTCTAATCTTTTTTACAGCATAGGCTGCAGAACTTAGTCTGCTTGCTAATTTGGATATATGGGGGCCCCACTGAAGCTTTGCGTCAAGAGTGATGCCAAGAAAAACAGTAGATACAACAGGGCTCAATTCCTCCCCATTTAAAAACACATTGGTATTCAGATTTTTAACATTCGTTGTTGTAAATTTAACACAATTAGTTTTATTTCCGTTCAAATGCAGATTATTAACGTTAAACCAATGCACTAATTTTGATATAGCATTATTCACTTCGTCACATTTAAATGATTGACGTTTAAGTTTAAAAATCAAGGAAGTATCATCAGCAAATAATACTATATCATGACTATCCCCTACAAGGTGAGGTAAGTCATTAATATACACCAGAAACAGGAATGGGCCGAGAATCGAGCCCTGAGGAACACCCATTAGTACAGGTGACCCGGAAGAACTTTTACCATTGATAATAACCTTCTGCTTTCTATTACTTAAATATGAAATAATAAGTTTAAGCGCTGTGTTCTTGACACCATAGTACTGTAGCTTCCTGATTAATGTCTCATGGTGAACACAGTCGAAGGCCTTGGAAAGGTCACAAAATATACCCAAAGCATCCTCTGAATTCTCCCATGCACAAAAAATATGTTTAATAAGCTCAACTCCAGCGTCAGTTGTCGAGCGACCCCTTGTAAAACCGAATTGATTTTTATGTAGCAATTTATTAATATTAAAAAAACTTAACATCTGATCTAAAATAATTTTTTCAAAAATTTTACTTAAAGTTGGTAGTACAGAAATTGGTCTAAAATTGGCGGGGTCTATTGTACTACCAGATTTAAATATAGGTATGACTTTACTATGTTTCATTAAATCAGGAAACACACCAGATTCGACGCTTATATTAAATATAGTGGCTAGATAAGGTGCTAATATATCTATTATAGATAAAATAACTTTAACGGAAATCCCCCATAAATCTGCCGTTTTCTTAACATCAATAGATAAACTAGTAACGGAATACGATAAGCGTACCGTTCCACGTCAGAGCCAAGACTGGCCTAACGGCGGCCGCGCCGTCCGTTTTATACAAGCAAAACGAGCACCACTGCAGGTGCAATGGTGCAGGTGTGCGTAACACGTGTTATTTACAAGAATTCTGTCTAACTGCACCGACGGCTACCGCACCGCACGTGCAATGGTGCTGGTCCCATCACGTCCATAATAGATTTAATTGCACCTCATCTTGCTATTATTTTTAATACTTGTATCGATTCTGGTGTGTTTCCTGATTTAATGAAGTATAGTATAGTAATAACTTTATTTAAATCTGGTAGTTTATTGGACCCCGCTAAATTTAGACTTTTTCTGTAGTACCAACTCTTAGTAAAATTTTTGAAATAATAATTTTGGATCAATTGTTAATTTTTTTTAATACAAATAAATTACGTCGTAAAACCCATTTGGTTTTACAAAGGGTCGCTCGACGTCTGACACCGGTGTTGAGCTTACGAAACATATTTTTAATGGCTGGGTGAATTCACAAAATGCCTTAGGTATTTTCAGTGATATTTCCAAGGCTTTCGATTGTGTTTATGATGAGACATTAATCAGAAATCTTATTAGACTTATTACTGCATATTTAAGTAACAGAACTCAAAAAGTCGTGATCAATGGTGAAGGTTCATCCGCATCGGTAGTATCAATGGACGTTCCTCAGTGCTCGATTCTTGGCCCATTCCTGTTTTTAATCTATATTAATGACTTACCTTATCTTATAGGGGACAATCACAATATAGTATTATTTGCTGTATTTTCAGCTTTAATTTTCAAACTCAAACAGCGGTCAATTAATTATGACGATATAATAATGCTCTATCGAAATTAGTACATTGGTTTAACGCCAACAATATGCTCTTAAACGGCAATAAGACAATGTGTATTAAATTTACAATACCTAATGTAAAACATTCAAATACCAATGTGTAGTTAAATGCGGAGGAGTTGATTCCTGTGGATACCACTGTTTTACTTGAAATTACTATTGACGCGAAACTTTAATGGGGCACCATATACGAGTATATATGAATTAGCAAGCAGACTAAGTTCTGCAGCATATGCTGTAAGAAATATTAGAAGTCTCACATATGTTAAGACAGCCAGATTAGTGTATTTTAGTTACTTTCATAGCGTAATGTATTATGGAATTTTGCTATGGGGTAATGTGACTGATATTGAAGCTATATTTGTTTTGCAAAAGAGAGCCGTACGGGCGATTTATAATCTAAATTGTAAAGAGTCCCTCAGAAAAAAAATTAAAGAAATAAAAATATTAACTTTGGCATCACAACATATTTATGAAAATGTAATGTAGGCACATAAAAACATAAATAGCGTTAATAAGAATAAGGATGTGCATACTTTAAACACTATGAACAAACATAAGCTTGTGATGCCAGTTACTAGACTCCACAGAATCAGTAATTCATTTATGGTGCAATGTTTACGCTTTTACAACAAAATCCCAGAACATATTCAAAGTTTGTCAATAAACAAGTCTAAAAGTTTTATTAAAGGAAAACTCTACAAAAAGGGTTATTATAATTTAAAGGAATACATGAATGAAAATAACCCCTGGGAATAAGGTGATCGCCACCATGCTGGTTCTATGAAAATCATTTAAAAATTGTATAAACTAAATTATTGTTAAGTGAATTATGTTTAAAAAAAACGTCCCGATGGGTTTCTTGCTGGTTCTTCCCAGGACAGAGATATTTTCCGAACCAGTGGTAAATAAAAAATGACTTTCAATAAGTATTATGTAATAATCAATATAAAAAAAAAATTCTATTCTATTCTATTCTTTTAATCCTTCAATAAAACACAACAAAATATAACACTTTATTTACATACATACTTATGTGCCCATAATGCGAATTTAATTTTATAATATTACTAGCTGGCCAGGCAAACTTTGTTCTGCCCTTTCCAACGACCATTTCTATAAAAATCCTAAAATTCGCAATAAAAAAATTTTGAGGGTCATTTATCGGGATAAAAACTATCCTATCTCTCAAGTTGGACCAAAATGCACACAGTGTGCAAAATTTCATTGAAATCAGTTCAGTAGTTTAGGAGTGCATCGCGGACAAACAACGTGACACGTAATTTTTATATATAAAGATATTGCATCTTGACCTGTGTCCTATAATATTACATTATACCTTTATCTATGTCCTATCTTATCGCTTATCTATTGCATTATGATAAGACATAAAAGGAAAACAAAGGTATAAAATCTTAACATTATTTTTAGAAAATAATTTCTAAATCTAAAATATGTAATATAAACTTCATTATTAAAATACTTAGTAAACATTAAGTCACGTGGTCTATCCCCCGCTAGTTTCACCGCGCTGCCCGCACGGCCCCCTTCGATGCTAACTACTAATATCTTATTTTGAAATAGATTCGTATCGAAATATGAGAATATTGTGTTTTAACGAAACTACATTTTTTATTAGTTTTAACATGCAACATATTAAACATGCCTTTGTTCAATGTTAAACGGATATTTAAAAGGATTTTTTGACCTCGACATTTTTTAAAATGTTTGACATTGTTTCTGGAGTTTCTATGATAATTGTTCATATTTATGTCCATAACAATCAACAATAGAAACTTGTCTTTCCCATTGGATACCATGTAACCACCATAATTACAAAAATTTTCGTAGCGGATATTCTTATACCGCCAATATACAGCTACATACTCGTAATAGAAACTCAAGTTGGAGAATGAATCCAAATTTAATTGTTAAATAAACTTTCTGTAAACTAGAATATTATTTTGTATACATTCGTACATTGCATATAGACAGACATGCAGCCCCTAAACGATTGTGTGTGTGAGCCGTAGCAGAACTGATCTTATATCTCAGCATTAGACGTTCATCGAGGGTAAGAATTTTGTGTATTGATATGTAAACTGTAATAGAAAATGACTTTTTATAGGAAGAGTACAAAAATCCAGGAGCACGGAAAGAGAGTCTGTGGAACAAAGATAATGCTCTCAGAAGGATTTGCCTTAATCGTCACGCTTGGCGGGTTTGAGTATGTTCACGCTCCACGATACCTTACCCTACTTACCGTAAACCTTAGACACTGATCCTGGTAGATGAAAATTGTACAGAGGGAATCAATTGGTCACAATGGCATAGACAAAACACACATACATACCAACCTTCATAATCCAAACGTATAGGAGTAGAACAAGACCTGGCCTTGTGTAATATCTACATTATTCTAGTACTAGTCTAAAACAGATTCAAAAATAATAAAAGAATGACATTTACTTGTAATAAAAGATAAGATCACAACCAAAAAATGTTTTGGATTACGAAGCAAAAAATATATTTGCATTTGAACCTTGGTAAATTTTCGGTGTACAAAAGCAAAACGTGATGTTTTTACACAGTAGGTAAATGGAATTTTTCAGAATATTACGTAATAATTAAACATTTAAAGCCGAAAAGTTAGAGCATCACATAATAAATCCAGTCATGTTGATATAGCATGTAATGCTGTATGTCACAGACAAATTTTCTAAATCTATTGAACGTACTAATAATTTCAAAGACTGTGAATAACCCTCACATTCGGAAATTATATAGTATACATTACCCCACAAAGGAATTGCTGACTCTTTGGAGTCAAGTAACTGATATAACTAGCTTGTGCTTGTTTCTAGTGTTTATGGAATGTACGTCACTATTTTTGTTTTTAAGTATATTTTCGTAAATATACCGAAATTCCAAAGTAAATATAATTATTTCTTAAAAAATTTCTCTAAGAGACTCTTTTGGACCTATAGGTCATAAATTACGTTTATGGCTCTCTTCTGCAATATGTTACTACTGTTCTTTTAAAATGTTACTTGTGGTAGAATAAGTAGCAGGTTTGTTCAGAAACAGAAACAGAAGCATAAACAGAAACTTTTTTATTCAATATATACTATAAATAATACTTATTGAAAATAACTCCTGTGTTTAATTTACCACTGGTTCGGAATAAAAACCTATGCCCTGGGAAGAACAAGCAAGAAACCCAGCGGGACTTTTTTTAAATAACAGCTTACAATCATAATATATGCTAAACAACTAACAACACAAAATAAATTAGAAATAGCTTGGTAACGATTACCTTATTCCCATGTGTTATTATCATCCATAAATTCCTTAATATTATTAATAACCCTACTTTTCATATGAAACTTTGTCAAATTTTGTATATTTTCTGGAATTTAATTGTAAAATCGTGTACACTGACTCAAGAATGAATTACTGACTCGGTGGAGTCGACTAAGTTCACAATGACAATCCCAAACTCTTAGCCGTTTTAAACGATTGTTGTTAACTAATATAATTTTGTATGTAGTAAAATCACACGCGTGTGAGTTAAGTAATACAATTAGTAAAATTTCGATACGATGTTCGATAAATGGCGCTATAACCGCCCCATTAATTAAAAAATTCTGGCAACTAGAAAAAAATATTAAAAACATGGAACTTCTGATGCTGTGACTACTAATATTATAAAATCCTAGATCTAGTCAAGCTGAAAAACTTGGAAATAGGAGATACTGAATATCCCAATTTTTTTTTTGGTCTGTATAGGTATATAATGCGTTATTATTTTATACCAAAATACATTTTAACAATTCCAGCGCCCTCGATATTTCGCATCAAAATGCCTGAGAGCGACAGTGTCGACAGCCTCTTGCGTGCTGTCAAGAGCGTACTTTAGGGGAAGAATCCCTCGCTTTATAAATTGCCCCGCTATCTAAATCTAAGAGATAAGTGCGTTTGAACTTTCCAATTTCGCTACACATCAATAACAGTGACAACTTAAGTCGGGAGTAACAAATCAAAAATCTAAATGTATCGGACCTAAAGACAAAAAATATTCGTGCCGCAAAAATATCTCTTTTGCTAAATTATTACCCAAACATAGATATATTTTTAGAAAATTGCAATTACTTTGTGAAATTTACATAGACATTGAAATATAAAATTATTTATATAAATCGAGTTTCAATTTTGCATTCTTTTTCTGTTTTAGCTTAATTAAACTCTTATAAATATATTTAATTGTAATAATATAATAATTTATTTCAGACACACATATAGTCCATAATTATGTTAGTAATTAGCTTAACCTACGTTAGTCTTAAATTATTACACACACCTTTTTAATTTCTATTATTTTTATTTTCGACACCCCATGACACCAGGCACATGCATATAAGGCATTTAAGCCGTACCGTGGTAGCTCAGGGACAAAGCGCTCTCCGTAAATTTCACAGTACGCGAGCAACCCGGGTTTGATCCCCACTCGCACCAATGAAATTGGTAACTGCAATTTTAAGTGCTGATTTACCACGTGCTCGGCGGTGAAGGAAAACGTGCATGTCTGAGAAATAAGGTAAAAAAAATATTCGAAAACGTGAAGTCCGCCTACACGCATTGGAGCAGCACTGCGGACATTTCCTTGCCGTAAACCCCTCTCGGAAATGAGAAACGGCATGTACCCAGCAGTGCGACGTATATAGGTTAGGTATTACTTTATTTTAAAAATATTTAAATAAATATAAGAATTGCTATGTAGTGATGACCTAAGAATATCTACTACCTGGATCACAGACACATCCCGTACACGAGGTTCAACACCCATGGTCCGGGTCGTTTTTAGTTTTTCGTTTATGATTCAGTACCAACAGTACCAACAGTTGGTACATTCCAACAGTAGTTAAAGCAAGGTTCGTATCCCCCTTTTGGGGGACCCTTGAATAAGATTTAGCCCTCCCCCCCCTAGCTCGAGGAGCCTTACTCCAAACGCAGGGGTCGCGGTGTCTCGGGACTGTGTAGTTGCCGCCGGCAGAATTCCTACACCCGATGAAGCTGTAAAGGCCGCAGGGCCCTGTGCATACATTTTTAGAAAAAAAAATACACCTTTATTTTTTATTGAGGATAAATATAGATGTCTATGGGTCACAGCAACCACTTACCATCAGGTGGACTGTGTGCTCGTTTGTCACCCTATCCTATAAAAAAAATCGGTTTAACCGTGCTAGGATCACGCTCTCACAGAACACTAGCGTAAAATTTCAGTTTAATGCTGCTGTGTTTCGAATGGTGCGCAAAGAGAACCGGAGACCCTTTTTATTGGAAACAAGGCATTCCATCTTAGTCCTCAGGGGTGACAAACGTATTTTAATTCTTAAATGAGTATAAATATATCTTATTCTATATAATTAAAAATTAAAAATTTTGTACAGCCGACTTCAATATAATTTATTAAAATAACTCAACAACTTTTGCTCTGACCTTGATCTAATACATATGGGACCACACAAGAAGTACAAGCTTTCAAATAAAAAAAAGAATCATCGAAATCGGTTCACCCAGTAAAACGTTATGAGGTAACACACAAAAAAACATACAGTCGAATTGAGTACCGTCTCCTTTTTGGAAGTCGGCAAAAAATACACCTTTATCAAGTAGTGGCGGTGTAATAATATCCAATACCCCATATCATCCCGTGGGTATCGTAAGAGGCGACAGTGGGAAACAAATCAGGAGATGAGCAGTAGCGTCTTCCTAATAACGATTTAAATAAAAAAAAAACTGCGGTTGCCACCCCGCTTGCCAAGCGTAACAACTATGGTAAATATCCCCCTTATGAGGTAATCTATGGGTGAGGCCTATGTACAGCAGTGGAATCAAATAGGCTGTAACAGTAAAATCACACGTAAAGTTATTTTAGACGCTTATAAAAATGTATAATATGTAGAAGTCAAAAAAAAATATGTTTACTACTTCATAAAATAAATAAACCAAACCACAACGGCATTTTCTTAAGAACTTGCTAAAGTTTTCTATGCCACTTTATATATCAAACATAAAATAATATGTTGGACATTAATATCCTTCTGAATTTTGTATTATTTTCATTGATTTTGTACCACGTTGAAGGATATTCAATCAAATTAAGTTGAAACATTGTGTACGTTATGTAAGTTGTTCAAATTTTTGACGTAAACATCCAAACATACCTGTGCTAAATTAGAGCTTGTAACATTATAGAAAATAGAGCTTGCAATATTAAAGAAGAAATTTTTATATGTGAATAACAGACGATAATGTCGATTCATTAAAATTGATGAGGTTTTATTTAAAGTAGTTGACATAATTCATGTTAAACTTCGACAAAACATAGAGCGGGCGTTGGAATTTGAGTGCGGACTCTGGCAATGAAAATGTTCTTCATTCCAATAATGGCGTTGCCTCGGCCCCGTGATGAATTATGAAACCGTGCCTCGACGAACTGCGTCCGTTCTAAAATTGCTCACAGTAATGTTAGTATGAAAATTTATTCTGTGCTTGCTACGGTAATAATGTTATTGTAAATTTTGTGCTATATTAAAAATTGATGGAGTCCGTAATTAAAAGTGTTTAAATTTAAGGGTCCTACATCAAAGGCCCTCTCCATAGCTCGCTGAGCGACCTTGAGCTTCCTCATCCAGCAAGCAGTGAATGACCACGTCTAGGCACGATAGGGAACTGCTATGTCATCACTGGCAACACGCACTGGGTGTACAGTCTCGTTTTCAAGTTTTGAGGTATACCTGACGAGAAGATGTGCCGTAATTTCCCGAACGCTGCCCAACCGAGTTGAATCCGTCGATTGACCTCTCGGTCGAAGCTGGACATACCTAGTCGGACCATTTGTCCCAGGTAAACATACTCGTCAACAACTTCGAGCTTAGTGTTCCCAACAACTACCGGCATAGGCGTGACATGGACATTAAACATGATCTTTGTTTTGTCCATGTTCATCTTAAGATCTATCCGTTGGGAAACACTATTGAGGTCATTGAGCATAGTCCTTAAGTCCGCAGTAAAACCAGAGTGACCGACATAGCCCAACGGATTAGTAAGCTGAAGTGACAATGGGCCGGCCATATAGCTCGAAGAACCGACAACCGATGGGGAAGAAAGGGTCTCGAGTGGCAGCCTCGTACCGGCAGGCGAAGTGTAGGGCGTCCCCCCACAAGATGGAGTGACGACCTGGTAAGATATGCAGGAAGTCGATGGATGCAGGTGGCTCAGGACCGTGCTTTGTGGCATTCTTTGGGGGAGGCCTATGTTCAGCAGTGGACTTGTGAAGGGCTGTAATGACGATGATGATGACATCAAAGGCGGCCACTTCGAATTGTTGTGAATTGTTTTCAATTTATCACTAAGACTTGGATAAAGATGTACATAAATTAAATTTTTATTAAAATGTTTTTCTGAGAATAGATGTGCATTTTATTTATCTAAAAATAGATGTAAATATAATAATTTATACATGCATTGCATGTTATTTTAAAAATATTATTACATATTTTAAATATAGCAAATCAAAAATAATACTTACTAAATAATTTGTTACTGTGGGTAATGTATGGGAATTCCAATTATCAACATATTATGTTTATAATATGTTTTATTTTTAGTTATAATTTAAAGTTTCAATGATAAAAGTCTTTAGGTATACATTCAACCCTAAAGTCATGTTTGAATTCTCCTTTGGATGAATCGTTATCGATGATAGAATTCGAAGTTATCCTACAAATCTACCGCAGAGATTAAGCATAATAGTTCAGTCATTAGTTAATGAATGTAATCAATTAGTAGCAAACGATGTTAATAGACTGAAGCCATTGTCATTACATTTAAATTCCTCAATGATGCGCAACGATCTACTATTACACTATTTAAACCTTCCTTATATATTTATTAGTAGTTCCATGAAAATTGCCGTAAAGTAAGGGACTATTCTAAAATTATGTCGTATATTAATTGAATGTTAAATATTTATGATAATATATAAGATACTTGATTACAAGTCACAAGGTATTCAACAAATATGACGGTATAAGTCAGCTGATTGGGATGATATGCGACACTTTTTTGCCTCTTATCCTTGGCGGGAGGTCTGTTTCTCTTCTGCGAATCTGTCGACCTGCGCGGTTGCAATAACGAATGTTTTGCGTCAAGTTATGGAGTATTTTATTCCCTTCTCTAACGCTCCCACCGTTAGCAAAGCTCGCCCATGGTTTAACGCTGAATGTACCCAAGCTGAAAAGCGCAAGCATTTAGAGTACATATCCTGGGTTGACGCTCGAAAACACAAAGCTCCGGATATTAGCTCCAATAAGAGAGCTTTCAACCAGACCGCTAAGTCTTACAAAAAAGCATTACGGAAAGCTACTCTCGATCGTATTAAATATATTGCCGCAAAACTCTTTGCCAGACCATCTAGCACTAGATCTTTTTGGTCTCTCACCAAAGCGGTCGGGACAAACTTCTGTTGGCCTACACTACCTCCGCTAGTAAAACCGGATGGCACACTGGCGCATACGGCTAAAGAGAAAGCGGACCTGGTCGCGTCTCTCTTTGCCTTCAATTCACGTCTGGACAATGGCAACAACGTTCCACCTACATTAGTCGGCATTTCATATAACTAATAATGAGGTTCTCAAAACCTTGCAGTGTCTGGACGTGAATAAAGCTAGTGGACCAGATGGTATACCAGCTATAGTTCTAAAGGCTTATCCACCTGAGTTGTCTTGTTCCGCCTCTCATTTAAGACTGGAATACAATTTAATTTTTTCATCAAAATTAAATGAACCGCTCACGAGGCGTGCGCTTTTGGATTTTCCAAACTATTTTTAATTCCTAGTATATAATTTATATCAATTTCGTAAAAAAAATGGATATACTAAATTTGGATTTTAGTGTATGCAACTTAATTCCTCAACTTTGCCGAGTTTACTTTATCAAAAGAATGCTACTTCACAACTGTTCACTGTAATTGTAATTGCATTTAATGTCTTCTCCGGCTGATACTTCTTATCTCTCTTACCCGGGCTACAAATTGGAACACTCCTTTTTTGCCTCAGGCTGGAGTTTGCGTGTATGGCAGAGATGACATCTGTTCTCCACGACTCGGCAGTCTTGAAGGTTCGAACCTGTCCATCCTTTGGCTACGCGTAGACAGCGACGACCATCCACGCGTCTACGGGTGCTCCTATAAGTCCGATAGCGGTAATGCCGAAACAAACCGGCTCATCGACCACGTCCAAATGACTACAGATACCTTGCTACAGCAGATCCCATCCACAGAGATCGTAATCCTTGGCGATTTTAACGCTCAACACGCCGAATAGCTCGGTTCACGTTTAACCGATCATGCGAGGAGATCTGTTCATGATTTTGCCTTGGCATATGGTCTGACACAACTGGTTACTTCGCCTACGCGGATCGCAGATGTGGAGGATCATGAACCTTCCCTGTTGGTCTTTCTGCTGACCTCTCATCCGAACAGATATCAGGTAACTGTCGACGCCCCTCTAGGCTCCTCGGACCATTATCTAGTCCGGAGTGTGGTGCCACTCACACTGAAATCGCGGTTGCTTTCTGCAGGCTGCCGCTGTGTTGGGCACTATAGGTCGGCCGATTGGGATAGAATGCGGTCTTTTCTTGCACCCTACCCTTGGGCGCGGGTTTGCTTCTCGCCGAACGATCACAACGTGGTTGCTAATTCTGTTGCTGATGTGGTACTTCAGAAAATGGAACTTTTTATTCCTTTCTCTGTGGTGCCCATCGAAAGGAGATCTCAGCCATGGTTTAGTCGTTCTTGTATTATACCATCACGCTACTAGCAGTAGTGCTACCGGGCCTGGGCTGACACAACACCATCCCGAGATGTAAACACAAGCGCCTTAAAAAGAAACATAATTCCGCCTCCAGGTCCTTCAAAAGAGTCATTGCCAAGGCAAGGCACATAGGCAGAATTGGTGAGAAACTAGTTCGCCTTTTTCGGAAACCCGTGCATTCTGGACTCTCGCCAAGGCTGTCCAAGGGAATTTCTGTAAGCCATCACTACCATCTCTGCACAGGCAGGACGACTCACTGGCCCATGACGCAAAAGACAAAGCCGGCCTTTTAGGCTTCCTGTCCAATGGATCTTTTGTCAGCCATATCTTCCAGGTCTGCACAGGAAAGACGACTCACTGCCGCAAAGGTGAAAGCCAACCTGCTAGGGTCTTTCTGTGCGACCAACTCGGCTCTCGATGACGGGGAGAATATACCGCTGACCATTCCGCGGTGTAAGTGCTCTATTCCGGATGTCCTGTTTACACAGCGCTCGGTTCACAAAGCACTTCTCTCCATGAACATCCACAAGTCGAGTGGGGCTGACGGAATCTCCTCAATTGTGCTGAGTGTGCTCCGGAGTTAGCACCGATTCTAACGCGTTTTCTCCAGTATTCCTACTCCCTAGGAATAATCCCGAAATCATGGAAGACGGCTTAAGTCCACCCGATCCCTAAAAAAGGCAACTGCTCAGACCCATCTAACTACAGGCATATCGCCATTACCTCCTTGTTCCCCAATATAATGGAATCCATTATAAACTGCCAGCTCATGCGGTACATTGAGGATCACAAGCTGATTAGTAACCACCAACACGTTACCATACGTACTAATTTTCGTAGGGGTCGATCAGCTGGTGATCTTCTAGTTTACCTGACTCATATGTGGGCGGAGGCAGTAGAATTCAAGGGCGAGGCATTGGTCGTTAGTTTTGACATTGTGAAGGCCTTCGATCGGGTTTGGCACAAAGCACTTCTTTCGAAGTTCCCTTCCTATGGGCTTCCCGGGAAATTTTGTAATTAGATCACCAGCTTTCTTGCAGATCGGAGCATCAAGGTCGTTGTAGACGGTGCATGCTCCGAGTAGAATGCTGCACGTGTTTCACATGGCTGCGTGCTATCACCAATGCTGTTTTTTCTGCATATCAGTGGTATTGTGCTGAGCGGAAACATTCATTGCTATGCGGATGACAGCACTGGCAATGCTTTATACACCGGCCCAAGCCAATGTTTCTCGGGAATACGTCGTCGAGTACCGGAATAAATTTGTGTCTGAAGTCGAGTCTTTGCTGAATAAAGTCTCGGATTTAGGGGAGACTAAATCTAGTCCAGTTTAATCCTCAAGTTTGCGCGTTTACCGCTTAAAAGTATCCCTTTGTTGTATCTCCTCAGTTTCAAGGCACTCCCCTTGTTGCCTTAGCCATTATCGGAATCTTCGGCGTCGGTATATCGAATGCCGTGCAGTATCGTGGTCACTTGGAAGAGAAAGTCAAATTGGCCTCTAAAAAGCTTGGCGTACTCAGTAGAGCGGGACAGTATTTCATGCCGGCACACCGCTTGCAATTTTACAAGGCGCAGGTTCGGCCTCAAATGCAATACTGTAGCTGGCTCTGAATTTCTGGGCTGGCGCTCCCCAGAGCCAACTCCTTCCACTTGACCGCTTCCAGCGCAAAGAGGCTCGAATCGTCGACGACCGAGTCAATTTCGATCGGCTCGACTCACTGGCGCTACGAAGGGATGTTGCAGCCTTTTACATTTTCTTTCGCATTTACCACGGGAAGTGCTCTGAAAAATTTTTCGGATTAATACTAGCCGTCAAATTTCACGAACGCACATTGCGGCAAAACTACCGATACCATCCACATCATCTGGATGCTTGGCGGTCCACCACTGTACTTTTCACTAGGAGTTTTCTTTCGCGTACGACCTCTTTGTGGAATAATTTAACGCCCGCGAATTTTCCAGACTGATATGACTTAGTGCTTCAAGAAAAGAGTTTACTTCTTTTTAAAATGCCGGTAACGAACTTGCACTTCCCCTGGTGTTGCAGTTGTTCATGGGCGGCGGTAGTCATTTACCATCAGGTGAGACGTTTGCCCCTGTTTGCTATCCCCTATAAAATCTAATTCGCTATAAAAAAAATATGTTACATAGATATTGTTCCAAGGGTGTCGTGAATAACGTCCAAGGGGGTCAGCAGCGTCAAAGTTGCGAGACGCCTAGTATTGCGATCACCAATTTGCCTGACAAACGTGTTGATTATCAAAAAATTCTTCATACCGTGGGAGAGACTCACGATCAGTAGGTGTACTTTTACGGGCCGATGATAAAAAGGCATAAAAATTTTTAAATTATATATTTTACATTGTTACATGACCGTTTTATTCATTTCTGTCTCTCTCTCTCTCCCCCTCTATTTATCTCTCTCGCTCTCTCTTTTTCTTTCTCCCTCTCTCTTCTTTATCCTTATTTACTATTATTAGGCCATTACGAGTATATACAACCAGCGGTTCACATAGTTACGTATTAGTAACCATTTACGCCGTAGAGTCATGCTGCAGCTATATTAGTAGTATAGTTGTAGCACGAATGGGTTGAATCGACCGGGTAATGACCACGCTCTCACAAAATACCAGCATAAAATAGCAACTTAAGACTGATGTGATTCGCGCGATGAGTGTAGAGAACCGGAGACTCTTCTTACTGGAAAAGGGGCATTCCATTTAGACCTCACGGGTGACAACGCATCTGCATTTTGATTCTTTATTGAGGAGAAATGTAATGATTATGAGTCACAGCAAGTACTTACCATCAGGTGGACCGTGTGCAAAAAAACATTTAAACATTGATCATTACGAAATTTCCACATTGATTAGGTTGTCGAGATTCTATTAATCAAATTTGAAAATAAGAACCGAAGACATAATATTTATTCTTTTCCACAACACAAAACAGTATAAAAATTATATGTAGAAAGGGTAATTGAGTATAGTACAGAGACTAATTTTGTAGTTAGGAATAATAATTAATTCGTTTACACGAATTAATTATCCAACGAGTCGAGGATAAACTAGTAACGGAATACGACAAGCGTACCGTTCCACGTCAGAGCCAAGACTGCCTTAACGGCGGCCGCTCCGTCCATTTTATACAAGTAGGACGGGTGCCACCGCAGGTGTGCGGAACACGTGTTATTTACAAGAATTCTGCCTAACTGCACCGACGGCTACCGCAACGCACGTGCAATGGTGCTGGTCCCGTCACGGCCATACTGACATGCGTGCGTCCTCGCACGCGCTCCATCACAATTTTAGTTATCTGTAGACAAAAAAACATCGTTCGACTATTCTGACATAACAGCGTCTGGTCCGGTCTATATTGACCCTTCAGACTTGGGTGACAATTAGTTTTGATCCGGCAGTAAGCCCTACAAAACTTAAATCAACTTTATGCTAGATCGGAATGATAAGTCTGTAGCTTTTCTATTTTCTCTTTTTTTTCAAGTACTGTTTTCGCTAGTCCGGAATCACTATTCCCTATAGCCATATCATTGGACCGGCACAAAGCCCTGCAATGATAGTAAGAACTATTTTTTTTCTTACTCTTTTTTTTTTCAAGTACTATTTGCTAGTCCGGAATCACTATTCCCTGTAGCTATATCATTGGACCGGCAAACGCCCTACAATGATAGTAAGAACCACTTTTTTTCTTACTCCCTCTTTTTTTTTCAATTCAATATAGAACAGTTACAGACCAACCATACCGCAAACATGTCCCTCTCACAATCACACAAAAGTGTATCGTGAGGGACGTAGTGATATGATAACACCTAAGTATGTAAACCAACAGCAACACAGCACATTCCAGTGCAGCACAGACCAGCCTCCCTGGAACTTCATGTTCCTTTCCTGCTCCAGGATAATTATTTCGCTAGAGTGTTGCAACGTCTCTAGTATTATCTAGATGCAGACACGGCTACCTCTGACTGTCGCACGTCCTCGTGCGGTTGACAGTGCACAGCATACGGTCTATCAGTTATCACCACCTGCTAACATACTCGTATATTAACTCTTATTAAATATTACAACGTTCGACCATCCCAGACTTCATTTAAGTCTGGAACGGCGCCGATATGGCTACCTCCAGGCAAACGCACTCCAGCTTTTCGTTCTGCTGCGTTCGTTCCACATTCGCGCCAGCGAGCCGTCACGCCGTACTAGCGCTAGCAAATCGTCGCACTGCATTGCAAAATTGAAAGAAATCGAGATAAACGCATTGCGGAACCATGGAATTCAGAGCTTCTAAAATTCATCACATATTCTCTTAAGAACGGCAACTGTATGACATTTGAAAATATTGCAAAAAAAAAACAGAAACTATGTGTAGAGGCAAATACCACAACATATTTCAAAGGGAAGGAGGCAACTGCGCAAAATCTACGAAAGTCGACCTCAGACGTCCATTTACAGCGCCAAAGCACCATTTGTTCGGCGGCCGCTTGAATTGCCCTGCCGTAAGATCAGCCGATAAGTTACTGACTGTAGCGGTGTAGCTCAATCTTACCAGCGCTCGGCCGTACCTGACCATGTTCGATTAGCCGTCATAACATCTTCCTCATTGATCATTGTTGTAGAGACTTCTACGAATCCCTCGACATCAAACCCCAATCTTGTCGACGACACAATATTCGGAGCAAACTACAACACTGATCAACATATTAGAACACAAAAATGTCACTTATTATTTTCAATTCATAGCGTGTTAAAGTAAATCCTTTATTCTGGTACATCCCTTAAACGTTTTGAACTTCAAAATATAGCAAATGATAATCATGTTTCGCGTGAACTATCAAATTACAACATAACTTGAATAAGTTAATTAGAAAGCCTCCAACTTCTTTCGTCATTTGTTAACATATTTAGATACATCAAGAAATAATGAAAATACTTGCGGGGTACTTTTAATACAAATCGAACAAATTAAAAAAAATTGGCTTAAATAATTTCACTTTATCTTTTCTCTACACTTTAATGATACGAAAATATCGTCAGTAGCATAGCAAATTCCATTACGGTATTTAACATAAAAACAGATTCATCAATGCGCAATGCATTACAGTCTTCCACAAATGTAATAATCCTCATACTATTCGAAGATTAAATGTGGGCAAAAATGGGGACTTTATCCCACTTCTGATGTAGAAAGGGTAATTGAGTATAGTACAGAGACTAATTTTGTAGTTAGGAATAATAATTAATTCGTTTACACGAATTAATTATCCAACGAGTCGAGGATAAACTAGTAACGGAATACGACAAGCGTACCGTTCCACGTCAGAGCCAAGACTGCCTTAACGGCGGCCGCTCCGTCCATTTTATACAAGTAGGACGGGTGCCACCGCAGGTGCATGGCGCAGGTGTGCGGAACACGTGTTATTTACAAGAATTCTGCCTAACTGCACCGACGGCTACCGCAACGCACGTGCAATGGTGCTGGTCCCGTCATATACAAAAAAATCTCATAATAATCATTAATATCTCATAATAAATGTTAATATTACTGCAGCATTGCTGCGGTAGGTCACCAACTCTGCATAAGCTTACAGCCACATTATCGCAGCACTGTTATGATGACATTCATACATATCTATTTATATTTTAACACTGGTTTAAAATATAAGAAAAAAATTCTTCTATCAAACAGAATAAAAGTAAAAAATAAGATAAAACGGATCTATATAAAAGTACTTACACAGAATGTTACAATTTTTAGGAACGTTAAAACTTATTTTTTGCACATTAACCGTAGTGATACTATTTGAAACGTACAAATACTAAAATTAATTATTTGTGATACCTGCCTTTAATTTTCTGCCGACTTCCAAAAAGGAGTACTCAATTCGAGTGTATGTTTTTTTTTATGTGTGTTACCTCATAATTTTGTAATGGGCGAACCGATTTCGATGATTCTTTTTTTATATGAAAGTTAATAGTTCTTGTGTGGTCCCATATGAATTTGATCAAGGTCAGACCAATGGTTATTGAGTTATTCTTAAATAACCTATATTGAAGTCGCTTATATTGAAGTCGGCTGTACAAAATTTTTAATTTTAAATTATACCTAATAAAGAGAACTCATGTCATTATGAAACGTGAGTACCATACCACAAATATTCTCTCTAGCTCTGTAGTGTATGAAACAGAAACAGAAACAGAAACTTTTTTATTCAATATAGATTATAAATAATGCTTATTGAAAGTCACTCTTTTGTATAATTACCACTGGTTCGAAAAAAAAAAACCTCTGTCCTGGACCAGCAAGAATATATTATATAATATATTGATTATTATATTAATATATTGAATATATCATATGATAAGAATATATTATATATTATATATTAATAATATTTCATTTACTACTTATTTATTGCTGAGTTTAATGCAATTCTTTTTTTGTGTTTATTCATTGCTCAGTTTAAAGCACAAAAACGCTAAAGTATAGCAATGCAAATTGTTTCTATAATCTAGAAAATATCATTAAGTCAAAGTAATGATCCCGAACGAAGAAGAAAGGAAATCGCGGAGGATAAATATAAAGATAACAAACACAAACCCCCTTTACATTTGAAGGGGCTTGGAGATGCTCGTTAACGCCGCAAGACAAGCTCTTGCGTTTAATATCATCTTTATATATTCAATAGATATAGATAGAAGTAGAGAAATATACTTTGGAAGAGCTTTACGCGTTATGATTGGCAGTATAATCTTCCTGATAACAACAATCACTCAAGAGAAATCTAGGGATGGGCTCATGTTCATCAGTGGACTTTTGACAGCTGTAAGGATGAAAATTATTGATTTATGATAAAGATGGGTGGTGTTATGTGTTATTATTTTCTATTTAGCTATACCCACATAATAAGAAGAAACCCTTTTCTCACATAGCTTAAGGTAATTTAGAAGGTTTTAATAAACGTGTCGTACCTAAAAATAAATTTTATTATTTATAAATTATTACTCTTATATTACATAACATTAAAAAAAACTATATAAAAACTATAATAAAAAAAACTAAAACTAATAACTTAAATTATTATACAGTCCTACTCCCCGTGGTATCATGCTGCTGAGTTTCCCCGCTGAAGTCTATACTTAATCCTTGAGCAAGAAAAGTACCAGCCCTCTTAATACCAGCATCGATGACCAGTCGTGGATAGAGTTAACATTAACAACATAAACATTAACAGTGGTAGAGCCACACGGCAGCTTTTGCTGTCGCACGGATGGGCCGGCTCGAACCGGGGTGGTACCACGACCTCACAGAATACCAGCGTGAAGTAGAAGTTTACCTCTGCAATTCGCTTGGTGAGTGCAGGTGGCCGGAGGCCCTTTTTACTGGAAATGAGGCATTCCATCTAGTCCTCACGGGTGAGAACGCATCTGTATTTTGATTCGCAAACGAGGATAGATGTAGATGTCTATGGGCCGCAGCAACCACTTACCATCGGGTGGACAGTGTGCTCGTTTGTCCTCTTATCCTATAAAAAAAGAGTTCGTTTAGGAACTTCACCGCACGTGGACCCCACGGACCGATAGGCTCAACAGCAAATGGAACAAATATCAGTCATCTTTCAGTGACTCATATATGCGCCATTTACTTTCTAAAAATAATTTCGGCTAAATATTTTTTTATCCTGACATAGTCTTCTTCGTTTATAAACCTAAGTAAGCTTATTATGTGAAGAATCTTACATAGACCCCGCCCCTTGCCTAGGGCAACGAGATTAGACTTAATTTTTACAAGCAACCACCACCATATTCAACATCACCGCAACAAGGAAGTCTTAGTAATCACTAACTTACGAGCTAGCAATCTGTCAGGCATTTGCAATTAGCTTCCAAAAATAACATAGATGCGTTATCACTCCATAAGGAATTTGATGATACGCCTGATATAGATAGTATGTGCTTTTTCAGGGTAGAAAGAGGCAAAATAAGAAGGTAAAAAAAGATTATTATGAGGTGATTTATAATGTTTTGTTTAAAGTCGTGCCTTGTCATAAATTAATTTCGATTTAATATTGTTTTAACCCAACAGCTTTTATTCTTTATAAACTAAATTGTCATAAAAGTGGCAAAGTAAAGCCGAAGATCGGGTGAACCTTGAGAAAGGCCCACGTCCAGCAGTGTAAATGTAAAAGGTGATGCAGCTGAAGATCGTAAGGCTGCTGATGGCGACACTGAGAATTGATTCATCAGTCAGTCTAATTACCCTAACTTTAACCAAATTCTTGCTAAATAAGTTTTCAAAAATGCTAATATAAACACTTGCCTTTCTAACATTGAAAAATAAAGTATAATTTTTAATTGCACTGTATAGTGTACCAGAATTATACAGATTAGGCTTCCTCGCTTAAACCATACGAATAATAAATGAAATTGGTATGTACTTTGTAACAAACTTCTTGACTTATAACAATATATCAAAACATTCTTGCCAGCGTCTTGGGCGCTAAATGGTCACTAATTATCTGCTATTGTTCGCAGAAAATTTATTACGCAGACTACATGGAACTTCAAAACGAAAAATAAAGATAAATAAACAATAATTAATAAAACCAAGCTTACATTTGAAGATTTGTTCCAGAAATAAATTAAGGTCAGTTCATATACAATAATATAATAAATTATGATATTCCTCGTTTTCTTTGTAGATAGTGACATTAGATCACTTTTTTAAGATACAATCTATGTCTTGCCATCTTATCAATGTCATGTCTTTATATTTTGTTTCTTATACAGAGATCCACAAACATGAATACAAGTCCAGTTTTATGAAACAGTGGAGTTTTAATTGTCTTCGTCGTTCCTATGCGTACAGCAATAAGTATATTTGGAAGTAAAGACTAGAAAAGACTTGCGGGGTGACTCGAACTTTAGGCATAGTCAGTTTGAATCTAGGTTTGAATCCTATCATGTAGGGCATGTCATGGGGCCATGGTTGGACAGGGGCAAATAATTCTCATTACACTACTAGGGTGTTGAAATGACCAAAAATCAAAAAATTGGGTTTCTTTTTATAGGATAGGGTGACAAACGAGCACACAGTCCACCTGATGATAAGTGGCTGCTGTGGCCTATAGACATCTACATTTATCCTCGTTTGCGAATGAACCCGTGAGGACCAAGATGAAATGCCTCTTTTACAGTAAAAAGGGTCTCCGGTTCTCTACACTCACTATACGAAACACATCAGTTTTAAGCTGCTATTTTACGCTGGTATTTTGTGAGAGCGTGGTCCTTCCCCGGTCGAGCCAACCCATTCGTGCTACAACTATACTACTAATATAGCTGCAGCATAGCTCTACCACGTATAAAACTCGAAACTGGGATGGCTCGAACTTTAGGCATAGTTTGAACAGCCTATCATGTAGAGGATGTCATGGGGGTCATGGTTGAATAGCGGCAAAAACGTTCTCATTACACTCCTAGGGGGTCAGCATGGCAAAAAAGCAAAAAATAAAAAATAAACTTATTTCGGCTATAACTCCGATAGTTCTTTCCGATCGGCTTGACTCACTGGCACTGCGTAGAGATTTTGCATCTCTTTGCGTATTTTATCGCATGTACCACGGAGAGTGCTCTGAGTAATTGTTCGGACTAATTCAGCCGCTCAATTTCACCATCGCACATCGCAACAAATCTCGCGATATACCACAGTGCGATATAGAAGGTGTTTTCTTCCTCGCACAAATTCCTTGTGGAATCGATTACCACCAGCAACTTTTCCAGACCGAAAACACTTAGGGACCTTCGAGAAAAGAGCCTACTCCTTTTTATAAGGCCGGCAACGTATCTGCAATTCCTCTGGCATTGCAGTTGTTCATGGGTGGCGGTAGTCACTTACCATCAGGTGAGTTGCATGCTCGTTTGCCCCGTCTCCTATAATATATATATATATATATATGTGTGTGTGTGTGTGTGTGTGTGTGTGTGTGTGTGTGTGTGTGTGTGTGTGTGTGCGTGCGTGCGTGCGTGCGTTCGTGAGTGCGTGCGTGTGTGTGTGAAAATAGAACTAGCAAAATTTAATAATGCATTAAATAGTTTAAATTATATCAATTCTAATGTTCTTTGTTAATTTCATTAATTTAGCCAGAAAATTGCTTAAGTATTTAGGTTTATTTATTGTTATTTTATTTTTTATTTGCAATAATCGGCCAAAGGAGTCATCGCTTTGGGCCCACTAGAAATTTTAACGTAACTTAATGGATTTAACACATTAAAGAAGATACTTATATAAAAGAAGATACTAGATTTTATTGATATCTAACAGGAATAATAAAATCTGAAATAAAATGAGTTATTTTATATTCCTGTCCTGGTAAATGTATTGTGGGGAAAAAATGCGTGTAATGAGTCATTTTTGCAGTTTGTTTATAAAGAAAAATAATTCTTTACAAAGATAACTTATTAAATACATATATGTATTTACATTTGATATATTTATTACTAACAAGAGATACCACTTTGTGTTAAATTCTGTTTCTAAAAGTGTAAGGTAATAAATACCCTGTAACATGATTCAAAGTGACCGTGAAACGAAATGCTATTTTGTCATTAACTTCGGAGTAGGCATTTCTATTCGTTTGAAAAACAATCGATAGAATAGAATAGAATAGAATGATTTTTTTAGTCAATATTGATTGTTACAAAATACTTACTGAAAGTCATTTTTATTTACCACTGGTTCGGAAAATACCTCTGTCCTGGGATCTTCGATTCGATTCAAATCTAACATAATAGAATCGATTCTTTATAAAATCAAGTATCAAGATTGATTTTCGATTAATCGCGACATTTTCAAGCATTCCTAACATATACTAACAATAATACTTTAACAAAAGTGTGAACTGAAACGTGCATTCCTCGATAAATCAAACAATATGTTTACTTTGTTACTATAAACTTCAACATATAATATTTAGTTATATTTGTTACAAAAGTGTAGAGATTAATGTTTCTTTTTAAAATATTAGCTATATATAATTATATATATATATATATATATATATATATATATATATATATATATATATATATATATATACATAATTTTGTAATTTTGGGCTTAATGTCTGTCTGTCTATTTTACTTTTAAGAGACTACTTTGGAAATTATGACTTACAATAGTAAATTCAGTGGCATTTTACTTTGTGTCTTTTCCCCTTACACAACCAGTTTAATACATATTTCTTAATAAATAGCGTTTATAGGTAAAATTATAAATAAATATATTATTCCTTATTACATTTAAAAAATTGTCGCAACACCACCTTTGTATGTCTGTCCACTATATTTGTCGGAAACACTGAAAGGATTTGGCATCCAATTCAATTTATTGGGTCTTTCAGTAGGCAAAAACGTTGTTGCTGATAAATTACATTCAATTTGGTATAATTTCAAATAAGAGTAGAAGCCTTATTTACTCGTATTTTCAAAAATTGCAATAACGGTATATCATTATTTATATATTTGAACTTCAGTGGCTACTCTTGAAAAATAACAAATTTATAGAATAGATCTAGTAAAACCTATTGTATAAATGTCTTGCTACCCGACACTCCATGACATGAAACGTTGCATAGTTGAAATATTATTTCTAGCCTTAAACCAAAAATAAGCAAGCAACTTATTAAATTAATTTATTTAAATGTAAATCTACTACAAAGAAACCGAAATCGATCTAATAATAAAATAATGGCCCTTATGCTAACAGTGGTATCATAAATAGCAATTTGCTGACAAATGGTAAGCACCATTTGTCAGTAAATAGATATTTTGTGTTTTATTTTAGTTAGCATGAAGCTCTGCATGATTTATAAGACAAGCAAATGTTTCAGATGAATAATGGGTTCTATATTAGCTTGAAACATTAATTTACAGTACTCAGCTATAGAACAATATACTAGGCGTAGTATACCTTGAACAAAACTGAAACAAGCAATTTATTATTATTAAAATCAAAGAGGCTTACTGCAATAAATCTTTAAAGACATGAAGATATATTTTTTCGATTAGGTGAAAATGTTTATTGCGTTATTTCATAAATTACTGCAGTAAATCTATTGTGCCCAAAGGTTATTGTAACGAAATAATGTGTCCTCGCACTGAATGTGAGAGACACTATTTACTTTGCATTATGTATAAAGCTAACGGTTTCATTTTAAAAACATAGCTACTTCATTGTAACGATTGACCAAAACTACCGATGAGTTCTTAGTGTGTAGTTAAGAAGCATCTGAGTCAGCAACTAAAGTGTTTATGTTTGCGACGTCGCAAATTAATTTCGTTAAGCTCTTCATCACATCGTTGTATGTTCAGGAGAAGACGAAACATCGATTAAAAATGGTTGATTATAAAATAAGATGTTCTATGCGATGCTATATATACTGTATTTTTTGGAAGAGGAGACAAACGCGCATACGGCTCACTTGATGGTTAGTGATCACCGTCGCTCAAGAATATCTGCAACAATAGAGGAATTGCGAGTGCGTGCCAGCCTTTTCTTGAATGTACTCTAAATCGTATTGGTCCATAAAACCGCTGGCGGCAGTAAACTCAACAGTGAGTTATTGCGAGGCAGAAAATTCCACATATAAATCACACGGTATTGTACCGCCAGCCATCGAAATTCTACAATTATAATTTTATATTTAATTATAATTTTTATTAAAATTTGAATTGAAAAATTATAATTTAAGCATTTCGATTAAAAATTATAATTAAATTTGAAATTATAATTGTAGAATTTCGATGGCTGGCTGTCCACTAGCGTGTGATTTATGTGGAATTTTCTGCCTCGCAGACCGCACTGTAGAATTTACTTACTTTTGATGCTGCTACATATTATTGGTCTGGATATTCACGTAAGCACATTGATTATACTGCCATCTATTGCAAACCATAATATTCTCTGCATATTCCTATAATCGGCTCTTACGACAAGGGACGGGGAAAAATAAGATAATCTATTCTCTTACGCCGTCACTACACTGCACGCCTTAGTTTTAAATAGTTGTGAACTTGTAATATTAATGGACAGCTGGTATATCCAAAATGAGGTATGCACAACTTTCACTAACAAATATATCTCACTATACCTCACAATAAATGCGTAAACGCATAATTATGTTCTACTGTGAGACATTTACCCCTATGGCTAAAAAATATCTGGCCTAGGTTTTGTCAATTAAGTAAATTTTATAAAACCGCATAGTGCGACAAAAACTCGCGCATTTTTTTATCGAGCACAGGCGCCCATAACAACACTTATTTATTTTCAGAAATATTGCTATGATATAATGTAAAGGCTCAATTTCAAAATATCTATACGTCGACCATAAAACTTATAAGCATAGAGTTTCTTGGATGGCAAGCTTTAATAATAAGGGGGGAGTGGTAATTATTTTAAAAAATTTGGGGTCAAAAATGTGATAAGGTTGCGCAAAAAAAAACCAGAAGAAACATGTATCTTGGATCTGTAAACCAAGCCATTTTAAATGATGACCAAAATTAATGGTACAGTAAACTGCCGCATCGTTGCCTTCCAAGCTTAACTTTGACTAAAACGACAATATCCTCATAACTTTGTTATTTTTTTCATCTGCAAAACGAAAACATAGTAATTTGAACTAGTGAGATGAGGGAAGTAAATACTGTGTCCTCCGACCTCCAAAGGATGCGGAATTAAAGCCGAAATAAGAATTTTAAATTTTTTGGTTTTTGGCCATTTTGCCCCCCTAGGAGTGTAATGAAAACTCTTTGCCCCTATTCAACCATGACCCCCATGGAATCCTCTACACGATAGTCTATTTAAACTGATTATGTCTAAAGCTCGAGCCACATCCCAATTTTTTGGTTTTTGGCCATTTTGACCCCCTAGGAGTGTAATGAGAACTTTTTGCCCCTATTCAACCATACATATGACATCCTCTACATAATAGGCTATTCAAACTGACTAGGCCTAAAGTTCGAGTCACCCCCCAACTCATTTCTAGTCTTTATTTCAAAAGATTATGAAACTAGCAACCCAAAACTGAGTTGCCATGTTTTAAAACCTCATACAGCTCACGTCATTAGCGATCGAACAATATCAGACGTAGTACGATCTTTTTTAACGCTACAAACTTTTTTTTAATTTATTTATTCATATAAAATACACGCATTTAAAATAATAATAAACATCGCCAAACTGTGCAACAGTTTGTTGGCGTTGATATAATAAGTTAACCATTAATGCTTAAATCTGATTATTTTTAATGGATACTTCACGAGAAACGACATTTCTTTATAAAATTTTATGTTTTTACAGTAAATTCTACAGTGCGGTCTTGCGAGGCAGAAATTTCCACATAAATCACACGCTAGTGGACAGCCAGCCATCGAAATTCTACAATTATAATTTCAAATTTAATTATAATTTTTAATGGAAATGCTTAAATTATAATTTTTTAATTCAAATTTTAATTAAAAATTATAATTATATTTAAATTATTTGTGTATTTGTCGTAAGAGCCGATTATAGGAATATGCAGAGAATATTATGGTTTGCAATAGATGGCAGTATAATCAATGTGCTTACGTGAATATCCAGACCAATAATATGTAGCAGCGTCAAAAGTAAGACACAGACAGATAGTCAAGATTTCTGCGATCATTAATTCACCCGCAAAGCGTGACTATTTAAGACAAATGTTTACTACAACGGGTGAGGCTCATAATCATCAGTAGACTTTAACGAGTTAATGAATAAAAATTATATGGAGATGGAACTACCTGTACCAACAATATAGCCTATCAAGTCGACTGCTGCCGTAGTTGTCACGCTTAGCAAGTAAGATGGCAACCGCACTTTTTAGGGTTCCGTAGCCAAATGGAAAAAAACGGAACCCTTATAGATTTGTCATGTCTGTCTGTCTGTCCGTCCGTATGTCACAGCCACTTTTTTCCGAAACTATAAGAACTATGCTGTTGCAACTTGGTAAGTAGATGTATTCTGTGAATCGCATTAAGATTTTCAAACAAAAATAGAAAAAAGAACAATAATTTTTTTACTTAAAACTGAAACTCAAAAACTTTTTTCCATCAAACCCATACATGTGGGGTATCTATAGATAGGTCTTCAAAAATGATATTGATGTTTCTTACATCATTTTGTTCCAATTGAATAGTTTGCGCGAGAGACACTTCCAAAGTGGTAAAATGTGTGTCCTGTGTGTCCCTGTACTTCTAAAATAAGAGAATGATAAAATTAAAAACATATATGATGTACATGACCATGTAAACTTACACCGAAAATTGGTTTGAACGAGATCTGGTAAGTAGTTTTTTTTAAACGTCATAAATCGTAAATTACGTTACTTGCTACTACGGAACCCTTCATGGGCGAGTCCGACTCGCACTTGGCCGTTTATTTAAATTCTTGTCTATCTGTCTATATGTGATATATGAGATGTTGCATCTCTTTGCGTATTTTATCGCATCTATCACGGAGAGTGCTCTGAGGAATTATTCAGACTAATTCCAGCCGCTAAATTTCACCATCGCAAATCGCGACAAAGCGCGCGTTACCATCCATACCATCTGGATGATTGGCGGTCCACCACTGTGCGATTTAGAAGAAGTTTTCTTCCTCGTACAACTTCCTTCGATCGATTCGAATCGATTACCACCAGCAATTTTTCCGGTCCGATACGACTTAGGAACCTTCAAGAAAGAACTTACACCTTTCTAAAAGGCTGGCAACGCATCTGCAATTCCCCTGGTGTTACGGTTGTTCATGGGCGGCGGCAGTCACTTACCATCAGGTGAGCCGCATGCCCGTTTGCCCCCTCTTCTATAAAAATAAATAGTTTCTATAAACGTTAAAATAGTTTCTTAGAGCACTTATAAAAAGTTCTATGTCCAGCAATTGATTTAAAAAGGTTACATAATAAGAAGAATATTCTGGTACGTTGGGCTAGGGTGAATATTTCTCTCCCGAGGAGAGGCGTCCAGCGCAGGTGGGGCCGCGGATGTGTGCGAAAGCGTTCCCGTGGCCCTGCCAATATGCGACGAAGGTGGAACACCATGGGGTTTTAGTCGGTGCGAGTCCGACATAACCCGTCCTTGCCCCCGCGAGGCATTTCCCCATGTAAAAAAAAGGGTGAATATTTCTGTATGTGTAGACAACAAGGTTGATTGTCTCGTTGATCTTATAGTCGTAAGCACCAGTGTTGATCATGTGGTCCCGGATTTGGATCCCAGGTCTGCCCAAAATAAGTTATTGAGTTTTTCTGTAAAAAAATTCCCTATAACATTCCAAAGCTAGCAAATTGGTGGTGTTATACCCCGTGCCTCAATAGCACATGAAGCAGTTAATCCTCCGCCTGATCTCTCTCCGATCGTGTCGACTTGCTGACTATGAAAGTGAGGGATTGAAAACCGTGCCTTTGATTTTGAAAAACGTACACGCTGGTCTGGACATTTATTTTACTTATATTTTAGGCCCTAGGTGCTAAAATATAACCGACGAAGTTACTAGTTTTCATTTTCAATAATATAAAATAGTTAATGTTTCATTCACTGTTATTATAACAACACCTACTCGTATTAATGGTCAAATATTATAGAAACAGCATCGTAGCGATCACCTCATTCGCAGGAGTAATCTCATTAATGTATCCATAATTATCCTTTTTATACATTTTTTTTTTCAGTAACATATTTTTAAGATTCACGAACTTTGAATATTTTCTGGGATTTAATTGTAAAAGCGTACACATTGCTCCAAATATGAATTACATATTCCGAGTAGTCTAATAACTGATACTTTAAAGTAAAGAGTTGCAGCCTATTTACGCCCCACTGCTGGGCGCAGGCCTCCTCACATTTTTGAGAGGGTTTTAGGGCAAGGAAATTTCCGCCACGCTGCCCCAATGCGTGTTGGTGAACTTCACATGTCTTCGAAATATTTTTTTCTTATTTTTCAGACATGCAGCTTTCCTCACGATGTTTTCCTTCAACGCCGAGTACGTAGTAAATCAGCGCTTAAAATTGCAATTAACAATTTCATTGGTGCCGACGGGGATCGAATCCGGGTTGCTCGAGTACTGTGAAGCTTACAGCGAGCGCTAACCATCTAGTCTACCACGGCTCTATTATCTTAACTCATTTATTATCTTAACTCATATAAAAAGGTTGACAAAGGGTAGAAACTTATAAAAAATATTATGTTTACGTTCAAACTTAAAATTAAAATGACAGCAGGAATCGTATTCCACTGCTTTTGATACAACTACCATATTATAACTCTTAGAATTTAATACTAATCTCCATGTACGGAACTCTATGCTTAGAGCTGTACAAAGCACTCAAAACAATTTCAAAGCTGGAATAGAATGTAAATTCTATCAGAGTCAAAATTAGATGCATAAAAGATAAAAGGACTTGTTAAAAACGATTTTTTATACTTAAAACCTAATGAACCTTGAGTTAACTAAATTAAGGGCGTAAACTATCATATAAATATTCACTTATTAAATTTGATAACATTTTAATATACCCATACTGCGGACAGAAAGTAGTGTGTTGACGATTTCAAAACATTTAAGCAGGAGTAAAAAAGAGTAGAGACAGTGTTGAAGGTAACATTAGCGTTAAACACCCCCTAACTAATAAAGCCTCGAACTGCATAAGTTGGTCGACAGACGCTTGATTTGCTAAACCAAAAATAGGTCTCAGTAGAAACTTTGTAAGCAGCCTGTGTCCTCTGAGGCATGGGATGCTACAAATTTAGCATTTGGCATTACAGTTGCTAATTCAGTACCTAGCCGATCGTTTCTATGCTCTGAGTATCGATACAAATTAGAAATGCATCTTTTTATTAACATTTTAAATTAATGTTGGATATTTATCATGAGCCGTGATATCTTATGGGCTAAGCGCTCGCTGTAAATTTCACAATACGCGAGCAACCCGGGTTCGAACCCTGGCGGCACCAATGAATTTGTTTATTGCAATTTTAAGTGCTGATTTACCACTTATTCGGTGGTGAAGGAAAACATCGTGAAGAAACCGTAATGCCTGAAAAATAAGGAAAAAATAAAATTTGAAAATATGTGAAGTTCGCGGTGGACATTTTCTTGCCCTAAAACCCTCTCAGAAATAAAAGGAGGCCTGTGTCCAGCAGTAGAACGTATATAAGCTGTAACTTTATAAATCGTAGGCATATGACAAATGAACGAAGTGGCATAAATAATTTGTTAGAATTGTTCTTTACCTTTTGTTGGAATTTGTAGAAATTGTGAAATTCTTTTATCTTAATTTTCGGCGGCTTTGTCTGCGCCAAACTGACTTAAGATAGGATTGCTACGCTGAGGGCCGCGTGTTCGAATTCCGCACGGAAAAATTATTTATATGGTCCACAAATAATTGTTCCGAGACGTGATGTTTGTCCTTGTGCATTTTATATATGTAAACTGCTTCCACAATACAAGAGAAAGTCTAATTATTAGGGTACGTTTTTAATGAAACAATAAAGTTCCCTTCCAACATCGCCATCATCACCATTACAGGTATTTACAGGACTTGATCTACTGAATAACATAGGTTGGCCACAAAGAAGCCACAAAACATGGTCCCAAGCCACGTATATTCATCGACTTCCTGCATGTCACGCCAGGTCGTCACTTTATCCAGTGGGAGGCCTTGGTCTCTCCTTTCGCTTACGAGGCAGCTGTGAATATTTCGTACCCACCAGTTGTCAGTTCTTTAAACTATACAGCTGGCCCATTGCCGCTTCAGCTTACTGATCTGTTGAGCTTACCTATTTGGTTCTACTGCAGATAACTTCGTTACATTTATCACGTAGAGCATCCCTCTCCATAGCTCGCCGAGCGAACGTAATCTATCTCATATGACCAAAAGTGAAGGTCCACATCGCTCTTTTATAATAATAATAATTTCCTCTAGAACGAATTTTGGCCAGTTTCAACGGAGACTAGCCATCGGCGCAGGGCAGGATTATAGTACTCAAGTATATGCGCAAGCACAGGTGCACTCGCTATTCCCTCTATCATAGTCCGATGGGACGGTAAATTGCTACGACCGCAAAATTATCAGGCGCAGATTTTACGGGCTTTCCGAAGCACGGGGTGAGGCACCGCCACTTCCTGACTCCGGGCAGCTAGCTTCGAAAACGGGACCTCATGATCAGCAGTCGCACTACTACATAGGCTGCACTAAAGTATCGGAAATGGAATATTTCCACTGTTCGTGTCATATTAAAATCTGTTTAATTGAAAACTCCTTGGTTTTAAAATTCGAATACCATTTATTTATTTAAAAAAAGATTCTCGGTCTTGTCGTTGTCGTTGATGTCGGTGTAGTCGTTGAGGAAATGGAATTGACTCGAGAAAATTCAAGAGCGATGATTTATTATGACTTTTGAAGTGGTCTAACACAAAAACAGTGTGTTGACCGGATGATTTCTGCATTTGGTGATGAAGCCCCATCCAAAACCACAATTTATCGCTAGTTTGCTGAATGTCAACGTGAACGTGTCAAGCTCAGGGATGATCCCCGTCAAGGTCGTCCAAAAACTGCAGTCACCTAAGAAAACGTAGATGCTGTGCGTAAGCTGATTGAGGAAGATCGACATGTGACATACCGCGAAATTCAGGCAACTTTAGACATTGGCATAAGTCAAATACAAATCATCTTGCATGAACAATTAGGTGTATAAAAATTGTTTGCCCGATGGATACCGCATTCGCTCTGTGAAGAGCAAAAAACGGCTCGCGTTACTTGGTGCGTCAGAATTCTCGAAAGATTCCACGCAGGATCCTCAAATGCTGTATACAACATCGTATCACGTGACGAATCCTGGATATACGCGTACGAACCCGAAACCAGTCACGAGTTTGGGTGTTCGAAAATGAGTTAAAGCCAACAAAAATTGTTCGTTCACGGAGTGTTGCAAAAAAATGGTGGCCACGTTTGTCTCCAAAACCGGCCATGTTACGACTATTCTTCTTGAGGGACAAAGAACGGTTAATGCAAAATGGTATGCTAGCATTTGTTTGCCACAGGTCGTTTCTGAACTCCGTAAAGAGAACTGCAACCGCCGCATCATCCTCCATCACGACAATGCGAGTTCTCACACCGCACACAGAACAAAAGAGTTTTTAGAGCAAGAAAACATGGAATTATTAGACCATCCGCCGTACAGTCCCGACCTAAGCCCTAATGATTTCTATACTTTCCCTAAAATAAAGAATAAATTACGTGGACAGAGATTTTCATCACCTGAAGAAGCTGTGGACACCCACAAAACGGCCACTTTGGAGACTTCCGAATGGAATGGTTGCTTCAATGATTGGTTCCATCGTATGGAAAAATGTGTCAAATTTCGCGGAGAATACTTCGAAAAGCAATAAATACATTTTTAAATAGTAATGTTGTGTCACTTCCTTGATTCCCGAAATTTTCAGTGCCGCCCTCGTACACCACTAGATTAACGAGGCAATCAAGATTTTTTTTACAGAATAACGGTGACAAACGAGCACACAGTCCACCTGATGATAAGTGGTTGCTGTGGCCCATAGATAACTACATTTATCCTCAATAAAGAATCAAAATGCAGATACGTCGTCACCCGTGAGGACCAAGATGGAATGCCTCTTTTCCAGTAGAATGAGTCTCCGGTTCTCTACACTCACCATACGAAACACAGCAATGTCAATCTGCCATTTTACGATGGTATTCTGTGAAAGCGTGGTCCATCCCCTGTCGAGCCGACCCATTCGTGCTACAACTATACTACTAATATAGCTGCAGCATGGCTCTACTACGTAAAGATGCATACAATACCACTGATTGAACACTCCTGTTTTTAAGTTTAGATATATCCGTCCGTCAATTGACCTCTTTGTCAACTTTGACTCACGAGTCGAACAACTTCCTCTAAGAAAAAATACTCTTCAACAATAACAAGTGTTAGTGTTCTCAACATCCACCGGCATGGATGTGACATGAACGTTACACATGACCTTTGTCTTGTCTATGTTCATCTTTAGATCAATCCGTAGGGGGTCACTATTAGGGCATTAAGATCGTCCTCCCATTAGAAGTTCTCTATACGTATAAGACGTAATTGCAACTTTAGTATGTGGAAGAAAGAAATATAAGATATTAATAATAAATCTGAAGAACTGTCTGTCATGCGACAAAAAGTTTTCGTCCCTATAATTTAGTGTTGATTTTAATAGAAGTAGAAAGGGCGTGTAAAACAAAGAAATAATATGTTCTGATAAATTAGCAAGTTGTTTGAGTAATGACAAAGAATTCTTTTTTGTAAGTAAAAACAATACACAAAATAAATACTCGACGAAGATTTTGTTTTCTAATGTTGTTTTCTTGAAATAAAATACGAAGTCTGAAAGGCGTATGAAACAAAGAATTGTGGTCTTTGCAATTTTTAGCGCACGATTCATTCTCTTTTTTTAAGATAACTTTACAGGCTTTTATAACTTAAAAAAGTTCTCTTTCTTTATCAAATAACTAACTGTTCCTCGCGGTTTTATCCGCGTATATCACGCATCTAATCAACGCGACCAGTGTTGTCAACTTAGTGAAACAGAAACTTTTTTATTCAATATAGATTATAAATAATGCTTATTGAAAGTCACTCTTTTGTATAATTACCACTGGTTCGAAAAAAAACCCTCTGTCCTGGGAAGAACCAGCAAGAAACCCAGCGGGACTTTTTTTTTAAATAACAGTTTACAATCATGTATGTTACACAAATTAACAACACAACAAATTAGAAATAGCTTGGTAGCGATCACCTCATTTCCAGGGGTTATTATCATCTATAAATTCTTTAATACTATAATAACCCTTTTTATACAAACTTAGTTTAATAAAGTTTTTGAACTTTGAGCAGGTCAAATTTTGTATATTTTCTGGAATTTTGTTGTAAAAGCGTATACATCGCCCCAAGAATGAATTACTGACTCGATGGAGTCGAGTAACCGGTACTACTAGCTTGTGTCTGTTCCTAGTATTTACAGAATGAATATCACTTATTTTTGTAAAACTATTTTTATTTTTGTGTACGTACATTACATTTTCATAAATGTATTGAGAGGCCAAAGTTAATACATTAGTTTCCTTAAATTTTTGTCACAGAGACTCTTTAGGCTTTAAATCATAAATTGCTCTTATGGCCCTCTTCTGTAAAACAAATATAATTTCAGTATCAGCTGCGTGTCCCCATAGCAAAATACCATACGACATTATGCTATGGAAATAGCTAAAGTAAACTAGTATAGCTGTTTCAACACTAGTTAGACTTCTAATCTTTTTTACGGCATATGCTGCAGAACTAAGTCTGCTTGCTAGTTTTGATATATGGGGGCTCCATTGAAGCTTCGCGTCTAGTGTGATTCCAAGAAAAATTGGTATCTACAAGACTCAGTTTCTCCCCATTTAAAATTACATTAGTATTTAATTGTTTGACATTTGGAGTCATAAATTTTATACATTTCGTTTTAGTGCCATTTAAATGCAAATTATTAACATTGAACCAATTTACTAATTTAGATATAGCATTATTTACTTCGTCATATTTTAGCAATTGTCAACTTAATTTTAAAATTAAAGAAGTGTCATCTGCAAATAATACTATATCATGGTTATCTCCTACTATGTAAGGTAAGTCATTAATGTATACAAGAAACAGAAAGGGGCCTAGAATTGGGCCTTGAGGCACGCCCATCTGTACCATCGACCCGGAAGAACTCATACTGTTAATGACAACTTTTTGCGTTCTCTTACTTAAATATGAAATAATTAATTTAAGAGCATCACTTCTTACACCGTACTGTTGAAGTTTCCTGATTAATGTTTCATGGTGAACACAATCGAAGGCTTTGGATAGGTGAAGATTCCCCTCTCCCCTTTTATTGGGTGGTTTTTTCTAGTGGTTCAGTTTCAATTAGTATATCCTTGATATATATTAATCAGCTCACAGAATTAAATATTGAGTGTCGCCAAGTTTTTTCGTACGCTGATGACACTCCTATTGTGTTTACTGATAGTTTTTTTTATAGAAATGGGGTGACAAACGAGCACACAGTCCACCTGATTGTAAGTAGTTGCCGTGGCCATAGACATACATCTGGACAGATGTATGTCTATGTGATTCGCAAACGGGGATTCGTTTGCGAATCAAAATGCAGATGCGTTGTCACCCGTGAGGACTAAGATGGAATACCTCTTTTCCAGTAAAAAGGGTCTCCGTTTCTCTACACTCGCCATACGAAACACAATTTGAATCATTAATCATCTGTCATATCATCACTGAATCATCATCTGTCATCATGACACAGATATAACCAATTAGGAAATGTTTACTAATTATTTCCTATTTATTGTAAAATGTCAATTTCTCTCTGCCAGAAGCCCTGGGACGAAATTCCTCTGCCCAAACCTCCCCCAGCTCCGACGACGATAAAACGTAGTCGGTCTGAGTGTGAGTACCCAAAAGATCAGCCCAGGAAATCTTTGAAACTGGCAACGGAGGAGAAAAAGCTCAGCTTCAGTGCTGTAGCTGGCTCCGCGCATGTAGAAATTCGTAATTCGAATCCTATGAGGCTAGGCAGGCTATTGCTAAGACGGCCTGTGGAGCGCAACCGGATATAGGACTAAAATTTTCGGGTTTTACCCATATGCCAGGTTTGAATCTGTTAACGTACCTAAATAAGGCTAGCCAGGACTGGATTTTGGTTGAGATGGGAAAACTAAAACCCTGGCCGGAGGCAAAGCTCTCGATAATACCCGAGAGCGAACCGCCCAGCTGAATATTTCCACATGTTTCTGCACCGCAGCGAAGCTGACTCTCCAGAGGAGGTGGCTGTGCTATTCATGGCACAAAATGAAGGGCTCAATACCGATCTCTGGAAAATCCTCCCTTATAGGAACGAGGAGAATGGGTTGCTAGTAACCTGTTTTGTGGTCGACCCATCGGCGAAGACTCTCCGGGCGGCGGATGGCAGGGTCGTCCTTTTTTTGCTTTTTAAAAAAAAATACTAGTAGTGCTATTAAACCTTACTAATATTCTCTATTACCACTTCTGGTAAGCTTAAAATGCTTGTGTTAGAAGTGGTTCACGACAGTAGTCGAATGGCGGATTCGAACCCACGACCTTTCGAGTTCACGGTCCGCGCACTGCCATTAGGCTACTGACGCGTCCTTGGCTTTAAGATGATAACTTTTAAGGTAAACTTCATCAGCGAGAGTATTTGAGACCCAAAACACTGATCTCGCCTCGGTGCGAGGGCCTCCGCTGTTGTCGGCCAGGGGTAAGGAGAAGGGAGGTGGGAGCGGTAGACCGAAAGGTACGACGGGGGTCAAGAGCGCCAGTAAATGTCGTTTTCGTCCTAAGCAGGCAAAAATGCCCTTCCCCCCCCCGCGATTATAAACGGCTAAACCTTAACGGTAAGACGAGGATCCTCCAGGCAAATCTTCACCATGCAGCAGCTGCTTCTGCCGTGGTGGAGGTTTGCTTCGCAGAGGACAACATGAACCTCGCCCTCATACAAGAGCCTTGGGTGGCCAACGGTCAGGATTGTCAGCTGCCGGTAAGATCTTAGTCAATAATAAAGGCAGTAGACCCAGAAGTTGTATAATCTTCAATAAAAATATTGAACTTTTAGCTGTTCCAGAGTATTGCAATAACGACCTGGTAACAGCCTTTATTAATCTCAAGGAATGCATAGGGGTAAGAGTAATCATTTGCTCAGCCTATCTTGCCGGAGAAAACCCAAATCCTGTCATTGAGTTAGAGCGAGTGGCGGAGTGCGCTCGTAAGCTCAACGCCCAACTTGTGGTGGGATGTGATGATTGCTCACCACACAGCTTGGGGAAGCGCTAACATCAACGAAAGAGATGAGTTATTTTTTACTTTCTCATATCCAATCGCCTGGTAAGCCTAAACTTAGGATGTACACCAACCTTTTTAATGCGTGTTAGGCAGGATGTTTTAGATATAACTTTTTGGCGGATTACTGACTGGCATGTTAGTAGTGAAAACTCGATGTCTGATCACAAACACATTCAGTGTGATTAGGGCAACACTAACTTATGAAACTGTTGCTTTCAGGGATCCAAATGCGACCTCCCGGGATGTCTACAGAGATAGCCTAAGGAGGAATTTGGAAACGTTTCCTAAAGGCATAAAAACGATTGAAGGTCTGGAGTTAGCGGTGGACACGGTAACCGTAGGTATCCGTGAAGCCTTCGAGGACATTTGGCCGGTCAATACCAAGAACTCAACACAAATAGTTCCTTGGTCGACCACTAAGCTAAAGGACCTGAGGGAAAAGCCCAGTAAACTATTGAATAGTGCTAAAATACCAAGTAATGGGGCATTTATAGTGCAGCCCTAACAGATTATAATAAAGAAATCAGGAAAGCTAAGAGAGCATCATATAGGAAGCTATGCGTGGAAATGGAGTCTTTGCTTGGCAGTGCAAGACTACACAAAATTCAATCGAAAGCTAAACCTAATCAGATCGGGCTTCTTAAAAAGCTTGATGGTAACTTCACTAATAGTGAAACGGAAACACTGGAGCTACTAGCGTCAACCTATTTCCCAGGGTCACATAAGACTCTATCCTTGAACTCTTGAAGAGCCCTACTAAGGCCTTGTAATGTGGATCACACCTGGTGCAGTGGACTGTTGACTCCTTTAAACCATATGAGATAAGTGGGAAGGATGCAATAATGTCCATCCATCTACAGAAGGGTATCGATATCCTTCTTCCTTATCTGGTGAAAATCTTAAGAGCAAGTTTTGCATAGGGATATATTCCAGAATGATGGACAATTGTCAAAGTTCTGTTTATACTTAAAGCTAGGATAGCATAATGTCGTATGGTGTTTTTCTATGGGGACACGCGGCTGGCACTGAAATTATATTTGTTTTACAGAAGAGGGCCATAAAAGCAATTTATGATTTAAAGCCTAAAGAGTCGCTGCTACAAAAATTTAAGGAAATTGATATACTAACTTTGGCCTCTCAATACATTTATGAAAATGTAATGTACGTACACAAAAATAAAAGTAGTCTTACAAAAATAAGTGATATTCATTCTGTAAATTCTAAGAATAGACACAAGCTAGTAGTACTAGTTACTTGTTTCCACCGAGTCATTAATTCATTCATGGGGCAATGTATACGCTTTTACAACTTAATTCCAGAAAATATTTTATTTTATCTATTTTATTTTATTTTATTTGGAAGACAATAGCCATCATAATTAGGAAAGATAATATTAACAACTACAGAAAGCCAATTAAAGGTCCTCACTAATAGATACAAAGGTGAATTTACAACAGTGATAAACACGATTCAACACTCAAGCGTATCCAATTCTAACATACTTATGCCAAATGAGTGCTTATCTGATATAACATGTATACACATATAAAAGAGAAAAAATAAAATAAATAAGATGACTACATATTTGTGCCATTTGCTGTAGAGACTATCGGTCCGTGGGGTCCACGTGCGGTGAGGTTCCTCAAGGAACTCCATCCGCGGCTGTTCTCTGCTGCTGGTGATAAGAGGGCTGGTTCTTTCCTTGCTCAAAGGCTAAGTATAGCCATTCAGCGGGGAAACGCAGCCAGCGTTCTTGGCACGATACCGCGGGGAGTAGGACTATATGATATTTAAGTTTCTAGTTGTAGTTTTTTTTTATTAATTATTCTTATAGTTTTTAGTATTGTAGATAAAAATAAGAATTCTCATTTAAAAAAAAAGAGGAAAAATAAATAAAAAGAAACACAAATATAAAAGAAGTAAATCGTTAGTTTTATAACAAAATTATCAATATCTCACTTAGAGCTAAAAAATGCATGCGCTAGTGTTAAACAAATCGAAGTCAAACTCATTGGCTAGCTTGTTAAAGTTATTGCTCGCTCACCAAATAAATGTATTTTATTTGTAGATGCAAACGGGAGACTTTAAAGTTTGTTGTGTCTAAGAGGTTTGGAAGGACAGCCAAGATGTAGTTGAGATAAAAGCTCAGGACAGTCAATAGCACTACAAGCTATTTTTAACAGAAAAGTGAGATCAGCAATCTCACGGCGCTTAGCAAGAGGAAGAAGGCGATGTTTTTTACAATAACTAATATAATTATCAGAGGAATAGCGATAGTCTTTGGTTCTATAACAGAGGTAACGGATAAACTTTCTTTGGATATTTTCGAATCGGGTAATATATGTTGCATACCTGGGGTTCCAGATTTGAGATGCGTACTCTAAATTACTTCTCAAAAGAGAACACTATAGGATCTTTAGAGTGTTAGGCTTAGTGAAATCCTTAGAGCTACGCATCAAAAATCCAAGAGCTTTCGAAGATTTGGCTATAATGCTTTCTAAATGAGCTTCAAATATTAATTTAGAATCATGAAGAACACCGAGATCTCTTACAATGGAATCCCTTTTAAGATTTTCACCTTTTAGTTTATAGTTGAAGACAATCGGTTTATATTTGCGACTATAGGACATAAAGCTACATTTAGAAAAATTCAAATCTACGTAGTTTAGGTGTCAATAACGCTCTAGATTTGACAGATCTTCTTGTAAAGCTTCAGCATCATCAATTGATGATATTTTCAAAAAGAGCTTCATATCGTCGGCAAAACATAATAAGCGAGCTTTCTTTAGATAATAGGTAATGTCATTGATAAAAATAACAAATAATAACGGTCCCAGCAGAGAGCCCTGTGGCACCCCACTTGAATCAGTTACACATCCTGATATGTAGTTGCTGACGACAACAGTTTGTGATCGATTATTTATATAAGACGTGAACCACCTAAGCAGATCGCCGTTTATACCGATCTTGGACAATTTCAGTAATAGCAAATTATGTTGTATTCTGTCAAAGGCTTTACTATAATCGGTATAAACGACGTCTACCTGGTGGCGATTGTCCATTGCTTCCGTCAAGAATGCATTAAAGAGCGCAAGATTTGAAACAGTAGAGCGTTCTCTTAAAAAACCATGTTGAGTTGGATTGAATGAACGCTTTAGGGCCGCGTATAACTGATTATAAATAATTCGTTCAAACACTTTAGATACAATGCGTAACTTGGAAATTGGTCGATAATTAGTAATTTCGGTCTTGGAACCCTTTTTATGGACAGGCGTGATAAATGCGCGCTTCCAGATAGAAGGAACAATACCTGTACTAAGAGACTTTTTAAACAAAATAGTTAGAGGTATACAAATTGTATGCGCACAGTTGATTAGAAAATGAGCTGGAAGATTATCAGGACCAATCTGCTGGTCCTGATAATCTAGACCAAGCAAACCAGCAGATTTCGTTGGATCCAACGTTTCAAGCAATTTTTTGACCGTATTTTCGTTTATATCGATTGAGGTGATATCTACACTCAACTGAGATGACGCTGGAGAATCATTATAATAATTTTTGGGCAGCTGAGTATTACTATCACCCGAATCCAAAAAATGTTAACGAAAATAATTTGAAAATGCATTACAGATAAGTTCGCTAGAGTTCATTACAGAACCTTCAAATTTAAGACAACTAGGTATTGAATGTGATTTTGATTTTTGTTTAACATACGACCAGAAGTATTTAGGATTTGCTTTAATCGAATTTTCCACAGAGGTTATGTAAGATTGGTATGCTAACTTTTCTAATTACCTTACACGCTCACGCAATAGCTTAAAAGTTTCTTCGTCATGCCTACGACAATTCACAATTATTGGCAATCTCACCATTTACTAAATAATAGTCACCTTTATGATATAAAAACTTAAGGCGGGAATTGCTATTATATATATATATATATTTTTTATAGGATAAGGGTGACAAACGAGCACACAGTCCACCTGATGGTAAGTGGTTGCTGCGGCCCATAGACATCTACATCTATCCTCTATTACAAATCAAAATGTAGATGCGTTGTCACCCGTGAGGACTGAGATGGAATGCCTCATTCCCAGTAAAAAGGGCCTATAATGGCTCACAATCAACGTAATCAAAACATATTAAAAGAGCACCATGGTAAAGATCAACAGGAATAAGAGAATCTCCACTTATATCACGAACGGTTACAGAGTCGCTAGAAAAAACAAGATCAAGGATCCTGCCATGGGCATTTTTTTATACCATTAAATTGTCTCAAATTTAGTAAACTTAATTCGTCTATTAATAAAGTTTCGTTTCCCGAACGTATATTTGTATCTAAAAATGAGGCGTGGTTAGTGTCAGGCACCCATGTAATAACACTAAGGTTAAAGTCGCCAACTAATAAAAAACTATCGTCCGAGTGACTCATCATAATTTCGCTAACCGAGTGCAAATAAGTTGAGCAGCAAAACTTAGACCACGATTTTCAATACATGTGACATACGACATACGGTGACAGTAGTAGTATTATTTATAATATATATTAAGTAAAAAAGTTTCTATTTCTGTTTTTGTCCCTAATTCTTTTCCTTTCAAAAGTGTTTGAGCATATAGTTCATTGACAATTGATCCTCTTCTTACCTAGGTGGAGTCTTTTCAATCCTTTCCAACTCGGTTTTCGTGCTGATCGTAATACAACTACTGCTTTTGTCAAGATTACCGAAAATATTCGTCTTGGATTTTATATTATCCATAGATACACAGCAAGTAGAAATGTTTTAATAGGGCGGCTAGGTGGTTTAGGCGTCATTCGCGCGTCGAGCCGAGTGTTGAATTATTGTAATTTTTCATTATTTCTCAAACAATGCATCGAAATAACATTCTATAGAGAGCAAAGTTCATTTTCATAAAATTGTATTGATGATGAAGTAACTTTTTTTCGTAAGGATTTATTGGCATGCCTAATTACAATGCTCATAAATAATTTTTAATTTTCAATAATTTTTTTGTTACAAAATACCTTATTGTGGCTTATATATAAGAACCTGTTTCTTTTAATATAATATTACGGATTTTTTTCAGACGAATAAAAATCTATATTTTTAGAACATTGTATTTACGTATCACTAACCATTACGACAGCACGGTTAAATTATTTCGGAAGCGCTTTTTCTTTTGACTTTCTTAACAAAATCAATATTTAAGGCTAGCTGAGAGGTGTACAATGTTATACCTTATGAATCTGGCTATAACATACAAAAATAATTATTCAAAACGGACTGGTAGTTCCAGAGGTTAGCGTGCATAAACAAAAAAAAACTCTTCCGCTTTATTGTGTTAGTATAATATATTATATACGATGCCTTTAATATCTCACTAAATCAAAAGTCATTTCTGAAAACACAATATATTTGGGTAAGTAACACATATAATACTCTCTTTCTTTGTCTTTATGTATCCTACTTTGTTTGAGGCTGGTTACAGGTTTTTTTAATGTCAATAAGCTCCACTAATAGCCACTTATCATCGCAAGTAATGTTATAGCTCATATGTTACTCATATAATATGATAAAATACTTTTTGTTTTATAACTGCGGATTGGATAAGCATAAGCTAAGGCTTTTTAAACAAAAAGTCTGCAAAGCAACATTTCTAAAGCCCATATAAAAAATATTTCTTTTTGTTTACATACCACTCAGAAACAAATTCCTATCTGTTCACTGATGTTATTTACCGTGAAAAAGTGACCCTTGAAACTGAGCGAAATAAAAATAACTCTCCAAATTCTTTGCTAAACATACTTTACTTAAATGTTTATGAAAGTAAATAACTTATTTGCGAATATCTTAATCAACACCGACTTTTCGCAAACGATTATAAAAATATATTTCAAAAGTTTGTTTACCGTAGTCGTAATATCTCGCAGGTATTCAAAAAGTTAGGTTAGTTAGTTAAGAATTTTAGTTTTAGATTCGGAAGTCAAAATTGAAACATTAAATCGTAACATTTTAAACGTGTCTTAATAGTATAGTGTACCTACATCGATAATATTGACTATTGTAATCAGTTTTCATTAGTTTTGTTATATTTATTATACTCCAATTTAATATATTATTATCGGTACGTAACGTTTAATTTTAATTCATACAAGCCTCAAAAGCCTATGGATGAACATCATACAACGCATCAAAAGAAGGATATTTACCATAATTGCCACGATTGACAGGCGTTGTTAACCGCATTTTTTTATTTTCTAGATGTGTGGGAGTGTTCATTAATTACGTGAGGCTTTTTTTTTATTGTTTTTTTTAGTGTTTATTTACACTAAAAATAATTTTGATCGTTAATCTGCCCTTGATTGCGTTGGGTTTATTTAAAAAAGGACAAAATTTGCTTAATTATCTTTACATTAGTGGAGTTCGCTTATCCGCGAACAAATATTATTGTGTAGAATTTAACTATATTTTACTTAATTAATTCCAATTTTCACGAAATTTCACACTGCTTTTTGCAAAAAAAATATTCGTTAATTTTGCCAAGACCCTCCCTTTACCACACGTGAGATTGGGTAAGATAAGATTCAGCTCGACCCGCCTCCCCCTAAACATCTTACGTAATTAATGGACGACCCCTTATTAGGAAGAAACTGCTGCCCGTCGTTGTTTGTTTCCCTCTGTTGCATCTTATGACAACCACCGGTTGATATATTGTAGCAGATAGTTTTACACCGTCACTACAAGGTGGTATAATTTTAATATTCTACTATTATTTGAAAAACAGGTTTTTTCCAAAAAACAGAAATAAAATCGCATCTTATTTTTAACCTTATGTTTACTATGAAGCGTTCCGCCAACATTATGTCAGTCAAGGGAGAGGCAGCAAAATATTATGTACATAAAATAATGTTATACAATTTTTTGATTGAGTATCCTAAATCTAAAACAAAAGACAACAACCATATTAGATCCATCACGTCTGTTAGACATAAAATCAATATTTTATATTATTAGTATATATAAAATTCAACAGAACGAGGAGAATTTACGTTTAGGACTGGGTGGTTGGGTGTTCCCTCATCTAGCCCTTAGATTTATGCCTTTAGAAATAAATAGTTCTCATTATTATAACTCCAAATAACTGTGTGAAAAAAAATTAACACGGCATTGGAGATGTTCTTACCTTCAATTTTTAATAAATTTTCTCAAATTCATTTATTTTGTTTGTTGTTCTTATTTATACACTCTATACCCCGATGATCATGTAAGGCGAACCATTTTTATAGTTAATAAATCAATATGTAAGTAAAACAAGTATATTTGTCAATCCTAGAATAAAGTAACCTTCAGTGGGATGGAACTTTCGACGTACACATCAAACAAACACTCTTCCATTTATTATTTATTAGCTTAGGAGTTAAGGGCTCGCTGTAAATTTCACAGTAAGCGGGAGATCCGGGTTTCGATCCCAGTCATCACCAATAAAACCGTAGTTGTAATTTGAAAGTGTTGATTTACCACATGCTCGGTGGTGAGGGGAAAACATCTTAAATAAAAAAAATCGAAGGCATGTATAGTCCGCGATAACGCATTGAGGCAGCGCCACGGACATTTTTTTCCCCTAAAACCTTCTCAGAAGTGAGAAAAAGCCTGTGCCCAACTGTGGAACGTACATATACAATATATAACGTAATTAACGCACACCCTCAGACACCCCAAATAGTATATTATGTTATAATCATTATACATACACTGACTTTTTAATTAAACATGTTTATGCATTGATTATTTATTAAATTAGTTATACTAATTCCGGAGCAGTTTTATGGTCACAGTATAAATCCACAAACGCACGCAGTCGCTCACGTAGGTATAGGTTTTGAAAAAAATCCGACAATACACGATTGTTTATGTTAAAAAATATGTACCTATGAACACTAACTGATGTTCGTACTCCGAGCATCGAGTTGTTTATTAGGTCTAGTAAACATTTGATTCAATTTTTACATCACACTGATGATCATCACAATGATTCAATGTTAATAGGCAATATCCGTTACAAAATATTATGCATTAGCATAACATTTTAATTGTAATTGTAAATAATAAGGAACTGCTAAAAATAAGAGGCGACCATACATCCACCATAATTCAAAGACGGCGTGTTTAAAAGATGTGAATCAAAATATTTACAATAATTAAAAATAAAACAAATATTTAACTTACTGATAGCCTAAACACTTATGCAACGTTGTGCTTTTAATACACTTTCAAAATGTCCACCACCTAGTTCAATACATTTTAATGAGCGTTTTCTTAATTGGTATTTTATTAGCAAGCACTTCAGTGTCATTTTTCATTATTCCAAAAGCGTTCTATTTTTAGGTAGGTCCTCGGCACTTGTTGTCTCACTAAAATAAACTAATGATTTAATACGTCCCCACAAATAAAAGTCAAGAGGCGTCAATTCAGCTGATCTGGGAGGTCACTGAACTGGGCCGCCGCGTCCGCTCCAGTGCTCTCCTAACTCATTATCAAGGTACTGTCGAAAACTCCTAGTAAAATGAGCAGGGGCACCATGGTGTTGGTAGTATACCTCTTGTAAATTGGTAAGAGGTATGTCTTCTAGCAGCGTAGGTAGAGTTTCTCGTAAAAACAGTAAATATGCGTCTCCTGTTAATCTTTGTAAGAACACAGGCCCCAATATGTGTCTACCAATGATACCGGCCCAGACGTTAATTGAGAAACGGTGTTGGAAGGAATCTACTCTGCATGCGTGAGGATTTTCGTGCATCTATAAATGTGTGTTGTGTTGATTGTACATCCCCACACGTGTGAATGTACTTTCATCTGTCCAAATTATGTCCCGCTGCCAATTTTCTAATAACCAGCGGCTGAACTGCAAGCGTGGCGCGTAATCGTTTGGAGTCAACTCCTGGCATCTTCTGAGATGGAACGGATGTTCTTTGTCACCACGAATGTGTAGTCATATGCATGTGTTCTCCACACATGCATATGACTACATTGAAAGCGTGGGGCTGCTTCTCGAGTACTGGCATGGGGATTCTCATCGAAATAGTCCAGTATTTCGTTTTGAAGACGAGTACGTGTACGCCTTAGAATAATAACACCTAGAACGATAGTTCCCTACAAAGCGGACGTTCAAAAGTGGGGCAAGAACAAAATCTATGTGTGCGTCTTAGAATAATAACACCTAGAACGATAGTTCCATACAAAGGGGACGTTCAAAAGTGGGGCAAGAACAAAATCTATGTGTGCGTTATCAACTTGTGTTTACGCTAGACGAAACACACACAAGTGAAGAAATAATGTGGCCAATACATTAAATTTTCCCGAAAAGTAGGGAAGTAGAAACTATATTGGACTAATAGTTAGAATGTACCGTATGACTCACACAAATGTGAAAATAAGTTTGTTTGAATTCTATTATCGAAGTGTAGCCCGCTAAATTCAAAATATTTTTGAATAGGATATTTGCCTATCTAGCCATGTTAGATACTTTTATGAACCATATAAATGTAATTGCATCATATTTATCTTTGTAACTGTATAGAGACGTTATAATGATTTGACTAATGCAAGTTTTATATACACCCGCCCGATGCCTGATTGACGAACGATTGACCGTATTCAGTATCAATTATTCAGTTTGTTTTTAACAATTTTTTTTAATAATCGTCGAGTAATGGTGTACCGCACCTCACTGCATGCATAATGTAAGCTACAATACGAAAAACACAAGAAAATTTTAATTTTGGTAGGTTTTACACAGTCCTCACGGATGACAACGCATCTCTTTATTGAGGATAGTTGTAGATGTATATGGGTCACAGCATCCACTTACTATAAAGTGTGTTCGTATGTCACCGTATCCTATACAAAATCTAAAGAACAAATTTTTGTATTTTAGTGGGCTTCCAACTGCTTTCATTTCGATTGTGTCTGATGTTTCCTGTCTCACAAGCCGCAATGATCGAATCAGAAAGAAACATAAAATGAAAATATTTTTTTTTTAAAACGTTACCCCCTCACTAGGATTTTCTCCTGTGTCGTGGAGGCAGCTTACAAACATAAATTGCACGAGGACAAACATCCAGACCCGGAACAATTATTTGTAAGGCATACAAATACTTGTTCCGTGCGGGATTCGAACCCGCGGCCACCAGCGCAACAACTCATTGCTAAGCCACTGCGCCACGGAGCTGTCCATAAATAAACACAATGCGTTGCATTTTTTCAATGTTGGCAGCCCTCGTAGTAATAACTTGTCAAGTTGCGTTACGCACTCTATTTAATGAGGGCTAATAATCTTCCACTCACCAGATGTTGCTAGTTGTGACTGAGGTAAAGTTTTTTGTACCATAGTGTCAGTTAATTGAGAAATTAGTTTTAAATAATAGTTTATTATTATCTAAAATATTATGTTATTACACAACACAATGACCACGTCAGAGGTTTGATTTTTTAATTCTTTGCACTTTATAACTCTTTTTAAAAAATCGGCTTTTAGTTATATTTTATAGTGTGGTTCATTCATTTCTAATGTAATTAATATAAAATATTACTAATAATACAGAAAGAAACTTAAAATATTACATTTTCTTAAGAAATTATTATCCCCGCTATGAAATCTGTCAAATAATTTACCTCACTGTAAAGTGGTGCCGCCCTAGTAGCAGAAAAAGTCGTGGATTCTCATTCCTATTGACGTGTTTTAGTTTTAATTAAAAAAAGTGGGAGAATTTTTCTTTAACTTAAGCAACATTTCCATATAATTCGATGTCAGTTTTTAAAAATTCATATTTATTTTTGATGAATGTTTTACGTAAAAATATAAGTTTAAAAGCATTAGTTACTCGTGAAATGTAAAGTTACTATGTTTCTTGTTTTTCTGTGATGTACTTACATCCATTCACTGCATAAAACGTAATTTTTAATTAAAATTTCGGGAGCTGTTGTCAACACGACACGACTTTGAACACTAACGGGCCGAGTATTGAACTAAGCCATACTGGCTTAGTTTGAATTGCCTCACATTACGACTCGGCTTCTAGGTATTATTATTCTAAGGTGTGCGTTATCAACTTGTGTTTACGCTAGACGAAATACACATAAATGAAGAATTAATGTTACATTAAATTTTCCCGAAAAGTAGGGAAGTTGAAACTATATTGGACTATTAGTTACAACGTAACGTATGACTCACACAAATATGAAAATAAGTTTGTTTGAATTTTATTATCAAAGATATATTATTATTTGCCTATCTAGCCAAGTGAGAAACTTTCATGAACCATATAAATGTGATTGCATCATATTTTTCTTTGTAACTGTATAAAGACGTTATAATTATATGACTAATGCAAGTTCAATAAACACCCGCCCGATACCTGACACACGACTATTCGACGAAGCATTGACCGTATTCAGTATCTATTATTTAGTTTGTTTTTAGCAATTTTTTTTAATAATCTCGTGTAATGGTGTACCGCACCTCACTGCATGCATAATGTAAGTTACAATAGGAAAAACACAAGAAAATTTTAATTTTGGTAGGTTTTACACAGTCCTCACGGATGACAATGCATCTCTTTATTGAGGATAATTGTAGATGTATATGGGTAACAACATCCACTCACCATCAGGTGGATCGTGTGTTCGTATGTCACCGTATCCTATATATTTTTTTGAAGTGGCAACCCCAGTAATAAGTTTGTAAAATATTAGCTCCCAAATCAAAAAAATCAAAAAATCAAAAATCAAAAATGTTTATTCTGTAACAATAAATTTACATCATCAGCAGTACACAGAGTTCTCCTTTTAAGTATTTTTCAATACTTGTGACAGGAAAACTCGCTCTTCCATAATTAACATACAATACTTGTAGTTACAAGAATAACATAAAATTCATTTCCATTTTATAAATTAATTTAAAAAAAATATGTGTGTGTGTGTGTGTGTGTGTATGCGTGCGTTTGTGTGTGTGTGTGTGTGTGTGTGTGTGTGTGTGTGTGTGTGTGTGTGTGTGTGTGCGTGCGTGCGTGCGTTTTTGTATGTGTTTGCGTGATTGCACGTGTACGCACGTGCTTTGTAGGCCGTGTTATTTTAACAAATTTTCGATTTCGTGATAATCTTTCGATTTGAGCCATTCAATAAGAAGTTTCTTACATTCTTTACTAGTTTTTGAATAAATATTCAATTCTTTGTTCAAGTAATTGTACAAATAAGACGCCTTTTTTGCCTGTTGCCGTCTAGCAAATGCTGTTTTAACCGGAGCACTTGGAGCTACGTTAGTTTTTCTCCTTTTATTTTTGACTTCAAGATTATATGCAAGGGACTTGTGTAGCTTAAGAACTATATTTAATATGTATAACTTGCGAACTGTAAGAAGATCACACAGGGCGTATAAATCTTGTGTTGGGAATCTGTAAGGCTTAAAATTCATAACTTTCAGTAATGATCTTTGAACTCTCTCTAAATCCAAAAACTTTGTTTTCGTAGCACCTCCCCATATACTAATACAGTATGCCAGAACTGATTGAACTAAAGAAAGATACACTTGTTTTAATATCTGAGTTGTTGTGAGATGTCTTAAAATTTTGAAAAACCATATGAATTTTCTAATTCTTGTCATTAAAAGTTCGATGTGTAGATACCAGGATAAACGCTGATCCAATATTATTCCAAGATATTTTGTGCTGGATACCTTGTTTATATATGGGCATGAGCAGTTAGAGCTATTATGGTCAACACAAGAATGAATTTTAATATTAAAATTTGGTTGAGTCCTATTGTAGTTAGTAAAACATATATAGTTTGTCTTAGACGTATTCAGAGTTAACAAATGTATTCTTAACCACTCCGCAACCTTGGCTAACCCTACTTCAGCGCTGTGCCGAACATCTTCCCAGGTTCGACCACAAAATACCAAAGCAGTGTCATCTGCATACGAGAATAAGTGCCCATTTTGAAGCGATATTTTACAAAGGCTGTTTACGTAAACCAAAAATAGAGTCGGGCCTAAAACACTCCCCTGTGGAACACCGTAGGTAATGGAAGAGTCATGACTACAGTGCTCTCCTATTTTGACCCGTTGTCTACGGTTTGTTAAGTAATCTTTAAATAAGTCTAGGGGTTTACCTCGTATGCCTATATGTTCAAGTTTATTTACAAGAGTGGGGACAGAGACGCTATCAAAGGCTTTTTTTATATCGAGAAAAACTGTTAAACATTTCTTTCGTTTGTCAACTTGGTCAATAATGAGTGACGTCAGCCCTGAAATAGCGTCCTCTGTGCAAAGTCCTCGTCTGAAGCCAAATTGTGACATTGAAAGTATATTATATTTATTTAAGTAATTAATCAAAAGGTTATTTAACAATTTTTCTAAAATTTTGGATATTGCGGGTAGAACTGATATAGGTCTGTAGTTACTTGGATCGCATCTATCTCCACCTTTATATACAGGGGTAATTAATGCCAACTTTAGAGCAGTAGGAAAAACGCCATCCCTAAAGCAAAGATTAACCAGGTGTGTTATTATGGGTACTAATATCATATGGGCCTGTTTTAGAAAATTGGTGGTAATATTGTCATATCCAGGGGCACTCTCTGTTTTAAGGTTCATCAGTATCCTCCTAACTTCCGAATCATCAGTCTCCAGCAAAGCAAAAGATGAAGCATGTGAGCTTACTGTTTTATCCGCAGTGGAAATGTTAATAGAGTTAAATTTTGATAAAATATCCTCCGCCAAGTATTTCCCAACATTAGCAAAGTAACTATTAATCAAATCAACGGATTCAAGAGGGGTCGATCCTATTTTTAACAACTCTATATTTTTATGTAATAATTGCTTGCGGTGTGTGATATCATTAATTGCTTTCCAGAGCGTTTTAGGGTTTCCGGTGGCATTCATTATCTGTTCTCGCTCATATTTGCGCTTAAGTTTTTTAATTAAACTGTTGCAGTGATTTCTATAGCGTTTATACGTGATCCTTAACACTTCATTTTCTGGATTAGATTTTAATTTTAATTGCATATTATTACGGTTCCTAATGCAACGTAGGACACCTTGTGTCATCCAGGGTTTTATTGTTCGACTTGTTTTGGGGACTAATTTTAAAGAGGTATTTTTTAATATAAGTGTTTGGATTTTATTTGTGAAGAGTTCAGTTAAAACGTTAGAATCACAACATAAAAGCAGATCTTGTAAATTAGTGCTTTTCAGGCTATTAATAACATTTTCATAATTGACTGACCTTTTGTATTTATTACTAAATGCAGTTTTATTACAAAAATTATTTAACTTCAGGAAAGTCATATAATGATCTGTGATAGTTGTGTTTATCACTATGATTGTTGCATTCGATTTATTTGTATCTATTTTTAACATACAGTGATCGAGACAGTTGTTACCTCTCGTAGGTATCGAGTGTCCTGGAAGCAAGCCGTGTGTACACAACATATTTAAATAGTTTAGTCTATTCATCCTTTCATGTGTACTTTCATTACATTTGTGTATTATATTAATGTTAATATCACCCGTCAAAACAATAAGCTTACACATTTTTAAGGACTCTAAGTAAAGACTAAGAGAGTTGATAAAACTTTCAGCATGGATGTTAGATGGTGAGCGATAAATACCAATAATAATGTAGTCATTAAATTGAATTTGCAGACAAGACGCTTCTAATAGCGAAATTTCCTTGACACTCACTGAATGCTTATTATTAATATAAGCAGTCGCACCATCACAGTGATTTATGTGTTGTGTAGTATTATAGGACGTATAATTATTTAACATGGGAACAGGTTTGTTCTGGTCTAACCAACACTCGCTAAGGATAATAAAATCAGGCTTTATTTTAAGTTGAATAAGATTTAAGTGTAAGTCATCAAAATTTCTATAAATACTCCGAATATTTTGTGATATAATAGTTATATCGGATTTATGTATTATGTGCTGTGTTATAAAGTCTTGGACACGACATTCACTGGATTGTGCAATAACTATATTGTCTAATTCATGTAAAGTATTTAAGGAACTATCCATTATCAGTATTAGATCTAGATACTTTATATATAATTTGAAATACGTGTCTTAATTCTAAGTGTTTATGTTTTGATGTATTTATATATTTGAAAAATGATTTTCGAAGAGACATTAATCGTAAGATTGTGTTCTGTGAACGTGTGAGTTTGTGTATATTTGTTTGTTGCTGAGACATATTTGTGTAGTATTGTAAGAATAATAAAATAACAAAATTAGTATAAATCTTGAACATAGGTAAAATCAATAACAGTATCAGAGACGAAAGGTATGGAAAACATTTTAAGATAAAAAATATTAATAAATAGAAAATAGCATGTAATAGCGACATTGTAAGAAACATTACAGTCGGTGTACCTTGGTTGAGAGACAAGGTTTCAGGTAGTCAGATGGCAGGTGGTGCTGGGGATTGGCCTGTCAATAATTGCTGTATTTGACTCTCGTTTTTAATCATAATAATACGAGAGTGTTCATTTTCTCTTACATATACCTTGCCGTAAGCGGTCCAACAGAACTTGTATTGTTTTGATTTGGCTAAGTCTCGTGCTAGAAAGTATAGGCGTGCTCCTCTTGGGGTTAGGTGTTCTGACAAGTATATCGGGGTGTCTTCTTGGGTTTTAAATCCAAGATGTTTAGCACACAGCTTACTTTTATGTTTCACGTTGAAGGATTTAGCATATTTTAATATATTGTTCTTTAATATAGTTGAGTTAGTTTCGACAACAATAGGTGAGTTTTTTTTGTCAGCTGTTTTTGGCCTTACTCTGTATATGTCTTTGACATCTGATTTAGAGATGTTGTAATCAATTGTCTTCGAGAGGTTAATAACCATCTCGATAAGGTCTTCTTTATTTTCGCTAGGCTTTTTTGGGACATTTTTAATTTCAATACAAGATTTTCTACTGTCTATATGCAATTCCTCCAATTTAGTTTCTAGCATAGTAATATGGTTCCTGTCCTGCTTTGCTTGAGTTTCCAATTCGTTAACTCTCTTCCAAAGTTCCTCATTTTGCGTAGTAAGGTAAGAAATCGAATTTTCAATATTATAATTTGATTGCTGTATGTCTTTAAGTAAGGTATTGACATTTTTGAGCTCTGCAGCTTGCGAAGCAAAAAAGGATGTCATTAGCTTTCGCATTTCCTCTTTAAAATCATCCATTTGATCAGCAATCGAGATTTCTACCTGGTCTCTACATCTCTTATTACGTTGAGAAACAAATTTTGGCGGTGAAAAGCGGGATATATCCGACTCTGACGCAGATTTGTTTAAAATAATGTCCGTTTCTACTAGGTTGATAGAACTGCTAGGAGGTACATCCTTCACCAGAGAAGGCGGCAACTGTGTTGTCTCAGAGCGCATATTTTTTTTAATAGGTGTTTGCGGTGGTGTTCTCTTTAGCGGCATCGTGTACCAGGGTATAAGAGAGTACAAACAGTTATCGTATTAGTGTACGCAATCTAATTAAATTAACCCTATAAGATTAGGGATCAACGTATTCTGGTGGTAATCGACGTTTTCATACAAATTTAATTTCCGTCCAGTATACCTAGACCTCTGTACTTTGACAAATAGTAATGAATGTTCTTACAGTTTTGGTTGATGCGCTCCTCCGTTATTGGACAATCCTCGTAACACCTCTGGAGGCGTTAACAGCAAGGTACTGGGCGTTGCTGTTCCAGGTGATGACACAGCAAAGAAGACAAGGACGGCGCAGCTAGCATAAAGATCTCCTCGCAGTTATACACTCCTATTATTATGGCTTGATTTATTTTGCAAATTTGTTTTAATAATTAAATCAAAATAGTATCGCGGTTTAAGCATTTAATACGTCTGAACTCCTCAGAGGTCCGGGGGAAGAGGAATAAATTTAAGTTTTACTATTATAAATCATTAATATCCACCTCAATTTTGTGTTGCAATTGTTAATTGTGTTTAAATTATACTGTGTATTAAGTAAAACGTAAGTTACTTACCTAAATATATTATATTTAAACGTTCGGATTTTAAGTGACAGGTAACGTACATATTGTTTGAATATTGCATATTGTAATTCTTGTTATCCCTTTTTATTACATAATTTTTCAGTTCGGTTTTACATATTTAAATCTTTTCTTAAGCGTTTCATTTAAAATCTACAAATATAACCTCACACCATAACTTCTTGTCGTTATTTACACTGCTACTTCTGTATTAAGTAGAAGTTCTAGTTTTAATATTTTAACTAATAAATACATAGCAAAATGAATACTCGTAATGCCAAGACGCGCCAGCTTGAGACCCAGCTCCAGCTCGCGCTTCAGGAACTAAAGGTGTGCAAGGAGCAGTGTGAAATATTACTAAAAGAAAGGGATGACAATGAAAAAGAAATAGTTGAAATAATTAAAAAGAATACACAATTAAAGTGTGACATGGCAATGTTACACACAGATTATCTTAATGTATTAAAAGAAAGGGACCAGCTTCAGGGAACGGTCAATGAGTTTGATCAGTGCAGCAAGGAATATGCGGAAGCTCTCAAATTCATTGCTGCATTGCAATTACAATTGAATGAAGTCCAAAAGCAAATTTTACAACTAAACAAAAACTTAGACAACTTAAAAGCCTCCAAAACTCAGAGTCTGTTCCATGAACTTGTAGAATGCACAACGTCTCAAGAATCCTCAAAATTGTTACAAACATCATCAACAGTGGATTTGACAGATGAAGATGTCTTCATATCGGGAACAGCAGGAAGAATCGCTTGCAGTAACAATAAATTAAAAAAATACATTAAAATTAATAAATACATTAATAAATTGCTAAAAAACATAAAAAATAAAATAAGTATTAAAAATCATGTTAAGTTATGTAAAGAAAAACAAGAATTATTAATAAGGTCAAAATATATTCAATTGAGGTGGATAGCATTAGGAAAAGTTATGAGACTGACATGGAGTATCTTAATTCAGAAATTTCTTCACTTCATAATGCACTACAAGTTATAACAAATAAATACAAATTAGCTCAAAATGAAATAAAGGAACATATACTGGCCATGGACGAACTGGTGACACTGTGTAAATATAATGAGGAACGTTTTGAGTCATTAGTAAAGCATCAGTGTGAGTGTCAGCGCTCATTACCGGTTACTTCAGGGACAATATGTGTTAATAATATGGAGAAAAATAATCCCTCTCTTACTTATAAACTCCATGACAGTTCAAGAACAAAAAATAATTTGAATAATTTGAATAATTTAAATGTTAGCAAAAATAATATTGTTGTGTACAGTGATGATATAGGTAAAAACTTGAGTTTAGTGTTAAATAACTGTCTAAAGGAACACCAAATTACTAATTATTGTATGCCTGGAGCAACATTTAGTCAAATTATAAATAAAATTCTAATAAGTAGCCATAGTTCTAATAGTATATTGATACTTCTTATTGGGAGAAGGGGCAATGTGAATAAAAAACAATTATTGGATTATATTGAAATTCTAAATAATTTAAATGTTCACAAGATTGTTCTGTTTACATTGCCTTACTTATGGGGTCTGCCACAAGAAAATAAATTAAAATATGATTTAAATATCCAAATGACTAATTTAATATGCAATAATAATGTAAAACTGACATATAATTGTAATAATTATAAATTTCATTTAATTGATTTAAATAATTTAATTAAGAAGTTTTTGACAAGAGATAGGTATTACCTATCAAAGTATAGTTTAAGACTGGTAGCAAATACGCTATCTTATTATTTATATTTTAACTCAGCCAATGATTTGGCTACCTTGACACCTGCTTCTTTTGAGCAACAAAATATTTTTACATATGATTTGAAACCAGTTCCAAGTAATTTAAATGAGATAATAAGACAATAGAGGTAATATCTAGCAAAGATAATTTTAAAAAAAGCTTAGAATGCAACTTACCAATACATAATTATGTAATTTCACAAAATAACAATAATAAAAACTGTATCAACCTGGTGCATCAAAACATACAAGGTATGTTAGACAAAGAATTAGAAATGGAATTATTTTTAAATGTTACTATTTAAAAATATACATATTTTATGTATTACTGAACATTGGTTGAAAGATTACAACTCCATATTTAATTTCAGTAATCACCAGGTGGTCAGTTCGTTCAATAGAGATACTAAGTTACGTGGTGGCTCCTTAATATTAGCTTATAAATCCTTATCATGTAAAGAACGTAAAGACATTGTGAGCCTCTCTGTTGAGCGTACTGTAGAAATGGCATGCGTTGAGCTTGAGCACCTTATTGTTGTAAGTGTTTACAGACCCCCATGTTCAAATTATGATACCTTTCAAAAGGTTATGGAAGAAGTTTTAGTTAAGCTTAATAAACAGAATAAATCTCTTGTAGTGTGTGGAGACTTTAATATCAATCTCCTGGAAACTTCTTCCATCAGTATTAAATTTTGCTCTTTGTTTAAATCCTATAATCTTGGTAATTTATTCTTTGAAGCTACACGTATTGCAGGGTGTAGTGCAACTTGTATTGATAATATTTTTACAGGTGTTGTACCAATCAACAAATCAATAATTCAAAAACTTAGTTCAGATCACTGTGGACAACTAGTTTCATTACCTTATATGCACAAAAAACAGGTAATTGAGAAAAGTGTGTTTGTTCCTATTAATACAAAACGCCTGGAGAAATTTAGAAGTAATATGATAAAAAACCTTCCATCACTTTCTTATAAGAACAATGCAGACTATTTATATGGACAATTATTTACCCTTATAAGCAATGAATTTAAAAAAACATTTACTTCTAAAACATTCTCCAGAAACAGTCGCAAAGCATTTAATGAGTGGGCGACAGTAGGAATTCATAAAAGCAGACGAAGGTTATATGACCTTTACCATGAAAGATCATATAATCTTTCCGATGCTTTTAAAAAATATGTTAAAAATTATTCTAAAATGTTTAAAAGAGTTTGCTCCACAGCCAAATCGTTACATATTAGCAACAAAATTAAGACGGCTAAGAATAAAATTAAAATGACGTGGAGTATAATTAATAATGTAACCGGTAAAGACAAACCTCGTAACTCAAACTATCAATTAAAAATTAACAATGAATTGACTAAATCAAATCAAGAAGTCGCAGCGGTGTTTGAGAAATATTTCACTGATATTCCTATCTTGACAACCGAGTCATTGAATACTTCTCCAACTGTCGCCGAGTCATTACTCAAACAGAATGTTAACACCTGTTTAAAAGAATTTAGATTTGAAAAAGTATTATCGCAAGATGTTGTAAAATACTTTAAAACCATTGATGTAAAGAAGACCGCAGATTTGTGGGGGATTTCCGTTACAGTTATTGCGTCCATAATAGATTTAATTGGACCTCATCTTGCTATTATTTTTAATACTTGTATCGATTCTGGTGTGCTTCCTGATTTAATGAAGTATAGTAAAGTAATACCTTTATTTAAATCTGGTAGTACATTGGACCCCGCAAATGTTAGACCTATTTCTGTACTACCAACTCTCAGTAAAATTTTTGAAAAAATAATTTTGCATCAATTGTTAACTTTTTTTAATACAAATAAATTACTTCATAAAAACCAATTTGGTTTTACAAGGGGTCGCTCGACGTCGGACGCCGGTGTTGAGCTTATGAAATATATTTTAATGCCTGGGAGAATTCACAAGATGCTTTAGGTATTTTCTGTGATCTTTCCAAGGCTTTCGATTGTGTTCATCATGAGACATTAATCAGGAAACTACAACATTACGGTGTAAAAAATTTAGCGCTTAGACTTATTACTTCATATATAAGTAACAGAATTCAAAAAGTAGTGATTAATGGTAAAGGTTCCTCCGGATCGGTAGTATCAATGGGCGTTCCTCAGGGCTCGATTCTTGGCCCATTCCTGTTTTTAATCTATATTAATGACTTACCTTATCTTGTAGGGGACAATCACGATATAGTATTATTTGCTGACGATACCTCTTTGATTTTCAAACTCAAACGACAGTTAATTAGTTATGACGATGTAAATAATGATCTATCGAAATTGGTACATTGGTTTAACGCCAACAATATGCTCTTAAACGGCAATAAGACAAAGTGTATTAAATTTACAATACCTAATGTAAAACATTCGAATACCAATGTGCTGTTAAATGGGGAGGAGTTGAGTCTTGTGGATACCACTGTTTTTCTTGGTATTACTATTGACGCGAAACTTCAATGGGGCCCCCATATATCTAAATTAGCAAGCAGACTTAGTTCTGCAGCATATGCTGTAAGAAAGATTAGAAGTCTCACAGATGCTGAGACAGCTAGATTAGTGTATTTTAGTTACTGTCATAGCGTAATGTCTTATGGAATGTTGCTATGGGGTAATGCTACTGATATTGAAGCTATATTTGTTTTGCAAAAGAGAGCCGTACGGGCGATTTATAACCTAAATTGTAAAGAGTCCCTCAGAGAAAAATTTAAAGAAATAAACATATTAGTTTTTGCATCGCAATATATTTATGAGAATGTAATGTATGTGCATAAAAACATAAATAGCTTTAAAAAGAATAAGGATGTGCACACTTTAAATACTAGGAACAAACATAAGCTTGTAATGCCAGTTACTAGACTCCACAGAATCAGTAATTCATTTATGGGGCAATGTATACGCTTTTACAACAAAATCCTAGAACATATTCAAAGTTTGTCAATAAACAAGTATAAAAGTTTTATTAAAGAAAAACTGTAAAAGAAGGGTTATTATAATATCAAGGAATACATGAATGAAAATAACCCCTGGGAATAGGGTGATCGCCACCATGCTGGTTCTATGAAAATCATTTAAAAATTGTATTAAGAAAATTATTGTTAAGTGAAATTATGTAAAAAAAAGTTCTTCCCAGGACTGAGGTATTTTCCGAACCAGTGGTAAATAAAAAATGACTTTCAATAAGTATTATGTTATAATCAATATTGAATAAAAAATTATTCTATTCTATTCTATTCTATAAAAAAATGTAAAGAACAAATTTTTGTATTTTAGTGGGCTTCCAACTGCTTTTATTTCGATTGTGTCTGATGTTTTCTGTCTCACAAGCCGCAATGATCGGAACAGAAAGAAACATAAAACGAAAACCAAACATGCATTTATTATCAGACCATATAAAAAGTTTCCTTAAAATTCATCATCCATATTTTTTTACTTTTTTTTAAAACGTTACCCCAAACATAAATTGCACGAGGATAAACATCCAGACCCGGAACAATGATTTGTAAGGCATACAAATACTTGTTCCGTGCGGGATTCGAACCCGCGACCCCCAGCGCAGCAACTCATTGCTAAGCCACTGCGCCACGGAGCCGTCGATAAATAAAAACAATGCGTTGCATTTTTTCAATGTTGGCAGGCCTCGTAGTAATAAGTTGTCAAGTTGCGTTACGCACTCTATTTAATGAGGGCTAATAATCTTCCACTCACCAGATGTCGCTAGTTGTGACTGAGGTAAAGTTTTTTGTAACATAGTGTCAGTTAATTGAGAAATTAGTTTTAAATAATAGTTTATCATTATCTAAAATATTATATTATTACACAACACAATGCGTCAGAGGTTTGATTTTTAAATTTTTTGCACTTTATAAAACTTTTTAAAAAAATCGGCTTTTATAGTTTGGTTTATTCATTTCTAATGTAATTAATATATAAATATAACTAATAATATAGAAAGAAATCTTAAATATTACATTTTCTTAAGAAATTATTATCCCCGCTATGAAATCTGTCAAATATTTTACCTCACTGTAAAGTGGCGCCGCCCTGGTAACAGAAAAAGTCGTGGATCATTCCTAATGACGTGTTTTAGTTTTAATTAAAAAAGGTGGGAGAATTTTTCTTTCACTTTGGCAACATTTCCATATAATGTTATATGTCAGTTTATTATATATATTACATATTTATTTTTTATGAATGTTTTACGTAAAAATATAAGTTCAAAAGCATTAGTTACTCGTGAAATGTAATGTTACTATGTTTTTTGTGTTTCTCTGATGTACTGACATCCGTTCACTGCATAAAACGTAATTTTTAATTAAAATTTCGGGAGCTGTTGTCAACACGACACGACTTTGACCACTAACGGGCCGAGTATTGAACTAAGCCATACTGGCTTAGTTTGAGTTGCCTCACATTACGGACGCGGACTCGGCTTCTAGGTGTTATTATTCTAAGGTGTACGCACATTGACTTCCTTGTCGATGGCCGTGTTCGGACGGAACGTTCCGTGGTCGCGAAGTCGTCGAGTAGCAGCTAACATAGTTACCATTTCGGTGTACTGAACGTTGCTGTATTGGAAACACATCGCGCGCGAATAATTATTTGCAAACAATCTCGTAAGTACTTTCCACTCATAATGTCCGCGCGTGACTAATAAATATTGTTTTCATTTAAGTTAGCTTTCATCGTAGCCGGCTAGCGCGGAGCGCCCGCGCCGGTAACGTGCTATCTCGCTCTATCTCAAGTTCCCAGGAAATAAGGTTCATTTTTCTTTATTTTGTATTGAATGACGGAATTTGTATTAACACAAATAAAACTGCACTTTTAAAAGTCTTATTGCCTTGAGTTACGGTCCATTTCAGTTTGTTTTGACTGTACAGGTTTAGTGTGACTGTAAATTACGTAGTTTCAATTATTTTTGGGATAAAAAATTAAAACTCTCTTCTCACCAACAACCGAATGACCAATTACAATGGCATTTGTATATGTATTGCCTCCATATTTTAAATTTGCTTGTGTGCGTTAATGCGATAGTGGGGCGCGTCATTTCAGCTTAGACGATCTATACCTATATATAAAATGATAGAAATCGATTCAGTAAACGATTCTGAACAAACTACTTTCTCAAAGTGCGTTAATTATGTTACAAGTTGTATAAGCTGCAACTTTACTCTATTTTTGTACTTTTTTTACTTATATAGTGTCCCAAGTGATAAGACTCAGGACCGTGATTTTAGGTATTCCTTGGGGAAGGCCTATTTTCAGCAATGGACTTATGAAAGGCTGTAATGATGAAGAATAATAGAATAGAATAGAATAGAATAATTTTTATTCAATATTGATTATTACATAATACTTATTGAAAGTCATTTTTTTATTTACCACTGGTTCGGAAAATATCTCTGTCCTGGGAAGAACAAGCAAGAAACCCAGCGGGTTTTTTCCTAAATATATTACACTTAACAATAATTTCGTTTATACAATATTTTTCTGGGGGATGAGTCGCTCGCGTTCGTAGGCTTCGACCACCTAAACCTAGAGCCACCCTACACGTGTCCCCGGGGTGGTGCTAAACGAGCGACAAAGCCGAAATGATAGATTCAGCTCCTCGCCGTATGGTAGTGGCATAAAATCTAACAACCCCCAGGTCGCACCATGAGCCAACAATTAAAAGAAATGGTCCCGAGTTCCCGGCGCCTCTTTAATGGGGCAGGGGTGCGAAGAATCTCCAGGAGGAAAATCGGCGACGAGGTTCGCCACCCGTTACGTCCTGTCTCCCAGAGGGGCTAAAAGTGGATTGCGGGGGCCCGTCTGGCTACGCTAAATGTATGTAGAGCAATGAATGATAAAATGGATGAAATATGCGAATTGATGAATGATAGAGGAATAGATGTGTTATGTGTGAATGAGACGAAACGAAAGGGAAGAGATGTCACTTCCCATGGCATTTATACCGCTTACTGGTCTGGTGTAGACGAGACCGAGCGGGCATGCCAGGGAGTCGGTGTCATCCTTTCAGAAAGAATGGGTCAATGTGTGAAATAGTATGAATGTGTAAGCCCAAGTCTGCTGTGGATACGAATGAAAGTGGGCTTAAAGAAGTTTTTCGTGCTTGGGATGTACGCCCCAGATATGTCTAAGCAATTTCTTTCGCCATAAGAGGATTCACATGTATACTTGGGAAAAAGGGGATGATAGAAGCATGATAGATTTCATAATTGTGGATAAACTAATGAGGAGCGCAGTGGTAGATACAAGGGTTTACCGTGGGTCCAACGTAGGGACGGATCATTACTTGGTCTTATGCCGAATTAATGGTCTATTCAAGCGTTGGCGGTATCGGACATCTGTGTCTACCACTGCGTTACAGCGTATAAGAATAGAGAGGTTACAAGATGAAGGTGTGAAAGAGAAGTATAAATGCAGACTGAGGGCAAATATAAGTGTGTTGAATGAATTATGTGTGAATGATTTAGACTTCAAGAATGTATGGAATAATTTTAAGAAAGTTGTGGTGGATACAGCCACCGAAGTATGTGGTGTAAGTAAGAGAACGAATGAAAGGAAAAGTTATACGTTGTGGTGGGATGATGAGGTACGGAAGGAAGTTGAAGCAAAGAATAGAGCATGGCTAGATTTACTAGCAACCAAAGCTGGTAACTCTGGCGGTATGAATGATGAGATTGAAAGAAAAAGGGCAGACTTAAGATGTATAAATAACAAAGTAAAAGAAGTTGTTGAAAGGAAAAAGCAAGAAAGGATAGATAAAAATGATAGAAGAATATCTGATAACTTCCAGGCAAATATGAAAATGTTTGCCTAGAGCTGAGCTGAGTTGAGCCTAGAATGAATGCTATACGAGACGAGAATGGCTGCATGCTGAATGATGAAGTTTCGAATTTAAAGAGATGAAAGGAATACTTTGACAGCCTGTATAAGAGTGAAGAGTCGTCTGAAGTAAGTGAAATAGAAATTCCGGAAGAAGTGGAGAGAGGTAGGGAGATAAGTGTAGATGAAACAATGAAAGCAATGAAAAGCATGAAAGCAGGTAAGGCAGCTGGATATGATAGAGTATCACTCGAAATGCTGGCTGGGGAGGGTGTGGTTGCAGGCCTGCTCTACACATTGTTTAATTTATGTCGGGAACTGAAGCGGGTACCGGAAGACTGGTGCAAAGCCATTATAGTCCCAATATATAAGGGAAAGGGGTTGCAGCAGGACTGTAAAAACTACCGTGGTATCAGCTTGCTTAGCATTGTGGGTAAACTGTATGCTAAGGTGTTAAATGAAAGAGTTATGGAAGAAACTGATGGAAAAATTTGGGATGTGCAAGCTGGATTTAGAAAGGGGATAGGGTGTACGGATCAAGTCTTTTCCATGCGCATGATTGCGGAGAAATTTTTGGCCAAAAACCAGAAAGTTTTTTGTGCGTTCATGGACTTGGAAAGGTCTTATGACAGAGTGGACAGGAACATGTTATGGCAAACACTGACCTCATTTGGGTTGAGCGCTGGTCTGATACAGGCATTAAAGTCTCTTTATAGTGACTCTAGTGCTTGTGTCAGGATCAACGGGGCCTACTTGGACTGGTTTGCATTCAAAAAGGTGTCAGACAGGGCTGTGTAGCTTCTCCATGGCTGTTTAATCTATTTATGGACAGTTGTTTGCAAACTTTGATAGTTGAAGAATGTGGGTTTAGAATAGGTGAGTTAACCCTCAAATGCCTTTTGTACGCCGATGATCAAGTCATATTTGCATCGTCGACAGTCGATTTGCAAATTATGGTTACTTTAATGAATTAGTCATTAAAAGAAAGGGGTATGAAAGTGAACGCAATTAAGACGAAAGAGAAGAAAGTAAAACGTTATGTGAAATAAGAACAGAAGGGGAGTTGATTGAGCAAGTGGATGAGTTTGTATATTTGGGATGTTTATTTAGCAGGGATGGTAGATAAAATAAGGATATAGAACGACGAGTGAACGGAGGAAATAGAGTTAATGGGGCTCTACACGCTATTATGAAGAGTCAGAATGTGTCAAAGAAGGCACGCATGGCAATTCATAATGCTGTGTTAGTCTCTACGTTAATGTATGGTAGTGAAAGTTGGTTATGGCAGATGAAGCTTGAGAGTAGAATAAATGCTGTAGAAATGCGATCATTAAGAAGTAGGCTAGGGCTGAATCTAAATGACGGGGTGAGAAATAGGGTGATAAGAGAAAAGTGTGGTTGCTTCGGTGGTTTGCTCACGTAGAAAGAATGAACGAGGAAAGAGTGACAAAGCAAATTTATGTTATAAAGTGAACGGTAAAGTCGGGAAGGGACGCCCTAGACGAAGATTTATCGACCAAATCGGCGATACATTGAAAATGGGCCAGATTAGGAGTACCCTTAACAGACGAGTGTGTATGCGTAAATATATGGATGTAAAGGAGGCGAAAGAGGTGTGTCAGGATCGCGCCAAACGGAAGTCCGTAGTCTCTGCCTGCCCCTCTGGGTGACAGGCGTGAGTGTTTGTATTGTAATGTATTACAATATTTAAATGATTTTTCATAGAACCAGCATGGTGGCGATAACCTTATTCCCAGGGGTTATTTTCATTCATGTATTCCTTGATATTATAGTAACCCTTTTTGTACAGTTTTTCTTAAATAAAACTTTTAAACTTGTTTATTGACAAACTTTGAATATGTTCTGGGATTTTGTTGTAAAAGCGTATACATTGCCCCATAAATGAATTACCGATTCTGTGGAAGTAACTGGCATTACAAGCTTATGTTTGTTCCTAGTGTTTAAAGTATGCACATCCTTATTCTAATTAAAGCTATTTATATTTTTATGCACATACATTACATTCTTATAAATATATTGCGATGCCAAAGTTACAATTTAGGTTATGAATTGCCCGTACGGCTCTCTTTTGCAAAACAAATATAGCTTCAATATCAGTCTCATTACCCCATAGCAAAATTCCATAAGACATTACGCTATGAAAGTAACTAAAATACACAAATCTAGTTGTCTCAACATCTGTGAGACTTCTAATATTTCTTACAGCATTTGCTGCAGAACTAAGTCTGCTTGCTAATTTAAATATATGGGGGCCCCATTGAAGTTTCGCGTCAATAGTAATACCAAGAAAAACAGTGGTATCCACAAGACTCAACTCCTCCCCATTTATTAGCACATTGGTCTTCGAATGTTTTACATTAGATATTTTAAATTTAATACCCAGTTTTAACAGTGGTAGAGCCAAGCGGCAGCTTTTGCTGTCACACAGATGGGCCGGCTCGAACTGGGGTGATACCACGACCTCACAGAATACCAGCGTGAAGTAGAGGTTTACCTCTGCGTTTCGCTTGGTGAGTGCAGGTGGCCGGAGGCCCCTTTTACTGGAAATGAGGCATTCCATCTTAGTCCTCACGAGTGACAACGCATCTACATTTTGATTTGGAATAGAGGATAGATGTAGATGTCTATGGGCCGCAGCAACCACTTACCATCACGTGGCCTGTGTGCTCGTTTGTCACCCTTATCCTATAAAAAAATACACTTTGTCTTATTGCCGTTTAAGAGCATATTGTTGGCGTTAAACCAATGTACCAATTTTGATAGAGCGTTATTTACATCGTCATAATTAATTAATTGCCGTTTCAGTTTGAAAATTAAAGAGGTATCGTCAGCAAATAATACTATAGGTATATCGTGATTGTCCTCTTCATGATAAGGTAAAAAATGAAGATTGTAAAAAATGAAAATAATGTAAATATTGAAGTTATAAACGCTAAAAGGCTAAAATCAATTTACACCACACGTCCCGCCGAACGCTCTGCACTGAGAAAGTACGAGTACTATAACACACAATAAGCGTTAAAATTGTCCTCTTCATTTACGGTTTACAAATTTTAGTTTATACAGTATTTAGTAAATTAAGGAGTTCTATGATTACTGAGTTAATTTTCAGATAACCTTTTGTTGTGCGACATAATTTTACAATTACTTGTAACTGGACATGAATGTTTTAACTATGTACTATGAGAAGCAACGTATTTAGGAAATGTAATATAAGTTTTTAAATGGGATTCATTAACGTAAATAAAAAAATAGGTTGTGGAAGGATATACGTCAAATTTAAAGGTGGTTCAGTATAATCTGAAAGAAAACCAATAATACACAGTTATATTTCCTAAAACAACATTAGAATGGAGCAACGCCTCAAGCTGATTTCTATGAAGTGCAGGTGGAAAAGAATTTCTTAGTATATTTTTGTCTTAGAATCGCATTGAGAATAGTTGATAAATATTATAGAATTCAATGCAAAACTTGCGGCCAAAAACTTGGTATCCTATAACAATGTGCGATACTTCAATAAAACACAACGCTTAAAATTTCATAGGGCACAGGTCCGTCGTATGGAGTGGATATTGCTGTCATCATAAAACTATCCTAAATATCATGTGCCGGCTTTCAATTCAGTTGAATAATGTGCTATGGCTTCTGGGCTATCAAATTTAATTACCAAACGATTATTTGAGCTTCCGGCACCTTTGTGAGAATACATTATACAATTATATCAAGGAGAAACAGTTCTTCTAATCGATTTGAATATTGTGCGACCTAGATATATTAAGAAAATTGAGTTTGTGTTGATGTATTGGTTGGTTAGAGTAATAACTATTATCAATGTCCATACTTCCAATTAAAAAAATATTGTCTCATTCTTTTTTTCCTTTATGGCTTCTCGATAAAGCAATAAAGGAAAGGAAACCGCGCGTGATAAAATTTACTTTCACAGAAACCAAATTTCTTTGTTTTCCACATCCTCTGGGTTCGTGTTTTATTGGAAAACATGTTAGGCAATAAAATGTTTCTTCTTCTTTATTTAGTGGTATACATAATGTATAAAATTGTTCTAGGATTATAATGGCTACCCAAATTTTATGTAACATTTTATTTAGCGTCCTTGTTGTACTTGTAACGAATGTTGTAAATTTTTTTAAATTTTTTTTTAATTTTAATTCGTTATATTGCTCAAATTTACGACCTAAAATTATATATTACATTTAAAATTTATTCCAATTCTGATATTACCAATAATATATAGTTATTTACTAACACTTGCTCCCTTATGCAATTAATCATTATCAGCAACAGAAAAGCGTACCGCACTATAATAATAATGTTCTTCAGACCGAAATTCGTTCACGGAAGCCAGTCTCAACGGGGACTAGCCATCTACGCGGGACACAATTATAGTGCCCGAATGTATGTGGGCAAGCATAGTTAAACTCTCTATTCCATCACTCTCATAATCCGATTAGACGGTAATATGGAACAAACGGAGAGAGATCAGGCGCCAGACGCCTGCTTTCCAAGGCACGTGGGTGAAACACCGCAAACTGCAAACTCCTGAGTACGAATCCCGGGTCGGAATAACTTATGATCAGCAACCAGGTTTACGACCACTAAACCAGGTCCCGTGTAGGGACGGGAAAGAATACCCAAAACCCCATAACATCCCGTGGGTGTCGTAAGAGGCAACAGAGGGAAATTAAGACAGAAGATGGGCAGTATCATCTTTTAGATAACAGGAAAACAACAATAAAAAAAACTACGATTGCCAACCCGCCATGGGGCCATGGTGGCCACGCTTGGCGAGCGCGAGCCATTAGAGTTATGAAGAGACGTCTCCCAGTCCCCAGCGGCCCCGCTATTCCTGGCTACGGTGGCGACAATGGTAACGAAGGGGCAGGGGGTGCTAAGAATCTTCGGTGGAGGTTCGGTTGCCACCTAAGACGACTCGACCTGGCAACATATATCGCAAACACACTGATGACTGACGATAAATTCCTAGAGCTGGAAAAAGAGATAGACAAGTCGCGTTGGAATATTTCACAATTATCTGAGGTCCAAAGAGAGGGTTAGGACAAAGTATTCCTCGAATCCGGCAACTTGGTCTATCCACGGGAGGGCGACTATCTGTCCCAAGGATGTGTCGGATTATTCGTCCACAAGTCTCTCGTTAACAACGTTGTAAAGATTGAGAGTGTGTCGACGAGAGTTGCGTACCTTATACTCAGAATCACCAAACGATATTCGTTGAAGATCATACAGGTTTACGCACCAAACTCAGTACATCCCGATGAGGAGGGGACGAAATGTATGAGGATATATCTAGAGTCATGCATTCCTCCAAAACCCACTATACGGTCTGAATGGGAGACTTCAAAGCAAAAATAGACACAAGAAAGAACGGTGAACTGAAGGTAGGGAAATTTGGAAAAGGGCAACGGAACTCAAGAGGCCAGCAGCTGGCCGACTTCATGGCGGAAGAAGGACTCTTTATGATAAACTCTTTCTTGCAGAAGCGGACCCACAGAAAATGGACCTGGTCGAGCCCCGACGGTTCAACAAAAAATGAAATTGACTTCATTGCGACGACCAGACGACAAATGTTCAGTGATGTCGAATAGATCACCGAATGGTGAGAGGCACACTGAACCTAAACATTAAGTTGGAGAGCTCACGTCTAATGAAGTCAACGCTCCGTCCCCCTCGTGCTCTAATCCGAAGCACCGTAACTTTAATACTGATCGTATTGAAGCAGTGATCAAGCGGAACTAGGGCCCCAAAGTCCTTTCTAGAGATCTGTCTGCCAAAAAGAGCCAATTGTCGAAGCTGAAGACTGAGTGTCGCAGCGTCGTTTCCGGAATACCTGAGATTTTGAATGGGATTGAGTGGTTCTATAGGCAGCTACACACATCATCGTTGGAGCCACACGTAAGTGTAAGTAACGATCCAGGAGCGAGTCTTATCCGACACTATTCCGATGGTATTCCGGACATCTGTCTGAGCGAAATAAGAATGACTCTCCAGCACCTTAAAAATGGCAAGGCCCCAAGCAAAGTTGGAATTACTAAAAGTGTGTGGAAAACCGCATTTTGAAGTCCTTCACCGGAGGCGTGGAGCAGAAGTGCGATGGTTTTGTTCTTTAAGAAAAGCGACAATGCTCTCTTGAAAAACAACAGACCGATTTCCCTTCTAAGTCGCGTCTACGTGCTGTTTTCGAGAGTCATTAATCATTACGAATCCTCTTGCATGCATGCAGACCCCGTGACTTCCAGCTTCCCGAACAAGCCAGTTTCCGAAAAGATTTTAGCACCATATACCACATACATACCCTTCGGCAAATTATAGAGAAGTTCAAGGAGTATATTATTTCTGACGTATGTGGACTGTAAGAAAGCCTTTGATTCCGTCGAAAGGAGATGAACTTGGTTACATTCAAGCTTGGGCCCGGCGTAAACAAAGTTTATATATATCTTATTTTAAAGATTTAAACATTTGCTACTTACGACAAAAAATCATATTTTTGTAAGACCTGGGGTTTTGTTTATATTTTGGTTTATTATTTGTAGGTTATGTAGTAAAATCACTTTTTCTTGGGATAAGTTATTTCAATAAATTGGAAGGACACAAAAGGATGCAGTTTTTTAGTTATTATTAAGTAAAATAAAATAAAATACAACTCAAACTTTTTAACTGTTTAATTATTTTCTGCAATTATTAACAAAATGTCATCTCGAAAAGCAGCCTGAGGATGTACATTTTCTGCTCTATTCCTCTCAAAACCCAAGTAACACATTATTGTCATTATGTGGGCGCAACAACCTACTGTCATGTAAATCAATAGAAAAGCCAAAGGTCAAGTTAAATTAATTCACGAAAATAAAAACACGAAATATATCCACAAACATAATCACAATGCCAAATGCGTATTACAAGTTTAAACTCGAAGTTACCAAGTTTCCTTCGAAATATGCAATGATCAACGACCATACAGCTTATTCAATTATGTCCGATCTTATTAAAATTTTTTGTTTGATTTAATAACGTAGCCTAATTAATCGATTTTCTGAAAAGATTTATTTTATTCAGTATTAATCTCTACAGATTCGCCTCAAAGTTTCATTATTATGAGTTTTATTGATACTGAAAGCTATTTATTACAAAAAATAGCCTTCCAATTGGAATTCCTTGTAAATCCAATTGGGCATACCTTAAGCGCATTAAAAAAATTACGTATAACATGATTATACGGAATTATTAAAGTAGTTTAAATACATTTCGACAGCACTATCGGCTTCAACACTCTTGAAAACCATAAAAATGACACCCGAGATGAAAAAATTGGTACCAACTTCAGCCGCCATCTTGGATTTACATTTCGACAGCACTATCGGATTTAACACCCTCGAAAACAATGAAAATGACACCCAAGATGAAAAACTTGATATCGATTGCAGCCGCCATCTTGAATTTACATTTCGATAGCACTATCGGCTTCAACACCCTGGAAAACCATGAAAATGACACCCATGATGAAAAAATTGGTACCTACTTCAGCCGCCATCTTGGATTTACATTTCGACAGCACTATCGGCTTCAACACCCTCGAAACCCATGAAAATGACACCCATGATGAAAAAATTGATACCCATTGCAGCCGCCACCTGGGATTTATATTTCGACAACCCTATCGGCTTCAACTCTCTCGAAAACCATGAAAATGACACCCATGATGAAAAAATTGATACCTATTGCAGCCGCCATCTTGGATTTACATTTCGACAGCACTATCGGTTTCAACACCCTCGAAAACCATGAAAATGACACCCAAGATGAAAAAATTGATATATTTTGCAGCCGCCATCTTGGATTTACATTTTGACAGCACTATCGGCTTCAACACCCTCGAAAACCATGAAAATGACACCCATGATGAATAAATTGGTACCTAATTCAGCCGCCATCTTGGATTTACATTTCGACAGCACTATCAGCTTAAACACCCTCGAAAACCATGATAATGACACCTATGATGAAAAATTTTATACCTATTGCGGCCGCCATCTTGGATTTACATTTCGACAACCCTATCAGTTTCGACACCCTCGAAAAGCATGAAAATGTCACCCATGACAAAAAAAAATTATACTACTTACTTTTAGTACGTACTACTATTATTTATTCTGTGCTTTTAAATATTGTAATAAAAAAATCTCTTATTATTATTATAATCAAGTATTTAAGAAATTTGGTTATTCGAATATTGTGTATTTGTACAGCGATCTTTTTGAGCCGCTGAAAACAACCGAAACAATGTCCACTCACGACGGCGACTGAAGCCGAACTAAACTTAATACAAAGGTACTCTGTGAACTAAACTACTCTGTGGCTGTAGATCCCCATTTACAGAAACAATTTATATACGAGGTAACCAAATTAACGAAAATTTCGCCATTTTGGAGCCGAAAATAATTAATTATAGCTAAACAAAACAAAATTACACTGCCATTTACATTCAGTGGCTTCCCACATGATAGATGAAGAGATTAAAAAATAGATTGAGTTAAACAATTGATATTTTCAAAAGTTATAGTGTTTACAAGCCACAGGGACATGATAAATCCACACCATAAGCCACTAAAACCCTTTTTTTTATTTAAAAATAGCAATTAATCGATTTAAAAAAATTATTAATAACTTCAACAATCATTTATCTTTCTAAAAATGTGCTTTTTATATCATTTATATGTATAATATGATTGCTAGATACGATTTTATTCGATAAAATGTTGGAATTTTAATTTTTAGGCGATAGTAGAACATTACCTTGCGCTTTCGCTTAAGGTATGCAATATACGTTTTGTTTTTGCTATGGTAAAAGCATTCGTTTTCGTTTTTCACTTTAATAAATGTTCCGTACACCAAAGAAATAAAAACCATTTATTTATGCTTATAATTTATCTTTATACCTACATATTTTTGTACAACTGTTACGAACGATGTCAAGAACCCAATTTCATACATCTTCTTTGCTGCAGTACCTCCTGCGGTGCCAAGTTGACTATTGGTATATCGAAGTGCTGAAGTGTTTGTACAGTAGGGCTACGATGGCTATCCGAGTACAGAGTCAGAGTACGAAACCTATCCAATTGCAGAGAAGTGTAAGACAGGGTGAAGTTATATCACCGAAACGCTTCACCGCTGCATTGGAAGACGTTTTCAAGCTTCTGGCCTGGAAAGGATACGGTATTAACATCAACGGCGAATACATCACTCACCTTCGATTTACCGACGATGTAGTACTTATGGGAGAATCGCGGAAGGACCTAAGCACTATGCTCAATGACCTCAATATTGCCTCGCAACGGATAGGTCTTAAGGTGAACATGGACAAAACAAAGATCATGTATAATGTCCATGTCACACTCATGCCGGTAATTGTTGGGAGCACGAAGCTGGAAGTTGTTAATGAGTGTTTTTATCTGGGGAAATAGTACGACTAGGTAAGTCCAAATTCGATCGAGAGGTCAATCGACGGATTCAACTCGGCTGGGTAGCGTTCGGAAAATTAAGGCACATCTTCTCGTCAGGTATACCTTAAAACTTGAAAACGAGATTGTACAACCAGTGTGTGTTGCCAGTGATGACCTATGGAACTGAGAAGTGGTCCTTTACTGCTGGCCGGATGAGGAAGTTCAAGGTCGCTCAGCGAGCTATGGAGAGGGCTATGCTCGGGATTTCACTGCGTAATAAACTTAGAAATGATGCTATCCGTAGTAAGAGCAGAGTAACCAACATATACCAATGGATTAGTAAGCTGAATTGGCAATGGTCCGACTATATAGCTCGAAGAACCGACAACCAATGGGGAAAATGGCCGTCCCCCCGCTAGATGAAGTCGTAGTGGATGCAGGTGGCTCAGGACCCTGCTTTGTGGCATTCCTTGGAGGAGACCTATGTTCAACAGTGGACTTGTGAAGAGCTGTAATGATGATGATGATGATGATGAAACCAGGTAGAAAGCCACCTGCCACATAATAATACATTCAATATAGAGCAGTTAGTAGTGATGATGTTATAGCTCCCTATAATCTGCCATTTTTGCATAATCACTGTAATATGTATTCTTTACCAAGTGTTTGACGGCAGAAATAGATATGTGATTTTCCTTCTAATTTATTACTTATAGATATATAAATCAACAGTCCTGTGGTAACAATGTAGAGATAATTTGACATAATGAGCTTTCTTAACCCGCCAAAGTTAAATTGAAGTCCAAGGGGCTTCTCTCCCTACCTTCACGTCGCTTATTGCTCTCACCATCAACGCATCAGTACTGTCAAAAATTCAAAAACGATCTCACGCCTTTGGTTTAGACTCATATTCTTATATTATTATTTATGAACGTGGTAGCTGTTTATTTTGTGGACAGCTTAGATATATACATTTTACAGTCTGTTAAAAAATATAGATACTATAGGTAATGACAATGAGTACAATCTTTTTGAAACGTAAAATAAATGATTTTTCAACGTAAAAAAAATATCTAGTACTTATTTTTTAGCACCCATTGGTATACGACAAACAGTACTTTTTTGCAATTATTACGACGCGTTTACTATCAGGTACATCGTCCTAGGCATATACTTTCCACATTATATATATATATATATATATATATATATATATTGTTGAGAAATAAATAATAGTCTCCTTCCTGAGTTTCTTGCTGCTTCTTCTCACATCTCCCGCAATAGATAATTGCTGGTTGAGGCGATGAAGTAGCTTTTTTGACTTTAAAAAAGTGCTTTGTAAAAGCTATTTTTAATTTAGCGTTGACTTTTAGTTCAAAAATAGTTTTACGCCCCATATACATTTATTTTTTCATATAATGCATATAAAATACGATTTACTTAATTAAATTTATATGTCATACAAGCAAATTGAAAATGCCTTAATTTGCAACTAAGCACTAACGTTCCAGCGAGCTTTGTCTCGCTACGGAACGTCTGGCTCTAATGTAAAAGACATGGTAATCTTGAAAGTTGAAAGGAAGCCACAAGATTTCTCTTTACGTTTCAAATAACGTAAATTGAACGTTAACAACTGTATTTACTTTGTAATGTCAAATTAAATTCTCCTTAAAAAAAATATTTATCAAAATGAAGTTTTAAATAATGACGTAGATACTTAGAAGAAAAAAAATCTCAATTAAAATAATTGTCGGTATCTTTCCACAGTTGATAGCTATTGTTGAGCGCCACCATTAAGGCATGGTAAATGGCTACGCCAGTTACCACTAGCGCCCCCTAGTATCGAGTGGCAGGACTAGGCGAGTCTGAAAAAATTAAAACCCGGTAAAACCGCAAAATTAACAACAAAGTGTTCGACGAAGGTTCACGAGTGTAGTTGCACAATCCAATTCGTAGCAAAGGGAAATCACCTAAGCTTCAAGCTAAATGGGATGGACCGTACCGGATTGTGACAAGGATCAATGACGTAACCTACCGGATACAAAAAGGTGCAATAGGTACTTCTAAGATCGTCCATGTTGATCGACTGGCTCGTTATTATGGACCCGATAACGCTTGGGACGAGCATGTCTTAGGAGGGGGCAGTGTTGAGCGCCACCATTAATGCCTGGTAAATAGCAACGCTAGTTACCACTAGCACCCTTCTAGAAATTTCCATGGAAGGTTTTTCTGGACCTATGGACACTTTGTCAATCGGGACCGGTATATACTCGAAAATTCTCGATGTTTTTACAGTAGAAAATTCTGGAACTATCAGAGGCCCTATATAAGTCTGATATAGACCGCGACCGGAGTTTATTTATATATTTATTTCCACCAACATTATACATGCAGAAAACAACAAAAAATATGTGCTTACATCTGAAACAATACTATTGTTATGTGAAAAGCTGGTGCCTAAACTAGGTAAAACCTGTATCTTAGGTCACTAGGTCCCCACCTGTAGTTATCCATGGACAAAATAGTTAGATGAAGCTACAATATGCCATGTCGAGAGAATGAATGAAGAACGATTGACGAAAAAAGTGTATAAGGCGAGTGTAAATGAAAGTGCTGGAAAGGGTAGACGTAGGCCGACATTTCAAGACCAAATCAGGGATGTCTTGAAAAAAGGCCAGATCAAGAGCACCCTAAACCGTAGAGTATATATGAAGAGAATAATGAAAGTGGACGAAGCGAAACAAGTATGTAAGGATCGTAGCAAGTGAAAAGAAGTGGTCTCTGCCTACCCCTACGGGAAAGAGGCGAGATTATATGTATGTATGTATGTATGTAAGCTACAATAAATGATTTCCTTCGCAATTAAACAATACAACGAGATTTAGTTATATTCTAGTAAAAAAAAAACAAAACTAATAAGAAAGAAAAAAAGGGAATGTTGCGCTATTAGAATAGTAAACAGAGACAACAGTTAAATATTTTACAACGGTAGGTACTACATTTTACGCTTTAATGTTCGCATTTAGGATGCATATAGTAAAATAATGAAATTTGTGTGTTTGTGAGTAATAACTAGGGTTACATAAATAAATAAAAAACAGTATAGTTAAATAAATATACATAGATATTTTATTATGTTAATAACACACACACACACACACACACACACACACACACACACACACACACACACACACACATATAATTATATACTCGTATATATACTTTATAAATACCACACTTTATTGCATGCCGTAAGCGCAAAGCGCATAGGTATGTTCTACTAGCGCCTAAAAATCAAGATTCCAACGTTTTGTCGCATGAAATCGTATCTAAAAATCATATTTTATATATAAATGATATAAAAAGCACATTGTCAGAAAGATAAATGATTGTTGAACTTATTAATGTTTTTTTTTAAATCGATTAATTGCTATTTTTACATAGATAAGGGGTTTTAGTGGCTTATGGTGTGGATTTATCAAGGCCGTATGACTTTGTAAACACGATAACTTTTGAATATATCAATTGTTCAACTCAATCTATTTTTAAAACTCTTTATCTATCATGTGGGAAGCCATTGAATGTAAATGGCAGTTTAATTTTGTTTTGTTTAGTTATAATTAATTTTTTTCGGCTGCTAAATGTTGAAATTTTCTGTATTTCGGCAGTCTCTATTTACTAAAATGAATTCTAACACAAGGTTGCTATTGTTAAAATCCCTTTTTTCCTATTAAATCCCTTAATTTTTCTTAGAAAAGTTTCCTTCTGGTGTACAGTTGTAAAGTCGGCAACTATGGCTTCGATTTATTGTGATAAACTTGTCTCAACTCGCTGTCTTGTATAGGGAATCTAGAGAAATTATGGATCCGATTCCTTTTAGGATATTGCATAGTGGTTGTTTATTTTCTTGGGTAATTTTGGGATGATTTCGAATTTCTACAGCGGACAACCGTGAATGTTTTTCTACCATATCTAACTTATTTTCTAATACTCTTGTCTGTATTTTATACACCTTGTTTTGCTCTTCAAGTTTACTTCATCTTTTCCATGATTTCATCGTATTTTTTCGACATAAATTCCAGACAACTGTGGATATCTTGATTCTAAAGCATGCGAGAGTTTATAGAACTATTCAAGGTGTCGAATTTTTGCTCCTGTTGTAGTTTTAGCTCATAAATCATATTTATAATTTCCGACATAGGCGATGAGGGACTAACGGTATGGTCTTCGTATGTACGCTTTTGTCTTTTATATATTTATATTATCAGATATCAGATGTTTCTACCTCCCTTGGGGGTTTAATGCTGAAACCAACACAAAGGGCAAAGTAAGTAGATTGGGAACAGAGTCCGAATTTTTTTTCCGGAGAACGTTCGATAGGCATAGTTACAAGATATTAAATTTAATAAGTAAGTGTAGGCCTAAATTATTCGACGGTGAGCGATAGTTTTCAGGGTAGAACCAACGCTTGCGCACGTTACGGGAATGGAGGTGTGGCCGAAACGAAATATAGACGAAACTGATTGATTAGGCGTGCCGGTGGCAAGACAAAAGAAGTAAGGTTGTCTCTGTAATGAAACTATTTGTGGCACTCACTTGATAGTAGATTACTCCTTTAGACTGCTGCGCTCCTAGTTTTCACTTCGAGTTTATATAATTTGCAACAATAATTTTATTTAAAAATCCAACTAATAAGGGAATCTTTAAACACGTCTGAGCACCACGGGAGTCCACAGAGCAGGGAGTCAGTGTTAATTTGGCGATACAAGTGAATACTTCGAAGCGATACAACTGCGAACGTGATCAGTAGTAAAATTGTGTTTTGTTATTTTTTTTTATGGAATAGGGGGCAAACGAGCATGCGGCTCACCTGATGGTAAGTGACTACCACCGCCCATGAACAACCGCAACACCAGGGGAATTGCAGATGCGTTGCCAACCTTTTAGAAAGGTGTAAGCTCTTTTCTTGAAGGTTCCTAAGTCGTATCGCTCCGGAAAATTCGCTGGTGGTAATTGATTCCACAAGGAAGTCGTGCGAGGGAGAAAACTTCTTCTAAATCGCACAGTGGTGGACCGCCAATCATCCAGATGGTATGGATGGTAACGCGAGTTTTGTCGCGATGTGCGATGGTGAAATTGAGCGGCTGGAATTAGTCCCAACAATTCCTCAGAGCACTCCCCGTGATAGATGCGATAAAATACGCAAAGAGATGCAACATCTCTACGCAGTGCCAGTGTATCGAGCCGATCAGAAAGAACTCGGTCGTCGACGATTTGAACCGCTCTGCGCTGGATGCGGTCAAGTGGAAGGAGCTGGCGCTAGGGTGCCCCGGCCCAGAGATGAGAACAGTATTCCATGTGGGGCCAAACTTGCGCTTTGTAAAGTTGCAAGCGATGTGCCGGCATGAAATACTGTCTCGCTCTGCTGAGCACGCCAAGTTTTTTAGAGGCCAATTTGGCCTTCCCTTCCAAGTGACCACGAAACTGCACACTATTCGATATGTCGACGACAAGGATTCCGATACTGGCTGAGGCAGCAAGGGGAGTGCCTTGAAACTGAGGAGATACGACAAAGGGGTTCTTTTTAGCGGTAAACGCGCAAACTTGTGTCTTCTGGGGATTGAACTGGACTAGATTTAGTCGGCCCCAATCCGAGACTTTGTTAAGCAAAGACTCGACTTCAGACACAAGTTTGTCCCGGTACTCGGCGACGTTTTCCCGAGAAATATTGGCACGGCCGGTATATAAGGCATCACCAGTGCTGTCGTCTGCATAGCAATGAATGATACCAGTTGGCAACATATCATTGATATGCAGGAGAAACAGCGTTGGTGATAGCACGCAGCCTTGTGGAACACCAGCGTTGATAGGCATGACATCAGAGCATGCACCGTCTACTACGACCTTGATGCTCCGATCAGCAAGGAAACTGGTGATCCATTTGCACAATTTCTCGGGAAGCCCATAGGCAGGAAGCTTCGAAAGAAACGCTTTGTGCCAGACCCGATCAAAGGCCTTCGCTACGTCTAAACTAACGGCTAATGCCTCCCCCTTGGACTCTACTGCCTCCGCCCATCTATGAGTTAAGTAGACTAGAAGATCACCAGCTGATCGACCCCGACGAAAACCGTACTGGCGGTCACTAATCAGCTGGTGATCCTCAAGGTACCTCATGAGCTGGCAGTTTATAACGGCTTCCATTATTTTGGAGAACAAGGAGGTGATGGCGATAGGCCTGTAGTTGGACGGGTCTGAGCGGTCGCCTTTTTTAGGGATCGGGTGCACCAAAGCTGTCTTCCATAAGTTCGGGACTACGCCTTGGGAGTAAGAGTACCGGAAAAGACGCGTTAAAACCGGTGCCAACTCCGGAGCACACGTCTTCAGCACAATGGGAGGGATTCCATCGGGCCCACTCGACTTGCTGACGTCCAGGGAGAAGAGTGCTTTGCGGACCGAGCGCTGTGTAAATCGCACATCCGGTTCCTGAAGGAAGGCGAACTAGCTTCTCGCCAATTCTACCGATGTGCTCAGACCTTGCCTTGGCAATGACGCTTTTAAAGGACCTGGAGGCGGAATTATACTTCTTTTTAAGTGCGCTGGTGTTTACATCCCGAGACGTTGATGCGTCAGCCCAGGCCTGGTAGCACTCCTGCTTATAGCGTGATGCTATTTTACAGGAGCGACCAAACCATGGTTGGGATCTGCCTCCGATGGGCACCACAGAGGATGGAATAAAAAGTTCCATACCCTGAAGTACCACATCAGCAACAGAATCGGCAACAACGCTGGGATCTTCCGGCGAGAAGCAAACCCGCCCCCAAGGGTAGGATGCAAAAAAGGACCGCATCCCGTCCCAATCAGCTGACCTATAGTGCCAAACACGGCGGCAAGCTGTAGACCGCAACTGCGATTGGAGCGTGAGTGGCACCGTACTCCGGATCAGACAATGGTCCGAAGAGCCCAGAGGGGCATCGACGGAGACCTGGTATCCGTCCGGATGAGAGGTCAGCAGAAGGTCCAACAGGGAAGGTACATGGTCTTTCACATCTGGGATCCGCGTAGGCGAAGTAACCAGTTGTGTTAGACCATATGCCAAAGCAAAGTCATTTATTATTATTATTATTATATATTATTTTTATTATTTATTAGTGTGGTTTTAAGTTGTAATTAGTGTTCTGTAATTAAAGCGTCAATTTTGTTAATTCAATCGGCAGTTTTTAATTGTCTCGAACCCCAAGCTCGTAACACTATTATCTAAGACCTATTTAAATTTTTGTTTAATTGCTTTGTGAGTATGCTACTTCAATTATGTAAATAGCTGCCAACAAAAAAAAACGAAGAGTGATTTTAATAAATCACACTTCACATCCCTTCCCGTCGCTGATCTGGGATGTTAACATATGATATAGATACAAGAAGGTTGTTGTTGGAGACAAGATCCCCTGGGTATTCCCCTTGTCATCTTTTGCGATGCTCACGAGATGAGATAGGATGCTGCTGGCTTTTTTTTAGGCCGCCATGGTACGGCAAATAATATATTGTATGGAGTACATTTATCCTTTGCGTTAAGCAGCTTTTACATTAATTAATAGTCTATGTTTAAATAGTCGAAACCTTTATGATAAATAGGTATTGTTGGGCAATTTTTGTCTTAATGCTTATGTTTATGTTATTTGTATTATATTAATTTGAGTACAATTATTAATTAATTGATCAATATAATTGAGACGATGCTATTGCCTCCTGTTTCAGATTCCCTCAATCGCCTCTTAGGGCTCTGCCTCGAATTTTGCGGGCAGCGGGGCAGCGGCGGCGACGGCGCGGGTGCGGCAGGATCTTATGCGTAAAATGAAATGAACCGACCCTCGAAAACAGCGGCGCGGGGGCGAGCAACGAGCGGTGCACTCCAGTCAAGCGCCCGCGCGTCTGCATTGCAGTATTGTGCAATTTATTTTTGTGACGTGTCGAAATGTCCTCGGACGTGCCAGAGCAAATTTATTTTAGACTACTACTTTTTAATGAGTTTGCTTCAAAAATAGAAAAATTCACGCCAGTACATAAATTTAGAGTGAGACAAAAATAGTCAAGCTCTTCTAGACGAGTTTAGTGTAATTGAATTTTTCAGTTTCAGTATTATATATATATATATATATATATATATATATATATATATATATATATATATATACATATATGTTGAGTATTATACCCATACTTTTTTGAATATGTATGGGTATAAAACTCAACACTAGGTACATACTTAACCTTATAATAAAAATACTGTCAAATATACAAAAAAAAAATGTGATTGTAGAAAAAACTAATCATCGTACTTCAGACATTTCGTTCGCGAATAAAAACAAATATCTCGACAACACAACCATGAACACATCACTACGCCGCTATAGTGGCGCGCGATCTGCCCGTTTCGAGATTGGGTCGCCGCAGAAGAGCACAAAAACTCTCAGATCACACTCTTAATCTCATGGCTGTTAGACGGCAGATGAAGCTACATTCTTCAGCAGACTTGACAGCATACAGGCATCTGAACAGACAGATCTCCAAATGCATGCGGCGGGACTTACGCAACTTCAATACAGCTCGTATTGAAGAAGCGATCGAGTTTTTTTTTTTTTTTTATAGAATAGGGTGTGGAACCAAGGCTCCAAAGTCTTTGCCAGAGATCTGTCTGCCAGAAAGAGCCAACTGTCAAAGCTGAAGACCGAATGTGGCAGCATCGTTTCCGGGGCACCTCAGATTTTGAGTGAGATTGAGAGGTTCTATGGGCAGCTGTACACGTCATCGTTGGAGCCACACGCAAGTGTGAGTAACGATCCAAGAGCGAGTCTTATCCGCCTCTATTCCGAAGATAGCGAGATTAAAATGTCTCTCTAGCACCTTAAAAACGGTAAGGCCCCTGGCGAGGATGGAATTACTGCGGAGCTTCTGAAAGCGGGTGGAAGACTTACTTAACTATTACTTCTACTAGTACTACGTACTTAGGTACTTGAAGACCTTTAGAAGGTCTTTAATTCCGTCCTCCATGTTGGCATTACACCGGAGGCGTGGAGCAGAAGTGCGGTGGTCTTGTTCTTCAAGAAAGGCGACAACGCTCTCATGAAGAACTACAGACCGATTTCTTCTCTGAGCCGCGTCTACGTGCTGTTTTCGAGAGTCATTACGAATCGTCTCGTGCGCAGACTTGACGACTTCCAGCCTCCCGAACAAGCCGGATTTCGAAAGGGCTTTACCACCATAGACCACATACATACCCTTTGGCAAATTGTACAAAAGGCCGAAGAGTACAATTTGCCACTATGTCTGGCCTATGTGGACTATAAGAAAGCCTTTGATTCCGTCGAAATTTGGGCGGTGCTGCAGTCCCTTCAGCGGTGCCAAGTTGACTGTCGGTATATCGAAGTGCTGAAGTGTTTGTACAGTAGAGCTGCGATGGCTATCCGAGTACAGAACCAGAGTATGAAACCTATCCAATTGCACAGAGGTGTAAGACAGGGTGACGTCATATCCCCGAAACTCTTCACCGCTGCATTGGAAGAAGTTTTCAAGCTTCTGGACTGGAAACGATACGGTATCAACATCAAGGGCTAGTACATCACTCACCTTCGATTTGCCGACGATATAGTCCTTATGGCAGAATCGCTGGAGGACCTAAGCACTATGCTCAATGACCTCAATAGTGTCTCCCAACGGATAGGTCTTAAGCTTGGGAGCACTAAGCTCGAAGTTGTTAATGAGTATGTTTACCTGGGACAAATAGTCCGACTAGGTAAGTCCAACTTCGACCGAGACGTCAATCGACGGATTCGACTCGGTTGGGCTGTGTTCGGAAAATTACGGCACATCATATCGTCAGGTATACCTCAAAACTTAAAAACGAGACTGTACAACCACTGCGTGTTGCCAGTGATGACTTATGGAACTGAGATGTAGTCCTTCACTGCCGGCCGGATGAGGAACCTCAAGGTCGCTCAACGAGCTATGGAGAAGGCTATGCTCGGAGTTTCTCTGCGTGATAAACTTAGAAATGAGGATATCCGCATTAGAACTAGAGTAACCGACATAGCCCAACGGATTAGTAAGCTGAAGTGGCAGTGGGCCGGCAATATAGCTCGAAGAACAGACAACCGATGGGGAAGAAAGGTTCTCGAGTGGCAGCCTCGTACCGGTAGGCGAAGTGTAGGGCGATCCCCCACGAGATGGAGTGACGACCTGGTTAGGCATGCAGGAAGTCGATGGATGCAGGTAGCTCAGGACTGTGCTTTGTGGCATTCCTTGGGGGAGGCCTATGTTCAGCAGTGGACTTATTAAAGGCTGTAATGATGATGATGATGAATCACAATAGCGCAATATCATTTTACACCTAATCGCGTAGTACAAATAAGTAGAACAATATTTTTTGGAGTTTACTCCTTAAGAATCGATTTTCATATATCCCGGGCTTAAATGTGTTCATGAGGAGTAAAATCAAACGTTACGTCATGCGTTACGTTATGTATTCATGTTTCCATGACTAAGTAATGTCATGCGCAACTTATCTTGCACAGCCCCCAGCACAGAGTACTCTCGGCAATACTACTTTATTTAAACGAATAACAACTGTCAACCAACTATCTACTTGCGTCGTTTTAATATTAAATTTCATATAAACTTCAGTTGTGCGTCGGAGCTGACACACACACTTTTTTTAAAAGTCGCTCGTCGCATACTAAAGTTTCCGCTTGTTATACAACTCTTGTATATCATCTGATAACTAAAATGGAGATTATTCACTGTGATAGGGTCCTAGACTTTAACAAAGTAATAGAATAGAATAAGTCATTTATTGTGCTAGTTGTAGGTTTCAGAGGTTTAACATTATATTAGTAATTATCACCATAACCTGCCTAAATTAAGGCTTACAATATTATTAAAATCATGAAATTGAAAACACCATGTCATTATTCATTAAATCACAAAACAAAAACGTACAATAAATCATAATGTCATACAATGGAATATTAATATGTTAAAATACATTTGAGCTTACATCTCGAAACGTCAGTAGCCTAATGGCAGGGCGCGGACCGCGAACTCGAAAGGTCGTGGGTTCGAATCCGCTATTTGACTACTGTCGTGAACCACTTCTAACACAAGCATTTTAAGCTTACCAGAAGTGGTTAAAGGGAATATTAGTAATGTTTAATAGCATTATTAGTATTTTTATTAAAAAAAAATCTAAAACGTTGAAGTTCTTGGACAGTACTACTTTCTCTCTTGCCATCACCCTGAGATTAGGTTTAAAAACCAATGAGTTCCATCGCTGCCGCTCTGGTAGAGAGGTGACATTATTGGCCACCACTGCTTAGCCTGCCAGCGGAGCGCTGGTCGCATCCCTCGCCATGCAGTCATTAATGACGTCTTTTGACGGGCCTTAACCAGTGCCAACGTATCTGCAATTTTAGAGACATCATCACACATCTTGCGGCGACTGCTACTGTTACCGATTTTAATAAGTAGCGCAAATATGCAGCCCTCGGAGAGGGATGCATGTTTGTGACGTTTGGTGTAGAAACGCTGGTGCCGTGAGGTCCTGAAGCAAGGCGTTGGTACAGAGATAAAAATTACCAATACCGTATACCTTCCCGTGGGTATCGTAAGAGTCGACAGAGGGAAACTGAGGCAGAAGATGGGCAGCAGCTTCTTTTTGATAAAAACAAAAAGTAATAAAAAGACTGCGGTTGCCAAACCGCTCGCTGGGCGTGCCAACTATGGCAGTATCCCCCCATGAGCAACGACACTAATAAAACTCTTAAATCCATGCGGTGTCTAGACGTGAATAAAGCTAGAGGATCAGATGGTATACCAGCTAGAGTTCTAAAGGCTTGTGCACATGAATGGGTAAAGGACTTTCTGAGTGAACGGTCTCCCCGGGTCATCGTCAGTGGCTGGTCAACCGATCTTATGGCGACTAACGCCGGTTTTCCTCAGGGGTCTGTTTTCTCCGCAACTCTCTTCCTGCTGCATATTAATGATCTGCTTATGCCCGGTATCTATGGGCATACATACGATAGCACAGTCGTGGAGAGATACCAACCAAGTTCTCCAGCCGGTCGGGATCAAATACTGTCCAAAAGAGAAGCTATAGTAGAGTATGTCAATCTCACACTACATGCAGTCTTCGAATAGGGTGATGCCAATCTTGTGAAATTTTATGTTAATCTTATGTTTTGGAGGCGTTACCTCCAAAACATAAGCGTGTCTCTTCACTGCAAAAAGGTGCCAGCTCACGTTAGCTCCTTCTTTTCGAAATTTATCACTGGAATATACCGACTGCCTTCAGTTGTTAGGGTTTGAGAGATCTTCAAATCTGAACTTCGGGCGATTCATTGAGTCCAAGGCCAAAGCAGCTGCAAGGATGCTGGGAGTCCTTGCAAAAGTACGGCGATACTTCACGCCGAACAGCTGCTTACTTTATATAAAGCGCAAGTCCGGTCGTGCATGGAGTATTGCTGCCATATATGGGCTGGTGCTGCAAAATGCGACCTAGGAGCTTTGGACTCAATGCAAAAGCGTGCTAAGAGGCTTGTTGGTGACCCGAATTCGGTTAAAACCAATCTTACTAGCCTCGAACACAGACGCAAAATAGCCAGCCTTTCGGTTTTCTACAGGATGCATTTCGGAGAGTGTGCGCAGAAATTGCATAATTTAATTCCTCCCTCTCAATTTCACCATCGAAGAACCAGACGTTCGACCACTATCCACTCTTTCGTTGACTTACCACGCATTCAAACCAAACAGTTCGCTATGTCATTTATCATGCATACAGCAAAGGAGTGGAATAAGTTGCCAGCATCTCTTTTTACATCCGATTGCAGTGTGGGTGTGTTCAAAGAAAGAGTAAATAGGCTTTTGTTAAGTCAGTGCGATTCACCATCTTAGGCTACATCACTACTTACTATCAGGTGGGATCGTAGATAAGCGCTGGCTTAGTAGTATATAAAAAAACGGCCCCAAGTCCCCGGCGACCCCGCTATTCCTGGATACGGTGGCGACCATGGTAACGGGGAGGCAGGGAGTGCTAAGAATCTCCAGTGAAGGGTCAGTTGACACTTACGATGACTCGTCCTGACAGCTTATATCGCACGCACACTGAGAACTGACGAGAAGATCCTGGAGCTGGAAGAAGAGATAGACAAGCTGCACTGGCATATTATAGGATCATCCGATGTCCGAAGAAAAGGGGAGGACACGGTAATCCTCGAATCCGGCAACTTGTTCTATCACCGGGAGGGCGACTATCTGTCCCAAATAGGTGTTGGATTTATCGTCCACAAGTCTCTCGTTAACAACATTGTAAAGATTGGGAGTGTGTCGACAAGGGACCTTATACTCAGAATCACCAAACAGTATTCGCTGAAGGTCATACAGGTTTAAGCACGAACCTCGGCACATCCCAATGAGAAGATGGAGAAAATGTATGAGAATATATCTAGAGTCATGCATTCCTACAAACCCACTATACAATGTCAATGGGAGACTTCAATGCAAAACTAGGCACAAGAGAAAACGGTGAGCTGAAAGTAAGGAAGTTCGGATTAGGGCAACGGAACCCAAGAGGCCAGCAGCAGGCCGACTTCATGGAGAAAGAGGTACTCTTTATGATAAATTCTTTCTTGCAGAAGCGGCGCCACAGAAATTGAATCTGGTCAAAAATGAGATTGACTTCATTATGACGACAAGACGGCAACTGTTCAGTGATAACTCAGTGATCGCGGAGGTGAAAACTGGTAGCGATTACCGAATGGTTAGAGGCACACTGAAACTAAACGTTAAGTTGGAGAGGTGTCGTCTAATGAAGTCAACGCTCCGTTCCCCTCGTGCTCTAATCCAAAGTCCCAAAACCTTTCAGCTCGAGTTACAAAATCATTATCAGTGCCTAGAAGATTGCAATACAGTGGACGTTATTAATGACGAGTTCGTGAAAACTCTCCATGTGGTTGGAGCTAAGCTTTGCAACTTTAATACTGCTCGTATTGAAGGAACAATCGACAGTGTTACAAGACTTTGCCAAAGATATGTCTGCCAGAAATAGCCAACTGTTGAAGCTGAAGACCGAATATGGCAGCATCCGCGAACCCTGAGATTTTGAGTGAGATTGAGTGATCCTATGGACAGCTGTAACTGTGACCCAAGAGCAAGTCTTATCCGATACTATTTCGAAGATATCCCGGACGTCAGTCTGAGCTAGATTAGAATGGCTCTCGAGCACCTAAAAAATGGCAAGTCCCCGGACGAGAATAGCCGAGCTTCTGAAAGCCGGTGGAAAACTGATACTTGAAGTCCTTCAAAAGCTCTTTAATTCCGTCTTCCATGGTGGCACTACTCCGGAGGCGTAGAACAGAAATGGGGTGGTCTTGTTCTTCAGGAAAGGCGACAACGCCCTCTTAAAGAACTTCACACCGATTTTCCTCTACGTACTGTTTTTGGGAGTCATTAAAAATCGTCTCGTACGCAAACTCGACGACTTCCAGGCTCCCGATCAAGCCTGTTCTGAAGAGGCTTGCACCATAGACCACATACATACCTTTTGTCTCGCGTATGTAGACTATGAGAAAACCTTTGATTCCGTCGAAATTCGGACGGTGCTGCAGTCCCTTCAGCGGTGCCGAGTGGACTGTCGGTGTATCGAAGTGCTGAAGTGTTTGTACAGTATGGCTACGATGGCTATCCGAGTACAGAACCAGACTAAGAAACCTATCCAACTGTAGAGAGGTGTAAGATAGGGTAACTTTAAATCCCCGAAACTCTTTACCGCTGCTTTGGAAAACGTTATCAAGCTACTGGACTGGAAAGGATACAGTATTAACGTCAATGGCGAGTACATTACTCACCTTCGACTTACCGACGATAAATCCCTTATGAGGAAATCGCTGGAGAACCTTAGCACTATGTTTAATGACCTTAATAATGTCTCCCAATAGATAGGTGTTAAGATGAACATGACTAAAACAAAAATCATGCTTAACGTCCATGTCACACCTATGCCGGTAGTTGTTGGGAGCATTAAGCTCGAAGTTGTTGACGAATATGTTTACCTGGGACAAATAGTCCGACTAGGTAAGTCCAACTTTGACCGAGAGTTTAGTCGACGGATTAAACACGGCTGGCAGCGTTAGGGATATTACGGGACATGTCAGGTATACCTCAAAACTTGAAAACGAGACTGTGCAACCAGGGCGTGTTGCCAGTGATAACCTATGGAACTGAGACGTGGTCCTTCACTGCTGGCCGTATAAGAAAGCTATACAGAGAGCTATGCTCGGCGTTTCTCTGTATTATAGACTTAAAAACGAGGATATCTGCAGTAGAACCAGAGTAACCGACATAGCCCAAATAATTAGTATGCTTTAGTGACCATGGACCCGCCATATACCTCGAAGAGCCGACAAACGTTGGGGAAGAAAATTTCTCAAGTCGCAGCCTCGTACCGGCAGGCGAAGTGTAGGGCGTCCCCCCACTAGATGGAGTGACGACTTGGTAAGACATGCAGGAAGTCAATAGATCCAGGTGGCTCCGGACTGTGCTTTGTGTTATCCCTTGGGTGAGGCCTATGTTCAGTAGTGGACTTGTGTAAAGCTGTAATGATGATGATGATGATGATGATGATGACTAAACGTAGTGATTTTAATATATGTACTCTTAGCTTACAACGTAATTTAGAAAATATTTTAAATGTCAATTAATGTCGAATGTATGTTCGTAGCTTAAATAATATTTTAAGGAGTAAAACATATTTCAGTCAATATTTCTAACAATTTATTCTTATTTTTTTTTATGTCAAACTTTTAATTTGTGAGGTACTAAAATGATTATATATTTTTGGTCCCAATGTATAAAAAGTTTTTAGGAAAAAAGCTGTCCTAGATGTGTGAAACGATATAATAGTTACTTTATTCTTTGTTTACATCGGTTGCTTAGCACGCAAGGATAAACCAGCGTTTAGTAAGAATGCGAGTTAAAATAATGTTAATTATTTTTGACAAGTAAGCAGGCTTTGTATATTTACATTGAGCACTGACCTCTTTATATGGACTGGTAATACACCGTGACATAATGAGGCGATTTGATTTCGCCATTTTGGCGCTGATAGCAGAAGTGAGCGTCCACGGAACTAATAATAGAGATATAATAGTGTGATAAAACATATCGACTAAATTTCTATACCCAATCCTATAGTGCCACCAACTTATCTGTGAACTGACAGCTTGGCGCTTCTGCGCTGAAGTGTTGCCAGTTCGGGAATATTCCCATCTAAGGGTCTTATATTCCTACATAGAGTCCACATACTAGGGTAATAAATTAGTCACGGAATAAAAAGACTAGAACACAGATTTTACAGATATATGTCCAAAAACAAGAAGAAACAAAAATATAATAATTGAACAAATTAAACTTTAATTAAATAATATGCCTTTATGCCTTTTTTACCGGGCGTTGTAATTTGCGTTCCTGTAGTTTATGCGGTTTCCGGTTCTTTAACTATGTTGGAAATGAATCCTTGACTAACATCTGAAAAAGAAATGAATTGCATTAACTAATCCATTTGTCGGAAATACGAAAGGAAGGAACAAAACATAGCGATACTAACCTGTAGCAGCTGACACTCTTTTATAGACCTGATTGAAAGGCATTATCGGTGCTTGCCCTCGAGCTTCTTGCTCACAAAAGTTTAATACTTTTAAAATAATGTTTCGGGTATCACTTTTAATGGTTTTCGGCATTTTTTATTTTTCTATAAACTCTCAAAACAATGACGTATCGAGTGACATTTGATTAAATGGCGGCTGTAGTTCACAATTTTGCCGCAGCTGTCAGTTCACAGATAAGTTGGTGGGACTATACCCGTAACGTCCATCCTATTTATATGTCATATTAATAAAATGCCATACAATAAATAAATATATCAATTAATACCTAGGCCTTAGACGCAAGCTTTATACCTTATATAGAACCAAGATCGAAGCTGCGTTTGTCTATCTCCGTTTTTATTCGTAATTACAGAACGGATTTCGCTTCAGGTTTCAACATTGGGTATGTTGGTTAATTCGCGATGCTTAAACATCAATTAGTACGGAAAATATTCAACTGGTGTAAGTAACTATACAAAATAAAAATTTAAACATAATTTCGCAAAGAATTTACAGTCAATATCCCGGATATTCTATCCATCTTTTCGTAAATCTCTCTCTAATCTCATACCCATCCACTTTCATACTTTACATTACCATTAAAAATTTAACAAATTTTTCTAGAGTCGATGTGGAATAATGTACCGAGATTCATTGGCATAGTACAAGTCCGGTCTTGTTTAATAATATATTATGGGCTTCTAGAATCACAATCGTTGAATCTTCTTTATCGATCCGGAGATCGCAACGGAAAAATATTTCCTACTGGTATCTAAATAAAAGGTTAACAGTTCATTGCAGTTGACTTCTCTTTCATTGCCACGAAAGGTTGAATTCCACAGTCCGCTCATAAACGCCATTTATTCAACTTCACCATTACACTCTGATTAACAAAGCTTTTGTTAAGTTTTTATTGTGCAGGGTAAGTTAATATTTTTAATATTTTGTTTTCATTCTACGGTTTGCTTTTCTTAAACTTGGGCTATGTACAGATGTTTGATTTAAGTAAAAATATATTAAATAAGAATCAGTGTGGACGCGATTTGGTTTAGCGTCACTGATTTGTTGTGTCACTGAGTTGACTCGTAAGGCTTTTAATTTTTTTTTGTTGAGAAAGTACAGTATCAATTTAATGAAGACTGAATCAGGTATTCGTCCTCCAATAAATCCTTTTAATGAAATTGGAAAGACGAAACAAACTGTTGTCTTAATCGCTAAATATACCGACATAACTACTACTATCAAGCAGCAAAGAGTAATCGTTCGTTGTAATAGTTACAGTTACAGTTACAGTTTGAAGACTACGTAGAACTTGCATGTTGTTCTTTCTATTTTCATGGACATGGTCATCGTCATAATTATCGTCACATCCATCCTCATAATCATGATAATCGTCATCGCCATTGTCATCTTTATCGTGATCGTCATCTTTATCGTCATTGCCATCATCACCATCATTGTCATCGTTATGGGCATAGTACAATTAACTTACACTAAGTGGCGCGCGTATCGTACTGAATTTTTTTTGAAAGTTAAAGATCATTAAATTTCAATGAGTGTATTATCATTTCTAATTATACAATATAACTCCACTAAATTTAAAACAATATTTCCAAAATTGATTCTTATGTATATGAATGAATGCCTATACTTAGTCTTTGAGCGAGAAAATAAGCAGCCCCTTTATCACCAGCAGCAGCGTCTATTTAGGAACTTCACCGCACGTAAGCTCCACAGACCGATTGTCTCTACAGCAAATATCACAAATATGTACTGATCTCTCAGAGAAACATATTTGGGCTAATTATTTAGTTCAGTTACCTCTAAAGCCACCCCTCCTTTAAACGAGGTACCCTTGAGATGAAAGGCTGCCAAAATATATTCGCAAGTAGTATCCCACACTAAAACTTTATCTATCTCCCAAATATCCAAACTCGCACCGTCGGGTCTCGTACCATCGTCTCTAAATATTATACAAAGCTCTAAATCCAAGGGAACATTTAAAGAGACACGAGCTCTTCAGATGACATCGTTCAAAGAACCGTAACGGGATAACATTACATTGAATAATACCATAGTATTAAGAGTGGATTCGACCAAATACCATGTTACACCAGAGTAACTAACCCTCGAATAATTTTACTCTTTGATCTTACTCTTAGACAACTTCGTTTGCGTTTTTTCAACACAAAAGTGGAGTAGCCATTATTGGGTATTATTACTCTGGAATTTGTGAATCTATAACGACAGTAACGTTTGATAATTATCTGTTGTCGGCGACTTTGGTTGTTAACAGATATGGGTAGAAAAGAACATTGATAAGTATTATAGACGATGAACTCTACAATACTATTAAATTTTATTGTTTATTTAAACTCAATAATATAAAGCCAAATATGTAGATATTTACGATATTATGATTAGTAATAAAATTCTAAGTATTTTATCCGATATTATTAAATAGTTGATTTTTTTGTAATATTAACTGTAAATTCGCTTACTTGTGGAATGTTATCCCACTTTCCTTTTGGTAACGAGTTTTACAAATTACGCACACTCCCATTAATACTAAAAATAATTCTTATTATATAACTAAAATCAAACATATTCAATAATAGTCATAGACAATTGGTCATTGTAGAAGCGTGCTCGTCGCGACCCCTGCCAGCCCTTTTCAGGGCTGCAATTCTACACAGCTGCGCACCCATGTCAACGAGGGTAAGGGCGTCCCCCCAAGGCGACGCACACCAGCTAGTCCCCGTTGGTGTGGAATGCAGCGCGCAAAGCGGCGATGGGGAACGCCACCCATCACGCACAGCCCGAAACGGCGGAAGGTGGAGGACAGAGTGCAGAGTTGGCACGTGGAATGTTAGAGGAGGCATGAAAGATAAGACGAATGAGTTGATTGAAATAATGAAAGAAAGAGAATTAGATGTCGTGTGTATGTCGGAGACTAAATGGAAGGGCAGTGGTGCTGAAGACCTCCCTGGCGGGGCGTTAGCTCTATGGTCCGGAGTCCCGGAGAGCGAGAGCGCCCGCCAGGGAGTGGGGGTGCTGCTGTCGTCTCGGTTGGTCAATGTTATGACTGAATATAAGGTTGTGAACTCAAGACTTCTCTGGGTTCGCTTTAAATTGGGACTGACGAAGTTATTCCTTTTGGCTGTTTATGCGCCGGTAGCTTCGTCGTCCAGGGCTGAGCTGGAGGAGTTTTGGGAGAATGTAAGAGAAGTTCTAGATTTGGATAGGGGAAACGAAAGAATTGTTGTGTGTGGTGATTTGAATGGATGGGTTTGTACCGCCCAACCAGGGTACGAGTCGGTGCTTGGAATGTTTGGCGATAAAAGGGTTAATGATACTGGCAAGCTTATACTGGCGGTATGCAAGGAAAAGGGTCTTCTTGTGACAAACACTATGTTTAATCACAAGAAAATCCATATGTATACTAGAGAAAGAAAAAATGAGGGAAGTATGATCGATTTGTTTCCGGTGGATGACCGACTGCGAAAACAGGTGATGGATACGCGAGTGTTCAGGGGTGCTGACCTGGGAACGGATCACTATCTAGTGATTACTAGATTTAGGGGTCTGTTCGCGAGTTGGCGCTACCGAACGGCAGTAACAGAACCACAGTCGGTCTGTCGCATCCGAAGCTGGAAGCTTCAAGAAGCGGATACTAGGGACAAATATCATGCGAGGGTAGCCGAAAAGCTTGACACCATCGATGGCAGAAAAGAATGTGTGGAAAGAATATGGCAGAACCTTAGGGATGGAATGGTAAGTGCAGCGGCAGAAGTGTGTGGAACAATAAAAAGAGGCAGTAGTAAAAGAAGAGATGCATGGTGGAATGATGAAGTGAAAGAAGCTGTAGATAAGAAGAAGAAAGCATGGTTAGACTACTTGGCCTCTAGTAATGATAAGGATATGAGAGAGAAGACGAAAGAAAGATATAAGCTGCAGAAAGTTCACACGAAAGCATTAATTGAGGATGTGCGTGAAAGGTGTAGAATGGAAGCGGACGAAAGGTTGTCGCACAACTTTAAGAAGAACTCCAAATTCTTCTGGAAAGAGGTTGGAAGGACATGAAGTGACGGCCTTAAGAATGAGCAAAGTGCTTTCGAAAACTAATGACGTCCTCACAGAAAAATCGGACGTCATGCAGCGATGGAGCGAATTTTATAGAGAAATGTATGCGTGTGATGATCTTAGTGAGGGATCCGGGGATGACGCCGTTACTAGTACGCCAGATCCGGACCTCGATGACACTGAGGTCATCAGTATGAAAGAGATTGAACGTGCAATTCGAAGTTTGAAATGTGGTAAGGCTGCGGGACTAGACAGAGTTACCGCTGAAATGGTCAAGTATGGTGGGCCTCACGTCTGGGACAGCTTTTATCTGCTGTGCAATGTGTGCTGGCGGACGGGGGATGTCCCGGATGATTGGCGATCCGCAGTCATTGTGCCTTTATATAAAGGTAAAGGTTCACATTTTGACTGCGGGTGCTATCGGGCGATCAGCTTAACCAGTTTAGTAAGTAAAGTTTACTCGAAGGTTTTGACACGTAGGATGGAAGAGAAATCGGAAAGATTTCTATGGGAGGCACAATGCGGATTTAGACCTAGAAGAGGATGCACGGATCAAATTTTTTCTCTCCGCATGATCACGGAAAATCTTCTGGCTGCTTACCAGAAGATTTACTGTGCTTTTGTGGATCTTGAGAAAGCATTTGATAAGGTTGTAAGGAAGAAAATGTGGGAACTGTTGCCGGGGTACGGTGTGGATGGTCGATTGCTAAGGGCTGTGCAGTCACTTTACTGTGACTGTAAAGTCTGTGTGCGGGTAGGGCATGACCTGTCACCCATGTTTAGCGTCCAAACGGGCGTAAAACAGGGTTGTGTCATGTCTTCCTGGCTGTTTATACTGTATCTCGACAGCTGTTTACAGAAGCTGAAATATAGCTGTTTGGGTGTGAAATTGGGTGACATAAAAGTAAATTGTCTGCTGTATGCTGATGATGCAGTGCTTATTGCACCATCAGAGGCAGAACTGCAGGCATTAGTCACGTGTATGAAAGAGGAATGTGAAATTAAAGGTCTCCGTTTGAATGCTAATAAAACAAAGGTTCTGGTAATTGAAAGGGACGAAGAGAGAACGAAGTGTGAAATATGGGTAAATCAGGAATGTCTAGAACAGGTAAATGAAATTGTATACTTGGGGAGTGCTTTTAGCCGGGATGGAAGATATGATTTAGATGTGGACAGGCGTGTCGCTGCCGGGAACAAAGTCAATGGTGCCCTGACTGCGTTAGTCAAAAGGCAAGGCGTAGTGAAGAGCGCACGCCTTGCAATACATAACGCAGTGTTGGTATCTACTTTGTTATATGGCAGCGAAACCTGGGTATGCCAGAAGAAGCATAAAAGCAAGTTGAATGCAGTGGAGATGCGATCTCTTCGTAAAATGTGCGGCGTTACCATGGCCGACCGAAAGCGAAACGAAGAGATTCGCAATATGGCAGGTTTGAAAGATGACCTTATCACAAAAATTGATAAGGGCGTGCTTCGATGGTTTGGGCACGTTGAGCGAATGAGTGAAGACCGAATGGTGAAGAAAATATATAGCGCGAAAGTTTATATTAAAAGGTGTCGAGATAGACCGAGACTAACTTTAGAAGACCATGTGAGCAAATTGCTCGAAGAGGGGAGTGTCAAAAGTACTCGGATACCTAGACGTGCATGTATGAAGAAGATAATGAATCTGAAAGAAGCGAAAGAGGTATGTAAGGATCGTGACACTTGGCGATCTGTTCTCTCTGGCTACCCCGTCAAGGATTGTGCGTGAAGATAAGTTAAGTTTAGTTAAGTTAAACATATTCAAACTACACAAAATACTTTCATTATTTCATTTAAAATTTTAAAATACAGAGATACGATTTAAAAAACGCAACAGACATTGGCATAATAATAAGTCTAGTTTAGTTCCCGGTACAAACAATGGCGGCGCTTTTTTTTATAGGAGAGGGTGCAAACGAGCATGCAGCTCACCTGATGGTAAGTGACTACCGCCGCCCATGAACAGGGAGGGAATAGCAGATGCGTTGCCGGCCTTTTAAAAAGGAGTAAAAAGTTCAAATCGGCACAAACATTTTGTTGTGTATAGCCAGCCCAGTGTTCTTGTATATATAGAGATCAGTGACATTGGGGGTAAATTTAGGATTCTTAATTTAACAAACAGGGGTCTGCAACTATCTACTTGTTGGGCACCAAACATTGCCCTGACACACTTTATTGCGTACGAAGCAATGAGAAAATAAAAAAATAATTAGGAGAATATTCTTTCGATATAGGTCTCAACTTTAAGGTAGGAAAATAATATACAATTAAAATATTATATTTGATATACTTCAACAAAGGCATACTACAAAAAAAGTATACTACAAAAAGTTTATGAGAAGCAATATTTTCTTAGGGAAATCACTTTTCCATTATTTTTATCACATTTCTTACTCAAAACTAGAATACCCAATAATATCTTCCTGTGGGCTTCGAAAGAGGCGACATAGCGAAACTGAAACAGGAAATGGGCAGCAGCATCTTCCTGATAAAAACACAATTTAAAAAAAACTGCAGTCGTCAATCCGCGTGGCAACTATGGCAAATATCACCCCATGACACAATCTATGGCGGGCACCTATGTTCAGCATTGGACATTTGATAAGATGTAATGTATGATGAACGATAATAAAAATTATGTTTTATATTGATACTAGCTGTTCCACGCGACTTCGCCCGCGTGTTATACTTCCGTTTACACGGAACCCTAATTCTTTTTCTAAAATAAAAGTAGCCTAAGTTACTTCTTGTGACATCAGCTATCTGCCAGTGAAAATCCCGTCAAAATTGGTCCAGCCCTTTCGGAGATTAGCCGGAACAAACAGACAGACAGACGGACAGACAGACAGACAGACAAAAACTTTGAAAATTGCATTTTTGTTATTAATATCGTATATACTTTCATATGCATTCAGTATAAAGCTGTAATTTTGAGATTATAAACAGATACTTCAATTTTATTTATTGAAATTTACGGAATATATGTAACAATTTTTATAAAATAGCGATAACAAAAATATGTCTGTCTCTGTCGTGGAACCATCAACCAAACCAGTGGGGCTTTTTTTTCAAAGAAACATTATACCGTTAAAATAGGTTTTGAAATTACTTCATTGTTAATTCTTTATTGTCATTAATAATGATAGTAGGTATAAATGTTTTAATTATTAAATATTTTAGTTACTTTATTTTTATATGCATTAAAAAAACCCATCCTGTGTGAATGAAGATATTAAAACAGTTATAATTATGATTGTTACGTTTATTAATAATGTGCAAACTCATCAACTACTTCGTTCTTAGATTTAATTAGGCCGTTGACTTTACCTAATTGATTTTTTGATTTACATTTAAAACCGGCCGCAAAACCTATATTTTTCAAAGCTAAAATAGACAAAGAGATAGATCGTTTGTTGGCGTTAGGCATTTTAAAAGGCGTCGAGCACTCAGACACTGCTTCACCGATAGTGCCGGTATTGAAAAAGGACGGTAGCATCCGTTTGTGTGCCGTTTATTCGGTAACTATTAACAAACAGTTAATAGTTGACCAGTATCCTTTACCCACAGTAAGCGATTTATTGGCAAAATTACACGATGGCATACAGTTTAGTAAAATTGATTTATCTATGGCCTGCAATCAATTCGTGTTAAGCGATAAATCACAAAAAATCACATGTATAAATACACACCGCAGTCTTTTTAATTTTACTCGGTTGGTCTTTGCTCTGGCATCTGCTCCATCAGTCTTCCAGCGTGCGATGGAGTGTTTGCTCGCTGGGATTGAGGGAATAATAATAAATTTTTGAGAAGAATACACCGTGTAAATTTGTACCACCTTCTTAACTATTTATGACACCAAGGAAGCAGAATGAAGGCATTCATACGAATTAAGAAAAATAAATAATTACAAAATATTGAACTAATAAAAGCTAAAAAAAAATCACAATCAATATATTTAGGCATTTGTTTAAATTTTATTTTGTAAGTAGGTCCAAAAGCAATTAATTATAGCCGGCCGGACTACGCGTGACATTTTAGATTTAAGGCCAATGTTAAAAGCTAATGAAAGCCCTGACTAAGAGTAATAAATAAAAACAAAATATCGTTCAAGGCTAAAAGGGAGAGCGAACACAATAAATTATCATTTAGCGAACATTAGTATTTGCCGACCGTGCGAGACAAAGGCGTTTGACATTAAGCATAACTGGTAACAAATGGCTCATTTGAATGTCATAATATTGTTTGTTCCAGTAATTGTTTACGTAGCTGTTTTTTCTTTGTTTCCAAAATCAATAAGTTGGTAGAGCTCCATAACTGCCTAGAAGTTCACCTGGGGTGTAACCACCTTCCAACTTAGTCCCTCTGCGAGCAACAGCCCACTCACTACTCTTCCAGTTTGAATGATAAGAGAGTATATTTTTTTAAATAATAAGAGTACAAACGAGCACACAGTAAACCTGATGGTAAGTGGATGCTGATGCTCATATACATCTACATTTATCCTTGACTAAGTCGTATGTATAATAAATACTAAATTACACATATGACTACACATGGACTTTCCATTAGAAGAAATTCCAATAAAAGTTCAGCCTGTACACAAATTAAAAATCGTATTATGACGCATAAAGTAGAGAAAATAACAAAGAGAAAAAACGTAACCGACTTAACATACGCTAGGAACCATAGATATAATAATAGAATATTCTCTCTTTAATATTTCTATGCTAGGAACACTAGACCAACGAGGCGTTCGAAATTATAGTATAAGCATTATCACAACACAAGTAATTTATCTTTTATCCTGGAGGCATTATAGAAACATAAATTGCAAATGGAATCATTTCAAATCCGAAAAAAATATTTGTAAGCCGTAACTGTGTACCACGTCATATCTCAGGGTTGACTGGTAAAGAATTCCTGTAATTAAGTTAGTCCTTTATATCCCATAATATAAGGTTCGTGTAATAAAGATTAAATAAATAAATAAAAATACACTCGCAGGGATTTTGACACAAATTTTTACTACTGCTGTACCGAACCGACAGTCGTTTGTTGTAATTTTAATCGAAAGAATTTCGTTAGTCAATGATAGTCCAATAAAGTTTAATTGCTTATTTTACAAAATCTCGAGAGAAAAGTCGAAAATAATTTGCATCCCATATATACGTATACGAGATTTACGTAAAATATTACAAATATTATTTACAGGTTTTTTATCCATATCACCAAAAATTGTAAGCTTTTTCCAATAAATATAAATCTATTTCATGTTTATTTATCTAGACGCTACAATGTTTTAAGAAAATGTACAACTGGTACAATATTCACTTAATGAGTTCGTGTTTTGCGGGCAAAACAAGTGTGCTGGAAGCGGTAATACGCCTTGAGTAGGATATCCAATTTTATCAAGAACATAAAATAAATTTATAATATCCTGAAATGTGTATTTTGAATTATTTGTTGTAAAGCCAAACTTTTTAGCCGATTTTAAGAAATGGAGGAGGATCTCAATCGAGAGTATGTTTTCTTTGCATGTACATTACCCTATATTTTCGTAAATAACTGACTGAATTTTATGATTCTTATTTATTAAATAGGATAAGGGGTTCATAGAAATTGGAATTTTTCAATATAATTATGTAGACGACATTTGCGACACAACAACCACCGGCATAAAATGTATTTAAAACATAGAACCTAATTTTTACATATTAATGATGGGCTGCAGCATGCCAATGCAAGGGTATGAACTCTAAAAATCTTCAAATAATGATTGCTGGCTGAGGCATTCTGGTATATTTAATATAGAGGTGAGAGGGAGCATACAGTCAACCTGTTTATAAGTAGATGCTGTAACCTATAAACACCTACAACTATCCTCGATTAACGCTGAAAATGCAGATACTTTAATAAAAAGAGACATTCCATCTTAGTCATGTGTACTAAGATGGTATGTCTCCTTTCAGTAAAATATGTTTTACCATGTGAAACACTGCTGGTCCATTCCCCGTCGAGCCGACCGATTCCAAAGATATATAATTTTTTATCTGTGGCGCGCATATATCTTCTATTAATAATATAATTAACAGGTGTTGAAAAAAAGAAAACTCATAAGAAACGTATTTTTTTCTATTCCAATCCTCAAAACGTGAAAAATGTGGTAAGCCTACATTTTATATTATATTACTTTCTTATTTCTTCTTCTTGTTAACATCAATCTACTGTGCTTGCAGCTATCGGCATGTTCAAAGAGTATACAAGGCATGAAAGTTTCTATTGTTATAGTTTAGTAAATATATTAACAGAAGAAATAATTATGTAAATATTTTACAAACTGCTTTGCTTTTATTATTATTAATTAAATAAATTACTTTTAAAGCTATTGCTCTATTTTGTTTAAAAAGTTCTACACAATATGCCGATGCGTCACATCGAAAAGTTTTTTGGGGATTTATATGACATTGAAGATCAAGTTTTGAAAAGGAAAAAAAAACTTGAGATTCAAATCACAATTGAAATACTTTTCGCTTACACTAGTGGTTCCAATGCGCAGACATTCAATACACAAAATTACACCACTTTTACATTACTACGATAAAACAAATGCTGGCAGTCAAGTTCCCGCCAAATCTCACACAAAAATAAAATTGAGCATAATTATGTATTTCTTTATCTATTTTTTTTAAATAACTTTTTTTTTAAAAACGTTACCCCCACACTAGGATTTTCTCCTGTATCGTGGAGGCAGTTTACAAACATATATTGCACAAGGACAAACATCCAGACCCGGTACAATTATTTGTAGGCCGTACAAATACTTGTTCCGTGCGGGATTCGAACCCGCGGCCCCAAGCGTTGCAACTCATTGCTAAGCCACTACGCCACGGAGCCGTACTTGAATCACATATTTTCAACCGAACCCGTAGAACCGCAGCATATATCCCTGTTTTTTTTTTTTGAACTTGGTTAAAAATATCGATTTGTCTTCAATGTCTTCTCAAATTGCACTAGATACCTATTTCATTAAAATACTTGTGGACGTGAAAATCTACACACGTGAATCCTCAATGTCGGGCGGTCTATCAGTCCGTGCAGTCGGCAAAATACCACTGTAACATTTTCTTGGGCGCAGTTCAGATTTTAGGTAGATTTATTGAACTAATTAGCTAAAACATAATATACTATAAAATAAATTATACGAGTTAGGTATTCGTGGCCCCGCTCATAAATGGTTTGCTTCGTACTTGAAGGATAGGCAGCAATTCGTTGAGATCGAACACTTTGATACCACTACCAAAAATATTTCATACGTGCGCTCCGATTGCAAGGTAATTAATGCATTAATACCTCAAGGAAGTGTCGTTGGATGTCTTTTATTTTTGATTTACATCAATGACCTTCCTAAAGCTATAGAAGAAACGTCTGTCTTGTTTGCCGATGATATATCGCTATTAACTTCATGCCAAAACGATACTGATTTTTATGAAAAACTTCATTTACTTATTACCAAAACTTCAGACTGGTTGAATGATCATAATCTAAAAATAAATTTTTCCAAAACTAAAATATTAACTTTTCATCCCCATCAAAAAACCTCACTAAATTTAAAATTCGATTACAATGGCACAATTTTAGAATCTGTGAAAGAATTTAAATTAGTCGGTATAAATATAGACATTCACTTGAATTGGAAATCGCATGTCCATAGACTGAGGTCTAAACTTTCGAGCGTTTCATATGCATTACGCGAAATTAAAAAAAGTACCAACATAGAAACGGCCATAACAACCTACTATGCGTATGCGCACGCTTGGCTGAGTTACGGCATCATTTTGTGGGGCAACAGCACGGATGCAGCCTCTCTATTCACCCTTCAAAAGAAATTAATCCGGAATATAGCAAATATAGATCAGACTGATAGTTGCAGACCGTTCTTTTTTAAATATAAAATTTTAACTTTACCCAGCTTATATATATTGGAGATGTGTAAATTTGTTCGAAAAATAAGCAATTTTTACAAAACGTGAAGATTTACCATGCAAATACATGTTACGACACAAAAATAAATTAGTATTGCCAACTTCCCGATTAAAACTAAACAGTTCTAGCACATTAAGTTCTTTCATAAAATTATATAATAAACTACCTGATATATTAAAAAATGAAAATAATGACATCATATTTACAAAAAAAAAATTAAAACAGTACCTAACTAATAAATGTTACTATAGTACTAATGAATATTTTACAAATATGTAATACTTATATAGGTTTTACAAAATGATCACTAATTTAAATTGAATTCTATCTCAATAAGTCACCATGACATTCTTATAAGTAGTTAAATAAGCTTCCTCTCTCCTAGCCCCTAAATTGCGTGCCCAACAGGGTACATAACACTGGTCTCACATGATTTTATAACATCTTGTGTACATTATGGTTTAGCAATAAAAGTTTGAGTTTGAGTTTGAGTTTAAATTATAGGGATTTTCATTAAGATGGGAAGAACTCGCGCATAATAAAGAACTGGGTTCAGTTTGAAACTTGATGGCGTCGTTGCTATGAAAACTATGAAAACTACATTTAAATATTAAAATAATTATGATAATTATATTTTATTGCATCTTTTCTCGTTTTTCATGACGTAACTTTTAAAGGTGTACGATAAAACTACATGGGTAAGTCCGCCCTATTGCATAATTTTGTTTCTAAAAATGCAACAAAGTATAAATTAATTAATTAAAAAATTCAATATAATGTAAAAAAAAAAACAATTAAATTTAACGAAATTTACAGGCTATGGGACATTGTATGATAATACTTAGGGATGATAATACAACAATGGCATTCTTTGTTAGGTACAAAGCAACATTTTATATTATATTTGAAAATATAACATTTACCTAAAAATTAAATTAATTATTAAATTAAAAATTAAGCTATAGATAATGTTAAAGCAAAATAACTGAATGATAGGTGTAACAGTAAGTAATCAATTTTATAAATGTTCATAGGCTTAAATCCTAAGTTACTTTTGTTGAGAGCGTCTTAATCAGACGACTCAAAGCCATGTTCGACATTGAATTATAAGGATATTGTAACAGAATACTGTAGATGAACTGTTGAAATTGACTTAAAAAATAAAATGTTTATCTGTGCTAAGCCTAATGGTTGACTAAGAGAGAAAGCCTTAGGGCATTATCTGCCACGTGTACTATTTTTTGAGCAAAAATATTTAAATAAATAAAAAATATACATAATTTATATAATAGCTTTAATAAATAATTTATTGTTTATATAATTAACTACCCTGTTGTCACTTTTATTGCTTAGTACTTTACTTAGTACCGTTAGTTTAATTTTGTTTACGACGGGATGTTTTCTGCAATTCCATTCAACAGTTCTTTGATGTTACATTCAACTTCAGGGAGTGACCTCGGCGTGCCGAGAAGTTTAGCCGCTTGAATGATACCCATACATTTTGCCTGAAAGACTGTTTTATAGGTACCCAGCGGTGTGCATATGTTGATGTTGAGGTCTTCAGAGAAAGTTCTAGAACCTACACCTTCATTTGTTTTAGATCCATCGGTGAAAACTCTAAGTCCTTTAAGGCCTTCCAGCTGGCTGGTTTCATTTAATTGTATCTTCAACTTCTTATCGAATACAAATTGTTTAGTAATCTTATCGTACTTGGCTAGTAAGATAGGAATTTTTGAGTTAATTCTATTAATTACGCATGATTGAGCATATTTAATTGCCCTGTAGTGGCGGTTAAGAATATCCACTACCCCATATCTTCTTGTGGGTGTCGTAAAAGGCGATAAAGGGAAACAGGCAGGATGGGCACCAGCATTTTCCTGATAACAGAAAATTATAATAAAGTAACTGCGGTTGCCAACCCGCTCGCCAAGCGTGGCAACTATAAGAAATACCTCCAATTATGAGAGTAACAAAGAGACGGCTCCCAGACCCCGGCGGCCCCGTTATTCCCGGCTACGGTGGCGATCATGGTAATGGCAGGACAGAGGGTGCTAAGAATCTCCGGTGGAGGTTCAGTCGCCACCAAAGACGACTCGACCTAGCAACATACAACATACGCACCCTGAGGACTGACGACAAGATCGTGGAGCTGGAAGAAGAGATAGGCAAGTTACGCTGGCATATTATAGGGTTATCGGAGGTCTGAAGAGAGGAGGAGGACACGGTTATCCTCGAATCCGGCAACTTGCTCTATCACTGGGAGGGTGACCATCTGTCCCAAGAAGGTGTCGGATTTATTGTCCACAAGTCTCTCGTTAACAACGTTGTAAAGATTGAGAGTATGTCGACTAGGGCTGCGTACGTTATACTCAGAACCACCAAACGGTATTCACTGAAGGTCATTCAGGTTTACGCATCAACCTTTGCACATCCCGATGAGGAGATCGAGGAAATGTATGAGGATATCGCTAGAGCCATGCATTCCTCCAAAACCCACTACACAGCGTTAATGGGAGACATCAATGCAAAACTAGGTACGAGAGAGAACGGTGAGCTGAAAGTAAGGAAATTTGGAATAGGGCAACGGAACCCAAGGGGTCAGCAGCTGGCCGACTTCATGGAGAAAGAGGGACTCTTTATGATGAACTCTTTCTTCCAGAAGCCGCCCCACAGGAAGTGGACCTGGTCGAGCCTTGAAGATTCGACAAAAAATGAGATTGACTTCATTATGACGACCAGACGACAACTGTTCAGTGATGTCTCCGTGATCGCGAGGGTGAAAACTGGTAGCGATCACGGAATGGTTATAGGCACACTGAACCTAAACGTTAAGTTGGAGAGGTCTCGTCTAATTAAGTCCACGCTCCGTCCCCCTCGTGCTCTGTTCCAAAGTCCCGAAACCTTTCAGCTCGAGTTACAAAACAATTTGCAGTACCCAGAAGACTGCAATGAAGTGAACGATATAAATGACAAGCTCGTGGAAACTGTACATGCGGTCGGAGCTAAGTTTTGCAAGACCCGCCGCAGAAGAACACAAAAACTCTCCGATCACACTTTTATTTTCATGGCTGTTAGAAGGTAGGTGAAACTACGTTCTTCAACAGATTTGACAGCAAAAAGGCAACTGAACAGACAGATCTCCAAATGCATGCGGCGGGACTTACGCAACTTCAATACAGCTTGTGTTGAAGAAGCGATCGAGCAGAGCCAAGGCTCCAAAGTTTTTGCCAGGGATCTGTCTGCCAGAAAGAGCCAACTGTCAAAGCTGAAGACCGAATGTGACAGCATCGTTTCCGGGACACCTGAGATTTTGAGTGAGATTGAGAGGTTCTATGGGCAGCTGTACACGTCATCGTTGGAGCCACACGCAAGTGTGAGTAACGATCAAAGAGCGAGTCTTATCCGCCTCTATTCCGAAGATATCCCGAACATCAGTCTGAGCGAGATTAGAATGGCTCTCTAGCACCTTAAAAACGGCAAGTTCCCGGGCGAGGAAGGAATTACAGCGGAGCTTCTGAAAGCGGATGGAAAACCGGTACTTGAAGTCCTTTAGAAGCTCTTTTATTCCGTCCTCCATGGTGATACTACCCCGGAGGCGTGGAGCAGAGGTACGGTGGTCTTGTTCTTCAAGAAAGGCGACAACGCTCTCTTCAAGAACTACAGACCGATTTCCTTTCTGAGCCACGTCTACGTGCTATTTTCGAGTCATTACGGATCATCTCGCACGCAGACTTCACGATTTCCAGCCGCTTAAACAAGCCGGTTTTCGAAAAAGCTTTGATACCATGGACCACATACACACCCTTCGACAAATTGTACAGAAGTTCGAAGAGTACAATTTGCCACTAGGTCTGGCGTATGTGGACCATGAGTAAGCCTTTATTTCCGTCAAAATTTGGGCGGTGCTGCAGTCCCTTCAGCGGTGCCAAGTGGACTGTCGGTATATCGAAGTGCTGCAGTGTTTGTACAGTAGAGCTACGATGGCTATCCGAGTACAGAACCAGAGTACGAAACCTATCTATTTGCAGAGAGGTGTAACACAGGGTGACGTCATATCCCCAAAACTCTTCACCGCTGCATTGGAAGACGTTTTCAAGTTTCTGGACTGGAAAGGATACGGTATCAACATCAATGGCGAGTACATCACTCACCTTCGATTTGCCGACGATATAGTCCTTATGGCAGAATCGCTGGAGGACCTAAGCACTATGCTCAATGACCTCAATAGTGTCTCCCAACGGATAGGTCTTAAGATGAACATGGCCAAAACAAAAATTATGTTTAACGTCCATGTCACGTGTCACCTATACCGGTAGTTGTTGGGAGCACTTAGCTCGAAGTTGGGACAAATAGTCCGACTAGGTAAGTCCAACTTCGACCGAGAGGTCAATTGACGAATTCAACTCGGCTGGGCAGCGTTCGGGAAACTACGACACATCTTCTCGTTAGACATACCTCAAAACCTGAAAACGAAATTGTATAACCAGTGCGTGTTGGCAGTGATGACTTACGGATCTGAGACGTGGTCCTTCACTACTGGCCATATGAGGAAGCTCAAAATCGCTCAGCGTGCTATGGAGAGGGCTATGCTCGGGGTTTCTCTGCGTGATAAACTTAGAAATTAGGATATCTTATCTTTTTTTTAATAAAAGTTACCCTCACACTAGGATTTTCTCCTGTACCGTGCAGGCAGTTTACAAACACAAATCGCACAAGGACAAACATCCAGACCCGGAACAATTATTTGTAGGCCATAAAAATACTTGTTCCGTGCGGGATTCGAACCCGTAGCTCCCAGCGTAGCAACTCATTGCTAAACCACTGCGCCACGGAGCCGTCTAATCTAAAAAATATATCCGCAGTAGAACCAGAGTAACCGACATAGCCCAACGGATTAGTAAGCTGAAGTGGCAGTGGGCCGGCCATATAGCTCGAGGAACCAATAACCGATGGGGAAGAAAGATTCTCGAGTGGCAGTCTCGTACCGGTAGGCGAAGTGTAGGGCGACCCCCACTAGATGGAGTGACGACCTGATAAGACATGCATAAAGTCGATGGATGCATGTGGTTCAGGACCGTGCGTTGTGGCATTCCTTGGGGAAGGCCTATGTTCAGCAGTGGACTTATGAAAGGCTGTAATGATGATGATGAATGATGAGAGACACTATTATTACTCCCAAGATTTAAGGTCTTGAGTCTGATGGCAGCTAAAGTCGCTTCTTGTTGTATATGTAGATGAAGCGGTGTTAGCTCCAGCATTGCTTCTAAGGCTGCTATTGGCGTAGTCATTATACAGCCTGTAGCAGGCATACAAGTCAGGCTCTGGTAGCGCTGAAGCTTCTATATTGTGGTGACTTCATTTGTGTTGGTCCACCATATCAGAGCGCCGTATGTGATCATGGTCCGAATTACATGGCCACAGTATGATTTTTGGCGTCAGACCCCATCTTTTGCAAATCATGTTTCTGCATTGCCGGAAAGCTATACAAGCTCTGTTGATTTTGTTTTCTGTATTTGTTCCAGATTAATTTGCTCTTGTCTTAAATATTTCACCTCAGAGGAGAGCTGGTGTTTTGTGCTGAAAAGACCTGGGATATGATAATTATTCAGCATTCGTTTTTGTGTGAGCATAATAAAGAAAATTTTTGTGTGAACATAATAAGCTAGAACTGATTTATTTGGATTGACCGATCCTGCACCATCTCTCCACTATACGGAGAGCCGCTTGAGTTAGGTCGCACACTATGCTTGCTGTCTTTTCAGAGACTAGTATTGTCAGATCATCAGCATAACCTACTGTGTAGAAGTGATTGGCATTTAATTTGCCGATGAGTTCATCAATGACCATATTTCACAGGAGAGGTGAGAGAACCCCACCCTGCGGGCAGCCTTTCTTAATCTTGATTGGTTGAGATTCACCAGTAATATTTATTATTCGTGTACTGAGCATGTTTACTATCCAATGAATCATTGCCGGTTCAACTTTATGTCTACTGAGTGAACCTTTAGTGCTGGAAAAGTTTGTTCTGTCCAATGCACCTTCTATATCTATGAAGGAAGCTACACATATTTCTTTGTTTTGGATGGCCCCTTCAATCTTTGTTATTACCTGGTGTAGTGCCGATTCTGTTAATTTGCCTAGACTGTAGGCGTATTGCTTGTCGTGTAGCGGTAAGTTCATTAGCACCGATCCCCATAATTCCCTTTTATACACTCTCTCCATCGTTTTTAGGAGAAAGGATGTGAGGCTAATGGGTCTGTAGGATTTAGGGTCTGTGTAGACGCTCTTACCTGGTTTGGGTGTGAATGTGACTTTCACTTCCCTCCATCCCCTAAGATCGAGATAGGCTCTTATTATGGCAACAAGTCTGACTATTAGTGCCTTACACCCCCCCCCCCCCCACCCACCCACCCACTGTAGAAGTGCCGGGAATATGCCGTCAGGTCCTGCCGCCTTATAGGGGAGGAAACTGTGAATGGCTTAATGGATTTTATTCATCGTTACCACTCTCTGTGCCAAATTCCAGTCTTCTGCTGTTGGTGTTAGTATATCGTCATGTCGGTTTGCCTCCTGATTTACGCAGCAACATGGGAAGTGCGTTTCAATTAGGATGCGTTGGACTTCATCCGGCGATGTTGAGTAGCTACCGTCGGATTTCTTTATAGAGATGGATCCCGACGTGTTCTGTTTAGCTAGGATATTCCTTATCCTTTTCGCTTGTTCGCAGGTTTCTGTGCCACAGAATTCACGCCACCCTGTCGAGCGTTGATATCTGATACATTTTTTGTATTCGGACATAGCTTTATTGTATAGTAGCTAGTCTTCATCCATTGAGGTTTTCATGACCCTATTTAGGGCTTATCTTACCTTCTTACGTTTTCAATCTAGTTCTTTACCCCACCACGGTTACTTTACCTCAGAATGCCTTGATTGAGTGATTTCTGGACATGATTCATGGTAGCTGTCTATCATAGCTTTAGTAACAGCTGCTAACTGTTCTTTTAGGAGCGACTGATCTGCTACAGTGTTTGTCGCTTCAAAACCAGCGAGCGAAGACGTCAGCCTATTAAGGTATTTTGTTTTATCCGTCTTGCGGGGATTTCTCTATGGTGGTGTAGCGGGGATATCGACCTGTAGTGCGAAGCAGATCCATCTATGATCTGAGCATGAGCCCTTTTTCGACACATACCATCCCGTAATAAGTTTAGCAGCTCCTTCTGTTGCAAAAGTGAGGTCGATTATTGTGCGACAAGGTTTGTTTTTAAAAGTTGGTTCAAAACCAGTGTTTAAAATGGTTAGGTTAGTGCTAAATAGATATTCAACTAACATCTTACCTCGTTCATTCGGTCTTTCCATTCCCTTTGAGGGGATGATGCGCGATGGAGCCTGTCCTAGTCACAACCTCTAGTCCGGTCCTCTCGCAGAATTTCACCAGCCTGACCAGGACATGAGGGGGAGAAGTGTCCTCCTCCGGCACTTAGACCGAGGCGACGCCTTATCTTTTCTCCTGTGTACATTGTATTGCCACGGCATACATGTCTCTAGAACAGAAATTTGTTAATGGTTGTTAATATCTTTAGTAGTGTAAATATATACACTCTAGGTTTGTTGTGTTCAGAGATGTGGAATAGCATACCTTTTAGGTTGTTTAGGTCTTTGATTTTACCAGTCCCAATCCACGGCTCTTGGATTAAGGCTATAGCCGTCCTTTGAGCCTCCAACCACTTGCGCGATTGAGCCGACGCAGTTTTGCTGGTGGAGGTTGGCCTACCCTAGGCTAGTTTTGGACGAAGAGCACGCCGTCATTGATCGCGTCCACCCCGTCCCCGCCCAAAAATAAGCCTGCCAGCAGATCTTCATCGTCAGCTACCGAGTCGGAAGTGGTCGGCAAAATGCAGTCCTCTTCGTCACTCAATGAACTGTCGCTGAGCCCGATCTCTACTGGAGGCTTCGGCTCAATTGTGGAGGCCGTTTTTTCACTGGTCTTGGCATCCAATGATTTCGCTGTAACAGTAACCAAGGCCCCGGTATCCATGACTTCCGGGTTGTTTTCTGCCTCTTTGCATAGTGGAGTGTCAAAGAATTTACCTCCACGACCCTGGAATTTTACGTATACCACCCCACATATACATGCGAGGTGGCATCCGACTTTCATCAGGGTCGGGATATGATCCTCCGGCACCGAAACAACGAGGAACCACCGGTCCGTCCGTTTATCTGCCCTGAGTTAACGCAGCGGTTCTTGTACGCCACCACAGACCAATGTCGTGTGAGTCTTTCCAGGCTCCCTGGACATCAGGAATAAGGATACCACATTTGACTTTTTGGGGTATCCCCGACTGTTTCTTTATTGTCAGCGGGGTGTTGGATTTAAGGTCGAGGGTAGCAATATCCCCCTTCAACCAATCCAGAGCCTTCTGATCTTCGCACCATAGCTTCAGGATATCCTCCGTGTAAACGAGTTTGCCTCTAAAAACTGGGCCCGACGCATCAGGGTTCTGGCTACTCCAAGCTCCGCTGATCATCTTCCTCTGTATTGCCACGAAGATGTAGTCAGCTACTTCCTTCATTATGTGACCTGAATGCCGCACACGTTAAGGCCACACCCAAATATGCTTTAGCAGCGGAAGCGTAGCTTGTTCTTGCACCCTTTGGTTGCTGTTGAAGTCGCATTTTTGTCGCACACTGGCGGATATATTAGAGCTGGTCCCCGCGGCCTCGACTTCCACTTGCGCTGGATTTTTATCCTTCCCAGTTTCAGCGTGGCTACTGGTTCCAGCCCCAAGCACCCCTGTCGCAGTACCTTGCCGAGCCTCCTTGGTTTTAGTTTTAGAAGCAGCCATCGCGGCTCGTTCTCATTGCCATTTTCCCCACTGTTTCTTATTCTTCTTTTTGGCCTTTCCACTACTGCCTTCAGGGATAGACCCCACTGATGGTCCGTCAGAGGGCAAGTCACATTTTTGGGTGCCCTGCCTTTCCCCTTACGGCTCACGACTTTCCAAGCAGCAGGGAAAATGTCGTCCGTTCTCTGTGGCTCCGCAGAAGTTTTATTACTCGCGGGATCTTGCTCCTTTTTATCGTCCAGCTCCCCAGGTTTGAAACTGGTTTTGGAAACCTCCAGCGCGGAAATTGTCCCCTTGGTGGGGCCACCTACACTGGATGGTACTGTCCGTGGAACCGTCGGTTTAATCGCGGTACCCACTTGTTGTTTGGTGTCTCTGGTAAGCCTCTGACACCTCTCCCTCTTTCTTACTGGGCCTTAAATTGTCCATATTAATTTTGTGTTTGAAATTCGTCCCCCGGATTCCCACCCTCCATGGAGACCGCGCCTTTGGGAACGCCCTACTTTAAAAATAATTTCAGGAGTTAGGATTACCGGGAGAATATAGGGACGCGAAGTTGGCTCACAGCGCGACATTGGGAGCTCGATCCAGCTGGTAGATGGGGCTAACAAGGCTTATCCCCACTACCCGAATAAACTGTTACATGCTCCGTCAGCATAATCTTTACTACCACCCAGCCCCTTTTCGGGAAAATTAGGCATCCCTCACATCCCTCGCCTGCGACTCTCTAACGGGGCGCTTGGCCATTTCCCTATCTGTGGCTAGCTGATAGGGCCAATGTTTAGGTTGAAATCCGGACCAAAGAGGGTGTTGCATCTCACCACTATATACCCCAGCAACGATCGGCTCAACCCTCCAGGACTACTTCATCCCCGCGTACGGAAAGGGTTAAAGCCGGCGGACGATGAGGGCGATATCGAGGAGCACCGTCTTCTGCATTTGAGCATGGAGCGGTTCGTCACGGAGTCCCAGTCGCCTCAGATAACCCAAGTGGTTGACTGGAATTAACCCGTTCGCAGAGACGACTACAGGTATAATTTCGGTCGACAGTCCACCCAAAATATCGGTCACCTCATTAGCCAAGTCCAGATATTTTGTTCGCTTATCTGTTTCAGCTTTCACGACGTTCTCGTCATACGGAATGCTAATGTCGACCAAAAATATATTTGACTATGCCCGGTCCATTAGCACAATATCAGGCTTATTCGCAAGAATAGTCCTGTCTGTGATGATGGCCCGGTCCCAGTAGAGCCTGGCGCAATCATATTCGAGCACGGTTTCCAGCATGTACTTATAATCAGGCAGTTTCCGATCCACGAGACCGTATTTCAGAGTGATCTCCTGGTGCAGAATTCTGACTACTAGGTTGTGCCTATGCAAGTGCTCAGACTTAGAAATCGCCGAACTACCAGAGATGATATACCTAAGTGATCCATCGGGATGGCGACAACCTTGACAAATGTCAACAGTGCCATCCCTCAGGATGTATCTCCGATAGTTGTTCGTCTTAATAACCTGATCATGTATTGCACAGATATAATCCTCGGTTTCCCCGAAGAAGTCATTTTAATTATTATTATTATATAATTTTTTTTCTCAGCTGAAAGCTGGTAAATGAATGGCGACTACGAGTTGAAACCAAGTAATCTAAGTAATGTATTACTGTCTTCCTGCATGAATTTTCGAACGATGCGACATGTATTTATAGCTGCTTTTTGTAAATGAATGTATGAGTTCGGTGATATGTCTAGCATTTTCAAACTATGTTGTAAGTGCTTCGGGATTATTTCGGTGGTAGAAACTACTACGGGTATTATAAAATTAAAATTAAAATAATATATTATTACCATTATGATTATTACTTTGAGAGGTATCTACACAGTCAGGTCATAAATTCTGTCACATGTTTAATATAAAATAATTGAAACAAGTTTATTCATTATGTAACCATTTATATACCAAAATGAACTTAACAAAACATAGCTTCTTATGACACTAAAGTTTATTCAAAATAACCTCCGTGATTTTGAATACAGGCCTTCAATCTGCGCGGCCAGTCGTCTATCGCAGCACGAACGAGGTCCATGTCAATATCGGCGGCTGCCTTAATCAAGCATGTCTTGAGTGACTCCAAATTGGGATGAGGCTTTGAGCACGCCTTTTCCTCCAAGTGTTGCCATATCTTGTAATCAAACGGATTCAAATCTGGACTGGAGGAGGGCTAGTCTTCGTACCGGATGAAGTCTTGTGTGCTCTTCGCTCTATGAGCTGGCGCCGAATCTTGTTGGAATACCCAGTGCCTGTTATTGAACATGGTATGAGAAGCAGGTTCCATAGGTTCGTCAGGACTGTATTTTGATACACAAATGCATTCGTTTTTACACCTTTCTCACAAAAATGTACCTCTGTTAAGCCCCAATAAGAAACTCCCAACCATATATATAGAGAGATATATATAGAGCGAGGATGGAAAATTACCTCGTTGGACACGCGGAATACGGTTGCTCGCTTCTTCACTACTGTGTGCGTACACCTTATCATTTTGTTTGTTGTAGCTCTATTCTACGGTAAAAAATTTTTCATCCGAAAAAAGAATTTCCCGATAGTTTTTTCCCGCGTACCGCTGCAACAAAGCGCGGCATCTCTTCAGTCTCAAGTCAATTAGACGAGCATTCAAACGATGTCTTGTATTTTTTCGATATGCCCGAAGCCCTACGTCTTCATTTTTAACACCCTTTTCACCGTGGTTCTGCTTAACCCCATCTGAAGGGCCAACAGTTTCTGCTTACGTTTGGGATTTCTTTGAATTCGCGCCTTCACAGCTTTTATCACTGCTGGAGTCCTAACAGACCGAGGGCGACCACTTCTTGACCTGTCATCTACACTAGAGTCTTCATTGTATCGTTCGATGGTACGATAAACGAATCTTTTGTTATATTCAAATTTTTCAGTATGTCAAAAATTCGAATTGGCGCGTAACCGCAACGATGCAACGCAATAACTGCAACACGGTCTTCTTTAAGCGTCCACTCCATATTTAAAAATGAGTAAAATTCTAAAAAGTATACAGTTTTATTTTCATGAACAATTCTAAATTCGAATTCAATAAACTTTTTTGTGGCCAGCATTCTAAAAGAAAAGTTTTTACTGTGTGACAATACTTATGACCTGACTAGGTATATAGATTTCCCATCTGGTTGGGCTGTATAAATACATAATTATTGTAAATTAAAATGATAAACATGTATCAATATCAACAAAATAATATAGATTCCTTATAATACATAAATAAATAAAAACCCATCCAGATGGAAGCCCTCGGCAGGGGACACCAAACGGCCGAGGGTTAGAGGGAAAGGGAAAGAAACCGGCGGATGATGCGGGCGGTATCGAGAAGCACCGCCTTCTGCATTTGAGCTTGGAGCGGTCCATCACGGAGTCCTAGTCGCCTCAGATGACCCGAGAGGCTGACTGGGATTAACCCGTTCACAGAAACGACTATAGGTATAATTCGGCCGGCAGTTCGCCCCACATGTCGGTCACCTCGTGAGCCAGGTCCAGATATTTTGTACGCTTATCTTTTTCGGCTTTCACAAGGTTTTCGTCATACGGAACAGTAATGTCGACCAAAAATATCCTTGACTGTGCTCGGTCCATCAGCACAATATCAGGCTTATTCGCAAGAATGGTCCTGTCTGTGATGATGGCCCGGTCCCAGTAGAGCCTGGCGCGGTCATTTTCGAGCACGGTTCCTGGCATATACTTATAATAAGGCAGTTTCCGATCCACGAGACCGTATTTCAAAGCGAGCTCCTGGTGTAGAATCCTGGCTACTAGGATGTGCCTATGCAATACTCAGAGTTAAAAAGCGCCGAAAAACCGGACATGACATACCTAAGTGATTCAGTGGGATGGCGACAAGCTCGACAAATATCGACGGTGCCATCCCTTAGGATGAAACTCCGATAGTTGTTGGTCTTAATAACCTGATCCTGTATTGCACAGACAAAACCCTCGGTTTCCCCGAAGAGGTCACCAAAACGTAGCCAGTGGAGGGATGCAACTGTGTCTACGAAAAGCTCATGTAGAGCCTTGTAGAACCTCCCGTGGAGTTCCCTCTCATTCGATACGGTCTCCCGGTCGGAAATGCTCTGTACCATCGGGTCTTGCCATTGCTCGTTGGCTAAGGATAGAGGAGTAAGTCCTATATCACAAAAAATAACGCCCCTATAGAATGGATCATCCACTCTCGCCAGAAAGTAATTACGGAGGCTGCACACTTCGCGATTATGCATGGTCAGCGCGCTTAAAAAGCCGCGCCCACCATGTTTCCGCGGCAAGTACAGCCTCATTACTGACGTCTCGGATGATGCATCCTGTGGGACGTCATAATATTGCGGACTTTTCTATCCAGAGCGTTCAATTCGGTCTGCGTCCACCTGAGTATGCCAAAAGTATACATGAGAACAGGCATGATCCAACCCGTTATATGTGTGTTTCTTATTAACGCCCGACAAAAGACTGTTAAGCACTTTTGTCAAGCGTGCATAAAACTCATCGCAAACTGACTGCTTCATACCCGCCTCATCGACACCGATGTTCTGTGACATACCCAGGTATCGGTATGTTTCAGCCTCAGAAAGGGTCCTTATGTTGATGGGCATAGATAAGTCTATGCCCTCAGAGTTAGCAACCCTTCCCCCTTCAACATGGAGGACCGCACACTTATCCGTCCCCAGCTCCATTCTAAAATCACAAGTGACGTTTAGCAAATTCATAAGATGAGAGCGACTGGACGCGAATAACTAGAGATCATCCATATAGAAAAGGTGAGTCACTTTTGTACCTCCTTTCCGAAGCTGAAATCCCCTTCCGGAGCCCTCCAGAAAGGTACTGAGAGGGTTCAGAAAGAGGCAGAACCAGATTGGACTCAAACAATCGCCAATGATTATTATTATTATTATAAAATGTATTTAATTGTACCATTTTACAACTAGCATAAACACCACTAAATTTTAATTTACATAAAAAAATTAAGGACTTACGGTGCTGAGTAAGCAGTATCTATCTCATATTATTATGTGAAATCAAAAATTTAATTTAATTTAATTTTACAAAGTTATTCGCTTTATCTCTTACATAAATGAAAACAAAGTAAGTAGAGATCGTGTTATTTAAAACTGTACGCGATTCATTTGTGTTTTGGGTATATTTTTTACTGTTACCGTGTTAAAATATGGTGAAACACTAAATCTATCTCTATATATATTACAATAGAAATTGTGCACACATATTTTATGAATTTTATGATACTTTTATGATATGGATTATGAATGCAGGATGCGGTTAATGTGTCGTGATACGCCCCGTATATAATAATGCTAACAATTGACCATAGAGCAACACTGGTCACGGACGGACCAGAGGGGAGAGTATTCATAACGTCTTTTCCCGAGACAGAACAATCTGTCATTTTTTGCGGGGGAAAATCGACGCACACAAAACAATCGTCTGACACTATGAAACTCACAGATAAAACTTAAAACAACAATTTCACATACACATAAATAAATTATAACACAATCGCTCGGTGATAGTGACAACTCGGATACAGACTCAAATCAGTCCCTCGACTGATTTGCATATGAGCTATGTATGAGGGCAAGCGTCCTGTGTTGGTAAACATAATTTTGGGAACGTCGAAAGGAGTTTTTAAAAACTAAAATACAATTACATTACTATGTCCGACCGATTTGGAGGTGGCTTTAATAATGAACGATATTCAAAGAGTTCGTTTGTGCGCAGACATTCGACTCATCAGCTAAGTACTAGGAACTTACATAGAAATGCTGATGCATTAGTTTTATTGCTTAGTCTAAATAATACAATATTATATATTTTAATATTTTAGTCTAAAACAGAGGGACAGGGTGTATCCATAACTCCTCCCTCCCTAAGAGCAAAATTATCGGTAATATCATTTTTGATGTTTTTACGATAATTTTGGATGTAAGGTATACATTTTTTTCTTAACACGTATATAAAGAACAATAAGAAACTTAAAGCTAGGAAATTTAAAATTACATATGTTAGAACATTCAAGTTAGAGTCTTTTTCTCCGTTGAGAGCACTTAAATCTGTGTAATAGATTTCACTGTGTTTTAAAGTATTTGACATATATTTCACTTCATCCAAGTTGACACCATTCATGTTAATTACGCGTGTACTTGTTACATTAATTTTTGCACGTAAATGAGGTAAGTTGATGATTGAAACTGGTGGCGCCGCTTCGTATTCCGTGTAAACACGGTGGTGATGAATATATGTACCGTGTATCTCCAGGTCACAGGGCTCATCGCTGGTTAGTATATAGGTTCCAAAATTGGTTGTTTGGTGATCTCGTTACCGCAGTGCTTGGTCAGCGTCGTTTTTAGCTTTGTAAAAACAATCCAATTTTCTGCTTTAATTCGCTGCACCTTAACGTCTTCAATTATAATAGCGTGTTGCGTGCAACAAGTAAGATTATTCTCAAATTTCATTAGCTGATCTATGCAGGTAAGTCCAGGGTAGAGGGCTCTATTTTCTTCGGTACACAGGAAATCATTACCAGCATCAAGGGGACGACACGGTTTCGTGACTGGTAAATATTTCATCCCTTTCACCAGTGGCTCTGACATACCGTCATTCGACGTCTTGGCATCCTTACCTATATTTTGGGAAGATGGCAATCGTTTCGTTTACAGATTCGCGGAAAACAGGTACGGAATAAACCTTAAAATAATTGTAAGTATTATTATCAGTTAACGGAATCTCCATTATAAATGCTATCTGGTTTTTCTTATTTTACACTTACGGTTTGTTCTAGTTTTAGCAAATTAGTTTCTGTTGGTGGGTACACTAAATTTTCGGTATTCGATATTAGTTTTAAATGATTTAAAAGTTCTGTAGAATTAATTATAGATTGATGAAGTATCGATACTCTACTAGAAGCTAGAGCAGTCTCTATTTCACTTAATTTACAAAATATAGTTCGAAAATTACTTATAAATAAATTAAATAATCCAAAAATATACGTAGAGAAAACCCAGTTATTTTCTCTAGTCGTTAAATGATTTAGCATTGTCTCTACACTTTTCAAGCGTGCATCCAGCATAACGGAATTATTACTTAGGGTTTCCGTGGCATTAATAAAACTGTCTAACATTTTGGAGACCAAGGTAAGTTTCTTAGGTATGATAACTTGATTATGACTTAATTCCGAAGTAAGTTTATCATATTTAAGAGCATCTTCATGATCGAGGTTTCCCGTAATAATTTTTAGAACAGCACCTAATGGATTTAACATCCTTCCCTTAAAGCGTTGCGGCATAAGTTATTGGAATTTTTGAACGGTAATATCGCGTATGTACTCTACATGGGTTTTAACACTGATAAATTCACGAGAGTATGGTTTCTTTACTTCAATTAGTCTACTAAGCTTATGATATTGAGCAATAATTAGATTTAGGTCGTCATAAATATTCTCTAAATTTAAAATCTTTATTATAGTCCAGTGATCTATTTGGGCATATGCTTGTCCTTGTTTTACCGGAAGTATCCCTGGGTTTTCCTCAAGTGACTGCAGATGATCGGCAAAGATCGGCTTCGCAATCATCAGTATGCACCACCTATGGAGGGCGTTTGATATTTTTAATTGGAGCTTTAGTCTTCCTTTCACCTATTTGTATTGGCACTTTATTTCTTTCGACATTCCCTACTACCTTAGCCTTAATATATCGCGGTTTGTCTTTGCATTTTCTTTTGTTTGTATCCTTAGCAAATATAGTCCTACCACACTGAAATACTATCTCATCTTCACCGCCTTGCTTTTTCCTAATCTTTTCTTTAATTGCTACCATATTTTCTGCTAAATATTTGTATAAGAATTTTGTTTGCTTTGCATGGTCTCTTACTAAGTGTTGTAAATACTGCTTATCAAATTCTGTATTAAACGTGCTACCCGTGTCGGTATGTTCGAAAACTACCTCGAAGGGTGTAAGTTCTGTTACCGAATTAATAGTATTAATATATGCTATTACGGAATACGTCATAACTGATGCCGCATCAGTAGGTTTTCTTTCGTATTTTGCCAATCTGTAAATTTCTATGATTGTCGAGTGGAAGCGTTCTATAAGCCCCATCGAGCTTCCAATGTGCTGCTCAATTTTATGTAAGCTTAAGAATTCTTTAATTAAATCATTGTTAAATTCAGAGCCCGGATCTGAACTTATCTATTTTGGTATCCCGTAAAAAGAAAAGTATTTCATTAAAGCTCGAACTACTTCGGGGGTGGATCTATTTGCAATTTCTATCGCTTGGCCTAATTTGCTAAACGCATCTATGAGAGTCAGATTATGTTTTCCTTCGATGTTAAAGAGGTATATAAATATCTCTTAAAACGGAGCATCTTGGGTCTAGGTTAATTGAAAAATAGGTTAAATTGGCTTTCTGTCATATTTCATTTTTTACATGCAGTGCAACTATTTATTATTGCCGAAACAGTTTCTTGTAAATTATCCCAATAGTAATTTCTGCGGATTCTAACTAGCGTCTCTTTAATACCCCGGTGACATGTCTTTCCTTCGTGATACTTAATTACAATCGCCCTTTGTTCTTTATCGTCTTCAACAAAAATTACTCGTTCCGTGCATCCATAAAATTGAACCATGTCCTTTTTGAAAAGGTTTATAATAATATTGCTAAATTGTCTTCGATGTTCGTTTTGTTCGAAATATATAAAATATTTAATTTTAGGCCTAATACATTTCTTTAAAAATGCTTTAATTAATTCGCAATTTTCTAATGGTAAAAAAATCTAATACATTTTGTTTTTTCCTAGCAATATCTTTAACCTGATATTCATTTTTAAACCATGAAAATATTAATATTTGATTTGGCTTTGTATCGATAGCCTCGTGTAGTATTGGTATGCCGTTTGACTCTAATTCTACGGCTGAATGCACAGTTTGGGACTTACTAGATTCTGTAGGTGATCGAATTAGATATTCGGAAACCTTTTCTGAACTACAAATTGTTATTGTGTCGGAAAGAGACATAGAACTCGTGGAAACAGTACTTGAGTCTGATATGGTCACAATGGACGTTGTGTCATTATGTCTTTTATTTGGAGTGTATTTAGTTTTTCAATTTCCTTAACTACATCTTTCAGATGCTCCCTAAGCTCCCTCCCGAACAAGCCGGTTTGCGAAAGGGCTTTAGCACCATAGATCACATACATACCCTTCGGCAAATTGTACGGAAGTCCGAGGAGTACAATTTGCCACTATGCCTGGCGTATGTGGACTATGAGAAAGCCTTTGATTTCGTCGAAATTTGAGCGGTGCTGCAGTCCCTTCAGCGGTGCCAAGTTGACTGTCGGTATATTGAAGCGCTGAAGTGCTTGTACAGTAGGGCTACGATGGCAATCCGAGTACAAAACCAGAGTACGAAACCTATACAATTGCAGAAAGGTGTAAGACAGGGTGACGTTATATCCCCTATACTCTTCACCGCTGCATTGGAAGACGTTTTCAAGCTTCTGCACTGGAAAGGAAACGGTATTAACATCAATGGCGATTACATCACTCACCTTCGATTTACCGACGATAAAGTCCTTATGGCAGAATCGCTGGAGGACCTAAGCACTATGATCAATGACCTCAATAGTGTCTCCCAACGGATAGGTCTTAAGATGAACATGGACAAAACCAAGATCATGTTTAATATCTATGTCACACCTATGCCGGTAGTTGTTGAGAGCACTAAGCTCGAAGTTGTTGACGAGTATGTTTACCTGGGATAAATAGTCCGACTAGGTAAGTCCAACTTCGACCGTGAGGTCAATCGACGGATTCGACTCGGCTGGGCAGCGTTCGGGAAGCTACAACACATCTTCTCGTCAGACATAAATCAAAACCTTAAAACGAAATTGTACAACCAGTGCGTGTTGACAGTGATGACTTACGGATCTGAGACGTGGTCCTTCACTGCTGGTCATATGAGGAAGCTCAAGGTCGCTCAGCGAGCTATGGAAAGGTCTATGCTCGGATAAACTTAGAAATGAGTATATCCGCAGTAGAACCAGAGTAACTGACATAGCCCAACGGATTAGTAATCTGAAGTGGCAGTGGGCCGGCCATATAGCTCGAAGAACCGACAACCGATGGGTAAGAAAGGTTCTTGAGTAGCAGCCTCGTACCGGTAGGTGAATTGTGGGGCGACCCCCCGCGAGATGGAGTGACGACCTGGTAAAACATGCAGGAGGTCGATGAATGCAGGTGGCTTGGGACCGTGCTTTGTGGCATTCCTTCTGGGAGGCCTATGTTCAGCAGTGGACTTATGAAAGGCTATAATGATGATGATGATGACATAGTAAATACGCAGTTTTTCCGTTCTCCGCCCCTTTGTTCTTAATTAGTTTGATATTTGTTATTGTACTGTAAAATGGCAGTAAATGCGAAGGAAATGCGACTTACGGCCCTTTACACTAAAAGAGGCATGTTGTTTTCTCGTATGCTGAATATTTGTGATCATGCAAAAAATATTCATTTAGAATCCGTTCAGGAAACAGTTTTATGTGAAATAGAAACCATAGATTCGTTGCGTTCAGATTTTGAAATTTTGTTGGATAAAATTAATAGCTTTGAATTGCAAATTGTTCACGATTATGTAGTAAATTACCAATCGCTTTCGTGGTTTGAAGATTTATTATGTCGCGTGAAGCGAGCTGCCAGGCGGCTCTAACCTGTATCTCAGTGTGACGTGAAGCCTGCAGTTCAAGTACGCTCATACGATGCACCGAGATAGCCACCTATCGATATCCCAATATTTAATGGTGATATTAAAACATGGCTGTTATTTTTCGCTAACTTTCCGAATACTATACATAATAATACCTCCTTATAGGATTCTGAAAAATTATATTATTTGATTGGCAAGCTAAGTGGTAAGGCGCAATCTGTGTGTGCTGGTATCACCTCGACAGCTGATAATTATTTGTTAATTTTCGAATTCCAAAAAAATAAATACGAAGATAAACGAATGTTCTGTGTGCTTCTTCATATTTAGATCAAATATTTGATCTTAAAGCTATGCCGTCCACAAATGTTCATAATCTCGAACTATTTGTAGACAAATTCGCAACATGGGTAGCCGGTGTCAAAAATCTTAAATTTAATGATCTTATAGATTTTGTATTTTTGCATATTGCCTTAAAAAGGTTGAACCCGGACACAGTACGCTCGTTCGAAATGGAAAATCGTGGCTCTGACATACCGTCATTCGACGTCTTGGCATCCTTTGTGCAAAACCAATTAAAATATTGCAACGCTCATCTAATGCAAAACAAGAAGCTAAAACATGCGTCGACCGTCGAATAGATGCGCCGTCGACGCCAAAAAAATCGCTAACATATGTAAACACTAACATATGTGAAGGAAATTGGAGGCTTGAATAAGACCACTACCGCAAGGTTCGGTCAATTTAAAATTTTATTCGCGCTTCGATCGCAGTGTTAACTTTAGTATAAGTTCATTGGTCGTAGATAAAGTGACCGAGCGTCTACCCAATATTTCGGTCGATACTTCCGTAATGACAAATTTTAATAATTTGGCTTTATCGGATGATACTTACTCCATCCCTGGAGACATTGAAATGCTCATTAGGGCATTTATTTTCCCTCACCTCTTGTTATATAACAAGGTTAAGGGAACCCGTCGAGTATCACACCTTGCTCATTGGAAACTGTTTTAGGTTATGTTATCTTTGGTTCCGCTTTTACATTTGTCGCGTGAACTTACTCCGGTGCAAATTATAGACCACCACTTTGGTTTCATGGACCTTCTTGGATTCAGTTAGAACCCTCGAAATGGCCCATAATTGATTTTAGTCCTTCTTCAATATCGCAAACCCCGGTAGAGTAAAAACATTCTCTGATTGCGAATACTTCAAGTGAAGTTATCTAATCATTATTTTAGCAAGTCATTTCTCTTCCTGGTCAAAATTATTGCGTAGTGTCATTTACGTCTGTCGTTTTACAAAGCTTTTGCCGTCACGTATTTATATCACCGGAGCCGATTACGACTATGCAGAATTATTAATATTTCGTGAACTTCAACGCTTTGCCGATTTTGCCGACGAGATTGCAAGGTTGCAATCAGGCAAGTATTGTAGTCGTAGTTTTCAACGCTTAAAATCATTCTTAAAAGACGGAATTATTAGAGTCGGTGGTCGTCTATCTAACTCGAATATAAATTTCGCTCAAGGACACCCTATTGTTTTACCGCGTAAGGATCATACTTTGAATTTATTAGTTGATTATCACCACAAATTGAATTGGCATGCTGGTCCGGATTTGTTGATGTGTATTTTGCGTCAAAATTACTGGATCCTGTTTGCACGTAATTTAATTCGCAGTCTGGTGCAAAAATTTATCCCTTGTTTTCGAGTTCGTCTTAAGCCGTCATTTCCAGAAATGTCGGAACTTAGGTCTTGTCGTGTAATACAATCCGCAAAGCCCTTTATACACACTGGTTCAGATTTTGCTGGTCCGTTTAAGGTTATGCTTACTCGTGGACATAGTGTTAGATTCACAAAGGCGTATGTTTGTACTTTCGTATGTCTACCTACTCGCGCTGTGCACATAGAGCTCGCCGGTGATCTGAGTATGGCTTGCTTTATGGATGCATTTAAAAGATTTCTTTCTCGGCGCGGCCCCATGGGTAGTGGGTACTCGGATAACGGTACGAACTACGTCGGAGCAAAACGTATCTTATCAGAGTTAGACGGCTTCTTAACTTCTAAACATTATAATTCAGAGTTCGCACATGTTTTAGCTGAAAATCGCATCGATTTACCCGCTCAACCGCTCAACGTCCCCGCTGCAAGTCATTTAGGGGGAAATTGGGAGACCAATATTAAAAGTCTAAAGAGTCATTTACATCGCGTCATTGTGGATCAAATTTTGTCTTTTGAAGAATTGAGAACTTTATTCGCACAAATCGAGTGCGTTATGAATAACCATCCTCTATGTCGCATGATTTCTAGTGACCCATCAAAACCACTAGCTTTGACTCCAAACCATTTTTTAAATCTTACGCCTTTGAAGTACTTACCCGCTTTATAGAATAGAATAGAATAGAATAATTTTTTATTCAATATCGATTATTACATAATTCTTATTGAAAGTCATTTTTTATTTACCACTAGTTCGGAAAATACCTCTGTCCTGGGAAGAACCACCAAGAAACCCAGCGAGACTTTTTTTTCAAACATATTTCACTTAACAATAATTTCATTTATACAATTTTTAAATGATTTTTAATAGAACCAGCGTGGTGGCGATCACCTTATTCCCAGGGGTTATTTTCATTCATGTATTCCTTGATATTATAATAACCCTTTTTGTACAGTTTTTCTTTAATAAAACTTTTAAACTTGTTTATTGATAAACTTTGAATATGTTCTGGGATTTTGTTGTAAAAGCGTATACATTGCCCCATAAATGAATTAGTGATTCTGTGGAGTCTAGTAACTGGTATTACAAGCTTATGTTTGTTCCTAGTGTTTAAAGTGGCTCCGTGGTGCAGCGGCTTAGCAATGAGTTGCTTGCGCTGGGGGGCGCGGGTTCAAATCCCGCACGGAACAAGTACTTGTATGGCCTACAAATAATTGCTCGGGTCTGGATGTTTGTCCTTGTGCAATTTGTGTTTGTAAACTGCCTCCACGATACAGGAGAAAATCCTAGTGTGGGGGTAACGTTTTTTTAAAAAAAAGTATGTACATCCTTATTCTTATTAAAGCTATTTATGTTTTTATGTACATACATTACATTTTCATAAATATATTGCGATGCCAAAGTTAATATGTTTATTTCTTTAAATTTTTGTCTGAGGGACTCTTTAAAATTTAGGTTATAAATCGCCCGAACGGCTCTCTTTTGCAAAACAAATATAGCTTCAATATCTAATCTCTATCTCATCTAATATTATGTGTAGACGATGATAAACTTCATGTTCTTTCGTGTCATTTTTTATTGGACAAGCTTGTACAGTAATTTGGAAGGGTTGGAGGGCGGAATATCTGCATACATTACAGTCGCGGGAGAAATGGTATACACCAGCTGACCCAATAACTGTAGTTATTCTCACTAAAGAAAACGCGCCGCCTCTTCATTGGCCATTAGGGATCATTGAAGAGGTTTTTCCTCGCTCCGATGGAGTAACGAGGATAGCTCGTGTTAAAACAGCGACCGGATCATATTTGCGTCCGGTGGTACGTCTCTGCTCCTTACCTAACGAATAGTTTCGATTTGGTTTCTAGGTTAGGTTAGTAGTTTATATTAGGTTTAGTAGTAGCTTTAGTTTGTTTTGAAGGGAATCCTTCAAGCCGGGGGAGAATGGTTGCGCCACCGCATACGTTTTGCATTTCGTTAATTTAGAGGGTATCAGTAAATGTTTGGCTGGCAAAACTTCCTTCTCTCACCTCCCTTTTCTCCTAGCACATACCGAGAGTGAATTGGACCGCCGCGTCGGACGGCCGCATCCAACAGTATAGTTGTCTTAAAACCGCAATCTAATCGCTGGAATCATAATTCATTGCGTGCCCAGCAGCAGTCGAAGACACGAGATATGCTGCCCATTATCAAGGTATTGTGCTGTCCATTCCTTTTATTATGAGCTGTTTTATTTATTGATCCTTATTCCGCAGCAGCTCATCTTTCCTTCGTGCCAGCCAATGAATCTTATCAACTTTACGTAATGGTCTATTGTCTAAAGTATATAGTACACACGCGGTACTCTCCGCCATTTCGTTTTGGTTCCTAGAACCACGCTACACAACCATAACCGGTATGGTCCTTCGAATCGCAGTCCACTGCTGAACCAGTGTAATTAAAAATTGATGGGTTTGATTTCATTTAAAGTTTATTTCCTTCTTTTTAGAGAATTTAAATAATACTTATTTTAAAAATGTTTTTACTATTAATTTAATTTCTTTTGTATACGCCTAATAAATCTACTTTGATGCCTTTGTAAGTCATCTAGAAGTGGTCTACGTTTCTGATGTGTAAGTGATTCAGTAAATCAGTAAATGATAAAATTGCACTTTTCAGGAGAGATTCAGGAACTATAATAGGTTTTCAAGGGTCTATAATCGTTTTAGGGCAAGGACGTGTTCGTTGCTGAGTGTTAGTAAAATCTGGCGTAGACTGTAGAAAATTATTTATGATTATTTCTATTGCTTTCATTTGATATGAAATTAAAAAATACGATTGGATTTCGTGGGCTTCAATATTTTTGTGCGGAGTCCTAATTCTTTTTCTAAAATAAAAGAAACTGAATTTACGCCTTATAACGTCAACTACTTGCCAGTGAAAGTCCCTTCTCCCTAATATAACAACTTATTTTATAACTTTAATTGAACAGTAACTTATGTTAGGCGCAGGCCTATAAAATGTGTGGCCTATAAAGGAATGGTTAAAATGCAATAAAGTAAATGGTACACTTACAAAGTATATCTTCAATTTGAAAAATAAATCAATTATGTCACTACCAAGGCCATATCGAACGCTTATTATGGTAACCTTAACATAAAATAAAATAAAATGTTAAAAAAATATAACATAATTGGAAAAATCTTAATTATTCGTGTAAATATAAGCTCTAACACTGATATTATGATAAATTATGGTAATTATATGAAAATAATGGTAAATTATTTACGTAAATTCATTTTTTCATTCATTTTATTTCAAAGTTATTCAGTTCAGTTCATTTAAAAGTTACAAACAAAAAACATTTAAAAATAAATTAATTGTTATTATTTTATATTTTTATAGGAAAGGGGGCACTCGTTTGCCCGGCTCACCTGATGGTAAGTGAGCTCCGCTGCCCATGAACAACTGCAAACACAAAGGAATTGCAGGATATTATTGTATTAATCCGAACTGACCAAGTTTTATCTCTACCTGAATAGCTTTTTGCGCATTTTTTGTTTTTGCAGTTTGCTATTTATTTATATTTTTTTTGTTCTTTTTCTTGTTTGTTCTTAATATAAGTACAACCATAATGCCGAATAAAAGTGATTGTGCTGGTCGCCGAAACAAACATTTTCAATGCAATATGTGTCAACAGCTCTACGACCTCCAGTGCGAAAACATTAAATTGGGTCAATTTAGCATGACAGGGAATCAAAAAGCGAAATGGAAATGTGTGTGATGTATTAGTAAACAGCCGAAAACCAATAATATAGATACCCCGGTACGTGTGGATGTAGAAGGGATTAATAGAAACAGAGGTGAAGCAGCAGTGAGTCCTCAGGACTCATTAGATGACGACAGAGCGCAGAGTGAAACTATAACAGCAAAACATCCACAATTACTACAATTTACTACAATTACGTCAATTCAAAAAGGAAATAATAGCTACACGTCTTGAAATTAAATTACTGAATGACACATTGGCTGGTCTGGCGCTTAGAATTGATGAATCCGATGGAAAAATTTTAAAGCTAGAAGTCCGTGTTCTGGAAGGTCGTCTTGCTCATAATAATACGTCGACCGATGTTGATTCTTTGCTGGATACAATTGAGCAACTAAAGTTTGATTTGAATGGGCGTGATCAGGAACTATTGTGTTATGACATAGAGATCACTAGCATCACTGAAGAGAAGGGTGAAAACTTAATACACATTATCACCACTCTGGCCATAAAGTTGGGTGTCAACCTTTCTGAGAATAATTTAGTCAGCGCCACACGGGTGGGAACAGTATGTGTTCTCAGAATCTGTGCTGGAGCCGCGTCCGAGCCATATAATCGTTAGGCTTGGAAAACGCACTCTTAAGGATCAGGTGCTGACAGCGACTCGTGTTCGTCGCGGTATTACCACTGAAAGCTCCAGGTTGCCTCCGCACCGCCGATTTGATGTCAATGAGACTGACGAAAGTCAACCAGCAGTTTTTTGGCAAGCTCATAAACTCGGAAGTAGACTGGACGACAGGATATACGCTCACCGGCACCAGGGAGCTGAGTCCCCGCGTTAACGTATTCGTGCGGAGAGAGACTTGACTTGACGGGTTTTTGGGGCTGCAATGCACCTGTATTTTTTATGATTTATATGGTATTACTTTAATATATATTTGTTGCATAAAGCTATTACCATTTGTTAAACATTAAAAAGGTAATAATCCCACCTAGAACTTTTAGTTTCAGGCCCATTAATAAAATAAATTTAATAATGATTTACATGCAATCAATTGAGATGATGTAATTGACATATCTTCAGTGGATGTGATGGTGTAAAAGTTTAATCCAATGATTCTCTCTCTTTGATATACATGCAGTAGTGAAAACAGTAACTTTAAAAACCAATTATTCACCTCCGTGGGTTACCGATGTCTGCAAAATGATGATCGATGAGCGTAATATGGCTGACGATGTCTATCGAAAATCTGGATCCTACGAACATAAAATTATAACAAGGAGAACGTTAAAATATTAAAAGTCTGATTTTAAAAAGTGTTTCAGGAGAAAAACCGACTATATATATATAGATATAAATAAGCTATTGAAATAGTTCAATAGCTTATTTATATCTCAAACTAAAAATAGCAACACATTTTGGAAAAGTTCGAAGGAAAAAATTTTGATTGACCCCTGGAAAGACAAATGTTTGCCTACCCATTTCAATGACCAAACAACATTAATGACTACTTTTTGAAAATTGCGAGAGACAACGTAGTTTCCAATGCAGACATATTATTTTTTTAACATAATAAATTCAATACAAAGGTATTTAAATTAGCTTCCGTAGGATCAAGGAAGAACTAGTGACACCGATACCCAAAAATGCAAACTCAGTCGAGTTAAAAGATCTTAGGCCCATTAGCATTTTGCTATTCCTCGGTAAACTGCTGGAAAAAGCTCATTGCGAACAGTTAACTAAATTTGTTGAAGCAACTAACATCTTCCCTCATTTACAACCTGGATTTTGCATAGGACGTGGCACAGCGACTGCTATACTGGATGTCACAGACAACATATTAGCTGGACAATATTTCTGCCGATCACAGTACGATTCTAACGATATTAGACTATTCCTGCGCCTTTAAATGCCTAAATATTCGCTTGCTGCTAGCTAAGCGGTCATTTTATGGTTTATACAAAAATTCAGTCAAGTGGTTCAGTAGTTATAGAATACAATAGAATAATTTTTGTTCAATATTAATTACAAGTAATTCTTATTGAAAGTCCTTTTTTACTTTACCAATAGTTCGAAAAAAAACCTCTGTCCTGAGTAGAACCAGCAAGAAACCCAGTGGGACTTTTTTAAATAAATTTTACAATATAAATTATTACAAACTATTTACAAAATTTATTTTAGAAACGGCTTAGAAGCGACCACCTCATTCACAGGGGTTTTTATCAACCATGTATTCATTTATTTTATAATAACCCTTTTTATACAGTTTTTGTTAAATTAAATATTTAAACTTGGTAATAGATATACCTTGTATATTTTATGGGATTTTGCTGTAATAGCGTATACATTACCCTAAGAATAAATTACTGACTCTGTGGAGTCGAGAGACTAGTATCACTAGCTTGTGTTTGTTCCTAGTGTTTACAGCGTGTATATCACTTTTTTTTACTATAACTATCTTTGTTTTTGTGAACATAAATTAAACTTATGTATATAAGAGAAAACCTAAGAGGTCAAAGTTAATATATTTATTTCTTTAAATTTTCTTTAAGAAACTCTCTCGGTTTAAGGTTGTAAATAGCTCTTTTGACTCTCTTCTGTAAAACAAAAATAGTTTCTAAATCAGCTGCATTTCCCCGTAGCAAAATCCCATACGATATTACACTATGGAAATAACTGAAGTAACCTAATCTAGCTGTCTCGACACTGGTGAAATCTCTAATCTTTTTACAGCATAACCTGCAGAACTTCATCTGCTCGCAAGTTTGGATATATGGGAGACCCACTGAAGCTTTGCATCGAGAGTGATGCCAAGAAAACAGAGGATTCAACAGGGCTCAGTTCTTCACCATTTAGAAACACATAGGCATTCAAATTTTTAACATTCGTTAATGTAAATTTAATAAAACATTAAGTTTTGTTGCCGTTTAAATGCAGATTATTAACGTTACACCAATGCACTAATTTTGATATAGCATTATTCGCTTCGTCACATTTAAATGATAGACGTTTAAGTTTAATAAATCAAGGAAGTATCATCAGCAAATAATACTATCATGATTATTCCCTACAAGGGAAGGTTAGTCATTAATATACACTAAAAATGGAAACGGGCCAAGAATCAAGCCCTGTGGGACACCCATTTTTACGGACAACCCGGAAGAACTTTTACCATTGATAATAACATTCTGCATTTTATTACTTAAATATAGAATAATTAGTTTTAGGGCTGTGTTCTTGACACTATAATACTGTAGCTTCCTGTTAAATATTTCAGGGTAAACACAGTCGAAGGCCTTGGATAGGTCACAAAACACATCCAAAGCATAACATATGTTTTATTAGTTCGACTCCGGCGTCGGTACTCGAACCCCCCTTGTAAAATCAAATTTATTTTTATGAAGCAATTTATTTATATTAAAAAAACTTAACATCTGATATAAAACATTTTTTTCAAAATTTTTATTTAATATTGGTAGTACAGAAATTAGTCTAAAGTTGGCTGGGTCTAATGTACTAGCAAATTTGAAGGTATAACTTCACTATGTTTCATTTGATCAGGAAGCACACCAGATTCGACGCTTGTATTAAAAATTGGCTAGATAAGGTACTATTATAATATCTATTATACTCGTAGATGCAATAACTTTAACGGAAATCCCCCTTAAGTCTGCCGTTTTCTTAACATTAGTCGCGAAAATATAACTTTCGATAAGAGTGGAAGCTCGTTAGTAAAACTGGCCCAAGAATTTATTATATCTTGTGGTACATCTGTTTAATGTCAGCTGTGAAGGCAATAGAATGAATTCGAAACTTCAGTAGAACATCAACTATATCCAGATGAAGTTTGGGTCCTGTAAATAAAACATCGTTCAGGGAGTTTCCGTGGGTAGGCTTACAACCTGCATCTTAGACCTCTCGCATTTTTATTGCTTCACTAGATTCCTTCACCACGCAGTGATGCGGAATACAATAGGAGCCACCAGATTTAGGTGAAAGGCCATTACAAGGTTTCATGCGATTAAGGTCCAAGTACTCCTGAAGGCACGCATGATAGCTATATTTCAGTAGCAGATTGCGTTCAAGCTTGTATTTTAATCTGCAAAATCGAGCGATAGCAATATCACGTGACTCACCAAGGGGCAAGGCGTCAGGCATGAAGGGCAGAGCGACTACATATCGTCCTGTATCTGACGCGTATACGTGCTTTCAAAAATTGTCTCACACAAAACTTCGTCGGGTGTGAAAGACCTTTGTTCTGTAATTGATCCTATTTCCAAAAAGCGTTGGAGATCAAATTCGTCGTTAACCGAGCTGTGAAATACTCGAACTGGGAATGAAACGGGTAAATGAATATTAAAATATAGCTTGCCTAGCAGTAAATATCCAAAAATACTACGAGTATTTATTGCTATGGGTGTACGAGGCGCTTCGGTCACCGTGTTGTGTAATAGAATTTGGGGAAGTATGTCCGCTCCAAGTAACATTTCTACGAGTTGTGGTGTGAAGAAATTAGGATCAGCCAACGTCAAATTTTTAATGTATGACCATTCCTTCTAAGGTAATTGACAAGAGGGCATTTGTGTAGTAATAAGCTTCGGTAAGATTAAGGCATCGATTTGTACCGAGGGTTGTGTTTTATTTCTTGGTGTAATATAGCACGAAACAGCCTTTTGGATAAACCGGTTGGTTTTCATTAATTCCGTAAACAGGAGGAATATTGACATGTTTTCTCTCTAAGCCAAAACGTTGTACGCTCGCCTCACTAATAAATGAAACCTAGCTTCCCGAATCTATGAGACAACACACGGTCGATTGTTTATGATTATTTACGTAAATATCGATGAGCGCTGTTGACAGGAGCACTGTACTCGTTCGTACCAACGGAGCAAAACTAGATTGCACGCTAGCGTCGCGATTCGTGTGATTTATCGACGTCATAACCAGCTGAGAATCGCTCGAAGTGGCGGTATCGTAGGCTGTAGGAGGGAGTGAAGCGGAGCTGTCATTCGGATCAGCTGTCTCGGTAACACCTACATAAGACTGATTATCGAAATTAATTTGCGTAAATATGATGTTTGTTGCACGTCCGGCACATAAAATTTGATCTGCATAGCTTAACGTCGTTTCCAATGTGTAAACAGTTAAGGCAAACGTTTTTACCACTAATTAAGATATAGCGCTCTTTGGGTGACAAGTTTAAAAACGTCGGACATTTCGATATATGTTATATGTTGGGCGTCACAGCATATACCTACAATGGAAATCTTTAACACTCGGAAATTTGTTTAGAGTATTATATGCAGACTCTGAGATAGGCTGTGATGTGTTGTTTCCTATAAATATGCGGCGTGCGCACGGAAATGCCGTCGTGCGGCTACCACCGCTGCCAGATGGTGCGTTTAATTTTGATTGACCCTCGTGTTGAGTAATCTGACTGAAATTAGGGTGAGAAATTTCGCTTGCGGACAATCTCGCTCCAAAAAGGATATTAGTGTGTTGATATCAGAAATTTCTGATGGTGATTTTAATGATAACTCAAAACGTTTGCGGATAGATGAGGGAATTATTCACAGTAAAATCGTTAATAAAATAAAACTCCATTCGTTTGTAGGAAATTTCATGACTTAAAGTGCTTTAATATTTTCTTGGTAATTGTTCAGTAAGTTCCGTAAGCTGAATGTTGATTTTTCTGAACAAGGTTCAAATTCGAGAATTTTGTCGAAATGAGTGGAAGCTATAATTAGTTTGTTTTCATAACACGAAACGGTACTGAGAAAACGAAAATGGACTCTAAAATGATTACTTGTGTACTTGGTGGATTAGCGCCGGTGTCGTTCACTACAGCTTTCTAAAATCTGGCTAAAAAATTACAGCAGATATATTTTGTCAGCAACTGTAAACCATGAAGAAAGAACTAGCTGCTAAACAACCGAGATTGGTCAATCGCTCTAGGCCACTGCTAATTCAAAACAACGCAAGACCACACACTTCACAATAAACAACCACTAAGTTAGATGAGCTACAATTGGAATGTCTGAGACATACAACGTACTCCTCGGACCTTGCTTCAAAAGATTACCATTTTTTCTGGAATTTAGACAAATTCTTACAAGGAAAACAATTCAACTCCGAAGCGGAAGTCCACACCGCCTTCAAAGAGTTTATTGATTCTCGCCCCCATGGGTTTTTTAGTAAAGGGATCAACTAACTACCTATGAGATTTCAAAAGTGCATAGATAACAACGGTGCATACTTTGATTAATTAAATATATTTCATTAAAAAATGACTTTATATTCCTCCCGTACAAAACGCCAATTTTATATGTACCTATGGACCTAATAATTATTATTGGTGTCCTTGCTCGAGTATTTGTTACGTTGAATTTTAAATATGCAGCCATCAGTTTCAATTCATTTAAAAATCTTTCATCCATTATCCATTACAGTCTATAAACACTGCTACTGCTGAACAAAGGCCATCCAAATAGATTGCCTCATAAGGGAGATTTTGCCTTCGTTGCCACGCTTGGGATGTGGGTTGGCAACCGCAGTTTTTTATTATATTGAGCTGTTCACAGGAAGATGCTACTACAGCCCATCTCCTGTTTCAATTTCCCTCTAACGCCTCTTACGACACCCACGGGATGATATGGGGTAGTGGATATTCTTGCACCACCATTACACGGTTCCTTCCGTATCACTATAAACATTCCGTAACGCTTTAACTTGAATGCAAAGAAGGAACAGATAATGAATAAAACAACATTTAGTTTTAAATTGCAATAATGTTATTTAAGTTGACGTATGTACTGTATATTAAATTAAATGAACAATCATTCAAATTCATCAATAAAATATTAATCAAAGAGGTACGCGAAAGAAATACAGTTTCAAAACTTCGAAGAATTTCTTGGTTATGGCGCTAGCAATAGGTTTGCCAATATTTGTAATAGAAGACCACCAGTCGTTGTTTACTATTCTCAAGTAGGAGGATAAGTAATAATGCGAAACAGTATTTCGTCGATTGCAAAATAATTCTACCTGTTGCATGGATAGATTAAAATATATGAATTGATAGAAAATTTTTGAATTTTCAGAAGTAAAATTTTAGCATGAATGTAATCTGAATATTACGCAAAATAAAAGCATGAATAATTAATGAATCTATGCTTGAAGGTAAAAATTAAAATGGAAAGTATTTAGTAAAAATAATATTTCCGATTGCTACTAGGTATTTGGTTGCGTTATTAAAAAAATTATGAGAGGGACGCACTATTTTGAAGCTTCATTCAAGCCTAGTTGCTACATTAATGAGGTTATGAAGTCTCATTATAATTTTTAAATGCCATTCTTATTACATCCCGAGGATACGGAAAGAAAAAATTAATAAGTATCTTACATAAATGCGAAGGACATATATGAAATCGTAATATTTTCTTATATATAAATTTAGGCATATTATATCCAAAGTATTAAATTCTGAATTTTATCTCATTTGGTCTCAACTTCATAAAAACTGTTCCAAGCTAAGGTACCTTAACAACAAGCACAACCACCAACAATTAAAAGCACCTTAGCTTAGAACAGATGAACAAAACTTAATTATTAGAGTTCCTTGTATAATAGAGGAAATCTAGAGCTGAGAATGCAACTCGGTGTACTCACATCTACATCAATTGGTGAGTGTTTGTTAGTTAATTAATACTAATATAAAATGAAAGGAAGAGTAATATTAAAACTTGTGAGTTCAAATTGAAATATCGGATCCATTGCAAAAAATTTCACATAAGAGACTAATATATTTAAATTTTTAATAAGAAAGGAGGAATTCAATACGAGAGAGATACGTTCTTTAGTATTTAAAAACACACACTAGTTTGTATGTTGGTGATTAAAATAACGAGTGTATAATAATTATCACTAGCATTCCTGCAGAGTATAGTCTGTAATAGAAACAGTTTTAAATGTTTAGGTTTAAGATGCGATTTGACTATAATTATTCCGAATACTATCCGGAAATATCATAGAGTACATCTAGTAGGGCTGTAAAATTCAAAATTATTAAGAATAATATTTAATAGAGGCACCTTTTCCAATATCGCCTGAGAAGAAATTAGCAAAATCCATGTGAAGATTGTCCAACGGCTCAAAGAAATATTCATAGCTGATCAGATTCAAGTACGTGTTACCATCGTCTCCACGTATTTCTTCAATATTAGAAGTAATCGTGGTTCTTACAGAATCTGTAAAGTAGGTTTTTAGTTTGTAGTCATGTTATGAAATCTGAAATGAGTAATATGAACATATTACTTGTTACATTTGATATTTAATTATCTATTCTCCTCTCTAGAAATTAATCTTTTAAGAAGCTATTATGTGAAAATCATGTAAGGCTTTTCAGTTTTTTTTTATTTGCCACGCGGCAGCTTTTGCTGTCGCACGGATGGGCCGGCTCGAACCGGGGTGGTACCACGACCTCACAGAAAACCAGCGTGAAGTAGAGGTATACCTCTGCGTTTCGCTTGGTGAGTAAAGGTGGCCGGAGGCCCTTTTTACTGGAAATGAGACGTGAGGACTAAGATGGGATATCTTAGTCCTCACGGATGACAACGCATCTACATTTTGATTTGTAATAGAGGATAGATGTAGATGTCTATGGGCTGCAGCAACCACTTACCATCAGGTGGACTGTGTGCTTGTTTGTCACCCATATCCTATAAAAAAAAGTAGAAGTAGAAAAGCTTAAGATAGCAACTAAAATGTCGTTATAATTACGTTATAAATTTATCGCCTATTTTTCCTCCCTTAGGGGTAGAATATTTTTTTAAATTTTGTATGGGACCACCCCTAAAATTATAAAATATACATTACTTAATAAAAAAATAATTTTTAAAATCGGTTCACAAACGCCTAATATAAATACAAAAAACACACTGTCAAACTGAGAATCTCCTTTTTTGAAGTCGGCTAAAATGTGTACGTCGTTTGTATAAACAATGACAAATAATATTATCTCCATAAAGTTAAAGGCTAGAATAAAAAAGGGTAGTCGTTATATCTACATAAAAATATTTTGTGTATTTTCTACGTGGAGCTTACCGTGATAGCGGAGTTAGAAGAATTCATCATTCTATTTCATCTCGTTGGTAACATAAGAGGCGACAATGAGGAATCCTCAGAAGATCTTATGGCTTTCGGCAGATTGTAGTATAACTGACTGTCTGTTCCATCACCATCATGAATAGCATTATTAAAGTTATTTACTGGAACAAGGTCTTCATGAGTGAGTCAGCTGACACATATATTTTGGAAGATTTGCCAATAATCATGATGCTGGTAGGCTAGTTAGGGAGCGAAGTACCAAAACCCTCTCATAATAATACTACAATCTGTCAGCGAGTCTGTGAAATTTGTGTTCAGCGATTTAGGGTGGTTTTTCCATATTAAATCGGTTTCCAGAGCCTCGTCCTTCAATTAGCAGAATAGTCCACCCAGGTACAGTTGGGCTTAGAATTTTGGGAAAACTTGGAATATTCCTGTTTATAACCGTTTTTGCTGTCTAGCAACAACTAGTTACAGTGTATAATGTTATATTTAACAGTCTCATAACGTGAAAGATTTTCTGTAGTTTTCGATAGTTTATGATATAAGAAATCCAAAAGTTTTTAAGGGAAAAGTACGAGAAAGTTTTTTTGTTTACTGAAATTTATTGCATAATACAAAACTTCTAGAGGATTGATATATTTTGAAATTTATTCCATCTACCAAGTGTTGCAATAAATTATAATTGTGATAAATATCTGTCTCCTTACGTTTTTGTTAATAATTATATGTCCAAGACACTATCAATTTTTTTTCAAAACATTTTTATCATATTGCAAGAAAACAAAGGCTTCCAGTAAAAATATATCTGCCAGTTGCTTCAAATGAGCAATCTAGAGTAATTTTTATGGTAGACTCTTGAATGTTACGGCTGTTTGGAAAATAATCTAATTAATTATTAACTACAATAACATTATTTCTAGAGAATGTTGTTTATAGCCTAGTCCGTTCTAATTCATTTTTATAAGATAAAGATGATACACTTCATCATAATCATTCATCATTACAGCCTTTCATAAGTCCACTGCTGAACATAGGCCTCCCCCAAGGAATGCCACAAAGCACGGTCCTGAGCCACCTGCATCCATCGACTTCCTGCATGCCTTACCAGGACGTCACTTCATCTCGTGGGGGGTCGCCCTACACTTCGCATACCGGTACGAGGCTGCCACTCGAGAACCTTTCTTCCCCATCGGTTGTCGGTTCTTCGAGCTATATGGCCGGCCCTTCAGCTTACTAAGCCGTTGGGCTATGTCGGTTACTCTAGTTCTCTAGCGGATATCCTCATTTCTAAGTTTATCACGCAGAGAAAGTCCGAGCATAGCCCTCTCCATAGCTCGCTGAGCGACCTTGAGCTTCCTCATACGGCCAGCAGTGAAGGACCACGTCTCAGTTCCGTAAGTCATCACTGGCAACACGCCCTGGTTGTACAATTTCGTTTTAAGGTTTTGAGGTATGTATGACGAGAAGATGTGTCGTAGCTTCCCGAACGCTGCCCAGCCGAGTTGAATCCGTCGATTGACCTCTCGGTCGAAGTTGTACTTACCTAGTCGGACTATTTGTCCCAGGTAAACATACTCGTCAACAACTTCGAGCTTAGTGCTCCCAACAACTACCGGCATAGGTGTGACATGGACATTAAACATAATCTTTGTTTTGTCCATGTTCATCTTAAGACCTATCCGTTGGGAGACACTATTGAGGTCATTGAGCATGGTGCTTAGGTCCTCCAGCGATTCTGCCATAAGGAATATATCGTCGGCAAATCGAAGGTGAGTGACGTACTCGCCATTGATGTTGATACCGTATCCTTTCCAGTCCAGAAGCTTGAAAACGTCTTCCAATGCAGCGGTGAAGAGTTTCGGGGATATGACGTCACCTTGTCTTACACCTCTCTGCAATTGGATAGGTTTCGTACTCTGGTTATGTACTCGGATAGCCATCGTAGCTCTACTGTGCAAACACTTCAGCACTTTGATATACCGACAGTCAACTTGGCACCGCTGAAGGGACTGCAGCACCGCCCAAATTTCGACGGAATCAAAGGCTTTCTCATAGTCCACATACGCCAGACATAGTGGCGAATTGTACTCTTCGGACTTCTGTACAATTTGCCGAAGGGTATGTATGTGGTCTATGGTGCTAAAGCCCTTTCGGAAACCGGTTTGTTCGGGAGGCTGGAAGTCGTCAAGTCTGCGCGCGAGACGATTCGTAATGACTCTCGAAAACAGCACGTAGACGCGGCTCAAAAGGGAAATCGGTCTGTAGTTCTTCAAGAGAGCGTTGTCACATTTCTTGAAGAACAAGACCACCGCATTTCTACTCCACGCCTCCGGTGTAATGCCACCATGGAGGACGGAATTAAAGAGCTTCTGAAGGACTTCAAGTACTGGTCTTCCACCCGCTTTCAGAAGCTCCGCTGTAATTCCATCCTCGCCTGGGGCCTTACCGTTTTTAAGGTGCTGGAGAGCCATTCTAATCTCGCTCAGACTGACGTCCGGGATATCTTCGGAATAGTGTCGGATGAGACTCGCTCTTGTATCGTTACTCACACTTGCGTGTGGCTCCAACGATGACGTGTACAGCTGCACATAGAACCTCTCAATTTTACTCAAAATCTCAGGTGTCCCGGAAATGATGCTGCCACACTCTGTCTTCAGCTTTTGACAGTTGGCTCTCTCTGGCAGACAGATCTCTGGCAAAGACTTTGGAGCCTTGGTTCCGCTCGATCGCTTCTTCAATACGAGCCGTATTGAAGTTGCGTAAGTCGCGCCGCATGCATTTGGAGATCTGTCTGTTCAGATGCCTGTATGCTGTCAAATCTGTTGAAGAATGTAGCCTCATCTCCCGTCTAACAGCCATGAGATTAAGAGTGTGATCGGAGAGTTTTTGTGTTCTTCTGCGGCAGGTCTTGCAGAACTTAGCTCCGACCGCATTGACAGTTTCCACGAGCTTGTCATTCATATCGTCCGCTTCATTGCAGTCTTCTAGGCACTGAAAACGGTTATGTAACTCGAGATGAAAGGTTTCGGGACTTTGGAACAGAGCACGAGGGGGACGGAGCGTTGACTTCATTAGACGAGACCTCTCCATCTAACTAACTAAACTAACGTTTAGGTTCAGTGTGCCTCTAACCATTCGGTAATCGCTACCAGTTTTCACCCTCGCGATCACGGAGACATCACTGAAGAGTTGTCGTCTAGTCGTCATAATAAAGTCAATCTCATTTTTTGTCGAACCGTCGGGGCTCAACCAGGTCCACTTCCTGTGGGGCCGCTTCTGGAAGAAAGAGTTCATCATAAAGAGTCTCTCTTTCTCCATGAAGTCGGCCAGCTGCTGGCCCCTTGGGTTCCGTTGCCCTATTCCAAATTTCCCCACTTTCAGCTCACCGTTCTCTCTTGTGCCTAGTTTTACATTGAAGTCTCCCATTAACACCGTATATTGGGTTTTGGAGGAATGCATGGCTCTAGAGATATCCTCATACATTTTCTTCACCTCCTCATCGGGGTGTGCCGAGGTTGGTGCGTAAACCTGTATGACCTTCAGCGAATAACGTTTGGTGATTCTGAGTATAAGGTACGCAACCCTCGTCGACACACTCTCAATATTTACAACGTTGTTAACGAGAGACTTGTGGACGATAAATCCGACACCTCCTTGAGACAGATGGTCGCCCTCCCGGTGATAGAGCAAGTTGCCGGATTCAAGGATTACCGTGTCCTCCCCCTCTCTTCGGACTTCGGATAATCCTATAATATGCCAGCGCAACTTGTCTATCTGTTCTTCCAGCTCCACGATCTTCTCGTCAGTCCTCAGGGTGCGTGCGTTGTACGTTGCCAGGCCGAGTCGTCTAAGGTGGCAACCGAACCTCCACCGGAGATTCCTAGTACCCCCTGCCCCGCCGTTACCATGGTCGCCACCGTAGCCATAAATAACGGGGCCGCCGGGGACTGGGGGCCGTCTGTTTATTGTACGGGTGCCTCTATAGGTCCCATAGCGGTAATGCCAATACAGACCGACTCATTGACCACGTCCAAATAGCTGCAGACTCCGTGCTACAACAGGTCCCATCCGCAGATATCCCTAAAAAAGGCGACCGCTCAGACCCGTCCAACTACAGGCCTATCGCCATCACCTCCTTGTTCTCCAAAATATTGGAAGCCATTTTAAACTGCCAGCTCATGAGGTACCTTGAGGGTCTCCAGCTGATTAGTGACCGCCAGTACGGTTTTCGTCGGGGTCGATCAGCTGGTGATCTTCTAGTCTACTTAACTTATAGATGGGCGGAGGCAGTAGAGTCCAAGGGGGAGGCATTAGCCGTTAGTTTGGACGTAGCGAAGGCCTTTGATCGGGTCTGGCACAAAACGCTTCTTTCGGAGCATCAAGGTCGTAGTAGACGGTGCATGCTCTGATTTCAAGCTTATCAACGCTGGTGTTCCACAAGGCTGCGTGCTATCACCAACGCTGTTTCTCCTGCATATCAATGATATGTTGCTAACTGGTAGCATTCATTGCTATGCAGACGACAGCACTGGTGATGCCTTATATACGGGCCGTGCCAATATTTCTCAGGAAAACGTCGCCGAGTACCGGGAAAAACTTGTGTTTGAAGTCGAGTCTTTGCTTAACAAAGTCTCGGATTGGAGCCGACTAAATCTAGTCTAGTTCAATCCCCAGAAGACACAAGTTTGCGCGTTTACCGCTAAAAAGAACCCCTATGTCGTATCTCCTCAGTTTCAAGGCACTCCTTTTGCTACCACAGCCAGTATCGGAATCCTTGGCGTCGACATATCGAATAGTGTGCAGTTTCGTGGTCACTTGGAAGGGAAGGCCAAATTGGCCTCTAAAAAGCGTGGCGTGCTCAGCAGAGCGAGACAGTATTTCATGCCGGCACATCGCTTGCAACTTTACAAAGCGCAAGTTCGGCCCCACATGGAATACTGTTCTCATCTCTGGGCCAGGGCACCCCAGTGCCAGCTCCTTCTACTTGACCGCATCCAGCGCAGAGCGGTTCGAATCGTTGACGACCGAGTTCTTTCTGATCGGCTCGATACACTGGCACTGCGTAGAGATGTTGCATCTCTTTGCGTATTTTATCGCATCTATCACGGGGAGTGCTCTGAGGAATTGTTCGGACTAATTCCAGCCGCTCAATTTCACCATCACACATCGCGACAAAACTCGCGTTAGCATCCATACCATCTGGATGATTGGCGGTCCACCACTGTGCGATTTAGAAGAAGTTTTCTGCCTCGCACAACTTCCTTGTGGAATCAATTACCACCAGCGAATTTTCCAAACCGATACGACTTAGGAACCTTCAAGAAAAGAGCTTACACCTTTCTAAAAGGTCGGCAACGCATCTGCAATTCCCCTGGTTTTGCGGTTGTTCATGGGCGACGGTAATCACTTATCATCAGGTGAGCCGCATACTCTTTTGCCCCCTATTTTATAAAAAAAATGTATGCAATTCATGTAGCAAATAGCTAGTGACGAATAGGAACAAATAGATTTCCTTAATCATTTTGAAAAGTATAAAATATCTTTCAACGTGATGACTCCTGAAGCAAGTATCACAGATGACTTATAAAAAGCATGCAAATATTTGGAATATATAGATACAAGATTATTCAAAGCAAATCCAGAAAGATTCAATCCACCATTAGAATACTCGGTGATTCTCCACACCTTTGTTTTCGTCCGTAGTATATACAATAAAGTAGTTGAATAGTTTGTTGCCATCGAGCTTTCCATTCGATTACAATGTGAATGTTTTCAAGGTAAATGTGAATAGGCAATTGTAAAATTACGAGAAACTCAATTTAACATTAAGTTATCTCGTTACTCATATCAGGAGTTATATAAGTCAAACACTTGCATATCAGAGAGGGCCAGTGTATAATTAAAATAAATTTTCAAATCTCAAACTTTCACACCATTTCTTTTCTTCGGTAGTAACATATTGTTGGGCTATTCGGCATGCTTAGCAGGCAGATTGTTGGGTCGCAGTACCGTATTATGTCATCAAAAAGGTTAACTAAATTGCCGATGACATAAATTTTAAAAAATTTCACTAATTTTGCTTGTATTTTCGGCAATTTCTTAACTAATATTATACGTCATAACATACTTTAAGCTCTTTTGCGTTACTCATTCATCAAACCAGCAGTGTCGAATAGGCGTAAAAAATAATTTACATAATTAAAAACAATGTGAGGAAGAAAAATTTGAATGCCACATGGCATGATATTTCGTCCTTGTTACGTCGAAGTTCAGCGCCGAAACTAAATATCCCCAAAGACGGCTTTAAAGCGTTGTAAAATTTACGCAACAGACCAAAGCTCACGATTCTCCGCGCAGATAAAGGAAAGGCTACGGTAGTAATGGATACGTTAATTTATAATTTTAAAATACAACATCTTTTTTCGTACACATGTACGTACAAAATGGTCAAAACAGATGCTACAAACAATGTGCTTAAAACAATTAGCGATCTTATAAAAAATATTCTGAAAAATTAAATAGCAAAGTAAATTCCATAAAACCACCGTAAAACAAACTTTGTATGGGTTACCTGAAATATATAAACCGAACGCTCTACTACGTCCCATAGCAGGCTAAATTTATTCACAAACCTATAAATTGGCTCAACCTTAGCACAAATACTGTCACCGCTGAGAGAACATACAAGAGCACACACAAAGAATTCATACTATTTTGTGAGTTAGATGAAAGAACTACATCATGCTGATAATGAAACTAGGGTCACTGTTGATGTCGTCACTATTTACATGCCTACCTATTGAAAACTGCATCTTAATTGTGACTAACAAGCTAGAAGCCTACTAGAACAATAAGCCTGCGGAATAAGCAGTACTACTCAGACATTGCCTCAGAACTGGCTATGTATTGTGGAAGGAAAGAGGTCTACAAACAAATAGATGTTGTGGCGAAGCACTTACCTGTATCTCCCATTGTCGCCGTAATATTCACGGAGGACTTCAAGGACAAAGCCTATGTATCCCAGATTCTACAAGCGGTACGTAAACGATACTTTAACAATTTTACCATTAGACAGCACTCTGCATTCATTGACCACCTTAACTGAATAAACTCTAAAATTCAATTCGCTATGTAGTCAGAAGAAAATAATATTTTAGCTTTCTTAAATATTTTAGTCACTCGAAATCATAATAACACCATAAGTCATACGATACTTAAACGACGAATCTCACCACCGTCCTTCACAGTTAGCTACGATGGGAAAATCTTTGTTACAGAGAGGACAAGGGATCTGTGACAACTGGCCGCCGAGCACCAGCACGTCAAGCAAGTTTTGCATATATGTTTTCAAGATACTGTAAGCTCGTTCTGCGTAGATCAAATCAACAATTAATATTTAAAAATTGAAGGTAGCCTTCGTTAACTATGCCATCGGGACGCGATTGGCAGTCAGTTAACCGTAACCATGGGTCCTGGAAAGTGCACGAAACGTGGAGAATTAAAAAAAGTTAAAACTAAACGCGATGATATCCGTAAAATTAGTTTTATTTTATGTGTAGTAAACGCGTAAATATGTATAAGAAATCGTCGTTTTTCATAATGTTTATGTTTGATGCATTTGAATATTTTTCTTATTAGATAAAATTCGAAGAAAAATAAAGACTAATTTTCTTATTTTATTAGTAATTACACTTATGAAAAGCAAATCGGTTGAATAGATAATTAATATATTCTATGATTAAGATAAAGAATTGCGATAACGTTGTGATTTTTTGACAGAAATTATCTCATTATTTAAATTACAACTTATACTTTATGGAATTCAAATTGTGATTTATAATATACTCGATCTTTGCATATATTTGTAACTCAAAGTATGTCACATGGTTTTTATTTGTTATTTTTAAATAGTGTATTCTTAAAAAGTGTACTTTCAGCGATAAATTTAATCTGTCTTATTCTTAGAGTATACATAAGCAAGGTCTTATTACAAAACTCGTTTTAATAAGAGGTTTAAACTGTTTTAAGATTTTTTTTTTATTTTACTCACAAAAGATCTCGTCAGTATAATAAAAAGTTAAGTCGAATTGAAGGACAAATTTTGTAGCGGAACAAAATGTTCTCCCATAGATCGGTTTACTACGCGGTCGATGCAGCAACTTAAAATTAATATCGAAATAAATTTTATTTGTGATACATACATATAATCACACCTCTTTCTCGTAGGGGTAGGCAGAGACCACTTCTTTCCACTTGTTACGATCCTTACATACTTCTTTCGCTTCGTCCACTTTCATTTTCATTCACTTTAATTATTTGTGATATAACTACACATTAACGATTTTCGGATTTATTCGTTTACTTGTGCTGTGAAATCTTGATTTTTTTTTATAATTTCATGATTCTAGATGAACAGAAAACGTTCTATTTTATAATAAGATGAGTGAATTACATTCATTTCATGCATCCATCCATTAGAGCCTATAAAAGTCCACTGCTGATCATAATCCTCAAATATAATATCAATAATCGCCCAGAATGACGTCCGAAATATCATATTCCGATGATATCCTGATTGCCAGTCTGAGCGAGCTAAAAAGTGGCAAGACCCCTGGGCGAGGATAGAATTACAGCGAAGCGGTTTACACAGCGCTCGGATCGCAAAGTACTCCTCTCTCTGGAAGCGAACAAGTCGATTGGGCCTGATGGAGTCCTTCCCATTGTGCTGAAGAAGTGTGCTCCAGAGTTGGCACCGGTTTAAACGCGTCTTTTCCGATACTCCTACTCCCAAACCGTAGTCCCGAATTCATGAAAGACACCTTTGGTCCACCTGAGCCCTAAAAAAGGCGACCGCTCAGACCCGTCCAACTACAGGCCTATCGCCATCACCTCCTTGTTTTCCGAAATAATGGAGTCCATTATAAATTGCCAGCTCATGCGTTACCTTGAGGATCACCAGCTGATTAGTGACCGCCCATACGGTTTTCGTCGGGGTCGATCAGCTGATGGCCTCTAGTCTACCGAACTGATGGGCGGATGCAGTAAAGTCTCAGGTGGAGGTATTGGCCGTTAGTTTGGACATAGGCAGGGCCTCCGATCGGGTTTAGCACAAAGCGCTTCTATTGAAACTCCCTTCCTATGGGCTTCCCGAAAAATTCAATGATCACCAGTTTCCTTGCTGATCGGAATATCAAGATTGTAGTAGATGGCGCATGCTCTGATTACAAGCCCTTAAACGCTGTTGTTCCACAAGGCTACGTGATATCTATATCATCAACGCTGTTCAGTTCCAAGACACGCCTTGCTGCCTCAACTAGCATCGCAATCCTCGGCATCGATATATCAAATAGTATGCAGTTTCGTAGTCTCTTAGAAGGGAAGGCCAAATTGGCCTCTAAAAAGCTTGCCATGCTCAGCAGAGCAGGACAGTATTTCATGCCAGACAGAGTTTGCTACTTTAGAAAGCGCAAGTTCGGCCGCACATGGTACACTATTCTCATCTCTGGGCCGGGGCACCCCAGTGCCATCTCCTTGTACTTGACCCAGCACATAGCGGTTCGAATAGTCGACGACCGAGTTTTGTCTGCTTGGCTCGATTCACTGGCACTACGTAGGAGTAGGTATGAATTGGGGCTTCTGCGTCACATGATCTCGCATCGCTCGTGTTACATGCCGCTGAAGACCCCAATTCTCTCCAGTAGAGGTGCAAAATTATTAGTTTAACCAAATTAACGTCTACATACTCACAGTTCTATCCTGCGGGAACAAGTATACTTCTACTTCCAGTTGAGTTATTGAGCATTATATTCAGAGCATTTGCAAGATACTGATGGTATTTCTGCATCTATATGATTAATTTTTAATAATATAACTTGTTTAGCCTAATTTCATTGTGGTTACTTACTTACTTATCTTCACGCACAATCCCTGACGGGGTAGCCAGAGAGAACAGATCGCCAAGTGTCAAGATCCTTACATACCTCTTTCGCTTCTTTCAGATTCATTATCTTCTTCATACATGCACGTCAAGGTATCCGAGTACTCTTGACCCTCCCCTCTTCGAGCAGTTTGCTCACATGGTCTTCGAAAGTTAGTCTCGGTCTACCTCGACATCTTTTAATATTAACTTTCGCGCTATATATTTTCTTCACCATTCGGTCTTCACTCATTCGCTCAACGTGCCCAAACCATCGAAGCACGCCCTTATCAATTTTTGTGATAAGGTCATCTTTCAAACCTGCCATATTGCGAATCTCTTCGTTTCGCTTTCGGTCGGCCATGGTAACGCAGCACATTTTACGAAGGGATCGCATCTCCACTGCATTCAACTTGCTTTTATGCTTCTTCTGGCATACCCAGGTTTCGCTGCCATATAACAAAGTCGGTACCAACACTGCGTTATGTATTGCAAGGCGTGCACTCTTCACTACGCCTTGCCTTTTGACTAACGCAGTCAGGGCACCATTGACTTTGTTCCCGGCAGCGACACGTCTGTCCACATCTAAATCACATCTTCCATCCCGGCTAAATTGTGGTTAGTGCTAATAAACGTTTTTAAGCTATTGCATAGCTTTTATCGCGGGCTTTGAGCGCGGCGACCGAATCAAGAAATTCCGTAACGAAAAAAAAACCTAAGACCCGAAAACCTAACATCGTAAATCCATTACAATAAAGATATTAATTAATTTGCAACCATCCGTTAACTAAATACAATGATGTGTCTTACCTGGATTTAGGAGGGCCTGCCACCCTCCCCCAATTGTTTCATTATTGATTTATTCTCATAGCGAGTGCACGTTGATTACAACGCTCGTCAAATATCATCTATATTGGTGAGTTTAATATTTTTTTTTTACTATTTAGAAATTAAGCCGCCATTGCCTTTTCTTGACTTCATACTTTTTTTTGTTAATTACAGATCATGGCCAACACTGAGGAACACAATGATTCTAATCCTATCACTAATCCGTATTACTATGCACAGGATGTTGATAAATTTACACTAAATTATTACAACCGAAAGGAGCAGCTTCACGATTTACCACCAAATAGAATAGCTATTAATTAAGAGCGGCATTCGAAATCAAAGAAATGTTACAGGAAGAGAAACCGTTCTCAAGAATCATCATCATCATCATACATTATCCGCCGAGATAAAGATAAACGAGGTCATCGTCTGATTAAAATCAGCATTTGCGACCTTAACGAGCAAGAAGAAAATGTCATCCACGATCTTAGCGCTAATATAAGTGTTCAATATGTTTTGGATTCAATGTATGATGAAGTGTTAGATGCTACAAATTATCTTATAAAAATATAGGTGAAAAATTATGTCAGAACTAGTCATTTAAGTACCTTGTAAAATATAATAAAAGTTATACATTGAATTTTATGGTTAATTTATTATGTATCATTATTATTCAATTGTATAGAGGAAAAAAGAAAAGACATTTATTGTTACAACGAATTTATTTATTAAAACTAAATATTTATTTATTTTAAATTAATATAAAGTTATAAACATGATAATACATGTTCAAAATTAATTTTTAATGCTGTATAATTCTTCAACGTTTGTTTAATTAGTTGAAGAGATGTGTGTGAAATATCAGATAAAAAAATTTCAGGTAAAGTATTTAATTTTTCAGGACTAATTCTGTAAGTGACAATTCTGTTCTTGAAAGCACATGCTATTATATTTACATTAACAAACTCGGTTTGCAGTAAGCAGTTGGACTTGTGAATATAGGACTTTTGATGAGCGGAGTAATGTTTGCACACCGCAGGGCTTGCAAAAAACATTTTTTTTTATTATTATTATAACGAATACAGATCGGTTTATTATTATAAAATATAGTTTTTTGTTGTTAGATTTTGAATTTTAGTTTTATAGCTTTATTTTGATTTTATGTTCATGTTATTAAAAGTACTAAGCTGGGAGGTGCCAAATATTTCTAAAAATAAATGATAAAACACTTATTATATTACTACACCAAAATATAGATCAGTTTATTATAATAAAATATAGTTCAGATTTAGAATTTCTTTACTTTAAAATTTATTTATGGTTTATTATTTAGATTTTCGATTTTAACTGAATTTGAATTTAAATGTATTAGTTTTTATTTCGATTTTAAGATTTAACAAGATAAGATTATAAGATTAAACTAGCCCTTAGTTGCATACAAAACCGGACGAACGTTGTGATAATCTTCTTTGATGCGTGATACTAACTGGGTAACAGCCTTCCACGTTGGGGGTTTTTTTTTAATAGGATAAGGGTGACAAACAAGCACACAGTCCACCTGATGGTAAGTGGTTTCTGCGGCCCATAAACATCTACATCTATCCTCTATTACAAATCAAAATGTAGATGCGTTGTCAGCCGGGAGGACAAAGATGGAATGCCTCGTTTCCAGTAAAAAGGGCCTCCGGCCACCTGCACTCACCAAGCGAAACGCAGAGGTATACCTCTACTACACGGTGGTTTTCTGTGAGGTCGTGGTACCACCCAGGTTCGAGCCGGCCCATCCGTGCGACAGCAAAAGCTGCCGCGTGGCTCTACCACTGTTCAGTTTTCTCATCGACAGCTGATTTAAAGCTGATCAGAGAGTACTGCCAGCGGTCGGTTGATGGAATAGCCCCCAGCTCGCAATAGTTAGAGATGTGCACTTCGATGTAATATTGTACTCGCTTCGAAGGCTTGCTCCGGTGCATATATTTCCCGAACCTGTTCGGAATGATAAGTAGCTTTTTAAAATCCTCGCTCGGATAGGTTCAGAATCTTCATCCTGGAAACAATAAAAATACTATTTAAACAAAAGCATACTGATAAGCAATGAACAATATTTATATTCCCTCCTACCCCGCATAAATATATTTTTATACGATGCTCATAACATGATTAAGTAGTCCAATTCACTAACAATTGTATCAATCACATCGATCGTCTAAGAATATAATTAAATACATTTTAATAAAAAAAATAACCTACGACTGATAATTTATTCACAACATCCAATCAAATAGAAACTAACTTTTCATCATGTGAATGGTAACTCAAACTATTAAAATTTAATAACATTTGCTTACCTCAGAATCCGGAAAAACTTTTAATTTATGTTTCCTGCTGGTCGAAGCTAGGGTGAGTGATGATGATGTATCAGCCTCAGATTCCGACTCGCTTCCGCATAATTCAACTCGTTTCTTGGACTTAGGAACTGATGTTTTAGTCTTTAGTACATTAGCTGGTTTCTTAACCGCTTTTCTTCTTTTGCGAAGTCGACTGTACTTCAGCGTCTGACTCGAAGGGGTTGGAATACTTAAAAATGTAACACAAAATATATCACTTTACAGAAATACTCATTTGAAAAACTTGTAAAGCGAAACATAATATAACTTTACTCTAACATAATATAACAAATTAATTATTATTCTATTGTGTTTAATGAGTGAGGAGACTCAGTGTTACGTACATACTTGCTGTCTTGATGATGATTCTGAACACTTCCAGGTCTAGTAGACTGTGGAAAACACGATGCAACTAATGGTTAAACACCTCCCGACATCTTATTTTATACCCTAAATTATAACACTATCCCCACTTGGAAGTATTTTAGTTTGACATATTTTAAAATGAAGAAATTTTTCATTATTATGTTCATGTAACTTTAGCATTGATATGTATTCATATTATCTGTAAAAAATATTTTTGCTTATTAACATTAAATGCTCATATGTGAAAAACACTTAGCATAAATATTTGCATACGATGTCAAATCAACGTTTGCGTCCTCAGCTGGAACATCATTGGCGCCAACCAGTCGCTGTAAAATGAGACGACAGTTTTTAACAGGTAAACGAGTGTATTTCGCAATAATATGTAAATTGGTCAGCATATAGCGGTCGATGTACTTATTAAATTTAGATCCATTATAAATATATCTTTGTTTAAAGTTAATGCTTTTTGAAGAAAAAAACTAACAAATTTCAATCTAAAACTGAATTTTATACTATTCGTAATATCTTTAGACAAAATATAATCTGGAATAACACACAGGCTTTTGTTGTAAAAGCGTACATATTGCCTACCCATACATATAAAATTACTAATTCTATATAGTCTAAAAACTGGTATTAGAAGCTTATGTTTGTTCCTAGTGTTTAAAAATGAACATATTTTTTTCTTACGAAAGATATTTATGTTTTTATGTACATACATTACATTTTCATAAATATATTTGGATGATAAGCTAATAATATGTTTATTTCCTTAAATTTGTCTCTAAGGGACTCTTTACAATTTAAGTTATAAATCATCCGTATGCCTATCTTTTGCAAACAAATTTGACTTTAATATCAGTTGCATTATCCCATAGTAATATTCCATAAGACATTACGCTATGAAATTAACTACATGCTTATCTTATTAATTAATAACATAAACATAAAACTGTATGTAAGATGTTTTTTTTATGTTTGTTACTCAATCATAATTGAATGTCTGCACCGCTAACGCTCGCTAGTTACACATAGAAAAAAGAAGAAAAAAAAAAAGGTCTCCAACAGTATATACGAATATTTTCATGTGTTCATGCACCCTAATTTTTATACTGGATAGTAATCGAACCGCAGCCATCAGGCTTTGTAGCTCACTCGTAGTATAAACCGCTAGATCATTTGCGATCACCCACCATTGGTTAAATAAATTGATTCAATATAGAAACTTCCAAGCAATCGAATTGCGGAAAACTTGACGAAAATACTTGACGATGTAGCTTGTGAAAATCAGAGCAACATACGCGATTATTTCGCCATGGGTTGACATAAGAACATTGACTATTTTTATATTAATCAAACGTATACTATGATACCTAAGAAACTAGTAAGAGATAACGCTAACCTGATCATATTGTTTAAACAATATGACGTAAATCTGAGAAACATTTATGACGAGTATGTAGGGTCTATGTAGTACATGACATGGTCTCAGTTCCGGGAAATGTGTTCAACTAAGTGGAGTAAATCTTTCAATTATATTGTTATAAATAAAGACTGTGAACGAAATAAAGGCTGTTACAGAATGAAGTTTGATACATTTATAATTACCTAATTAACATACACAGCATAGTTACATAAATACATAACATAATTTTAGACTAACGTTTAAATACTCTGCTAATGTCACAAAGCAATCAGTTTCTGATGAGTAGTCAAACATAGTACAATTCCTTTACAATGGAGTGAGACCTCAAGAAACAAATTGTAAAATCTGCTGCAGCTGTAAAAAGAAAGGTAGAAATGATAAAAAATGCAAAAAATACAAGCAGTCTGGCTTTGGAAATATTACTTAAGCCTATCGTTGATCCACTTAATATGCTTACCAGAAAAACTGAAGAAAAGCAGCATTTAAATGAAGATACAGACTAAGCTCATCTTATTAAAAAAACCTAAGTACAGCACAAGTGAGTCATCGATTTCTTCAAGTGATGTGTTTGAAGATCCTGTTAATAATGAAGAAAACACAGATAACGATGTTTATACAACATCCCACAAAACTCTCACTCATTCGCTTCCTGCGGATGGTAATAACGCGAATGAAATTTCGTTTAAATAACATCAATCAACACCAAGTATTGCAAATGATACATTATCATGGACTATGTCATCTGAATTACTAAAAGATGTGCCTTATGGTATCAGAAATGAATGTGGGAAACTAATGCTGGGCACATTTCGTGTCTATGATGATGATCACATCTTAAAAATTGGAAATCATAGTTTGAAAAAACTCCGGGCTTAAAGAGTTATTTTTTAAAAAGCTACCAAATTTAGATATTGTGACAGGGGAAGACTTACAAAATTATAAATTGTTACTTTTGGATACTAATGCACACAAACGTAGTTATGATTCATCCAAACCGATTAACAGTAACAAAGTATTTAAATATATGCAAGTGATCAAACCATTGTTTAAGCACTCGAGAAATCATAAAAGTAGTGCAGAAAGTCTTCCATAGGGAGAAGGAGTCGATATTTTAAAAGAAGTTAAAAATTATACTGATTTGGTTTACTAGAACGATCCAAACGAGTTAGTGGAACGATTAAAATTACTACTTGGATCATGGGCAACTGGTAACACAGGGGTTTACAATGACATTTATGCAATAATCGAAGAATTGCATGAATCTGGCATCATAATAGACATTAAATATTTAAAGATATTAATCTGCCTACGTGGGTATTACGCAGTACCATTTCATTACAGAAGCCGATAAGACGGCTATGAATATAGACAAATTTGGTCATCATGTTCATAAGCGTTTACGACTATCTGAATTCTCTGATATTCTCAGTGACGCTTTAGTAAGAACAGAGGCAGGTGATTTTGATTTGAAATCAACAAGATTAAAAGGGCTGTAAACTCCTGAAAAATTTGAATAAATGTGTTCAATAACTTAAAAATGAAATGAAAACAATTCACAATAATGTCAAAAAGTAACTTAACAATTTAGGAAAATTGACTAGGTACTATCACTTTCAAGACAATGTATTACACTAAAAAGGAAATCGACCTTATGATTGCATCAAAACCTGCTCAAAATGAGTAAACAAGATATAGTCAATGAGCTTCACAAAGCAGCAAGAACAAATTTTTTTCGTCAACATACGATTATTAAAGGAATAGATGATTTATGGCAAGCTGACCTGATTGATTTTCAAAAATATTCATCGTTTAATAAAGGATATAAATATGTTCTAGTAGTAATTGATGCTCTATCAAAATACGTATGGGTTAGACCATTGAAAACGAAATATAAAAATTGTGTCAAAAATGCGATGCAAAGTTTATTATCTGAAAAAGACGAAAACCTAAAAATTTACAAACAGATCTAGGTACAGAGTCTTATAATGATTCTTTTAGGAATTTTGTGAAAATTTATAACATAAATCATTATTCGAACGTTACATTACTTGAACGAGTAATAAGAACTTTAAAAACTCACCTTTACAAAATATTCAGTCTATGCGGACGATGTCAATGGTTCAAAAATAATTTAGATTTTGTTGTAAAGCGGTATAATAAATAATACTTTACATCGCATTACAAAATTCAAGCCTATCAACGTTAATGATTCAAATGCGATTTTAGTTATGTCAAACATCAAGAAGTCTCAAAGGCCTACGATACGTCAACGAACGGCGTTTCACGTTGACGATTACCTTTGTATAAAAAAATACAAAGGAGATTTTTACAAAGGTCCCCTAATTGGTCTACAGAAATATTTCATATCGTTTAAGTCAACCAAACCAATCCTCAAACCTATCAAATAGAAGACAAACACAATCAAAAAATTCTAGGCTCTTTTTACGGTTACGAGTTACAAAAAAACTAAATTTTCAGACCCATATCTTATTGAAAAAGTCAATTAAAAAAAAGGAAATAAGCTTTTAGTAAAATGGTTAGGTTTGAAAATAGTTGAGTTGATAAAAGTGAATTAGTGGTTTAGGTATATTAATAACGTATTATTACTTAATAATATTATTTTATACTAATCGATGAAGGAAGGCAGTGGTATAATTAATAAAGTATTAGACAATTTACCGTTTGAGTTACATTTACCCGGCTATCAATTTTGCGGCACCGGATCGAAACTTCAGAAACGGTTACTCAAAGGCGATCGTGGGATAAACAAATTGGATGAAGCATGCATGCTCCATGATATTGCTTACACTAACAAAGATTCAGGCGCTGGACAAAAAGCGGATTTAGAGCTATTGAATATTGAAAAATTGCCTCATGGATAGTCAAAAATGCGATGAAAGCGAAAATCCGTTCAGGGAGCGGTATAAAAGCATTAAAGAAAGGGATAAAAAATACAGTCTCAGTTGAAAAAACTAAAATCCAAAGACATTCACCCGGCTATAAAATATGCCTATGCAGCTGCAAAGAACATGTTTAGTAATAAAAGAGGAATAAGTTTACCACGTTGTATTCCTCTTACAAAGTGTGGAGGACTTTTACCACTTATTCCTATATTTGCAGGATTATCAGCTTTAGGATCATTAGCCGGTGGAGCAGCGGGTATAGCAAAAGCTGTTAATGATTCAAAAGCAGCACAAAAGAGTCTTCAGGAATCTGAAAGACACAACAGAATGATGGAAGCCGTTGCTCTAGGAAAAGGATAGGAAGGATATTAAACCTCATAAACAAGGAACAGGTTTATATCTTAACCCCTCAAAAAACTAATTAAACGGCTACCCTGACGGGCGCTCACTAATCTCGACATATTAGAACATGCAAGTGACATTCCATACTTTTGCGGCGTTTTCATGAGAAATAAATTACCATTGAAACCGAGAAAGATAGAATGTGGAATACTGAATTTGGATAGCTACAGAAATCCTGGAACGCATTGGGTAGCCTTTGTAAATCACAATAAATACGTAGAATATTATGATAGTTTTGGTAATTTAAAGCCCCCGTTAGAATTAGCTAAATATATGCATTACTTACCTATTAACTATAATTATGCGCGACATCAAGCGTTTGGTGCTACAAACTGTGGATATCTTTGTCTTAAAATTTTAAGGAATTACTGGAAAAAGCATTTATATAGTGTATAAAATTAATAAACGTATCAGTATAAAAATGTCTTTCACTGTGTCTATAACTGAGACAAGAGCCTCTTTTTCAACGAACTATTCACGGACAATAGAACTACGAGAAGACTACGAATGTGGTCTTTTGTATTTTTCAACTTTCAATTCTATTCTCAATATAGATGAAAGAAACAATAAATTTTATTATGGTGAAAAAGAAATGATTGAAATTCCTAAAGGGTCTTACGAGCTTTAAGGTATTTGTTATTATCTAAAAAATATTATTAAGAACGCTGTACTAAAACTAACTTGTAACAATAATACATTGAAAACAAATATTTTTTGCTAAAGGAACATCTCTTTCGCTAATAAAGAAGCTTACCAAGTCTAACAAAGAATTTCTTAAGCTAGTTGGCTTGATAAAATGAATATTTTAAACGTATCTCAACAAACATTATACGATAACAGCATTGAAAGTTTTGAGTATCATTCATACAAACCATATGTAACTAGTTTTAAAAAGAATGACGAAATACGTATTTCTATTAATCAACAAGACCTGTACGTACTACCTTCACTCAGTAGTTTATACATCGAGGGAAAGGTAAACGTTTATAACAGCACCACAAAAGAAAAGGTATCAAACGAACATTTTGTCAATAATCCCGTGCTATTTTTTTTTCAAACGTACGATATGAACTTAATGGAGTAGAAATAGATAAAATTAAGAATGCTGGTGTTACTACTACAATAAAATCTTATCTGTCCTTAAATGAAAATTAATCCAAATGTGCTCGAATTTGGGACTGGTCAACTGGCAAAACAAGCAATACTAGTGGTAAAACGTTTTCCGCGTCTATACCATTGAACAAGATATTAGGATTTGCGGAAGATTATGAAAAAATTATAATTAATTGTAAACATGAGTTAGTATTATTACGAAGCAATACAAATCTTAATGCGATCAAGTTAAATACAGGTGAAGTTGTAGAAGATATTATAATAAATAAAAATTTTTGGCGAGTTCCACACATCAAAGTATCAGATCGTGAAAGAATCAGCCTATTAAAATATTTAGAGAAAGATAGAGCTTTTCCATTGGCGTTCCGTTCCTGGGAGTTATATGAATATCCATTGCTACCCAAAACACGTAAACATACTTGGTCTATAAAAACCTAATCGCAAATAGAGAAACCAAGATTTGTGGTCATCGCCTTGCAAACCAACCGCAAACATAACGCGAAATTATCAATGGCAGAGTTTGATCATTGTCACGTACGAGATGTAAGAGTCTTTTTAAATTCATCATATTATCCTTATGAGGGGCTGAATGTCAGTTTTTCAGAAGATAAGTTTACTTTATTATACGATCAGTATGCGAGATTTCAACAGTTGTATCACGGACGCCGGTCAGAGCCGTTGATGAGTTTAAAGGAGTTCAGAGACGTGGCTCCATTATTTGTAACTGATTGTTCAAGACAACATGAAACTTTAAAAGGTTCGATCGATGTCAGAGTTGAAATCGAAACAGACCAAGAAATACCAGATCAGACAATCGCTTATTGCTTGATATTAAACGACTGTATATTCGAATACAAACCACTGAGTAATATCGTTAAGAAAATACCATGAATAGCAATACAATAATCGTCGATCTTCAAGACTTTAAAAATAGCAAAAATAAATTTATAGTAAAGGAGTTTGCTATAGCCACTCTAGAGTACACCAATATATTCCTAATTAAACCTCCTTACCCATTCACTTCACTATATTGAAAAGCACCGAGGGTATCGATGGAGTGAGGGATTTATTGATTATAGAGAGTTTCACAAAAATCTTTTTTTCTTTCAAATATGTCTTTATAATTAAAGACATATTTGAAAGATAAAAAGATTTTTTTAAAAGGATGTGAAAAAATTTAATTGGTGCAAGATATTTGTGATAAAAATAATACTATCATAGATATAAGTTGCTTAGGAGCTCCCAATTTAAATACTCTTTGTGAACTTTATTGTAAAGATATTTTACTGTATAACTGTTTTACTCATAGGAAAATATGTGCGTTAAAAATATTTTATGTATTAAGAAATGGTGTTTTGAAAACAAAATGATAGTTTGATTTCCAATTAAATATATGTGACGGCACGTGCACCATTGCACGTGCGGCTGCGTCGTTGTAGCTCAAAGTAGTCAAAGCAGTCTTGGCTCTGACGTGGAACGGTGCGTTTGTAGTATTACGTTACTAGTTTATCCTCGACTCGTTGTCTAGTTAATTCGTGTAAACGAATTAATTATTATTCCTAATTACAAAATTTGTCTCTGTACTCAATTACCTTCCTACATCAGAAGTGGAATAAAGTGCCCATTATTGCCCACATATAATCTTCGAATAGTATGAGGATTATTACATTTGTCAAAGACTATAATGCATTCCGAATTGATGAATCTGTTTTTATGTTAAATACCGAAATGAAATTTGCTGTCCTACTTACGATATTGTCGTATTCTTAAAGTGTAGAGAAAAGATAAAGTGAAATTATTTAAGCCAAAAGATAAATCCTTTCGTTCGATTTGTATTTAAAGTACCCGCAAGTATTTTCATTATATCTTAACGTACCTAAATATGTTAACAAATGTCGAAAGAAATATTGGAGGCTTTCTAGAAGAGTATTAGTTTGCATTCAATGAAAACTTAACTTGTTCAAGTTTTGTTGCAATTTGATAGTTTACGCGAAACATGATTATCATGAACATGCCGTGTAGTGGCGGTCAAGAATATCCACTACCCCATATCTTCCCGTGGGTGTCTTAAAAGGCGACAAAGGGAAACAGGCAAGAGATGGGCAGCAGCATCTTCCTGATAGTAGCCAAAATTACAATAAAAAAACCTGCGGTTGCCAACCCGCTCGCCAAGCGTGGCAACTATGGCAAATACCCCCTATGAAGAGAGCAACAAAGAGACGGCCCCCAGTCCCCGGCGTCCCCGCTATTCCTGGCTACGGTGGCGACCATGGTAACGGCGCGGCAGGGGGTGCTAAGAATCTCCAGTAGAGGTTCGGTTGCCACCTTAGACGACTCGACCTGGCAACGTACAACGCACACACCCTGAGGACTGACGAAAAGATCGTGGAGCTGGAAGAAGAGATAAACAAGTTGCGCTGGCATATTATAGGATTATCCGAAGTCTGAAGAGAAGGGGAGGACACGGTAATCCTCGAAACCGGTAACTTGCTCTATCACCGGGAGGGCGACCATCTGTCCCAAGAAGGTGTCGGATTTATCGTCCACAAGTCTCTCGTTAACAACGACGTGTCGACAACAATGGACGTGTGTCGACGAGGGTTGCGTACCTTATACTCAGAATTACCAAATGGAATTCGCTGAAGGTCATACAGGTTTACGCACCAACCTCGGCACACCCTGATGAAGAGGTGGAGGAAATGTATGAGGATATCTCTAGAGCCATGCATTCCTACAAAACTCAATATACGGTGTTAATGGGAGACTTCAATTCAAAACTAGGTACAAGAGAAAACGGTGAGCTGAAAGTTTGGAATAGGGCAACGGAACCCAAGGAGGCAGCAGCTGGCCGATTTCGTGGAGAAAGAGGGACTCTTTATGATGAACTCTTTCTTACAGAAGCGGCCCCATAGGAAGTGGATCTGGTCGAGCCCCGCCGGTTCGACAAAAAATGAGATTGACTTCATTATGACGACCAGACGACAACTGTTCAGTGATGTCTCAGTGATCGCGAAGGTGAAAACCAGCAGCGAACACCGAATGGCTAGAGGCACACAGAACCTAAACGTTTAGTTGGAGAGGTCTCGTCTAATGAAGTCAACGCTCCATCCCCCTCGTGCTCTGTTCCAAAGACCTGAAACCTTTCAGCTCGAACTACAAAACCGTTTTCAGTGCCTAGAAGACTGCAATGAAGTGGACGATATGAATAACAAGCTCGTAGAAACTGTCCATGCGGTCGGAGCTAAGTTCTGCAAGACCCGCCGCAGAAGAACACAAAAATTCTCCGATCACACTCTTAATTTCATGGCTGTTAGACAGGAGATGAAGTTACATTCTTCAACAGATTTGACAGCATACAGGCAACAGAACAGACAGATCTCCAAATGCATACGGAGGGACTTACGCAACTTCAATACAGCCTATATTGAAGAAGCGATCGTGCGGAACCAAGGCTCCGAAGTCTTTGCCAGAGATCTGTCTGCCAGAAAAAGCCAACTGTCAGAGCTGAGGACCGAGTGTGGCAGCATCGTTTCCAGGACACCTGAGATTTTGAGTGAGATTGAGAGGTTCTATGGGCAGCTGTACACGTCATCGTTGGAGCCACACGCAAGTGTGAGTAACGATCCAAGAGCGAGTCTTATCTGACACTATTCCGAAGATATCCCTGACTTCAGTCCGTGCGAGATTAGAATGGCTCTCCAGCACCTTAAAAACGGCAAGGCTCCAGGCGAGGATGGAATTACAGCGGAGCTTCTGAAAACGGATAGAAAACCGGTACTTGAAGTCCTTCAGAAGCTCTGCAATTCCGTCCTCCATGGTGGCATTACACCGGAGGCGTGGAGCAGAAGTGCGATGGTCTTGTTCTTCAAGAAAGGTGGCAACGCTCTCTGGAAGAACTACAGACCGATTTCCCTTCTGAGCCGCGTGTATGTGCTGGTTTCGAGAGTCATTACGAATCGTCTCGCGCGCAGACTTGACGACTTCTAGCCTCACGAACAAGTCGGTTTCCGTAAGGGCTTTAGCACTATAGGCCACATACATACCCTTTGTCAAGTTGTACAGAAGTCCGAGGATTAAAATTTGCTACTGTGCGTATGTCGACTATGAGAAAGCCTTTGATTCCGTCGAAATTTGGGCGGTGCTGCAGTCCCTTCAGCGGTGCCAAGTTGACTGTCGGTATATCGAAGTGAGTAAGTGCTTGTACAGTAGGGCTACAATGGCTATCCGAGTACAGAACCAGAGAACAAAACCTATCCAATTGCAAAGAGGTACACCTTTTTGAGTTTCGGGGATATACCGTCACCCTGTCTTACAAGACAGGGTGACGTTATATCCCCGAAACTCTTCGCCGCTACATTGGAAAAAGTTTTCAAGCTTCTGAACTGGAAAAGATACGGTATTAACGTCAATGGCGAGTACATCACTCACCTTCGATTTGCCGACGATATAGTCCTTATGGCAGAATCGCTGGAGGAGCTAAGCACTGTGCTCAATGACCTCAATAGTGTCTCCTAACGGATAGGTCTTAAGATGAACATGAACAAAACAAAGATAATGTTTAATGTCCATGTCACACCTATGCCGGAAGTTGTTGAGAGCACTTAGCTCGAAGTTGTTGACGAGTATGTTTACCTGGGACAAATAGTCCGACAAGGTAAGTCCAACTTCGACCGAGAGGTCAATCGCCGGATTCAACTCGGCTGGGCAGCGTTCGGGAAACTACGACACATCTTCTCGTCAGACATACCTCAAAACCTTAAAACGAAATTGTACAACCAGTGCGTGTTGCCAGTGATGACTTACGGATCTGAGACGTGGTCCTTCATTGCTGGCCGTATGAGGAAGCTCAAGGTCGCCCAGCGAGCTATGGAGAGGGCTATGCTCGGGGTTTCTCTGCGTGATAAACTTAGAAATGAGGATATCCGCAGTAGAACTAGAGTAACCGACATAGTCCAACGGATTAGTAAGCTGCAGTGGCAGTGGGCCGGCCATATAGCTCGAAGAACCGACAACCGATGGGGAAGAAAGGTTCTCGAGTGGCAGCCTCGTACCGGTAGGCGGAGTGTAGGGCGACCCACCACGAGATGGAGTGACAACCTGGTAAGGCGTGCAGGAAGTCGATGGATGCAGGTGGCTCAGGACCGTGATTTGTGGCATTCCTTGGGGGAGGCATATTTTCAGCAATGGACTTGTGAAAGGCTGTAATGATGATGATGTGATGAACGTTTAAGGGATGTACCAAAATAAAGGATTAACTTTAACATGCTTTGAATTGAATATAGGAAGTGATATTTTTTTGTTCTAATGCGTTGATCAGTGTTGCAGTTTGCTCCGAATATTGTGTGGTCGACAAGATTGGGGTTTGATTTCGAGGGATTCGTAGAAGTCTCTACAACAATGATCAATGAGGAAGATGCTGTGACGGCTAATCGAACATGGTCAGGTACGGCCGAGTGCTGGTAAGATTGAGCCTACACCGCTACAGTCGTTAACTTATCGGCTGATCTTACAGTAAGGCAATTCAAGTGGCCGCCGAACAAATGGTGCTTTTGCGCTGTAAATAGACGTCTGAGGGTTGGTCGGCTTGCGTAGATTTTGCGCAGTTGCCTCCTTTCCTTTGAAATATGTTGTGGTATCTGTCTCTACACATAGTTTTCATTTTTTTGCAATGTTTTCAAATGTCATACAGTTGCCGTTTCTTAAGAGAATATGTGATGAATTTTGGAAGCTCGGAACACCATGGTTCGCAATACATTTATTTCGATTTCTTTTAATTTTGCAAAGCAGTGCGACGATTCGCTAGCGCTAGTACGGCCCGACGGCCCGCTGGCGCGAATGTGGTACGAACGCAGCAGAACTGAAAGCTGGAGTTCGTTTGCCTGGAGGTAGCCATATCGGCGCGTTCATGACTTAAATGAAGTCTGGGATGGTCGTCCGTTGTAATATTTAACAAGAGTTAATATCTGTTAGCTGGTGATGATATATCGTTGGCCAACAAAATATACGTTTGTTATATAGCTTTAGGAAGGTCATATTTATACTGGTAGTGTATGAGCCTCTTGTTTATATATTTTTATAGAGTAAGGGTAAGTGGAATCTGTGGCCCATAGACATCTTCATTTATCCTCCATTAAGAATCAAAATGCAGATGCATTGTCACTCCTGAGGACTGAGGTGGAAATCCTCGTTTCCAGTAAAAAGGGTTTCCGGTTATCTACACTCAACATACGAAACACAGCAGCATTAAGTTGCTATTTTACGCTGGTATTCTGTGAGAACGTGGTCCTTCCCTGGCCAAGTAGACCCATTCGTGATATAAGCATAATATACATAGCTGCATCATGGCTCTACCACGTAAAATAATATAAAAAAATATTAACAGTATAACAAGCATAAAACTAAATATTGAATACATTCGTTATCTCAAATGAAACGTTAATTGATGCATAAAATGAAGCCTTTATTAATATATTTTTTTAAATTAACAGGTCGATTGTTTGTATATATTTCTTCAAGAACAAATAAATGTGCGGGCGAAACCTGAAGCACTTATTCAAGTTGATCTATAGATACGTGGAGGAAAAATATTTTAAGAACATCATGGAAATATTCAACTGCGGTGCTGGCAATAGGCTCGGCGGCCTGCGTGAATGACTTATACCAGTCGTGGTTTACATTTCTTAAGAAAGTTTGATCTGAAAAAAAAAATTTAATGCGTAGTTCATTATAATACGTTTCAAATTTCAATGAATATTTGGATCGATTTAAATGAGGGCTTCACTACTTTTTCAGCCATCATGGCGGCACTGTTTTTTTGAATGAGGTGAACTATTGTACAGGTCTGATGGTTGGGAGTTAAAAGTATAAATATTATTAATTTTTCTGATGTACTTAGTATTTATATTTTTAATTAATCAGATTAATAATAGATAAATCTAATAACGAATATTCTTAAAATTAGAAGAATTCAAAAAAGTTAAAACATGTGTAAAAAATTAAAGAACCACTGAAGCTTTGTTTCGTATATTTACGTACACAAGAAACAGACAAACTTTTATTTAAAACTCAACGTTTCAATGATCATGTTGACACAATCTCTATGAAAAATAAGTTCACCTCAGCCCCAAGTAGCGACATCTGGTGAACGTAAGATTATTAGCCCTCACTAAATGCAGATTACATATAATAACTTTCTTGTTTAAAACATCTTCGGTCGTCATACTACTTAATTATTTTATACAGATGCTATAAGAATACAATTAATTGTATTCTTAAGTATAATGAAAAATAATGTCAAATATGAAACTGCGGCAATAATTTAATTTTTGTATAAAATAATAGTTACCTTTATTGATGGAACCTTTGAATAAATCAGCGAGTTCCACATTAATTTTTTCTAACGGTTCGTAGAAATATTCGTAACTATTCAATTTCAGGTACTTCTTTGTATCGTCGCCATAAATTTCCTCTGTGTTGGTTGTTATCGTAGTTCTTATAGAATCTAAGGATAAATCAAAAATATTTCAAAAGTATCACAAAACTGTTTTATAAAAATTTAAGAGTAAGAGACGAGTAGGCACAGTCAACCTGGTGATAAGTGGAAGCTATGGACCACAGACATCTACATCTATTATAGATTTAGAATTAAATGAAGATGCATTGTTACCCCTGATTTTATTATGAATTGCCAGTAAAAAAGTTTCCGGTTCTCTTTGGTCACCGTACGAAATAAAGTATGCAGCATTTGCTGCTATTTTACCACTGGTATTTTGTGAAAGCGCGGTCTTTACCTGATCGTACCGGCCAATTGGTGCTACAACCATTATACACGGCACTTTGATTCAATTACAAGGTAGTGAAAGCAAGTCGACTACCACGTTTCATCCTATTGATCTAATAACTTGCATAAATATATTTATTACTAATTTTTGTTTAAATGTATCTTCCACACTCACGGGATGATACGGGATACATATCGTCTATTCCTTATCTGTCGAAAGAGGCGACAGAGGGAAACAAACCAGAAGATGGGCAGCAACATTTTCCTAATAACAACCATAAAAAAAAACTGCAGTTGCCAACCAGCTTTCAAAGCATGGAAACTATGAGCTGTAATTAGCGAAATTGCTATCTTGGATTATAGCGATTATGTAAATTCCCTCTAACTTGAGTGTAACCTCAACGAAACGCTCTAAACTGTGCACTGCTTTATGTACCTCCTGAGACCAGTAATAGACAAAGGCTGTTTCAAAAAATGTGCAAGTATAACATCATTTTTCATTGGTAATGTTATTTCTTATTACCAATATGTGATTTCGCACCGTCACCGCCAGTCAACAGACAAGTACTTCGTCTTTATATTAATACATGAAGAGAAAATTTTGTACCTCTTTTTAAGCACATATTGCACGCACGGGGGTCAGTGGGTGTGATTTGGCATAGTTAAAGTTTATATAGAAAAGGAGTGCAGAAATCTAAAATATATATAACTAGCTGATACCCGCGACTTCGCCCGCGTTGCTTGATGTATCAAGAAAACACACATCACTGAACACGTAGTGCTTATAGAAATCGTTGTTTCTTAAAACTTTAATAAATTCATATTAAACGAAGAAATCGAAATAGTTTTTTTTTTAGATTAGATCCAGTGTCTAAGAAATAAAACTTAGGAAACTTCATTGAAACCTATCCACTAGTTTTCCGTGATGTGCGCACAACTGCAAACCTCTATCATTTTATTTATATAGATATGTATTACAAATAACTATGTACTTATTTTTTATTACATTATTTACGTTCATACTGCCAATGTAAAAACAAAATAATCTGCAGTTAAATATTCACATCATTACATAGAGATTGTCATCCTTAGAATAAAAATATAGATACATAATTTTTTTGTCGCCAAAGAATTTTAAAATTTTGGCAACAAAAATAACTACTGACAGATTGGGTTATGAATTTTGTGTGATAAAGAATACCTTTTTCAATAGTCTGTGGAGAGCATGTCAAGGCGAAAAGGCCTTTATTTTATATTTTTGATACGTTATCAACAGTGGTAGAGCCACGCGGCAGCTTTTGCTGTCGCACGGATGGGCCGGCTCGAACTGGGGTGGTACCACGACCTCACAGAAAACCAGAGTGAAGTAGAGGTTTACCTCTGCGTTTCGCTTGGTGAGTGCAGGTGGCCGGAGGCCCTTTTTACTGGAAATGAGGCACTCCATCTTAGTCCTCACGGGTGACAACGTATCTACATTTTGATTTGTAATAGAGGATAGATGTAGATGTCTATGGGCCACAGCAACCACTAACCTTCAGGTGGACTGTGTGCTCGTTTGTGACCCTTATCCTATAAAAAAACGTAGATATATTTAATACCTTCGTATTAATATGTTCGTATAAGTATATTAATGTATGAGTTGAAAGTGAAATACAGCTTGCAAAATGAAAAAGAATATGCATTGCGGTCGAATTTTGACCACTTGTATTAAACGAAACCTAATATAAAAATTATGCCGTATTTTGATGTGAAGCTAAATTTTTACTTTAAATAATTTAAACGTCAAAATGTTGACTTAGTACCTGTTTGAACCATGAAGTCACCTTCTTTGTTGATGTCGAAAAAGCAAATTTTTCCTGTAAAAACGTACTTGCCACTTATTTCTAATGGACAGTCCAGAGTAAGTTTCATAGAAGACTCTCTACGGTTTCGCCTGTACAACAAAATGTTATATAGGTTTTAATATAAAGACGATACATTGTTTGTTTTCATAACCTGGTAGGCATAGAATTATTGGTAAAAAGAATTTAAAATCTAATATTAAAATTTGTACTCCTTGTATTGCGTGTATGTACTTTAAAAAATTCAAATAGTTATACAGACAATGATAATCACTTACTTGACATTCACAATACGGCATTTTCGAGAACCAAATATCTCCATAGTTGGTAAAAACAATTTAAATTCTCCTTGATCTACAGTTATATTTTTAAATACCATTGGTTCTGTTGGAGGTACTTTAAATTCGGTTATGCCATCAGCTAGGTAAGGCATGGCAATTTGCATGTTGGAAGCAAATAAACATTCTTGGTCATTGGCATTACACCGTTTGATAAAAGGTGCTGAAATACACAATTATGTAGGTTATGAATAGCATTTTTATAATCAAATTAATCGGTAGCAATAAATGTTTAAGTACTATTTCAATCCTTTGTTGCAAGTGCCAGATTTAATTAAATAAACTAACAAGTAACTTTTAAGAAAAAAGTCAATACAAGTGCCAAACTATAAAAAGTGTATAAAAACGATTTTCATTTTAAAAATATACTTAAAATAATAAATAATATACTTTACTCAAGGTAGATATAAGTATTTACTTACCTATTGAAGAATGAGTGTAGTTTATCAAAAAACTAATGAAGAGTAATGACAGGCCCGTTTTTATTTCCATTTTAAATACTTTGTAAAATTTATTTATATGTGTATAGTGCTTCTCGAAGCAACTTTGAGAGGCAACTAGTATAAAGGATATGATATTTCGGAATATATATGGACTTGCAATATATGCGATGTTACATTATGAAGCTGCTTATCTAACTGAAAAACGAATAAATGGAAACGAAGAGCATAATTAATCTTATATTAAAGATATTCATATGCATAAATTATTTTAAGATATTCATTTTTTTATCGAGTCCGATTAAAAGTTAGAGGTCTTAAGTAAATTAAAAGTCATCACAGACAGCCGTTTATTTCTCTAAGGATAATGTTTTAGTGAAAGGCGTTCAGCAACAGGGCGGAGCATTCGGTGAGCATGACAAATCTACGCTATTCTATACCAGAGCCCTGAGTGACGACCTCTATAAATGTATATGCCCGATATAGATGAAACCGAGTTTCATCTCATGTTCTCCTTTATTACCGAGCACGTGTTGAAACAGCACGTATTGCAAATAATAATTTCATTGGCTCTGACCAGTAAAACGTGTGTGATTCTCACACGGTTTACTTGCTATTTATAGGTATTTGTAAAACTAGAGTGACAAACGAACTCACAGTCCACCTGATGGTAAATGGCTACTGCACCTCATAGATAACTGAAACCAACTTTAAACAAAGAACGCTACAGAAGCGCTGTCACCTCAGAGTACTAAGATGGAATGCCTTACACCCTGTAGTAATCCTGGCTCTTTATACCCTTCATAGCGGAACACGTACTGCTAGTTGGCGACAGTAACACGGAAGTTGTATCCAGCCAAACTGACCGCTAGAAGAAGACTTCTTCCACATAAGTAATTCTACCTTTACTGCGTTTCTTCAGAATTTGACGAAATATTAAATTTTGAGGTAAACGCTTATTTCTCGATTTATACGTGCTAGTCATGCTGCAGCTATTTTAATAATATAGTTATAGTACGAATGACTTGACTCGACCAGGGAAGGACCATGCTCTCACAGAATACCAGCGTAAAATAGTAGCTTAACACTGCTGTGTTTCGTATGGTGAGTGCAGAGAACCGGAGATCCTTTTTACTGGAAAAGAGGCATTCCATCTTAGTCCTCATGGGTGACAACGCATCTGCATTTTAATTCGCAAACGAAGATAAATGTAGTTGTCTATGGGCCATAGCAACCACTTACCTTCAGGTGGACTGTGTGCTCGCTTGTCACCCTATCCAATAAAAAAATATGGCTGGCCCATTGCCAACTCAGCTTACTAATCCGTTGGACTATGTCGATTTCTCTGGTTCTACTACGGATATCCTCATTTCTAAGTTTATCACGCAAAGAAACCCCGAGCATAGCTCTCTATATAGCTCAAGGAGCGACCCATGTTCTATAAGCTTCACGGATTTTTCAGAAGGGCTTAACTGAAAAAAAAAACGTGGAGCTTATTGAAATACCGTAACCGCTCACTGGCTCGTAGACCATAAACTTCTAAAACCTGCACCTGATAACTTGTTCATCAAATAAAGTATGTCCGTGAACTTATTACCATGAATATATTTAACTGAATTGCTCTTATTTTAATCATAAATCTGTATACACGGTATTCAGTATAACAGTTTTTTTGCATAACATTTTTCATTCTCTTTTTGATTGCCCAGAGTTACTAAAACAAAATAACTTTAATATATTTATTTATTTTTCTATTTATAGGACAGGCAGCAAACTAGCAAGCGTTGCACCTGATGGTAACTGACTACCGCCGTCCATGAACAACTGCAACACCAGGAGCATTGCAGATGCGTCGCCGGCCTTTTAAATCGGCTCTTTTATTGAAGGTCCCTTAGTCGTATCCGCCCGGGAAAATCGGTGGTGGTAATCGATTTCACAAGGAAGTTGTGCGAGGAAGGGAACTTCTTCTAAAACGCAAAGTGGTGTACCGCGAATCATCCCGATGGTATGGATAGTATCGTGAGTTTTGTCGCGATGTGCGATAGTGAAATTAAGCGCTGCGTGGTAGATATGATAAAATACGCAGAGAGATGCAACATCTATTCGCAGCACCAGTGAATCGAGCCGATCGGAAAGGACTCAGTCGTCAACGATTTGAGCCGCTCTGCGCTAGATGCGGTCAAGTGGAAGGAGCTGGCACTGGAATGCCCCAGTCCAGAGATGGGAACAGTATTCCGTGTGAGACCGAACCTGCGCCTTGTAAAGTTGCAGGCGGTGTGCCGGCATTAAATACTGTCTTGCTCTGCTGATCACGCCAAGCTTTTCAGAGGCCAATTTGGTCTTCTCTTCCAAGTGACAACGAACCTGCACGCTACTCGACACACTTCACTTTACGACAACGTGTATAAAGAATTTTCATGTTATACGTCTATCATACAAAGGAATAAGACTTCCTTTTTAATCCTATTATCAAAATGTGCCATGACTAAGATGAGATTACGTACCTATAGTATAAGTACCTTCATATAAACATATTCAGTAGTAGCTTTTTTTTAGATTTAAAGGAAGTTTTCGTGTTTCTCACAATATTTAATGTATTCTTTATATCTTGTGTACTTTTTTTGCTTCGTCTAAGTCTCTACTATATTTATATTATTCTTCTGTGTACAATCTCTTGGATTTTAGCTTTGATTAACACCATTATACCTTTAATTTAAGAACTGTTAATAACCACAGTCTGATTGTGTGCTATTCAATAAAATAAATAAAACAGTATTCTGCTGTCTGATCAAACTTTGCTCACCGTGGCGATTTCGGCAAAACATCCTAATAAAATCCTAAATACCGATTCCTGCCAAGGATGATTCGCGAGGCTATTGAAATCAAAAAAGATCCTAATTTTAAAGAGAAGATGGCTGGGTGCCCCATCTGCTTGGGAACCGAACCCAAGCATACAAATGCAAATTTCAAGGTACTGTAAGCTCATTCTGCGTAGATCGGACTATTAATTAATAATTTTAAACTGATGTTTAAATTGGTTAACTATGACACTGGGACGTCAAATACCTAAGTCCATCCCCGTGATCATATGTGCTGTAAAGTACTCGGAACGTCGGGATTTTAAAATGTGTTAATATACGCGATAAAATCTGTAAAACTTAGTTTCATTTAAAAGTTTTGATGTATTAATATGCTGCCAAAATAAGTATTTAGTAGTATTTAACTTTATTTAATTTTTAGTACACATAGTATATATCTGTGGCCTGGTGCTAAATGAGCTAATGTACATTTTTGTTAAAAGCAAGGTATTACTGCCAAAACATACAAACAATTATAAATTTCTTTGAGCTCACACAGCGTAAGGCTAATGGTCCATTCGGAAGTCCCTAGAATACCCAAGAAACCTGAAAATTTGTAGTTTCTCGCAGTTTCGTTCTCGTTCTTGCCTCTTCTCCGGTATGAGGGTTTTTTGACCGGTTCAAAGGTTTTCTAGGGCGAGAAAAGAAAATTATGGGATAGGCCCTATTCTTGTTTGACCTGCATGTCTGTATTCGCACTATCGGTGTTATATGTTATAAAAAAATATTACACCAAACACGAAGCTAGTAATTACGTTATTTCATTTAATTAGTCAATGATATCTAAATATCTAAAAGAAGATACATAAAATAAGATTCAACAGTGGTAGAGCCAAGCGGTAGATTTTGCTGTCGCACGGATGGGCCAGCTCGAACCGGGGTGGTACCACGACCTCACAGAATACCAGCGTGAAGTAGAGGTTTACCTCTGCGTTGCGCTTGGTGAGTGCCGGTGGCCGGAGGCACAATTCCCCCCCCACCCCTCCATCAACATGGTAGTGGAATTAAATAAAAGACTACCCCAGGAGGGTATCAGCATCCCTGGAGAATCCCTCGCTGAGCATCCACGACCAATCTGGGGGGGGGAGGAGAAATTCCGCTCGCGACTAATGCTGCTCGGGGCAAGCGGAGCAATACAACCAAGGTGACCCCTGTCACGCTATCCGTGAATTTTTGCAACATCAGGGGACTTCATTCCAACCTTAACGCTGTCCATTACCATCTGGAGACGGTGAAACCAGCCTTGCTCTTTTTAACCGAGACTCAGGTGTCCTCTCCGGCTGATACTTCATATCTCTCCTACCCGGGGTACAAATTGGAACACTCGTTTGTGCCCCGGGCTGGAGTTTGCGTATACGTGAAAGAGGACATCTGTTTTTGACGCTTCGGCAGTCTTGAAGGTACGGACCTGTCCATCCTATGGCGGCGCGTAGACAGCGACGAACATCGCCGTGTCTACGGGTGCCTTTATAGGTCCCAAAGCGGTAATGCCGACACAGATCGACTCATCGACTACGTCCAAATGGCTGCCGACTCCGTGCTACAACAGGTCTCATCCGCAGAGATCGTGATACTCGGTGATTTTAACGCCCACTACGATGAATGGCTTGGTTCTCGTTTAGCCGATCATGCGGGTAGATCTGTCTATGACTTTGCTTAGGCATATGGTCTAACACAACTGGTTACTTCGCTCTTCGCCGTGTTTGGCACTATAGGTCAGCTGATTGGGACGGGATGCGGTATTTTTTTGCATCCTACCTTTGGGAGCGGGTTTGCTTCTCGCCGGAAGATCCCAGCGCTGTTGCCGATTCTGTTGCTGCTTTAGGGTATGGAACTTTTCATTCCATCCTCTGTGGTGCCCATCGGAGGCACATCCCAGTCATGGTTTGGTCGCCCCTGTAAAGTAGCATCACGCTATACGCAGGAGTGCTACCTGGCCTGGGCTGACGCATCAACGTATCGGGATGTAAACACTAGCGCAATTAAAAAGAAGTAGAATTCCGCCTCCAGGTCCTTCAAAAGCGTCATTGCCAAGGCAAGGTCTGAGCACATCGGCAGAATTGTTGAGAAGCTAGTTCGCCTTCCTTCGGGAATCCGTGCATTTCTCTCGCCAAGGCTGTCCAAAGGAACTTCTGGCAGCCATCTCCTCCATCTCTGCACAGAAAGGACGTCTCACTGGCCCATGCCGCCAAGGAGAAAGCCGATCTGTTGAGCTCTCTCTTTGCGTCCAACTCGACTCTAGATGACGGAGGGAACACACCGCCGACCATCCCGCGATGTGAGTGCCTCTAAAAAGGTTGGCGTGCTCAGCAGAGCAATACAGCTCAACAGTAAATTTTCCGGACCGATACGACTTAGGAACCTTCAAGAAAAGAGCTTACACCTTTCTAAAAGGTCGGCAACGCATCTGCAATTCCCCTGGTGTTGCGATTGTTCTTGGGCGACGGTAGTCACTAACCATCAAGTGAGCTGCATGCTCATTTGCCCCCTCTTCTATAAAAAAAAGATATAAAAGAATAGAACAAATCAGTCTGTGCCCTTTTTTTAACATGGGAAATGCCTACGCATACCCACCTCGCGCGGGCAAGGATGGGTTATATCAGACTCGTACCGACTAAATCCCCATGGTGTTTCACCTTCGCCGCAAATTGGCAGGGTCACGGGAACGGGGAACGCTTTTGCACACATCTGCGCCCCCCCCCCCCGAGTCAGATACGCGGAGGCCTTGGGACCAGGAAAATCGAGCGCTTAGTAGTACCCACTTTCCCGACCCCATCGGCGGATTTGGTCTTTGGCTCAGCCGCCAACCAATTTTCGGCCACGGAGGGTAGGGAGAGCTGCGCCTCGCAACACTGATACTCCTCTCCCCCCGCGTCCCCACCACAGTCATCGTCATACCAACACTCCTCTTCCTCCGCAACTCACCTCAGCTACAGCGGCAGGGGGAGAGGACACCCCTCTCACCGCAGCCCATCGACACACATCCGAAGTGGGCTCGCCAATCCCACTCGAAGTGGCCACCTCGGGCCGGCCTTACACCACGGGCCAACCAAGGGGTTCCTCTTTGTTCACCGCGAATGACGAAGCCAGGGCTACTAAGCCCCCCCGCTACAACAAGGAGAGAACCCATTCGGGGGGAAGGGGGGTAGTCTGAGCCCTGCTGCTTGCCTACTTTTTTACTTGACTGCCCCAGGAGGGTAATGTTTTTCGAGTGTATGTATGTATGTATGTACTCGTAATGTCTATTTCTTTGACACGCCCTAAAAACTTGGTGAATTTTAATATATAGGATGTCATTAGGTTCGTCTTAGTTATGGAAGTAATGTAGGGTATAAAATTTTCCTCTTGTCTGTAAACTTTTAATGCAGTTGGTTTTTAAATACTATTTTAACCGTTAAGCTTGTTAACTATGTAGTATAATAACAAAATCAAGTTAAGGACGCGTACAAAGTCCTATAATAAAATTCGATTCTAATTTGCGTGACTTTATGCACAGACTTTTGTGTTTAAACTTGCAGCACGTTAAGGGAAGATAAAATTCCGTCAGAATATTATAATTCAGGAGGTGATTTTATAAAAAAAATATCAAACGCACACACAACCTATACAAGGTCTAATTATGCTGAGGTTTTGGATAATTATGCTGTGGGTATGACTGTCTCGTTAGTGGTCGTAAATGCGACTGTTGATTACGCGGTCCTGAGTTCTAATCCCGGGTGAGATTTTCTTTCAAGAAATTTTCTGTAGCAGCCCGGAAGAAAATACGTAAAGTCGTTGAGCCTGCTCCTAATTGCTCTCCGGTCGTGATAGATTGCCGTCTCATCGGACTTTGAGAGTGAAGGAGTTGAAAGCTATGTTTCCGCATACATTCGGATACTACAAGCCCGCAGATAATATAATCCGCGCAGAGAGCAAGTCACCGTTGAGACTAGCTGCCGTGACCGAAATTAAGTCTGGACATTATGCTGAGGTTGCATTAACTAAAACTCCATGGTGTTCCAAGTCAGCAGACATCCCGGTACCAGTAGGGTTCATAAAAAAGCTTAACATTATCATGTTTACCCACAATTCTTTGAGAAATATACATGCACACATATGCTTTACATCGGAAACGGGCAGCTGCTGATTAAACATATTATCGAAAAGTACAACCGCGAAGACATGCGACGATGTTGTTTGATATGACTAATGTTAAGAAAATAAAAGTAGAAAATTTAATATATGTAAATAAAAGTAATAAAATAAAAGCCTTTGGTTAATTAAGCTTACGAATACTTCGTGGTTTAGTGGTAAAAGTACTCAGTTACTATGCCGTTACGCGATCAAACCTTATTTCTACAAAGGTACAAATTATGTGTAGGTTTTAATTCTTTGCATGAGTGCCTCTTTCTTTGGGCGTATATTTGAGGCAGAGTATTCAATATATTATAGTTTATGCTGCCGCTACACTTCTGGTTATTTGGAAGTTGTAGTTGTGTCCGAGAAATGGACCAAGGGTTCATTGATAGTCAGTTAGGTATTTATATGCAGGATAGCGTTAATTGCGAAAAATGATAAATGCGAAAGAGTGAGAGCGGATGTTCAACTTGCTCTGTTGCTTGCGTAGTTAATCATACATTCAGTATAGAGCAATTACAGTTTAATTATACCGTAATAATTATGTCATGGCCGTTGATATAGTCAGAACACAATAAAATTATGGCGGGTGGAAGGAAAAGGGGAGATCTCCCGCTGGACAACGTGTTCTGCCAGGGGTGCGGCCAACGCTCCGATTGGTAGTTCGGAGCTATTCTATATATGCTGCTTAAAATTCGAAACTTTGTAAACGCGATTTAAGTATCTATGTGTTTCATTTGTGGCGCGACGACAGCGCTGCCACAAAATGAAGCAAGAAACTCACCAATCATTAATCACCCAATAGACACAGGTCAGTCAATTGAAATAAGCTTGGCTTTGAAGCATTTCTTTCAATCAATCAAAAAGTTAACGACTTGTTACCATAAAATATTTTTCCAAAGCAATATTTAAGACAAGTTCACTCCTACCATGCATCAAACAATGGCTGGCAGCAAATAAACTTCCTGCGGCGTCCCACGCTGACAACATACTTCCTTTGATGATCGAGCGGCACAGCACCTTGTCTATCACTACGTCCTCATGTGGATGACAGTAAACCGTCAGTATACGGTCTATGTGGCATACTAGATAGAGTTACGACCTGGTAATGGATGCAGGGAGTCGATGGTTACAAATGGCTAGGGATCGTTCTTAGTGGCATTAATTGGAAGAGGCCTATGATTAACAGTGGACTTGTGAATGGATGTATTGGTAATAATGATTATGAAAAGGATCAAACTTAAAAAAAATGTTCAGCTTTAACAATCACTGAGTTTAGTGTGCGAAATCACCGTCCGGGGCCAGTAAAAGAATTGAGATCTAAACGAGTATCAACATCCATAGCATTTACATCTACATCAATAATACGAGATCTGAACGGTGGCACTGAAACAGGAGATGGGCAGTAGCATCTTCCTGGCGACAGCTCAAAATTATACAAAACTGTGGTTGTCAACCCACATCACAAGTGTGACAACGAAGGCAAAATCTCCCCTATGAGGCAATCTATTTGGGTGGCCTATGATCCGCAGTAGCAGTGTTTATAGGCTGTAATGGATGATGGATGAAAGATTTTTAAATAAATTGAAACTGATGGCCGTATGTTTAAAATTCAACGTAACAAATACTCGAGCAAAGACACCAAAACTAATTACTTTCCGTGAGTATATCTGTCACTGTAGCCAAATATACACAATACACATACATTTAACCTAATAGCACAAGCATTATATTATTAACGGATATACGAGGATGAGTTTACGATGCAACTTAAGCGGGTCATAAATATCAACTTTTACCTAAATGATTTATATGAACATCATCACTATTCCCATAATATTGAATCTATAAGAAAATTATACACTAACGAAATAAATTAAAATAAAGTATGCACGTGTTATCAGTTAAGATTTCGCAAATCATGGCTTACCCAAAAATTTCAATATGTTTGACAGATTCAAACATTTTGAAATTATTCGGTCCGTGGCGCAGTGGCTTAGCAATGAAATGCAGCGCTAAGGGCCGCGGGTTTGAATCCTGCACGGAACAAGTATTTATTTATTTAAACTTCAAACAATACCTACAAACAATTGTTCCGGGTCTGGATGTTTGTCTTTGTGAAATTTATTGTAGAAATTTTTGTAAACTGGCCACACGATACAGAAGGAAATCCTATTGTGGAGGTAACGTATTTAAAAAAAATAAAAGAAAAAATATACTTAAATATACCTATATACTTTTAAGCACAACATTTATTATAATTTTATTCACAAATGCAATTTATAATTGTTTATGTTACCACCATGCAATACTTATAAGCTTATATCATACGTTTCTCCATATGCTAATATTTATAAGCTATTCCTTAGTCTTATACAATTCATAGATACAATAATAGTATCTTTGATATGATATTTTATGCAAAAATTTTATCCACTAAAAATAAATTTTCGATGGGAACAATAATTATTGCAGTAAATTTTCGAAATATATATGTTCAATAAAGAAAAACGTAAAGTTATAACTATGTATACGTCCCACTCTCCTCATTTCCGAGATACTCATAAAGCTATAAGACCGCCGCGCTACTATTAACGTGTTGACGGACTTCCCATATCGTCGAAATATTTCTTTATTTTCCAGGTTTCTTCGAGATATTTTTTTTTACAAATAAGCACCTAAAATTATACTTAACAACTACATTGATGCCGATGCAGATCGAATTAGATTTACGATATACTATGAGATTTCAAGGAGAGAGACTCTGAGCTAACCATACAAAGCAAAATATAAAAGATTTTCTAAAACGTAGTGTTCATATTCTAAAATAAAATATACTCTATTGACAAAAATGTGGAATAATGTATTATGCATCGAATATTTTTTTATTATTCATTATATTCACAAGCGTGAAATTAAAAAATATATAAAAGATAAAATTAGCATGATTTTATCATTCAATCTTTAAAGATTAATTCATTATAATAATAGCTTTTAACGGCAAATTAAAATTATCGGATTTAAATTATCATTGACAGAAAACATCTGGCCGCTTCGTGTCCCGCGCCTACGTCATAGAGACCGAAAAAAGCCGGCTACGATCGAGCACGTGCCTGCTGTACTACCATACGTCAGAGGAGTCACAGACAAAAATATATATTTTTCCACATAGATTTAATGGTATTAACCAGTGTCAACGATAGATGGTGTCGTGCAAATGTAATGCTGAAAGGCTGATTGTCTACATCGCTATTATATTTAAATATTATTGTTGACGACGCTCACGTAGCTTCTCGAACACTTGAAATATAAATAATATTAATCAATAAAAAATTATATGTGTAAAATATATACTCATAAAATATTGTTACTTACCTTATGTACTTGCTGTTTTTCTATAATAAATAAGTACGTGTGCATACGGGGACGGTGGCACTTACCGCGATTTTTATATTAGGGTTAAGGTATAATATTTGCAACATCGGCGTTGCACCGCTGAGTACATGATCCCGCGCTTCAATTTAGTTGCACTAGAACATCATACGAGGTGACACCTATGTCTCCCTCCCCGCGGATGTGCGTGTACCACCAAATTTTTTTAGTATATATTTCTATCAGATGACACCAGCGGCCTACATCATCAACAAAGTGGTCCTTCGGCCGAATCCTTACGTTGTCTGCAAAAATATAATAATAATAAGTTCGAGTTACATTCCAGACGCCGTTTTTTTACGTGGTAGAGCCATGCTGCAGCTATATTAGTAGTATAGTTGTAACACGAATGGGTCGGCTCGACCGGGGTAGGACCACGCTCTCACAGAATACCAACGTAAAATAGCAGCTTAACACTGATGTGTTTCATATGGTGAGTGTAGAGAACCGGAGACCCTTTTTACTGGAAAAGAGGCATTCTATCTTAGTCCTCACGGGTAGCAACGCATCTGCATTTTGATTCGCAAACGAGTATAGATGTAGATGTCTATGGGCCGCAGCAACCACTTACCATCAGGTGTACTGTGTGCTCGTTTGTCACCCTATCCTATAAAATACAAAAAGAGACGACCACGTGGCACCACTGCAAAATCGGAGTGCAAGAACAACCAAGATGTGTTCAGCCTAAAGGATGAAGTGCTGGAAAAACCTGGAAATGCGCAAAGTGCCTGTAGTAAGAGTAAAAAGTCATCAAAGACCGCAGGCACGTCGTCAAGTACGACACGCAAACGGCAATTGTAATACAAAACTGCTAAAGCTATGGCTCTCGTGGAAATACAAGCAGCGGAAGCTGAAGTAAAAGCAGCTGAAGCAGAAGCCAAGGTTAAAAGTGCTCAGACAGAAGCTGTCAAGATTAAGGCAAATATTCAGTCGGAGCTGCTAAAGAAACAGCTTGCTGCTGAGATGGCTGAATTGGAATCTCGATCACGCTTTTCCCACAAGTCGACTGTAAAATCTTCAACCAGCAAACTTGAAAATTAGCTGAATGCTCCAGGAAACCAACATGAGGAGAACCGAGAAGTTTACCGTCGTGAAACAATCGGCCTCGAAAAGCTGGCACATGCCTTGAATGAAGCAGTGGCTGCCATATCATATAAAATACAGAACCAGGAGCTCTTAATAAGATTAGCAACGTCTAAAGACCTGCCTTTATTTTTTGGAGATCCAATGGAGTGGTTGCAGTAGTGACACAGAGAATTTATGGCGGCTACGTAAGTGTCTTCGTGGCGATGCTAAAGAAGCGGTGACTTCATTCTTGATTTGTAGAACTACACCCGATTTAATAATTGACACCTTAGAACTTCGATTTGGCAAACCAGAAACAATTATGAGTAAAATAGTTCTACAGTTAAAAAAGCTATGTCCGTTGCCGCTAACTTATCATAACGATATTACTAATTTTGCAATAAAAATAAAGAACTATGTGGCTGCTGCCAAAGCAATGCAACAAAGTGATTATTTTCGCAGCCCGGAATTAGTATCATTTGTCGTATCCAAGCTTCAAACTTTACTTGTCGCAAAATGGACCGACTACGTATATGAACAGCGAGAGTGTAATTTACCGAAGAATTGCTTAGTGATTTTTTATATGAGGAAGCCACTAAAACAGCTGCATCAGGAGTAAGTCATATTCACGCTCAATATAATTTAAGGAAGCCCAATGAACGTAAACACCGTTCACACTCGCTGTTACTGTATACAAATAGTAATCAATTAGAAAACGCTGAAAAGTGTAAATTTTGCCGAAAAAGGGATCATGGTGTCGCAGATTGTTCATGGTTTAAGCGCGCCTTACGCAAAGATCGTTGGCGATTTGTACGTGTACACATGCTTTGCTTCAAATGTCTTGCCCCCCGCTATGCGAATGGTATGGTCTTGTAATGGCAGTAATTGCGACATTGACGGCTGCAATCAACCGCATCATCGTTTACTGCACTGGATTAAACCATTGGAAGGAAGCTTAAAAACTGTGGAGCGAAGTGAGGATGAGCATCCCAGAACCAATGAAACAGTTATTCATACGGTGGCATCCCACTGTCACAAGGTGCTTTTGAAAGTGGTGCCGCTCACTCTTCACGGACCGAATGGCAGTTTGCATACGCATGCACTACTGGATGATGGAGCTACCGTGACGGTGATATCCTCTGATATCGCAGATGAGCTCGGATTATACGGTGAAAACGTGATATTGCGCGCGCGCAGCGCGTGGGACTTTGGTGAGCTTGTGTGTGAATCTCAAGTAGTGAGTGTTAGTGTTACCAATTCGTATAACGAAATGTTTACGTTCCGTGCGCGTAAAATTAAAGAATTAAATTTACCAATACAAAAAGTGCCGAATATGGACATTAATAATTATGGATTGTTAAGTGAAGATCTTATGTTATGTAATTGTAACTATCGGGTTCAATCTTTCGTTAAAGCGTATACCGAGTGATATTTTACAACTATCACGAAAACCGACTCAGCGTGAAGTTCTTCGTATTATAATGTCTGTATATGATATGATATTCATGGCTATTTTAGCACCTTTTACGATAAAATCTAAAATTTTAATGCGCGACATATGAAATGTAGGTATAAAGTGGGATCAAGAAATAACAGATAGTCTATTTGTTTTATTTAAAGATTGGATTTCGCAGTTACAAGAAATGAGTTACGTTCGAATCCCGCGCTGGTATTTCTATAGCGACGATTCTGTCGGTGTGAATGAGAAGAGCGGCCGCACCGTAAACGACAATGAGACGTCGTTGCAATTGCATATTTTTGTGATGCATCTCCATGCGCATACGCATGTGTTGCTTATTGGCATAAACAAGACAGCAACGGCGTACAGGTGTCATTCATTGCGAGTAAAAGTCGCGTAGTGCCGTTAAAACCGTTAACTATGCCTAAACTCGAACTTCAAGGCGCGTTATTAGCATGTCGCTTGGCAGAGACTATAAAAAAGCAGCATAGAATTAAACCGTCGCGTGTTTTTTATTGGACTGATTCAATGATTGTTATTTATTGGATTCGTAACGAGCATAGAAATTACAAAGTTTTTATTGCAAATAAGTCAGGAGCGATGAAACGATCAGCTGCTCGCGTGGCCTTTCTCCAGCTTGGTGATGAGTGTCGGCGAACCGACACTTGGGGGGAGGATGTTGACGACGCTCACGTTGCTTCTCGAACACCTGAAATATAAATAATATTAATTAATAAAAAATTATATGTGTAAAATATATACTCATAAAATATTGTTACTTACCTTATGTACTTGCTGTTTTTCTATCATAAATAAGTACGTGTGCATACGGGGACGGTGGCACTTACCGCGATTTCTATATTAGGGTGAAGGTATATTTGCAACATCGGTGTTGCACCGCTGAGTACATGATCCCGCGCTTCGAGTTAGTTGCTCTAGAACATCATACGAGGTGACACCTATGTCTCCCTCCCCGCGGATGTACACGCGCTCACCAATTTTTTTTAGTATATTTTTCTCCCAGACGACACCAGCGGCCTACATCATCAACAATTATATTCCACGAATACAGTTACAGAATACTATAATGTTTATGTATTTTTTTATAGGATAAGGGTGACAAACGAGCACACAGTCCACCTGATGGTAAGTGGTTGCTGTGGCCCATAGACATCTACATCTATCCTCTATTAAAAATCAAAATGCAGATGCGTTGTCACCCGTGAGGACTAAGAAGGAATGCCTCATTTCCAGTAAAAAGGGTCTCCGGTTCTCTACACTCACCATACGAAACGCAGCAGCGTAAAGCTGCTATTTTACGTTGGTATTCCGTGAGAGCGTGCTCCTTCCGCGGTCGAGCCGACCCATTCGTGCTACAACTATACTACTAATATAGCTAATATATTATAGTATTCAATGAATACGGCACCCTCGTTGCTCAAATCGGCAATGGTCTTGATCAATTTATAATGAAAATAATCGATATTGATGTAATAATATCTGCACTGTTTGAGTTGGAACAATCGTGTAGTTTAACATATATAATAAATAAGTCCTAAAGTAATATAACTTCAAAACAAATAAATTACAGTGGACCCCGGTAATCCGGCCCCTGTCTAATCCAGCACCCCCTGTAATCCGACATCGTCTATTATTTATTATTAGATATTTTTTAATAATCTTCGCAAATGCGCGATTGAAAAAGTTATAAATTGATTCATAATTTTTGAATATTTTAGTATGTACATATTGTTTGTACACAATTATTTCCTTATGTAAAGTTATTGCGTATTTTTGGTAAGTTCTATAGCATTAATGACGTTAATTTTATAATAAAATGTAAGCTCCCTATTGTGTTTTTTGTGCTTATTTGACATACATAATGAAGTATAATTTGTACTCGGAGTACATACATATAACATATAGAATCTTATCATTGGATCTGGAATTTGTCGGATTACAAGATACTCTTTTATTAAAAATTCCGAATTATAGGGGTTCTTAGGCAGTACTCTATAATCCGACAAATTCGATAGTCCGACACTGCCCTGCCAAAATGTTTGTCGCGTTACCGGGGATCCACTGTAACAACAAAGACTTTTAGCGAATGTAGGCGCAGGTGCAGTTAGTATAGAATAAACCTAGCAAGCTAACAGCATAGCAAAGTGGCAAAGCAATCAGCTTTGTAGCGGTTTCTAACGGTTGCCGTCAGAAACAAATCAAATGCAATCAGTTTCAAAATAGGAGGTTCAGATGCCTGGGTGATTAGTAATCGATTGCTGAAAACAGAATTTAAAAATTCGAAACCGTTCTCGAGATAATCGTGGGACAGACGGACAGACGGACGGACAGACGGACAGACGGACAGACGGACAGACATCGTGAAATCAATAAGTGACTTCGCAAGCTTCGTCACTTAATAAAGGCCGTTACGCTGCGATTCCAAGGTTTGTTACATATTTATAACTATTGATGTTAAGAATACCTCAGACTTATTGGGGATTTCCGGTAAAGTTATTGTGTTCATAATAAATACAACTGAACTTCATCTAGCATTTTTTTTAATAGACGTATCGAATCTGGTGTGTTACTTGATTTAATAAACCATAATGACTTTTCCAGTCATACTTCTATTGAATCTGGCGATTTGACGTTAGACCCTGCAAACCTAAGATCAATTTCTGTCCTAACAATACCAAAAACAATTTTTTTTAAATATTTAGATATAATTTCATTTTAAGGATTTTGAAAATAAATCAATTAGCGCACAAAATCAATTTGGTTTTACAATGGGTCGACTAATGCCGTGTTGAGTTAAATAAACAAATTTTCTGTGCATAAGACAATTCAAAGAATGTTTCCAAGAGTTTTGTTTGTTTACCATGAGACATTAATCAGGAACATTAATTGTTAAAATTGTTGCGCTTCAACTCATTACTTTAAATTAATGGTAAGAGTTTTTTCGGGTCGCCTGTGTATAGTCTCGTTCCATTCGTGTTCCTAATATATCAAAGACTTACCTCACTTCATATGGGATAGTAATTATCATTATCACCATCGTTAGAGCCTACTATTAAAAGACCACTTGTGCCTATAGGCTTCCACCATAGATAGCATAGGGGGGATGTTACCATAGCTGCCAGGCTTACCAGGCGGGTTGGCAACCGCAGGTTTTTATTAATTTGATTTTTTGTCAGGCAGATGTTGCTGTGCTTCTTCTATTTCATTTCCTTTTGTCACCTCTTCGATTCTTAAAGGATAAGATAGTGGATTATCTTACATCGCCACTATATCATAATAAAGTATTATTTGCTGATGTTACTTAATTGATTTAAATATGACGAAGTAAATAACGTTTAAATAATGTGTGCCATGTAGTGGCGGTTAAGAATATCCACTACCCCATATCTTCCCGTGGGTGTCGTAAAAGGCGACAAAGGGAAACAGGCGGGTGATGGGCAGCAGCATCTTTCTGATAGCAGCAAAATAATAATAAATAAACTAAAATAATAGACTATGGCAAAAAGTTCCAATGATGAGAACAACAAAGAGACGCCCCCAGTCCCCGGCGGCTCCGCTATTCTTAGCTACGGTGGCGACCATGGTAACGACGGGGCAGGGGGTGCTAAGAATTTTCGGTGGAGGTTCGGTTGCGACCTAAAATGACTTGACCTGGCAACATACAACGCACGCACCCTGAGGACTGAAGAGAAGATCGTGGAACTGGAAGAAAAGATAGACAAGTTACGCTGGCATATTATAGGGTTATCCGAGGTCCGAAGAGAGGGGGAGGACACGGTAATCCTCGAATCCGGCAACTTGCTCTATCACCGGGAGGGCGACCATCTTTCCCAAGGAGGTTTCGGATTTATCATCCACAAGTCTCTCGTTAACAAAGTTATAAAGATTGAGAGTGTGTCGTCGAGGGTTGCGTACCTTATACTCAGAATCACCAAACGGTATTCGCTAAAGGTCGTACAGGTTTACGCACCAACCTCGGCACATCCCGATTCACCTTTGATTTGCCGACGATATAGTCTTTATAGCAAAATCACTGGAGGACCGAAGCACTCTGCTCAATGACCTCAATTGTGTCTCCTAACGGATAGGTCTTAAGATGAACATGGATAAAACAAAGATCATGTTTAATGTCGATGTCACACATATGCCGGTAACTGTTGAGAGCACTAAGCACGAAGTTGTTGACGAGTATGTTTACTTGGGACAAATAGTCCGACTAGGTAAGTCCAACTTAGACCGAGAGGTCAATCGACGGATTCAACTCGGCTGGGCAGCGTTCGGGAAACTACGACACATCTTCTCGTCAGACATACCTTAAAACCTGAAAACAAAATTATACAACCAGTGCGTGTTGCTAGTGATGAATTACGGATCTAAGACGTGTTCCTTCATTGCTGGCCGTATGGGGAAGCTCAAGGTCGCTCAGCGAGCTTTGGAGAGGGCTATGCTAGGGGTTTCTCTGCGTGATAAACTTAGAAATTAGTATATCCGCAGTAGAACGAGAGTAACAGACATAGCCCAACGGATTAGTAAGCTGAAGCGGCAGTGGGCTGGCCATATAGCTCGAAGAACCGACAACCAATGGGGAAGAAAGGTTCTCGAGTGGCAGCCTCGTACCGGTAGGCGAAGTGTAGGGCGACCCCCCACTAGATGGAGTGACGACTTGGTAAGACATGCAGGAAGTCGATGGATGCAGGTGGCTCTGGATCGTGCTTTGTGGCATTACTTGGGGGAGGCCTATGTTCAGCAGTGGACTTATGAAAGGCTGTAATGATGATGATGAAATAATGTTTTATCAATATTTGTTTGACATCAACAATTTATATTTTTACTTATATGTTTTTATGGAAATATTTTGAAAAATCTAATTCTAAAACCGAGGTTTTAGGAAAACCTTTTTAATCATTACCGAAAGGTTCGTTAACCCTTTTTCATCAATTAAATGAAACTAATTTTACGGATTCTAACGCATTTTATTTAACTTTTTAATTTGCGACAGAATCCATAGTCACGGGAGGGACTGAGGCGTTTGACGTCTCGATGTTATAGTTAGCCAAGCTACCTTCAGTTTTTGAATATACATTTTTGGTCCGATCTACGCAGAATAAGCTAATATTATCTTGAATTCTTGCAGTGATATGCTATTGTTTAGATTTTTTAAATTATAGGATTATTTAATTAGAGCATAGGAGTACCAGGCAGATGGTAGCATCCATCTATATTCTCTGTTGAAATTAGGATGTTTTTTTTTAAGTTTTATGTTCTTTTACGAGAATTTGTGGTCTATCACATCTAATGTAATGGGGGACAATCTTGCACATGTTCACAGACTGCAGACTTAACGGAACGTCGGTGCTTTAAGTTTGCTATATGTTACTAATTAAGACGTTTTAGACGATTACTAAGGATTCCACCTTTACTTTTATATTATCGTCATCAGCCTGCGGCAGTCTACTGCTGGACAAAGGCCTCTCCCAAGTCCTTTGTCTTCAGATTTTGCGGTATGGGCGACGAGTAAACCCGACGCAGCTTTCTAAATGCTGCCCAGCCTAACTGAATCCTCCGATCGGCTTCCTTCTCGAAGTTATTCTTACTTACTTACAATATCTGCCCGAGGTAGGTATATTCCTGGACAACTCGACTCTTGATGACGGGGGGAACACACCGCCCGCAGTGTGTGTGCACAACTGGTAAAAAACAATGATTTGCAGATAATAACATGCACTGGTTGTATAATTTTGTTTTCAGGTTTTAAGGTATGTCTGACGAGAAGATGTGTCGTAGTTTCCCGAACGCTGCCCAGCCGAGTTGAATCCGTCGATTGACCTCTCGGTCTAAGTTGGACTTACCTAGTCGGACTATTTGTCCCAAGTAAACATACTCGTCAACAACTTCGTGCTTAGTGCTCCCAACAGTTACCGGCATATGTGTGACATCGACATTAAACATGATCTTTGTTTTGTCCATGTTCATCTTGAGACCTATCCGTTAGGAGACACTATTGAGGTCATTGAGCATAGTGCTTCGGTCCTCCAGTGATTCTGCTATAAAGACAATATCGTCGGCAAATCAAAGGTGAATCGGGATGTGCCGAGGTTGGTGCGTAAACCTGTACGACCTTTAGCGAATACCGTTTGGTGATTCTGAGTATAAGGTACGCAACCCTCGACGACACACTCTCAATCTTTATAACTTTGTTAACGAGAGACTTGTGGATGATAAATCCGACACCTCCTTGGGACAGATGGTCGCCCTCCCGGTAATAGAGCAAGTTGCCGGATTCGAGGATTACCGTGTCCTCCCCCTCTCTTCGGACCTCGGATAACCCTATAATATGCCAGCGTAACTTGTCTATCTTTTCTTCCAGTTCCACGATCTTCTCTTCAGTCCTCAGGGTGCGTGCGTTGTATGTTGCCAGGTCAAGTCGTTTTAGGTGGCAACCGAACCTCCACCAATTCTTAGCACCACCTACCCCGCCGTTACCATGGTCGCCACCGTAGCTATGAATAGCGGGGCCGCCGGGGACTGGGGGCGTCTCTTTGTTGTTCTCATCATTGGGACTTTTTGCCATAGTCGCCACGCTTGGCGAGCAGGTTTGCAACCGCAGTTTATTTATTATTATTTTTCTGCTATCAGAAAGATGCTGCTGCCCATCACCCGCCTGTTTCCCTTTGTCGCCTTTTACGACACCCACGGGAAGATATGGGGTAGTGGATATTCTTAACCGCCACTACATGGCACACATTATATTAAACGTTATTTACTTCGTCATATTTAAATCAATTAAGTAACATCAGCAAATAATACTTTATTATGATATAGTGGCGATGTAAGATAATCCACTATATTATCCTTTAAGAATCGAAGAGGTGACAAAAGGAAATGAAATAGAAGAAGCACAGCAACATCTGCCTAACAAAAAATCAAATTAATAAAAAACCTGCGGTTGCCAACCCACCTGCTAAGCCTGGCAGCTATGGTAGCATCCCCCTATGCTATCTATGGTGGAAGCCTATAGGCACAAGTGGTCTTTTAATAGTGGGCTCTAACGATAGTGATAATGATAATTACTATCCCATATGAAGTGAGGTAAGTCTTTGGTATATTAGGAACACGAATGGAACGAGACACACAGGCGACCCGGAAAAACTTTTACCATTGATTTAAAGTAATGAGTTGAAGCGCAATAATTTTAACAATTAATGTTCCTGATTAATGTCTCATGGTAAACAGACAAAACTCTTGGAAAGGTTACATAATACACAAAGCATTCTTTGAATTATCTTATGCACAGAAAATTTGTTTATTTAACTCAACACGGCATTAGTCGACCCATTGTAAAACCAAATTCATTTTGTGCGCTACTTTATTTATTTTCAAAATCCTTAAAATGAAATTATATCTAAATATTTTTCAAAAATTGTTTTTGGTATTGTTAGGACAGAAATTGATCTTAGGTTAGCAGGGTCTAACGTCGAATCGCCAGATTCAATAGAAGTATGACTGGTAAAGTCATTATAGTTTATTAAATCAAGGAAAACACCAGATTAGATACGTCTATTAAAAAAATGCTAGATGAAGTTCAGGTTATTTATTATGGTCACAATAACTTTACTGGAAATCGCCCATAATTTTGAGGTATTCTTAACATCAATAGTTATAAATATGTAACAAACCTGGGAATCGCAGCGTAACGGCCTTTATTCTATACCAACTGCACCTGCGCCTACATTCGCTTAAAGTCTTTGTTGATACAGTGGATCCCCGGTAACCCGACAAACATTTTGGCAGGGCAGTGTCGGACTATCGAATTTGTCGGATTATAGAGTACTGCCTTAGACCCCTTTATATAGTCTGGATTTTTTATAAAAGGTACCTCGTAATCCGACAAATTCCAGATCCAATGATAAGATTCTATATGTTATATGTATGTACTCCGAGTACAAATTATACTTCATTATGTATGTCAAATAAACACAAAAAACAAAATAGGGACCTAACATTTTATTATAAAATTAACGTCATTAATGCTATAGAACTTACCAAAAATACGCAATAAGTTTACATAAGGAAATAATTGTGTACAAACATATGTACATACTAAAATAATCAAAAATTATGAATCAAGTTATAACTTTTTCAATCGCGCATTTGCGAAGATTATCAAAAAATATCTAATAATAAATAATAGACGATGTCGTATTACAGGGGGTGCTGGATTAGACAGGGGCCGAATTACCGGGGGTCCACTGTAATTTATTTGTTTTGAAGTTATATTACTTTAGGACTTATTGATTAAATATTTTAAACGACACGATTGTTCCAACTCAAACAGTGCAGATATTATTACATCAATATCGATTATTTTCATTATAAATTGATCAAGACCATTGCCGATTTGAACAACGAGGGTGCCGTATTTATAGAATACGATAATACATTAGCTATATTAGTAGTATAGTTGTAGCACGAAAGGGTCGGCTCCACCGCGGAAGGAGCACGCTCTCACAGAATACCAACGTAATATAGCAGCTTTACGCTGCTGCGTTTCGTATGGTGAGTGTAGAGAACCGGAGACCCTTTTTACTGGAAATGAGGCATTCTTTCTCAGTCCTCACGGGTAGCAACGCATCTGCATTTTGATTCGCAAACGAGTATAGATGTAGATGTCTATGGCCCGCAGCAACTACTTACCATCAGGTGTACTGTGTGCTCGTTTGTCACCCTTATCCTATAAAAAAATACATACATAGTATTCTGTATTGTATTCGTGGAATATGATTGTTGATGATGTAGGCCGCTGGTGTCGTCTGGGAGAAAAATATACTAAAAAAATTTGGTGAGCGCGTGTACATCCGCGGGGAGGGAGACATAGGTGTCACCTCGTATGATGTTCTAGTGCAACTAACTCGAAGCGCGGGATCATATACCTAGCGGTGCAACACCGATGTTGCAAATATACCTTCACCCTAATATAAAATCGCGGTAAGTGGCACCGTCCCCGTATACACACTTACTTATTTATTATAGAAAAACAGCAAGTACATAAGGTAAGTAACAATATTTTATGAGTATATATTTTACACATATAATTTTATATTGATTAATATTATTTATATTTCAGGTGTTCGAGAAGCAACGTGAGCGTCGTCAACATCCTCCCCCCAAGTGTTGGTTCGCCGACACTCATCACCAAGCTGGAGAAAGGCCACGCGAGCAGCTGATCGCTTCATCACTCCTGACTTATTTGTAATAAAAACGTTGTAATTTCTATGCTCGTTACGAATCCAATAAATAACAATCATTGAATCACTCCAATAAAAAACACATGACGGTTTAATTCTATGCTCTTTTTTATAGTCTCTGCCAAGCGACATGCTAATAACGCACCTTGAAGTTCGAGTTTAGGCATAGTTAACGGTTTTAACGGCACTACGCGACTTTTACTCGCAATGAATGACACCTGTACGCCGTTGCTGTCTTGTTTACGTCAATAAGCAACACATGCGTATGCGCATGGAGATGCATCACAAAAATATGCAATTGCAACGACGTCTCATTGTCGTTTCCGGTGCGGCCGCTGTTCTCATTCACACCGACAGAATCGTCGCTATAGAAATACCAGCACGGGATTCGAACGTAACTCATTTCTTGTAACTGCGAAATCCAATCTTTAAATAAAACAAATAGACTATCTGTTATTTCCTGATCCCACTTTATACCTACATTCCATATTTCGCGCATTAAAATTTTAGATTTTATCGTAAAAGGTGCTAAAATAACCATGAATATCATATACAGACATTATAATACGAAGAACTTCACGCTTAGTCGGTTTTCGTGATAGTTGTAAAATATCACTCGGTATACGCTTTAACGAAAGATCGAACCCGATAGTTACAATTACATAACATAAGATCTTCACTTAACAATCCATAATTATTAATGTCCATATTCGGCACTTTTTGTATTGGTAAATTTAATTCTTTAATTTTACGAGCACGGAACGTAAACATTTCGTTATACGAATTGATAACACTAAAACTCACTACTTGAGATTCACACACAAGCTCACCAAAGTCCCACGCGCTGCGCGCGCCCAATATCACTTTTTCACCGTATAATCCGAACTCATCTGCGATATCAGAGGATATCACCGTCACGGTAGCTCCATCATCCAGTAGTGCATGTGTATGCAAACTGCCATTCGGTCCGTGAAGAGTGTGCGGCACTACTTTCAAAAGCATCTTGTGACAGTGGGATGCCACCGTATGAGTCACTGTTTCATTGGTGCTGGGATGCTCATCCTCACTTCGCTCCACAGTTTTTAAGCTTCCTTCCAATGGTTTAATCCAGTGCAGTAAACGATGATGCGGTTGATTGCAGCCGTCAATGTCGCAATTACTGCCATTACAAGACCATACCATTCGCATAGCGGGGGGCAAGACATTTGAAGCAAAGCATGTGTACACGTACAAATCGCCAACGATCTTTGCGTAAGGCTCGCTTAAACCATGAACAATCTGCGACACCATGATCCCTTTTTCGGCAAAATTTACACTTTTCAGCGTTTTCTAATTGATTACTATTTGTATACAGTAACAGCGTGTGAACGGTGTTTACGTTCATTGGGCTTCCTTAAATTATTGAGCAACATTTGAGCGTGAATATGACTTACTCCTGATGCAGCTGTTTTAGTGGCTTCCTCATATAAAAAATCACTAAGCAATTCTTCGGTAAATTACACTCTCGCTGTTCATATACGTAGTCGGTCCATTTTGCGACAAGTAAAGTTTGAAGCTTGGATACGACAAATGATACTAATTCCGGGCTGTGAAGATAATCACTTTGTTGCATTGCTTTGGCAGCAGCCACATAGTTCTTTATTTTTATTGCAAAATTAGTAATATCGTTATGATAAGTTAGCGGCAACGGACATAGCTTTTTTAACTATAGAACTATTTTACTCATAATTGTTTCTGGTTTGCCAAATCGAAGTTCTAAGGTGTCAATTATTAAATCGGGTGTAGTTCCACCAATCAAGAATGAAGTCACCGCTTCTTTAGCATCGCCACGAAGACACTTACGTAGCCGCCATAAATTCTTTGTGTCACTACTGCAACCACTCCATTGGATCTCCAAAAAATAAAGGCAGGTCTTTAGACGTTGCTAATCTTATTAGGAGCTCCTGGTTCTGTATTTTATATGATGAGGCAGCCACTGCTTCATTCAAGGCATGTGCCAGCTTTTCAAGGCCGATTGTTTCACGACGGTAATCTTCTCGGTTCTCCTCATGTTGGTTCCCTGGAGCATTCAGCAAATTTTCAAGTTTGCTGGTTGAAGATTTTACAGCCGACTTGTGGGAAAAGCGTGATCGAGATTCCAATTCAGCCATCTCAGCAGCAAGCTGTTTCTTTAGCAGCTCCGACTGAATATTTGCCTTAATCTTGACAGCTTCTGCCTGAGCACTTTTAACCTTGGCTTCTGCTTCAGCTGCTTTTACTTCAGCTTCCGCTGCTTGTATTTCCACGAGAGCCATAGCTTTAGCAGTTTCGTATTACAATTGCCGTTTGCGTGTCGTACTTGACGACGTGCCTGCGGTCTTTGATGACTTTTTACTCTTACTACAGGCACTTTGCGTATTTCCAGGTTTTTCCAGCACTTCATCCTTTAGGCTGAACACATCTTGGTTGTTCTTGCACTCCGATTTTGCAGTGGTGCCACGTGGTCGTCTCTTTTTGTATTTTATAGGTTATTATTATATTTTTGCAGACGACGTAAGGAATCGGCCGAAGGACCACTTTGTTGATGATGTAGGCCGCTGGTGTCATCTGAGAGAAAAATATACTAAAAAACGCACATCCGCGGGGAGGGAGACATAGGTGTCACCTCGTATGATGTTCTAGTGCAACTAACTCGAAGTGCGGGATCATGTACTCAGCGGTGTAACGCCGATGTTGCAAATATTATACCTTCACCCTAATATAAAAATCGCGGTAAGTGCCACCGTCCCCGTATGCACACGTACTTATTTATTATAGAAAAACAGCAAGTAACAGTAAGTAAGTAACAATATTTTATGAGTATATATTTTACACATATAATAATATATAATAATTATAGAGGCATTTCTATTTTGAACACCGCAGCTAAAATCCTTGAACGAGTAGTATATAACGTAATTTACTCCACGCTTTCACGTGCCTTCCCTGAGCAGCAACATGGTTTTTTACAAAGGCGATCCACCACTACGAACCTGGCAAGTTTTTCTTCTTTTGTCCTTGAAAATACGGATCAAGGTGGGCAGGTTGATGTGATCTACACTGATTTTGAAAAAGCTTTCGATCGTGTGGATCACATGATCCTGCTCAACAAATTACAAATATTAGGGATTCACGGTGACTTGCTCCGGTGGACTGAATCATATCTCACAAACCGCTCACAAGCAGTCGTGATAGGTGGTTTCCGTTCGAGCTACATAAACATACCTACAGGTGTTCCTCAGGGCTCTCACTTAGGTCCACTTTTTTACAATGCCTACCTATATGACATTGGTTCGTGCATTACACACAAATTACCTCATGTATGCAGATGATAAGAAGATTTTTTGTAAAATTAACACCATGCATGACTGCCTATTGATACAAAAGGACCTGGACCGTTTATTTGAATACTACAAAATAAATAATATAACTGTTAATGTAAGCAAGTGCGAATTTATTAGTTTTACACGGAAATCTAAGCCAATTCTAAATAAATATCACTTTGACGGATTAGAAATCAGCCGAAAAGTAAGTGTTAGGGATTTAGGCGTAAATTTTGATCATAAAATGATACTATCCGAACACATTGATTACGTTATCAGTAAAGCCTATAAAAATCTTGGTTTTGTTCTTCGCATCTGTAAACCATTCTCGAATACGAATGCAATTAAAATGGTTTATTTTGCGTATGTCAGAAGTGTTTTGGAATATGCTAGTTCGATATGGTCTCCACAGTACAATGTCTACAAAAGCCGCCTTGAGCGTATTCAAAAAATATTTGTTAATCACCTTAACTTTCGCTGTCAGAATAAAATCGATACTTACACAGACAGTTACACTGAGCACGATCTCTTATCTTTGGAACACAGGCGCATTTTGCTTGACATGGCTTTGTTATATGATATAATAAACAGTAATATTGACTGTCCATATCTTGTCTCAAGAATCACCTTTCGTACTCCAAAATTCCGCACCCGCAATACTACATTGTTACAGACTCCCTGGCATCATTCAAACTACTGTCGAAACGCTGTTCTTTCGCGGCTTGCAAGTACATATAATGAACAATTTGGACATATTGACCTCTTTGCGAAATCTAAACTTACGTTTAAAGATTACATTAAGAAAACTATTAAGAAATAGAGCAGTTGAAGTTAAAATCACATACAATCATATATTCTCTCGTCTATTTTTTCTATATGTATTTTTGAGGCTACTAATTTAAATATAAGTTCTTAAGTTATTTTATTTAATATATATTATAATTAATTATTTGTATTATGTTTATATATTTATATATTTAATATGTATATATACATAAGTAAATATATATATATATATATATATAAAGCTAATGTAATATATCATTCTACCTATCTCTCCTGATCTGTAAACTTATGACCACCTTCATTACAATGAATTGCTTATAATTTATCTATAAGATTGTTCTTCTTTCCTTTTCTTCTAACAACAATACACCTACCATCAAACAATATAAGGGAAACCTGTTATTGGCCATACTTTTAGTTTGTTACATCATCATCATCATCATCATTACAGCCCTTCACAAGTCCACTGCTGAACATAGGCCTCCCCCAAAGAATGCCACAAAGCACGGTCCTGAGCCACCTGCATCCATCGACTTCCTGCATGTCTTACCAGGTCGTCACTCCATCTCGTGGGGGGACGCCCTACACTTCGCCTACCGGTACGAGGCTGCCACTCGAGAACCTTTCTTCCCCATCGGTTGTCGGTTCTTCGAGCTATATGGCCGGCCCACTGCCACTTCAGCTTACTAATCCGTTGGGCTATGTCGGTTACTCTGGTTCTACTGCGGATATCCTTATTCCTAAGTTTATCACGCAGAGAAACTCCGAGCATAGCCCTCTCCATAGCTCGCTGAGCGACCTTGAGCTTCCTCACACGACCAGCAGTGAAGGACCACGTCTCAGTTCCGTAAGTCATCACTGGCAACACGCACTGGTTGTACAATTTCGTTTTAAGGTTTTGAGGTATGTCTGACGAGAAGATGTGTCGTAGCTTCCCGAACGCTGCCCAGCCGAGTTGAATCCGTCGATTGACCTCTCGGTCGAAGTTGGACTTACCTAGTCGGACTATTTGTCCCAGGTAAACATACTCGTCAACAACTTCGAGCTTAGTGCTCCCAACAACTACCGGCATAGGTGTGACATGGACATTAAACATGATCTTTGTTTTGTCCATGTTCATCTTAAGACCTATCCGTTGGGAGACACTATTGAGGTCATTGAGCATAGTGCTTAGGTCCTCCAGCGATTCTGCCATAAGGACTATATCGTCGGCAAATCGAAGGTGAGTGATGTATTCGCCATTGATGTTAATACCGCATCCTTTCCAGTCCAGAAGCTTGAAAACGTCTTCCAATGCAGCGGTGAAGAGTTTCGGGGATATAACATCACCCTGTCTTACACCTCTCTGCAATTGGATGGGTTTCGTACTCTGGTTCTGTACTCGGATAGCCATCGTAGCCCTACTGTACAAACACTTCAGCACTTCGATATACCGACAGTCAACTTGGCACCGCTGAAGGGACTGCAGCACCGCCCAAATTTCGACGGAATCAAAGGCTTTCTCATAGTCCACATACGCCAGACATAGTGGCAAATTGTACTCTTCGGACTTCTGTACAATTTGCCGTAGGGTATGTATGTGGTCTATGGTGCTAAAGCCCTTTCGGAAACCGGCTTGTTCGGGAGGCTGGAAGTCGTCAAGTCTGCGCGCAAGACGATTCGTAATGACTCTCGAAAACAGCATGTAGACGCGGCTCAGAAGGGAAATCGGTCTGTAGTTCTTCAAGAGAGCGTTGTCACCTTTCTTGAAGAACAAGACCACCGCACTTCTGCTCCACGCCTCCGGTGTTATGCCACCATGGAGGACGGAATTAAAGAGCTTCTGAAGGACTTCAAGTACCGGTCTTCCACCCGCTTTCAGAAGCTCCGCTGTAATTCCATCCTCGCCTGGGGCCTTGCCGTTTTTAAGGTGCTGGAGAGCCATTCTAATCTCGCTCAGACTGACGTCCGGGATATCTTCGGATTAGTAACGGATAAGAGTCGCTCTTGGATCGTTACTCACACTTGCGTGTGGCTCCAACGATGACGTGTACAGCTGCCCATAGAAGCTCTCAATCTCACTCAAAATCTCAGGTGCCCCGGAAACGATGCTGCCACATTCGGTCTTCAGCTTTGACAGTTGGCTCTTTCTGGCAGACAGATCTCTGGCAAAGACTTTGGAGCCTTGGTTCCGCTCGATCGCTTCTTCAATACGAGCTGTATTGAAGTTGCGTAAGTCCCGCCGCATGCATTTGGAGATCTGTCTGTTCAGTTGCCTGTATGCTGTCAAATCTGTTGAAGAATGTAGCCTCATCTCCCGTCTAACAGCCATGAGATTAAGAGTGTGATCGGAGAGTTTTTGTGTTCTTCTGCGGCGGGTCTTGCAGAATTTAGCTCCGACCGCATGGACAGTTTCCACGAGCTTGTCATTCATATCGTCCACTTCATTGCAGTCTTCTAGGCACTGAAAACGGTTTCGTAACTCGAGCTGAAAGGTTTCGGGACTTTGGATTAGAGCACGAGGGGGACGGAGCGTTGACTTCATCAGACGAGACCTCTCCAACTTAACATTTAGGTTCAGTGTGCCTCTAACCATTCGGTGATCGCTGCCGGTTTTCACCCTCGCGATCACTGAGACATCACTGAACAGTTGTCGTCTGGTCGTCATAATGAAGTCAATCTCATTTTTTGTCGAACCGTCGGGGCTCAACCAGGTCCACTTCCTGTGGGGCCGCTTCTTGAAGAAAGAGTTCATCATAAAGAGTCCCTCTTTCTCCATGAAGTCGGCCAGCTGCTGGCCCCTTGAGTTCCGTTGCCCTATTCCAAATTTCCCTACTTTCAGCTCACCGTTCTCTCTTGTGCCTAGTTTTGCATTGAAGTCTCCCATTAACACCGTATATTGGGTTTTGGAGGAATGCATGGCTCTAGAGATATCCTCATACATTTCCTCCACCTCCTCATCGGGGTGTGCCGAGGTTGGTGCGTAAACCTGTATGACCTTCAGCGAATACCGTTTGGTGATTCTGAGTATAAGGTACGCAACCCTCGTCGACACACTGCCGATCTTTACAACGTTGTTAACGAGAGACTTGTGGACGATAAATCCGACACCTCCTTGGGACAGATGTTCGCCCTCCCGGTGATAGAGCAAGTTGCCGGATTCGAGGATTACCGTGTCCTCCCCCTCTCTTCGGACTTCGGATAATCCTATAATATGCCAGCGCAACTTGTCTATCTCTTCTTCCAGCTCCACGATCTTCTCGTCAGTCCTCAGGGTGCGTGCGTTGTATGTTGCCAGGTCGAGTCGTCGTAGGTGGCAACCAAACCTCCACCGGAGATTCTTAGCACCCCCTGCCCCGCCGTTACCATGGTCGCCACCGTAGCCAGGAATAGCGGGGCCGCCGGGGACCTGGGGGCCGTTTCTTTATTACATCCATTCATAAGGGGGGTATTTGCCATAGTTAGGGTATTTGCCGTAGGCAACCGCAGTTTTTTTTTTATTATAATATTGGCTATTATCAGGAAGATGCTGCTGCCCATCTCCCACCTGTTTCCCTTTGTCGCCTTTTACGACACCCACGGGAGGATATGGGGTAGTGGATATTCTTGACCGCCACTACACGGCGTTTGTTACATTAATGTTAATATTTTCTAAATACGCTGTTGGTTTTCTAAATAAATAAATAAATAATTGATTAATATTATTTATATTTCAAGTGTTCGAGAAGCTACGTGAGCGTCGTCAACAATAATATTTAAATATAATAGCGATGTAGACAATCAGCCTTTTAGCATTACATTTGCACAACACCATCTATCTTTGACACTGGTTAATACCATTAATCTATGTGGAAAAATATATATTTTTGTCTGTGACTCCTCTGACGTATGGTAGTACAGCAGGCACGTGCTCGATCGTAGCCGGCTTTTTTCGGTCTCTGTGACGTAGGCGCGGGACACGAAGCGGCCAGATGTTTTCTGTCAATGATAATTTAAATCCGATAATTTTAATTGCCGTTAAAAGCTATTATTATAATGAATTAATCTTTAAAGATTGAATGATAAAATCATGCTAATTTTATCTTTTCATCGCATATTTTTTTTTAATTTCACGCTTGTGAATATAATGAATAATAAAAAAATATTTGATGCATAATACATTATTCCACATTTTTGTCAATAGAGTATATTTTATTTTAGAATATGAACACAACGTTTTAGAAAATCTTTTATATTTTGCTTTGTATGGTTAGCTCAGAGTCTCTCTCCTTGAAATCTCATAGTATATCGTAAATCTAATTCGATCTGCATCGGCATCAATGTAGTTGTTAAGTATAATTTTAGGTGCTTATTTGTAAAAAAAAATATCTCGAGGAAACCTGGAAAATAAAGAAATATTTCGACGATATGAGAAGTCCGTCAACACGTCAATAGTAGCGCGGCGGTCTTATAGCTTTATGAGTATCTCGGAAATGAGGAGAGTGGGATGTATACATAGTTATAACTTTACGTTTTTCTTTATTGAACATATATATTTCGAAAATTTACCCCAATAATTATTGTTCCCATCGAAAATTTATTTTTAGTGCATAAAACTTTTGCATAAAATATCATATCAAAGATACCATTATTGTATCTATGAATTGTATAAGACTAAGGAATAGCTTATAAATATTAGCATATGGAGAAACGTATGATATAAGCTTATAAGTATTGCATGGTGGTAACATAAACAATTATAAATTGCATTTGTGAATAAAATTATAATAAATGTTGAGCTTAAAAGTATATAGGTATATTTAAGTATATTTTTCTTTTATTTTTTTTTAAATACGTTACCTCCACAATAGGATTTCCTTCTGTATCGTGTGGCCAGTTTACAAAAATTTCTACAATAAATTTCACATAGACAAACATCCAGACCCGGAACAATTGTTTGTAGGTATTGTTTGAAGTTTAAATAAATAAATACTTGTTCCGTGCAGGATTCAAACCCGCGGCCCTTAGCGCTGCATTTCATTGCTAAGCCACTGCGCCACGGACCGAATAATTTCAAAATGTTTGAATCTGTCAAACATATTGAAATTTTTGGGTAAGCCATGATTTGCGAAATTTTAACTGATAACACGTGCATACTTTATTTTAATTTATTTCGTTATTGGATTATTTTCTTATAGATTCAATATTATGGGAATAGTGATGATGTTCATATAAATCATTTAGATAAAAGTTGATATTTATGACCCGCTTAAGTTGCAGGTAAACTCATCCTCGTATATCCGTTATTAATATAATGCTTGTGCTATTAGGTTAAATGTATGTGTATTGTGTATATTTGGCTACAGTGACAGATATACTCATGGAAAGTAATTAGTTTTGGTGTCTTTGCTCGAGTATTTGTTACGTTGAATTTTAAACATACGGCCATCAGTTTCAATTCATTCAAAAACCTTTCATCCATCATCCATTACAGCCTATAAACACTGCTACTGCTGATCATAGGCCACCCAAATAGATTGCCTCATAGGGGAGATTTTGCCTTCGTTGTCACACTTGTGATGTAAGTTGACAACCGCAGTTTTTTATAATTTTGAGCTGTTGCCAGGAAGATGCTACTGCCCATCTCCTGTTTCAGTTTCCCTCTGACGCCTCTTGCGACACCCACGGGATGATATGGTGTAGTGGATATTCTTGCACCACCACTACACGGTTCCTTCCGTATCACTATAAACATTTCGTAACGCTTTAACTTGAATGCAAAGAAGGAACAGATAATGAATAAAACAACATTTAGTTTTAAATTGCAATAATGTTATTTAAGTTGACGTATGTACTGTATATTAAATTAAATGAACAATCATTCAAATTCATCAATCAGATATTAGTCAAAGGGGTACGCGCAGGAAATACAGTTTCAAATCATCGAAGAATTTCTTGGCTATGGCGCTAGCAATAGGCTCGCCAATATTTGTAATAGAAGACCACCAGTCGTTGTTTACCATTCTCAAGTAAGGTTGCGCTGTAAAATAAGAAAATTAAGTAAAGCACTTATAATATTTGGATAGATTAGAGGTGCAATTAGGTTCTAATGCGATTTTTAATTTTTATCAGTTTATGTTTATTATGCTTACATTAAAATAGAAACTAAAAATCTTAGTCATCCGAGAGATAGCAGGATAAGTAATTACGCGAAACAGTCTAACGTCGATTGCAAAATAAATGTACCTATGCCTTGGATAAATAAAGATATATTATTAATAGAATCTTTAAGAAATTTATAAAAGTGAAATTTTTGAATTAATACAACCTGAATACCTAATAAATGGTATTACACAAAGTAAAAAGCATTAATATGAATATATGCTTGAAGATAAACATTAAAATGGAAAATATTTATTAAAAATTATATTTCAGATTGTTTCTAGATTTTTGGTTGCGTTATTTAAAAAAAAATTAACAGAGGGTCGCAATATTTTTGAGCTTCATTCAAGCCTAATTGCTACATTGAGGAGGTTATGAAGCCTCATAATCATTTAAAAAGGCCGTTCTTATTACATTCCGTGGATACGGAAAGTAAAAATTAATTAGTATCTTATATGTAAGAATGGGAAGCACATATAAGAAATCGTAATAATTTCTTGTATTTAAATTAAGGCACATATATCGAAAGTATTAAATTCTGAATTTTATCTCATTTGGTCTCAATTTCATAAAAATGTTCTAAGCTAAGGAACCTTAACAATAAGCCCAGCCGCCAACAATAATAAGCACCTTAGATTAGAACAGATGAACAAAACGTAATTGTTAGAGTTCCTTGTACAATAGAAGAAATCTAGAGCTGAGAATGCAACTCGGTGTACTCACATCTACATCAATTGGTGTTGGTTAATTAATTAATACTAATAAAGAATGAAAGGATGAGTAATATTAAAACTTGTGAGTTCAAATTCAAATATCGGAACCATTGCAAAACATTTCACACAAGAGACTAATATATTTTTAAATTAAGAGAAGAGGAATTCAATACGAGAGAGATACGTTCTTTAGTATTTGAAAACATACACTAGTTTGCATGTTGGTGATTAAAATAACGAATGTATAATAATTATCACCACCATCACTGCAGTTTATAGTCTGTTAGAGAACTCAGGTTTAAATGTTTAGGTTTAAAGTGCGGTCTGACTATCATTATTCCGAATACTATCCGGAATTATCAGAGAGTGCATCTAGTAGGGCTGTAAAATGCAAAATTTTTAAGAATAGAATATATAACACAGGCACCTTTTCCAATATCGCCTGAGAAGAAATTAGCAAAATCCATGTGAAGATTGTCCACCGGCTCGAAGAAATATTCATAGCTGACCAGATTCAAGTACGTGTTACCATCGTCTCCACGTAATTCTTCAATATTAGAAGTAATCGTGGTTCTTACAGAATCTGTAAAAGTAGGTTAATAGATTGTAGTCATGTTATGAAATCTGAAACGAGTAATATAAACATATAACTTGTTACATTTGATTTTTAATTATATATTCTTTTCACTAGAAATCAATGTTTTAAGAAGCTATTAAGTGGAAATTATTTCAGTTCTTTCAGTACTATGAAGTCGGCTTTTACTCTCTATTGACAGTTACTTTTTTTTTAGTTTGCTAAAACAGGTCCCATCCGCAGAGGTCCGAATGGCTCGGTTCACGTTTAACAGATCTTGCGGGGAGATCTGTTTATGACTTTGCCTTGGCATATGGTCTGACACAACTGGTTACTTCGCCTACGCGGATTATGTGGAGAATTATACAACTTCCCTATCGGACCTTCAGCTGACCTCTCATCCGGACTGATATCAGGTTTCCGTCGATGCCCCTCTCGGCTCTTCGGACCATTGTCTGATCCAGAGTGTGGTGTCACTTACACTCCTCTCTCGGTTGCGTTCTGCAGGTTGCCGCCGTGTTTAGTATTACAGGTCAGCGTATTGGGACGGAATACGGTTTTCTTTGCTTCCTACAAATGGGGGCGGGTTTACTTCTCGCCGGATGATCCCAGCGCTGTTGCTGACTCTGTCACTAATGTGGTGCTTCAGGGAATAGAACTATTTATTTCATCGTCTATGGTACCCATCGGAGGCAGATCTCAGCCTTGGTTTAGTCGCTCCTGTAAGATTGCATTACGCAGTAAGCGGGAGTGTTATCAAGCCTGGGCTGCGGCTTCGGCGACTCGGGTTGTTTTTTTTTATAGGATAAGGGTGACAAACGAGCACACAGTCCACCTGATGGTAAGTGGTTGTTGCAGCTCATAGACATCTACATCTATCCTCTATTACTAATCAAAGTGTAGATGCGTTGTCACCCGTGAGGACTAAGATGGAATGCCTCATTTCCAGTAAAAAGGGCCTCCGGCCACCTGCACGCACCAAGCGATACGCAGAGGTAAACCTCTACTTCACGCTGGTTTTCTGTGAGGTCGTGGTACCACCCCGGTTCGAGCCGGCCCATCCGTGCGACAGCAAACGCTGCCACGTGGCTCTACCACTGTTAAACACCAGCATACTTATAAAGAAGTATTACTTCGCCTCCAGGTCCTTCAAAAGAGTTATTGCCACGGCAAAGTCAGAGCACATAGGCAGAATTGGCGAGAAACTATTTTGCCTTCCTTCGGGAACCCGTGCATTCTGGTCTCTCGCCAAGGCTATCCAAGGGAATTTCTGTAAGCCATCACTACCATCTCTGCACAGGGAGGACGACTTACTAGCCCAAGCCGCAAAAGACAAAGTCGACCTTTTGGGCTCCCTTCTTGCGACCAACTCGACTCTTCATGACGGGGGGAAAACACCGCCGACCATCCCGCGGTGTAAGTGATCCATGCCGGATGTGCAGTTCTCACAGCGCTCGGTTCGCAAAGCACTCCTCTCCCTGGTCATCCAGAAGACGAGTGGGCCTGACGGGATCCCCCCAATTGTGCTGAGGACGTGTCCTCTGGAGTTGGCACCGGTCCTAACGCGTCTTTTCCGGTACTCCTACACCCTAGGCGTAGTTCCGAAATCATGGAAGACAAATTTTGTCCGCCCGATACCTAAAAAAGGCGACCGCTCAGACCCGTCCAACTACAGGCCTATTGCCATCACCTCCTTATTCTCCAAAATAATGGAATCCATTATTAACTGCCAGCTCATGCGGTACCTTGAGGATCACCAGCTGATTAGTGACCGCCAATACGGTTTTCGTCGGGGTCGATCAGCTGGTGATCTTCTGGTCTACCTGACTCATAGATGGGCGGAGGCAGTAGAGTCCAAGGGGGAGGCGTTGGCCATTAGTTTGAACATTGCAAGGACCGTCGATCAGGTTTGGCACAAAGCGCTTCTTTCGAAGCTCCCTTTCTATGGGCTTCCCGAGAAATTGTGCAAATGGATAACCAGCTTCCTTGCAGATCGGAGCATCAAGGTCGTTGTAGTCGTTGCATGCTCCCATTACAAGCCTGGTGTTCCACAAGGCTGTGTGCTATCACCAACGCTGTTTCTTCTGCGTATCAATGATATGTTGCTAACTGGTAACATGCATTGCTATGCGGATGACAGCACTGGTGATGCTCTATACACCGGCCGTGCCAATATTTCTCGGGAAAACCTCGCCGAGTACCGGAACAAACTTGTGTCTGAAGTCTCGGATTGGCGACAAATAAATCTAGTCCAGTTTAATTCCCAGAAGACACAAGTTTGCGCGTTTACCACTAAAAAGAACCCCTTTGTCGTATATCCTCAGTTTCAAGGCACTCCCCTTGTTGTCTAAGCCAGTATAGGAATCCTCGGCGTCGACATATCGAGTGACGTGCAGTTTCGTGGTCAATGTGAAGAAAAGGCCAAATTGGTCTCTAAAAAGATTGGCGTGATCAGCAGAGCGGGACAGTATTTCATGCCGGCACACCGCCTGTAATTTTACAAGGCGCAGGTTCGGCCTCACATGGAATACTGTTCCCATTTCTGGGCAGGGGCTTCTCAGTGCCAGCTCCTTCCACTTGACCGCATCCAGCGCAGAGCGGCACGAATCTTCGACGACCGAGTCCTTTCCGATCGGCTCGATTAATTGGCACTGCGAAGAGATGTTGCGTCCCTTTGCATTTTCTTTCGCATTTACCACGGGGAGTGCTCTGATGAATTGTTCGGATTAATCCTAGCTGCCAAATTTCACGAACACAGATCGCGCCAGAACTCCCGATACCCTCCACACCATCTGGATGATTGGCGGTCCACCACTGTGCGATTTAGAAGATGTTTTCTTCCTCGCACGACTTCCTTGTGGAACCGACTACCATCAGCGATTTTTCCGGACCGATACCACTTAGGACCGAGATACGACCTTCAAGAAAAGAGCCTACTCCTCTTTAAAAGGCCGGCAACGCATCTGTAATTCCCCGGGTTCCCCTGGTGTTGCAGTTGTTCAAGGGTGGCGGTAGTCACTTACCATCAGGTGAGCCGCATGCTCGTTTGCCCCCTCTCCTATAAAAAAAAAGATAAATTTTTTACCCTACTGAGTGTAGAAAAGATTATCACAAGTACAAGATAGCAACTAGAATGTCGTCTTTATAGTTACGTTAAAAAATTTATTATCTATTTTGCCTCCCTTAGGGGTGAAATATTTTCTTAAAATTTGTATGTAACCACCCCTTAATTTCTAAAATATACATTATTTAATAAAAAATATTTTTTTAAAATCGGTTCTCAATTTATGAAGATAAGCCTAATATAAATACAAAAAACACACTGTCAAACTAATAACCTCCTTCTATTTTTTGAATTCGGCTAAAAATGTGTACTTCGTTTGTTTAAACAATTAAATGCTAGAATAAACAAGGTAGTCGTTATATCTACATAAAAATATTTTGTGTATTTATTACGTGGGGCTGACTGTCGTAGGGGCGTTAGAGAATTCATCATTCTATTTCATCCCGTTAGTGACATAAGAGGCGACAATGAGGAATTCTCAGAAGATCTTATGGCTTTCGGCACATTGTAATATAATCTGCCCCATCACTACCAAGGTTTGCCAATATGTCATTGCCAATCATGATGCTGGTAGGCTAGTTGGTGAGTGTAGTTTCTTTAGTATAGTTTGAAATTTAAGTTCAGCGTTTTGGATGGTTTTTCCATTATTAAATCGGTTGCCAGAGCCTCGTCGTTCAATTAGCAGAATACATCACCCAGGTGCAGATGGGCTTAGAATTTCGATAGTATATGATATAACAAATCCAACTGTCTGAAGGAAAAAGTAAAAATTTTTTTTTGTTTACTGAAATTAACTATATTGCATAATACAATATTTCTAGAGGATTGATATTAAAATTCAATCCATCTGCAAAGTGTTGCAAGAAATTACGTAAGGATACAGATATTTATCACGATTATGATAAATATCAGTCTACTTACGTTTTTATTAATCCAAGACACTGTCAATTTTTTTTAAAACATTTTTATCATATAATTTGATAGCAAACATCATAAAATGAAAAACGTAATGAACAATGTAAAAGTACCTGTGTTAATTAAGAAGTCCCCTTCATTACTTATTGCGAGAAAACAAAGGCTTCCAGTAAAAATATATCTGCCAGTTGCTTCAAATGGGCAATCTAGAGTAATTTTCATGGTAGATTCTTGAATGTTACGCCTGTTTTAATAATTATCTAGTTATTTATTAACTAAAATTAAATTATTTTTAGGGAATGTTGTTTACTCAAATAGACTAGTGTAAGTCTGTTCTAATTCATTTTTGTAAAATAAAGGAAATACACTTACTTCATCTCAACTACCTTGCATTTTCTGGTACCAACTACCTTCATATTCTGTAAAATCAATTTGAAGTATCCTTGGTCCATTGTTATATTTTCAAAATTCATAGGTTCCACTGCAGGTATGCCAAGTTCGGCCATGCCATCGGCGATGTAGGGAATCGCAATTTGAGTGTTAGCGACTAATAGACATTCGTGGTCACCAGTATTGCACGATCTAATAAAAGGCACTTAAAAAGAAAAACTATATTGTAGTGTTTTAAATAAAAAAGAAAATATTTAAATTCTTATTTATAGAAAATAAATAGTCTATAAACTAACAACTAGTAACAACGAGTAACGCAGACAACTGTCTTATATATTTGGAGGGACAGTCCTGCTATGATAATTGTAATCTTAATATTTAATAGAACACAAAATTGTGTTGCGCAAAATATATTATGCGTCTCCCATTCATAAAGTAACATTCCATTTGAACGTTGATGAATAGCAGCTAGACATTCAATCGGTTGTCAACCCGCTTGCCAAGACTGGCAACTGTGGCCAATATTCGTTCCTACAAGGCAATATATGCGGAACACATATGATAAGTAGTGAACCTTCGATAGGCTGTAATGAATGAATGAATGTAAACATTAGGATGATAGTTTTCGTAATTTGTTAATGGCAGTTCATTATCATCATCATTTCGTCTATTTACAATTATATATTCTTGAACGTAACCTCAAAGGAATGCGAAAAAACACACTGCTGAGTCATCTGCATCCATCGACGTGACTAATGACAATTATTATAATTTAAAGTAAAACGTCATATAGACTTTTATAATGTTAGTTATTTACAAACGACTACACTCAGGTAATATTATAAATAGTATTCAGTGATCTTTGCGAAAAGGTCAATATTAATTTTAAAATCTATACTCTATACATACAAATAAATAAAATTGAAGTGTCTGTTTGTAATGTTAAAATAACAGCTTCTTACTAAATACATATTAATGTATTCACGGTATTTATAACAAAAACACAATTTTTAATTTTTTTTCTGTCTGTCTGTCGGTCTGTTTGTCTGTCTGTCTGTTTGTTCCGGCTAATTTCAGAAACGGCTGGACCGATTTCGACGGGACTTTCACTGGCAGATAGCTGATGTCCTAAGGAGTAACTTAGGCTACTTATATTTGAGAAAAATAATTAGGGTTCAGAGCAATATAATTAAACCCTAAATTACACGCGGGCGAAGTCGCGGGGAACAGCTAGTTTTAAATAAAATTAAAAGTATTCAAATATAACATTTAGACAATTAAAAATTTCAGCAATATATGTACAAACCTTTTGATGTATGAAATTCATGTAGCAAACAGCTAGTGACGAATAGGAACAAATAGATTTCCTTAATCATTTTGACAAGTTTAAGAAACCTTTCAACGTGATGACTCCTGAAGCAAGTGTCACAGATAACTAATAAAAATCATGCAAAGATTCGGAATATATAGATACAAGATAAGCATCTTCTGAATAAATTATGACTACAAATTATATTTATAAATAAGCAAATAAAAACTAGGCGGGCAGTTGATCATCATCTATATAAAAAAGAGAAAGACCTACATCATGCTGATAATGAAACTAGGGTCACTTTTGATGTTCAGTCACTATTTACATGCCTACCTATTGAAGACTACATCTTAATTGTGACTAAGAAGCTAGAAGAAAACAATGAGCCTGCGGAATATGCAGTACTAATCAGACATAGCCTCAGAACTGGCTATCGATTGTGGAAGGAAAGAGGTCTACAAACAAATAGATGTTGTGGCGAAGCACTCACCTGTATCTCCCATTGTCGCCGATATATTCACGTAGGACTTGAAGGACAAAGCCCTTCTTACTGCACCTATATATCCTAGATTCTACAAGCGGTACGTAAACGATACTTTCACAATTTAACCTTATTATTTAAATATTTAGTGTTTTACAGAGAGCACTCTGCATTCTTTGACTACCTTAACTGCATAATATTTAAAATTCAATTCGCTAGTCAGTCAGTCAGAAGTAAATAAATTTTTATCTTTCTTAGATATTTTAGTCACTCAAAATTCTAAAAACACCATAAGTCATACGATACTTAAACGATGAATCTCACCACTGTCCTTCACAGTTAGCTACGGTGGGAAAATCTTTGTTACAGAGAGCACAAGGGATCTTTGACACCTGGCCGTCGAGCTCCAGCACATCAAGCAAGTTTTGCATATATGTTTTCAAGATACTGTAAGCTCTTTCTAAGTGGATCAAACCAAAAATTAATAATTTAAAATTGAAGGTTGCCTTCGTTAACTATTACATCGGGAAGTGTTTGACAGTCAGTCAACCGTAACCATGGGTCCTGAAAAGTGATCGAAACGTGGAGAATTAAAAAAAGTTAAAACTAAACGCGATGATATCCGTAAAATTAGTTTTTATTTCATGTGTAGTAATCGCGTAATTATGTGTAAAAAATCATTATATTTTTCATAATGCTGATGTTTGATGCATTTGAATATTTTACTGATTAGACAAAATTTGAAAAAACAAGCCAATCGGTTAAATAGATAATTAATATATTGATTAAGATAAAGAATTGCGATAACGTTGTGATGTTTTTACAGAAATTATCTTATTATTTAAATTACTACTTATAATTTATTGAATGCAAAATATTATTCATAATATACTCGATCTTTGCATATATTTGTAACTCAAAGTAAGTCACATGTTTTTTTTTAAATATGCATGACGCCAGTGTTTTCTTAAAAAGTGTACTTTCAGCGATAAATTTAATCAGTCTTGTTTTTAGAGTATACATAAGCAATATCTTATTACAAAACTCGCTTTATTAATAGGTTTAAACGGTTTTAAGATTTTTTTTATTTTACTCACAAAAGATCTCGTTAGTCTTATGAAAAGGTAAGTTGAATTGAAGGACAAATTTTGTAGCGGAATAAAATGTTCTCCCACAGATCGGTTTATTACGCGGTCGATGCAGCAACTTAAAATTAATATCGAAATAACTTTTATTTGTGATATAACTATACTAACGATTTTTGGATTTTTCGTTTATTTGTGCTGTGAAGTCTTGATTTTTTTATAAATTCATGATTCTAGGTGAACAGAAAATGCTCTATTTTATAATAAGATAAGTGAATTTCATTCATTTCATGCATCAACCATTACAGCCTAGAAAAGTCCACTGCTGATCATATTCCTCAAATCTGAAATCAATAATCGCTCAGTCTGACGCCCGAAATGTGATATTCCGACGATATCCTGATTGCCAAACTGAGCGAGCTTAAAAGTAGGAAGGCCCCAGGCGATGATAGAAATACAGCGAAGCGGTTTACACAGCGCTCGGATTGCAAAGTATCCTATTGTGCAAAAGATGTGTGTTTCGGAGTTGGCACCGGTTTTAATGCATCTTTTCCGATACTCTTACACCCAAGCCGTAGCCCCGAATTCATGAAAGACATCTTTGGTCCACCCGAACCCTAAAAAAAGCGACCGCTCAGACCCGTCCAACTACAGGCCCATCACTATCACCTCCTTGTTTTCCGAAATAATGGAGTCCATTATAAACTGCCAGCTCATGCGTTACCTTGAGGATCACCAGCTGATTAGCGCCCGCCAATACGGTTTTCGTCGGGGTCGATCAGCTGATAGTCGTCTGGTCTACCGGACTGATGGGCGGAGGCAGTAGAGTCTAAGGGGGAAATATTGGCCGTTAGTTTGGACATAGGGAGGGCCGTCGATCGGGTCTAGCACAAAGCGCTTCTATTGAAACTCCCTTCCTATGAGCTTCCCAAGAAATTGTGCAATTGGATCACCAGTTTCCTTGCTGAATATGAGCAACAAGGTTGTGGTGGATGGTGCATGCTCTGCTTACAAGCCTTTTAACGCTGTTGTTCCACAAGGCTACGTGCTATCATCAACGCTGTTCAGTACCAAGGCCTTGTTGCCTCAGCTAGCATCGAAATCCTCGGCATCCACATATCAAATAGTGTGCAGTTTCGTGGTTTTTTATAAGGGAAGGTCAAATTGGCCTCTAAAAAGATTGACATGCTCAGCAGAGCAGGATAGCATTTCATGCCGGCACGTTCGGCTGCACGCATATACTATTCTCATCTCTGGGCCGGGGCACCCCAGTACCATCTTCTTGCACTTGATTCAGCTGCATTCAGCACATAGCGGTTCGAATAGTCGACGACCGAGTTCTTTCTGATTGGCTCGATTCACTAGCGCTGCATCCCTTTGCATTTTCTATCACATTTACCATGAAAGTGGTCTGGGGAATTGTTAGGACTAATTCCAGCCGTAATATTTTTTGATAAGCATATCCGTTATTTGACGAATACTCCAACTGGCAAGTTTAATTGACAATCTGTTAGTGAAATGGTTCATAAGAATATCAGAAATGAAAATACAAGAACGTGACTAAAATGAGAATTGTTAACCACAGTTATCATACCGAACCATGAACGCATCAAATTTCTGTAAGTTAAGTATTTAGTGCGTAGAGGAAGGTTACAATCGAAGTAGAGGAAGAAGTAAATAAGAAGTAATTATATAAAAATGTCACGAATCCTTCACTTAAATATTACAAAGACTCCTGCGACTTGTCATCTGAAAAACTTATTGTATGGAATTTGTTTTTTGAAACTTTAAGTATATACGAATACAAAGAAGCGACGGAGCGCTGCGTACATTTCAAGTGATCCAACCAGTGCGTGTCAACTTTTTGCCACCTACTCATGTACACATATTTATTCTCTCTTTCTTTATCAGCCCTTAAATGATTACAGCTAAACACACACATGCACCTAAAACAATATTGTTTGTTGCAAATGATTTTATGTGATTATGAGTGCGTATGAACCGTGTAGTGGCGGAGTAAGATTATCCACTATCCCATATTGTCTCGTGGGTGTCGTAAGAGAACCGTACGGAGGCAAACTGAAACAGGACATATTGTTTCCCGACAATCACTCAAAACAATAATAACTGCGGTTACCAACATGCCTGCCAAGCGTGACAACTATTGTGGAAATTTCATGTAAGAAAAGTGCAGGTAGGTTTTGCAGTCACGGTTCTTTGATCGAAGTCATTCAAAGAGCCCTTGTCTCTATAAATGTTCCCTCTGTTTTAGAGCCTTGTGCAATATTTAAAGAAGATGGCAAGAGACGCGACGGTATGACTTTGGTCCCTTGGGAGAGATGTAAAGAACTAGTGTGGGATGCTACTTGCGTAGACACTTTGGCGACTTTTCATCTCAAGGGTACCTCTTTTAGAGCCAGGGCGGCATCAGAGGTAGATGAACTAAATAAGTGGCTCAAATAAGAGTTTTTGAGAAATGACTACATATTTGTGCCATGTGCTGCAGAGACTATCGGTCTGTGGGGTCCACGTGCGAAAGGAAAGGAACTGTATTCACGAATGGTCGTCGCTGCTGGTGATAAGAGGATTGGTTTTTTTCTCGCTCAAAGGCTAAGTAGAGTTATTCAGCGAGAAAACGCAGCCACAATACCACGGGGGGTAGGCCTGTATGACAATTTATATTTCTAGTTTTAGATTTTCTTTATTATAGTTTTTTTTTATTATTGTGTGTAACATTTTAATTTAAATAAAATAACAACTTCAATACTGAACAAATATTTGTAAAAAGCGATGTTATTGTTGTAAATATGTATGTTTATAATAAAAATATTTATAACACAGCATTGTTATTATTTTAAACCCACATACTTTTGGTTTTTCGTTTCTACTTTCTTTGCAATGACATTAGATGTTGCATTGTATATTAACGTTTTTTTTAATTATTTTTTTAATTGTATATGATACCTTTACACGTTTCTGCGAAAAAGGGTCTTGACCGACGGACAGACGATCGGATAATAATGTAATCATATAAGAGTTCCGTATGTTCAAGGGGGAATCTGAGAAAAGCACCGATACTAATTTTTGACCAAATTTTTGCTGAAAATCTCCTGGATTGAGTATAGTACTGTGCGCGATATTTTATAGACGCCTTTATACTTTTACTTTGTAATGTACATCAACTCTTTCTGCAACGGATGGGTCTTATATTATGAAAAAGCGAGTTATAACTAAAATAAAAACTCAGTGTAAAATGAATTTATATATTTTTAATGAACATGTTATAGTTTAGAAACCTAATTGAGCAATTCAAGTTTATTAAAAGGTACACGAAGGAAAAACATTTTAATAACATCATAGAAGTTCTTGACTATACTCCTAGCTACAGGCTCACCAATCTTTACAATTGAAATCCACCAGTCATTGTTTACACTATCCAACATAGGTTGTACTGTAAAAAAGAAAAATTAATTAAAATATTTAATTCTCATTTTATAAACATATACTACGGAGTAGCGTTCTTGGCTCGTACCACTGTATGACAATTAAAATTTTTAGTTTTAGATTTTCTTTATTATAATTTTTTTTAATATTGTGTGTAACATTTTAGTTTAAATAAAATAACAACTTCAATACTGAACAAATATTTGTAAAAAACGATGTGATTGTTGTATATATGTATATAATAAATATAAAGCATGGCATTGTTATTATTTTCAACCTACATAATTTTGATTCTTTGCTTCTACTTTCTTTGCAATGACATTAAATGTTGCATTGTATAGTGTATTTATTTGTTATTGTCTACATCACTTTATCACTTATGTTTTTGTTCATGACCTCAAAACCTTGTTAAACACTGTGCTTTTTTACTTTTGAGGTGAAACCTTGTATCTTGCCAATTTTCATGATTTTAGATCAACGGAAATATCTCAGGGAAGTGGTAACTTTTGATGTGTAAGTTTTCCAGCAATGAGACAGACTGGTACTTTAACTTTTTAATTTTACGGCATATCACATTCTTAATATCGCCTAAACAGTTACTTAGCCTAATGCCTATTTTGTTCTAATTAAAAAAATATCTCCAAATCTATATGGGATCACACCTGAAGTATAAAAAAATTATGTTCAAAATTGGCTATCAGTTATATACCTACAGTCCAATACGTAATAAAGAAACATACAGTTGAATTGTAAACCTCCTCCTTTTGTGAAGTCAGCTAAAAGTCATTAATTTAACTAAAATAATAATTTAAATAAAAATAAACTTGACGATTTTTTCGACGCCGAGTATGAATAATTTGAAATTTCTATATTTTTAAAAGCTTTTTATTTAACTTATATTGTTTGTTTGTTAGATTCAGATCTTGCAACTGAATTTTAAAGTAGGTATCCTCAACCGATTGAGCTGAAATTTTGCATACATGTTTAGTTTGGGCGACAATGCATGGTTAGCTAATTAACGTCGTACTACATCTAATATGGCGGACGGCTCAAGATGGTGGTCTAGTTATTTTATATGGACTCCCATGTTTTATTATTATTATTATTATTATTACAGCTTTATTTTCCACTTAACAATTCTTACAAATACCTATATTATATCCAATAATTTCAATTTTAATTTTTGTTATGTGCCCCCCCTTATGAGTAAAAGCCTCCTTCATGCTTTTCCTGTCTTTGACCGCATGCTTCCACCTTTTTTCTTCTGTCTTCCCACGTTTCTTTTACCTTTGGGCCCTACCATTTAGTTGTTGTGTAAGACCATCTTTTATCTTTGTATCTCGACACAAGTGTCCTGCCCAGTTCCATTTCTGTTACAAACTAAAATTAAAAGCATCTGTTGATTTTGTTTTCATGCGAATGTCTGCGTTTCTCGTTTTTTGTTGTGGTGTTCTAGTTATTTTATATGGACTCCCATGATATGGGTATCAAATTAAAGTATTTGCTAAGAAAAATATGAAAATATAATGACGTCACTCTAAATTTACATACACACTCCTCTAAACTACAGAAAATTATTTCGTATTTAAAAACAATATGCGGAAAGAAGATTTGGAGGCGATACGTCAGGACATTTCGTTTATGTTACGTCAAAGTTCAGTGCCGTAACCAATATGTCCAAACACGAATTTATAGCGTGGAATAACTTATGCAATAAACCAGAACTCACGATTCTTCTAACAGATAAGGGAAACGCCACGGTAGTCATGGATTCGCCAGATTATAATTCTAAAATACAAGAACTTTTGTCGTACCTATGTAAAAACTTATAAAAAGTTAAAAACGACCCAAAAAATAACACACATAAAACAACTAGTGACCTCATTGATTTGATTGGCACTCCGAAAAATTAAATTTGAACGTAAAATCGATAATATATACGTGTGAGGAACCAACGAAGTTGTATTGTTTACCAAAAATACATAAGCCTAATGCTCCACTTCGTCCTATAGTGAGTCAAATCGATGCACCAACATACAGATTGGCTCAACACTTAGCGAAAATACTCTCACCGCTTAGGGGATATACAAGAGCATACAAATGAAATTCCTACAATTGTCAGCGAGATAAAAGACCTAAATACGTTTAGCAGGCAATGAAACTATGAAAAGAAAAAGTCCTGCAAATAATATGCAAGCTAAAATAAAGTATGCAATTTGACAGAGGATGTCAAATATCACGATAGTAGACTGTGATAACGAGACTAAGGGACTTCTTTCTTGAAAAAGACTTTAACGACATCAACGGCAACAGATTTTCACATAATAGTACCTCTTAATTAGTCTATTTGGTCACGTAATGTAAGGTACATACGTTCACTAAAATAAAATATTAAAAAAAATACTAAGATAAAAATCTTAAGTCAGTTGAGCTCAAAGTGAATTCCCTGGTATAGCTACATCGGTGGCAGCAATAGCGGCCACCATGAAGTTTAAGTTTAAGAAGACGTTTAAGAAGTAGAGTTTAAAATACTTCGCTAAGACTGGTATTTAGAGATTATCTTGATTTAATGGTCTACTACGATTGATCTCAGCGTTTAAAATCCGAACTTCGTCTAATCAGGATCCAAATATCTTTTCTTTTAATTTTATCGATTATTTATGAATATATACTATTTTATGCTACGCTACTTCTAATTCTTATAACAGGAGTCGGGAATACAGAAAGATTGGTTTCTCACATACAATTTTTTTCGCCATCGTTCATATTCCTAGAACTTTGATGCAAGTTTTTTCAATGACCTTTTAAGATAATTACGAATAATAATAGATTTTCAATACTTACACATAATAATAACGTCAATACGATAATAACGGAAAAATAATTTTATTAAAATATATCTGACATTTTACTACAAAAGAAAGTATTGTTTTTCTTTTAAAAATATAGCCCGTATTGATATCGTTAATATATTGGTAGCATGAACATTAATTTAAACATAATCATTATTTTTGGCTGCCTATTTGGTTTTAATTTGCAATTAAATATCTAGATTGCAACCATAAAATTTTGTATATTGATAAAATGCAAATCATGTACCTACCTATAAATTCTGTAACTTTGTACCATTTCCATTAGTCCTCTATCAAACTTACATCAAGAATCATCAGTTGTAGAGCGTTTTTATAAATTGTTTAAAATGGCAAAATATGAGTGTCTGATAATATTTGTCATTAGCTGTTTTCTAAATGAATCAAATACAACAAAAGGTACGTTGAATATTTCTCAATTCAATTCAATTTCATTAAACTCGCAAGAAAAAAAAAATTCTAAAATAAATGCGATGTAACATAACATGCTCTTAAATAACTTTTTGTAATTCTTCATACTAATATGTATGTTTTATTTATAAAAATATAACTTAATATATTATTTTTATTTTTAGTGCCTTTCATTAAGCCATGCACGCCTAATGATTTTAAATGTCTGTTAACTGCCAACACCCAAATTTCGATTCCATACCTCGCTGCTGGTATACCCGAACTTGGAGTTCCTGCCCTAGAACCAATGTATTTTAAAAATATTACTATGGACCAAGGATACTTTAAATTTTTCATACGAAATATGAAGGTAGTTGGTGCCAGTGGATGTAAGGTTGTAGAAATGGAGTAAGTAAAATTCCTATATGTACAAGAACCTCAAATATTTTATTACGAATGTTATTTTAACCAATATCCCTACAAATAAGTCTACCACCAAAAATTATTTTCATCCGTTAATAAAATCATATGTTTAATCAGGCATAACGTTCAAGAATCCACCTTGAAATTTACTCTTGATTGCCCATTTGAAGCAACTGGCAGTTATATTTTTACTGGACATATATATTTATTCGCACTCAAAAATGAAGGGGAATACAAAATTAAAACAGGTACGTTAATTTAATCAAAGCTAACCTTTTAAGACTTATGTACAAACATTTGTTTTCACTTAATTATACAATAATAATGGCCGTGTGGTGATGACGTAAGAGAATCCATCAATCCATTTCGTCCCGTGGGTGTCATTAAAAAAGGACAGTGAAACTTCATAGCCTCCAGTAGATGGTAGTTCAAAATCAGTAATCATGCATATACCAAATGTAAAGTAATTATACCGGTTAAGAGGCCCATTTTCAGCAGACTGTTAAAGACTGAATAAATAAAAACAATAAGATATACTAATAAATATATGAAAAAGGGTAATATTCGTTGAGATGATTGTTTTTTAGGGTTCCAAACCCGAAGGGTAACCAACGGGATCCTATTACTAAGCCTCTGCTGTCCGTCCGTTCGTCCGTCCGTCCGTCTGACAACGGGCTGTATCTCATGATTCGTAATAGGTAAACAGTTGAAATTTTCACAGAATATGTATTTCTGTTGCTGCTATAATAAAGAGTAATAACAATAAAAATTTATTAAAAATTAAAGGGACCACCCCTACTAGGTCTGTATTACATTGGTACGGAACCTTTTCATGCGCGAGTTCGACTCGCACTTGCCCGGTTATTTATCTTTGAAAGATTCGGGGATTATCTTTCAGAAGCCTAACAACAAGGTAGTTAGAATATGGAACTTGATGCATAATGATAATAGATGATAAGTTACTCTCAAATAACAAAGTTTGTAAACTTCATTTTCCGAGATGTATTATATGCGGGTGCAAATATCGCAACGTAAAGTGTAATTTTAAACATTTTTTTTTTTAGATTCTATAAGAACAACAATTACTACTAGAATCGAGGAAATATATGGAGATGATGGCTTGAAGTACTGGAATCTGGGAGACTACGAATATTTCTACGAGCCATTGAGCAAAATCCACTTAGATCTTGGAAATTTCTTTTCAGGTGACATTAGCAAAGGTACGTTTTCTTTGTTTGGAATTAGTTGCACTTTTTAAAATATTACTCACTATTATAACGAATGGTCTGACTCTTAAACATAGGATATTATTCAAAAATCTCAAAATGTGGTATTTATTGGTATAGTACATATTAAGCACTCCATATTACCAGATAGTTTGCGTATTGTAAACGCGATTTCTGAACATGGGGTCGTGAGTTCGAACACCGGTCGGGCCAAAAGCAGTTATTGGATTTTTCTAACAATAAATACTCAGCAACAGTCTGGGGGTAAGAAGTTGGCGATGTTTCACCCCGTTCCTCAGAAAGCACGTAAAGCCGAAGGCCCCGTGCCTAAACTCTCCTATGTCAAGTCGGATTACCATCTGGTTAATAGATAGTGCACCTGTGCTAGCCCCATACTCTTGGGCACTATAATCGTGTACTGCACAGATGGCTAGTGTCCGTTGAAACTGGCGGCCGTGACCAAAATTCGGTATGTAGGACATTAGCTATGTGCAAATCTTGTAACCACAAGATTTAAAAGGCTGATGATGTGATATGATATAAACAGTAATGCGTAAATATCAAGCAATAAAAATGCATTTTGTTTCTTTAGCCTTATTATACTTTTATTTTCCATGCAGCGGTAGTGTAAGAATATCCACTACCCGATATTGTCATCCATACAATTGTGGGTGTCGTAAGAGGCGACAGAGAGAATCAAATCGGGAGATGGGCTGCAGTGTCTTCCTAATAACGTCGAAAAATAAAAATCTGCGGTTGCCGACCCGCTTGCCAAGTGCCAGGCGTGGCAACTATGGCAAATATCCCCCCTTTGAGGCAATCTATGGGGTAAGCCTATGTTCAGCAGTGTGCAGTGCAAAGTGCTGCAAATCACCCGAAACGTCGAGAATTAAAAATAAGTAGAATTAAACGCGATGAAATCCGTAAAAGTTGTTTCATTCAATTTTCTTTTTACTGTCTGGAAATAAAGTGAGAATTAAATATTTTTATTAATTTTTCTTTTTTACAGTACAACCTATGTTGGATAGTGTAAACAATGACTGGTGGATTTCAATTGTAAAGATTGGTGAGCCTGTAGTTAGGAGTATAGTCAAGAACTTCTATGATGTTATTAAAATGTTTTTCCTTCGTGTACCTTTTAATGAACTTGAATTGCTCAATTAGGTTTCTAACCTATAACATGTTCATTAAAAATATATAAATTCATTTTACACTGAGTTTTCATTTTATAACTCGCTTTTTCATAATATAAGACCCATCCGTTGCAGAAAGAGTTGATGTGCAACACAAAGTAAAAGTATGAAAGCGTCTATAAAATATCGCGCACAATACTATACACAATCCAGGAAATTTTCAGCAAAATTTAGGTCAAAACATAGTATCGGTGCTTTCCTCAGGTTTCCCCTTGAAAATACGGAACTCTTAGAGCATTACATTACTATCCGGTCGTCGTCCATCTGTCAAGACTCTATTTCGCAGAAACGTGTAAAGGTATCAAGCTGAAATAAATATTAAATCCTAAGGTTACGGTCCCTTGGAGGGTTTTTGGTCAATGCAAGTTACAAGATTCTGGCATTAAGGTCACTTATTTTGATTCAAGAAAACTTACTCATCAATAGTTACCACTTCCCTGAGGTACTAAAGTTGATCTAAAATCATGAAAATTGGCAAGAAGCAAGGTCTCACTGCAAAATTAAAATAAAAGCACAATGTTTAACAAGGTCTTTAGGTCGATAAACACAAACTTAAGTGATAAAGTGATATACACAATAACAACTAAATCGAGGGTACACCATACAAATACACATATATACAACAATAACATTTTTTTAACAAATATTTGTTTAGTATTGAAGTTGTTATTTTATTTAAACTAAAATGTTACACACAATATTAAAAAAAAAACTATAATAAAGAAAATCTAACACTAAAAGTTTAAAGTTTCATAAAGTCTACTCCCCGTGGTATTATGCCAAGAATTCTGCCACGTGATATTATGGCTGCGTTTTCTCGCTGAGTGGCTAGCAGCGACGACTAGTCGCGGATACAGTTTCTTTGGGAACTTCACCGCACGTGGACCCCACGGACCGATAATCTCTAGAGCAAATGGCACAAATTTGTAGTCATCTCTCAAAGGCTCTTATTTGGGCCACTTATTTAGTTCAGCTACCTCTGATGCCGCCCCGGCTTAAACAAGGTACCCTTAAGATGAGAGTTCGCAAAATACTTTACATCTCTCCCAAGGCATACCGTCGGGTCTCTTGTCATCATCTCTAAAAAATCTACGAGGCTCTAAAGCCGAGGGAACATTTATAGAGACAAGGACTCTTCGAATGATTTCGTTCAAAGACCCGTGACGGCAAAACCTACCTGCACTTTTCTTACATGAAAGATCGCGACCACAATATTTACCACGCTTGGCAGACGTGTTAGCAACCACAGTTTTTATTGTTTTGAGTTATTGTTGGGAAGATGCTGCAGCCCATATCCTGTTTCAGTTTGCCTCCGTACGGCTCTCTTACGACATTCACGGGACAATATGGGATAGTGGATAATCTTACACCGCCACCACACGGTTCTTACGCACGCACTCATAATCACATAAAATCATTTGCAACGAACAATATGGTTTTCTGTGCAAATGTGTGTTTAGCTGTAATCATTTAAGGGCTGATAAAGAAAGAAAGAATAAATATGTGTACAGGAGTACGTGTCTAAAAGTTGACACGCTCTGATTGGCATCACTTGAAATGTACGCAGCGCTCCATCTAGTCTTCTTTGTATTCTTATATTCTTGAAGATTTTACAGTATTTGTCTTGAGTTACGGATGTAACATTTACGTTAGAGCCATGCTGCAGCTATATTAATAGTATAGTTTTTTGTTGTTTTTTTTTTTTATAGAAGAGGAGGCTCACCTCATGGTAAGTAACTACCGTCACCCATGAACAACCGAAACACCAGGGGATTGTAGTTGTGTTTCCGGTCTTTTAGATAGGAGTAAGCTCTTTCCTTGAAGGTCCCTATGTCGTATCTGTCCGGAAAAATCGTCGCTGGTAAATAATTCCACAGAGAAGTTGTATGAGGAAGAAAACTCCTAATAAAATACACAGTAGTGGACCGCCAAGCATCCAGATGGTGAGGATGCTATCGTGAATTTTGACGCCTTGTGCGTTCGTGTAATTTGGCGGCTGGAATTAATCCGTACAATTACTCAGACTACTTTCGTGGTAGATGTGATAAAAAATGCAAAGGGATGCAACATCCCTACGGAGCGCCAGTGAATCGAGCCAATCACAAAGAACTCGGTCGTCGACTATTGTAACCGCTATGTGCTGGATGCGGTCAAGTGCAAGGAGATGAAACTGGGGTGCCCCAGCCCAGAGATGAGAATAGTATACCGTGTGCTACCGAACTTACGCTTTGTAAAGTAGCAAGCGATGTGCCGGCATGAAATACTGTCCTGTCCTGCTGAGCATGCCAAGCTTTTTAGAGGCCAATTTGGCCTTCCTTCTAAGTGACTACGAAGTTGCATACTATTTGATATATCGATGCCGAGGATTCCGATGCTAGCTGAGGCAGCAAGGCGTGCCTTGGAACTGAACAGCGTTGATGATATAGATATCACGTAGCCTTGGGGAACAACAGCGTTAAAGGGCTTGTAATCAGAGCATGCACCATCTACTACAACCTTGATACTCCGATCAGCAAGGAAACTGGTTATCCAATTGCACATTTTCTCGGGAATCCCATAGGAAGTAAGTTTCAATAAAAGCGCTTTGTACTAGACCCGATCGAAGGCCCTCCCTATGTCCAAACTAACGGCTAATACCTCCACCTTAGACTGTCTCCGCCCCTCAGACCAAAGAATTTGATCGACCCTGATGAAAACCGTATTAGCGGTCAATAATCAGCTGATGATCCTCAAGGTAACGGATGAGCTGGCAATTTATAATGGACTCCATTATTTTGAAAAACTAGTAGGTGATGGCGATAGGACTGTATTCGGACGGGTCTCAGCGGTCGCCTTTTTTAGGGATCGGATAGACCAAAGATGTCTTTCATGAATTGAGGACTACGGCTTGGGAGTAGAAGTATCGGAAAAGACGTGTTAAAACCGGTGCCAACTCCGGAGCACACTTCTTCAGCACAATGAGAAGGACTCCATCAGGCCCAATTGGCTTGTTCACGTCCAGGGAGAAGAGTACTTTGCGATCCGAGTGCTGTGTAAACCGCTTCGCTGTAATTCTATCCTCGCCTGGGTTCTTGCCATTTTTGAGCTCGCTCAGACTAGCAATCAGGATATTTTCAGAATATGATATTTTGGACGTCAGTCTGAGCGATTATTGATTTTAGATTTAAGGATTATGATCACCAGTGGATTTTTATAGGCTGTAATGGATATATGCATGAAATTGATTAAACTCAGTCATCTTATCACAAAATAGAGCATTTTCTGTTCACCTAGAATCATGAAATTATGAAAAAATCAAGATTTCACAGCACAAGTAAACGAAAAAATTCGAAAATCGTTAATGTGTACCTACTCATATCACAAATAAAATTTATTCTGATATTAATTTTAAGTTGCTGCATCGACCGCGTAGTGGACCAATCTATGGAAGAACATTTTGTTCAGCTACAAAATTTGTCCTTCAATTCGACTTACCTTTTCATTAGACTGACGAGATCTTTTGTGAAAAAAACGAATGGGTCGGCTCGACCGGAGAAGGACCACGCTCTCACAGAATATCAGCGTAAAATAGCAGCTTAATGCTGCTGTATTTCGTATGGTGAGTGTAGAGAACCGAAGACCGTTTTTACTGGAAAAGAGGCATTCCATCTTAGTCCTTACGGCTGACAACGCATCTGTATTTTAATTCGCAAACGAAGATAGATGTAGATGTCTATGGGCCACAGAAACCACTTACCATCAGGTGGACTGTGTGCTCGTTTGTCACCCTTATTCAATAAAAAAAGTGTTTTGTAATAAGACCTTGCTTATGTATACTCTAAGAATAAGACGGATTAAATTTATCGCTGAAAGTACACTTTTTAAGAATACACTGGTGTCAGGCCATTATTTAAAAATAACGTATAAAAACCACGTGACATACTTTGAGTTACAAATATATGCAAAGATTTAGTATATTATGAATAACATTTTGCATTCAATAAATTATAAGTAGTAATTTAAATTATGAGATAATTTCTGTCAAAAAATCACAACGTTATCGCAATTCTTTATCTTAATCATAGAATATATTAATTATCTATTCAACCGATTTGCTTTTCATATGTGTATATACTAATAAAATAAGAAAATTAGTCTTTATTTTTCTTCGAATTTTGTCTAATCAGTAAAATATTCAAATGCATCAAACATCAACATTATGAAAAATATAATGATTTCTTATACATATTTACGCGATTACTACACATAAAATAAAACTAATTTTACGAATATCATCGCGTTTAATTTTAACTTTTTTTAGTTCTCCACGTTTCGTGCATTTTTCAGGACCCATGGTTACGGTTGACTGACTGTCAAACACGTCCCGATGTTATAGTTAACGAAGGCTACCTCCAATTTTTAATTATTAATTTTTGGTTTGATCTACGCAGAACGAGCTTACAGTATCTTGAAAACATATATGCAAAACTTGCTTGACGTGCTGGAGCTCGGCGGCCAGGTGTCACAGATCCCTAAAAACTAAAATATCTAAGAAAGCTAAAAAATTGTTTTTGTCCGACTAGATAGCGAATTGAATTTTAGAGTTTATGTAGTTAAAGCATGCAGAGTGCTGCCTGTAAAAAAAAATAAGGTTAAATTGTGATTAAAGTATTGTTTACATACCGCTTGGAGAATCTAGGATACATAGGTGCAGTAAGAAGGGCTTTTTTCTGGAAGTCCTCCGTGAATATATCGGCGACAAAGGGAGATAAAGGTGAGTGCTACGCCACACTATCTATTCGGTTGTAGACCTCTTTCCTTCCACAATAGATAGCCTATTCTGAGGCAATGTCTGAGTAATACTGCATATTCCTCAGGCTTCTTGTTTTCTTCTATCTTCTTAGTCACAATTAAGATGCAGTCTTCAATAGGTAAACATGTAAATAGTGACTGGACATCAAAAGTAACCCTAGTTTCATTATCAGCATGATGTAGGTCTTTCATCTAACTTACAAAATGGTATGAATCCTTTGTACTATGTGCTCTTGTATGTTCTTTCAGCGGTGACAGTATTTGTGCCAAGTGTTGAGCCAATTTATACGTTGGTGAATCAATTAAGCCTACTATGGGACGTAGTTAAGAGCGTTCAGTTTGTGTATTTCGGGTAACTACAACGTTTGTTATACGGTGATTTTTTCGAATTCACGTGAAGATTGAATTTTTTGGATTTTTTTTTATTAGATCGCTAATTGTTTTAAGCACATTGTGTGTAGCATCTGTTTTTACTATTTTGTACGTACATTTTTGTTCGACAAAATTTGTTGTATTTTAAAATTATAACTTGACGTATCTATTACTACCGCAGCCTTTCCTTTATCTGCGCGGAGAATCGTGAGCTTTGGTCTCTTGCGTAAATTGTACAATGCTTTTAAACCGTCTTGGGGATATTTAGTTTCAGCGCTGAACTTCGACGTTACAAGGACAAAATATCATGCCATGTGGCTTCCAACTTTTCCTTCCCCACATTGTTTCTAAACAGGCAATCCTCATCGCTATAGATAATTTCTTCGTACGGGATTCATCGAGGTGTTATTGTGAAATTCATATACCGTGCAAGATGGAAAAGTGGAAAATATCTAAAAAGGCTCGAAACGCCGGGAATTAAAAAAAATTCAATTAAAAGTGATAAAATCCGTAAAATTAATTTTATTTCATTATGAAAATTATTTTTACGCCTATCCGACACTGCTGGTTTGATGAATGAGTAACGCAAAAGAGCTTAAAGTATGTTATGACGTATAAAATGAGTTAAGAAATTGTCGAAATTCCAAGTAAAAACTAGTGAATTTTTTTAAATTCATGCCATCCAGAATTTAGTTTAGCTTTTTGATGACATAATACGGTACTGCGATCCAACAATCTGCCTGCCAAGCATGCCGAATAGCCCAGCAATATTTTACTACCGGCTGAAGGAAAGAAATGGTGTGAAAGTTTGAAATTTGAAAATTTATTTTAATTATACACTGGCCCCCTCTTATATGCCAGTGTTTGATATATATCATTGCTGATATGAGTAACAAGATACCTTAAAGTGTTAAATTGAGTTTCTCGTAATTTTACAAGTGCCTATTCACATTTACCTTGAAAACGTTCACATTGTAATGGGATGGAAAGCTTGATGGCAACAAACTATTCAACTACTTTACTGTATATACTACGGACGACAACAAAAGTGTAGAGAATCATCGAGTTTTCTAATGGTGGATTGAATCTTTCTGGGTTATCTATGACATAGTGGTTAATTATAGGAGTCGTTTTAAAAAGGTGTGAATTCTCTCTTAATTAAATAGTTATTTAAAAACTCTTTGGTGGTTGGCCTAACGGTACGGCCTAAGTCCTATAGGTACGTACTACCGGTCTACTTCTGCCGCTGTGTGCATCAGTGCTTCCTTATATTATCTAACAAATTTTTATAATACTTAATTCCGAAGAATCCCATTAATTTCAGTTTATTTTAATTCGTAACTAATTTGCTTTATATTTCTAGAATAAAAACAGCTGTGATGAAGATGTAGAAAGAAATGTATTCCGTAATTAATGTTCAAGTTTTAACATTATTTTAATTTAAATGTTAAGTATTTAATGCGTTTTAATTCAATTTAATTCATTAAAAACTGAAGTTTAAAAAGTGCAGCTTGAGTTAGCTTCCCGCTGGGGAGCGCCAGAGTAATTCTTAATTGTTATTTAAGTCGGAACTGCAGTAAACGAAAAGATCATATGCATGCACGAAAAATTAAAAATCGAGAACATGTTAAAGTTGCCAACACGTATTGAGACTGCTCAAACTCTGCAAGTGATACGGGGCCTGCACCCAGCAGTGGGACATATTTAATCTGTAAAATTTTACTCCCTTTGCTTGCATAGTTTTATTTTTTAACCGCATGAATTGATTGAACTGTCTTTTATACAGGCTTATAATTGAATAAAACAAAAATCAGTGATCAATTATCAGAAAGAGAATTTAGGTGAAACTTGAGAGCGCCAATTAGTGGTCCAAAATATAAAAGTTATTTTTATTTTTACCCACAATAGTTCCCTATTAGATTACCAAAATATCGAAATCCCAATATTTATTTAAAAAATACTATTCGCTAATCTTTTTTTTTATTTTGATGATGATCAACCGACCGCCTAGTTTCTATTTGCTTATTTATAAATATAATTTGCAGTCATAATATATTCAGAAGATGCTAATCTTGTGTCTATATATTCCGAATCTTTGTATGCTTTTTATTAGTCATCTGTGACACTTGCTTCAGGAGTTATCACGTTGAAAGATTTTTTAAGCTTGTGAAAATGATTAAGGAAATATATTTGTTCATATTCGTCACTAGCTGTTTGCTACATGAATTGCATACATCAAAAGGTTTGTACACATGTTGCTGAAATTTTTAATTGTCTAAATTTTATAATTGAATATTTTCTATTATATTTAAAATTTAAAAAAATAATATTGGCCTTTTCGCATAGATCATTGCATACTATTTATAATATTACCTGTGTGTAGTCGTTTGTAAATAACAAACTTTACAAAAGTCTATATGACATTTTAACTTTAATTTATAATAATTGTCTTTAGTTAGGTCGATGGATGTAGATGACCCAGCAGTGTGTTTTGTAGCATTACTTTGAGGAATACCTACGTTCAAGAATATAATTGTAAATAGACGAAATGATGATGATAATGAACTGCCATTAACAAATTACGAAAACTATCTTCCTAATGTTTACAATTATTCATTCATTACAGCCTATCAAAGGTTCACTACTTATCATAAGTGTTCCGCATATATTGCCTTGTAGGGAGGAATATTGGCCATAGTTGCCAGTCTTGGCAAGCGGGTTGGCAACCGATTGAATGTCTAGCTGCTATTCATCAACGTTCAAATGAAATGTTACCTGATAAATGGGAGACGCATAATATATTTTGCGCAACACAATTTTGTGTTCTATTAAATATTAAGATTACAATTATCATAGCAGGACTGTCCCTCCAAATATATATGACAGTTGTCTGCGTAACTCGTTGTTACTAGTTATTAGTTTATAGACTATTTATTCTCCATAAATAAGAACTTAAATATTTTCTTTTTTATTTTAAACACCACAATATAATTTTTCTTTTTAAGTGCCTTTTATTAGATCGTGCAATACTGGTGACCACGAATGTCTATTAGTCGCTAACACTCAAATTGCGATTCCCTACATCGCCGATGGCATGGCCGAACTTGGCATACCTGCAGTGGAACCTATGAATTTTGAAAATATAACAATGGACCAAGGATACTTCAAATTGATTTTACAGAATATGAAGGTAGTTGGTACCAGAAAATGCAAGGTAGTTGAGATGAAGTAAGTGTATCTCCTTTATTTTATAAAAAAATATTGGAACGAACTAGGCTATAAACAACATTCTCTAAAAATAATTTAATTGTAGTTAATAAATAATTAAATAATTTTCCAAACAGCCGTAACATTCAAGAATCTACCATGAAAATTACTCTAGATTGCCCATTTGAAGCAACTGGCAGATATATTTTTACTGGAAGCCTTTGTTTTCTCGCAATAAGTAATGAAGGGGACTTCCTAATTAACACAGGTACTTTTACATTGTTCATTACGTTTTTCATTTTATGATATGTTTGCTATCAAATTATATGATAAAAATGTTTTGAAAAAAATTGATAGTCTTGGATATATAATTATTAAGAAAAACGTAAGGAGACAGATATTTATCACAATTATAATATATTGCAACACTTGACAGATGGATTGAATTTCAAAATATATCAATCCTCTAGAATTTTGTATTATGCAATAAATTTCAGTAAACAGAAAAAAAACTTCTGGTACTTTTCCCTTAAACACTTGGATACGGGTATCTTATATCATAAACTATCGAAAACTACAGAAAATCTTTAACGTTATTAGACTGTTAAATATACATTAAACACTGTAACTATGTTGTTGTTGCTAGACAGCAAAAAGGGTCATGAACAGGAATATTCCATGTTTTCCCCAAATTCTAAGTCCATCTGCACCTGAGTGAACTATTCTGCAAATAAAGAACGAGGCTCTGGCAACCGATTTAATAATGGAAAATCCATCCTAAATACGATAAGCCCCACGTAGAAAATACACGAAATATTTTTATGTAGATATATCGACTACCCTTTTTTATTCTAGCCTTTAACTGTATCGATTTAATGTTATTTGTCACTGTTTAAATAATGAAGTACACATTTTAGCCGAATTCAAAAAAGAAGGTTCTCAGTTTGATTGTGTGTTTTTTGGATTATATTAGGCGTATCTTCGTAAATTGTGAACCGATTTTAAAAATTATTTTGTTATTAAATTATGTAAATTTTTGAATTTGTATTGTGTCCCCAAGTGTGGTGGTGGTCCCATACAACATTTAAGAAAATATTCCACCCTAAGGGAGGAAAATAAAGGGGGATAAATTAAAAAAAAGAATAGAATATTCCACAACTATAACGATGACATTCTAGTTGCTATCTTTTGCTTGTAAATAGTAAAAGCCGGCTTTATAGTACTGATAGGACTTAAATCATTTTCACATAATAGCTTCTTAAAATATTGAGTTTCTAGAGAGAAGAATAGTTAATTAAAAATCAAATTGTAACATGTAATATGTTCATATTACTCATTTCAGATTTTATAACTGATGACTACAAACTAAAAACCTACTTTTACAGATTCTGTAAGAACCACTATTACCTCCAATATTGAAGAAATACGTGGAGACGATGGTAACACGTACTTGAATCTGATCAGCTATGAATATTTCTTCGAGCCGGTGGACTATCTTCACTGGATTTTGCTAATTTCTTCTCAGGCGATATGGAAAAGGTGCCTGTATTAATTATTCTATTTTAATTTTTTTAATTTTACAGCCCTACTAGATAAACTCTCTGATTATTCCGAATAGTATTCGGAATAATGATAGTCAGACCGCATTTTAAACCTAAACATTTAACATTAGTTCTCTTACAGACTATAAACTGCAGTGATGGTGGAGTAATTATTTACATTCGTTATTTTAATCACCGACATAGAAACTAGTGTATGTTTTCAAATACTAAAGAACGTATCTCTCTCGTATTGAATTCCTCCTCTCTTATTAAAATCAAAATATATTAGCCTCTTATGTAAAATTTTCTGCAATGGGTTTCGATATTGAATTGGAACTCACAAGTTTTAATATTACTCTTCCTTTCATTCTATATTAGTATTAATTAACTAACAAACACTCACCAATTGATGTAGATGTGAGTACACCGAGTTGCATTCTCAGCTCTAGATTTCCTCTTTTATACAAGGAACTCTAATAATTACGTTTTGTTCATCTGTTATAAGCTAAGGTGCTTATTATTGTTGGTGGTTTTGCTTGTTGTTAAGGTACCTTAGCTTAGAATTTTTTTATGAAATTTGGACCAAATGTGATAAAATTCAGAATTTAATACTTTCGATATATGTGCCTCATTTAAATACAACAAATATTACGATTTCGTTATGTCCTTCCATTTATATAAGATAATTTATTTTTACTTTCCGTATCCACGAGATGTAATAAGAATGGCATTTTAAAATAATTATGAGGCTTCATAACCTCATTAATGTAGCAATGAATGAAGTTTCAAAATAATGCGTATCTCTCTTAATTTTTTAATATAGCAACCAAAAATCTAGTAACAATCTGAAATATTATTTTACTAAATATTTTCCATTTTAATTTTCATCTTCAAGCATAGATTCATATTAATACATTTATTTTGCCTAATATTCAGATTATATTAATGCCAAAATTTTACTTATAAAAATTCAAAAAGTTTCTATCAGTAATATATTTTAATCTATACAAGCCATAGGTAGAATTATATTTCAATCAATGAAATACTGTTTTGCATTATTACTTATCCTGCTATCTCTCGGATAAGTAAGTTTTTTATTTCTTTTTTTAATGTAAGCATAATAAACATAAACTAATAAAAATTTAAAAATCGCATTAGAACCTAATTGTACCTCTAATCTATCCAAATATTATTAGTGTTTTACTTAATTTTCTTATTTTACAGCGCAACCTTACTTGAGAATGGTAAACAACGACTGGTGGTCTTCTATTACAAATATTGGCGAGCCTATTGCTAGCGCCATAGCCAAGAAATTCTTCAATGTTTTGAAACTGTATTTCCTGCGCGTACCCCTTTGATTAATATCTGATTGATGAATTTGAATGATTGTTCATTTAATTTAATATACAGTACATACGTCAACTTAAATAACATTATTGCAGTTTAAAATTAATTGTTGTTTTATTCATTATCTGATCCTTCTTTGCATTCAAGTTAAAGCGTTACGGAATGTTTATAGTAATACGGAAGGAACCGTGTAGTGGTGGTGCAAGAATATCCACTACCCCATATCATCCCGTGGGTGTCGTAAGAGGCGTCAGAGGGAAACTGAAACAGGAGATGGGCAGTAGCATCTTCCTGGCAACAGCCCCAAATTATAAAAAACTGCGGTTGTCAACCCACATCACAAGTGTGACAACGAAGGCAAAATCTCCCCTATGAGGCAATCTATTTGGGTGCCTTTGATCAGCAGTAGCAGTGTTTATAGGCTGTAATGGATATGGATGAAAGATTTTTAAATGAAGTGAAACTGATGGCATATTTAAAATTCAACGTAACAAATATTCGAGCAAAGACTCTAATAATAATTATTAGGTCCGTACATACGAAATGGGCGTTTTGTACGAGAGAAATATAAAGTTCATTTTTTAATAAAATATATTTAATTAATCATAGTATGCACCGTTGTTAATCTGTGCACTTTTTCTATCTCATAGGTAGTTCATTGATCCCTTTACTAAAAAAACATGGGGGCGAGAATCAATAAACTCTTTGAAGGGCGGTTTGTACTGCCGCATCGGAGTTTAATTGTTTTCCTTGTAAGAAATGTTCAAATTCCAGAAAATGATAATCTGTTGGAGCAAGGTCCGGGGAGTACGGTGTATGTCGCAAACATTCTAATTGTAGCTCATCTAATTAGTGGTTGTTTATTGTGCAGTGTGTGGTCTTGCGTTGTCGTGAATTAGCAGTGGCCTACAGCGATTGACCAATCTCGGTTGTTTAGCAGCTAGTTCTTCCTTCATGGTTTGCAGTTGCTGACAAAAGATATCTGCTGTAATCTTTTGGCCAGACTTTAGAAAGCTGTAGTGAACGACACCGGCGCTAGTCCACCAAGCACACAAAAGTAACAATTTCTGAGTCAATTTTCGTTTGAGGCAGGATTTGGCTGGGTCTCTAGGGTTCAGCCATTGCGACGAGCGCTTCCGATTATTGTATAGTACCCATTTTTCATTACAAGTAATAATTCGATTTAAAATCCTTCATTACTGTGTCGGTTGAGCAAAGTAACACGGCAGTCGACGCGTTCCAGGCCAAAATTTTGCTTCTCAATCCGCTATCAACTACTTCGAAACCTCTAAATTTAGTTCTAAACATTTGAATTTATATGAATAGAGTTATACAGTTTTAAAATTCTACATGATCTAAGGTCGAATGCCATTGGGTTGGATGAAATGCTGTTATCCACTCTCCCATACTCTTTAAATGTTATAACGGTATTATGAATCGTTCTCTGAGAGCTAAAACATTTCCCAAACAGTGGCAAACTGCTGTTATAAAGCCGATTCCTAAGACAGATAATATTACGAATTTTAAAGACCTGTGACCTATTAGCGTATTACCCTGTTTGTCTAAAATCCTATAGAAAGCTGTATGTAATCAGTTAACTCATTATTTAGACCAAAATGAAATTCTACCGAGTGTACAGTCTGGCTTTAGAAAACGACATAGCACTACTACAGCTTTGGCCGATGTAGTGGATGTTTAAGTGCTCGGGATTCCGGTATGGTTACAATTCTAGTTCTTCTTGACTATTCCCGTGCATTTGACACGTATATAGGCAGTTGTTTTCTCTAAATTAAACTACTATGGATTAAGCTCGGAAACTATAGATTGGTTTCGTAGCTATTTTAATGACCGTAGGCAAATTGTCGAAGTAGAAAATGAAACGGCAATAAAATAGCATCTGATTGCTGTGCTGTTACAAGAGGTGTTCCGCAGGGTTCAATACTTGGTCCCTTGATTTTTTCGCTGTATAGTGCTGATATCGTAAACATATATTAAACTGTAGCTATCATATATATGCTGATGATATACAAGTGTATATTTCTTTTAAGCCAAATGAGAGTACTGTAGCCATAAAAAAATTACATGAAGACTAAAATCGTATAGTCGACTGGTCTGAAGCAAATACATTAGTACTTAATCCTAATAAAACGAAATATATGATACTTGGTACCAAAAAACTAATAAATAAGTTTTGGCAAATCGTCCTTTAATTTCAGTTAAAATGTGGATATTGATCGAGTTACTGAGATTAGAAATTAGGAATATTGATGGATGAGGCACTACACTTCGATAAATATATAATAAATAACGTTAAAAATTGTTTCTACAGATTAAAAGTGCTATACCAGATAAGGATGTATTAAAGACGGAAGTCCGTATCAGATTATGTGAGTCCTTGATACTGTCCAAATTCAATTATGCAGATGCAGTAATAGGTCTTAGACTTCTCAACCGTTCAAAGAAACTTATACAGCGCGTACAAAATGCCTGTGCCCGTTTCTGTTTTAAAATACCTCCCCGTGCACATGTTACACCTTACATTAATAATGCGAAAATGCTTAAAATGGATTACCGCTGGCAGTTGCATTTTGCTACGCTGTTGTTTAGTTGTATCAAATACAGGGCACTGTCTTATCTCTATGAAAAATTGCGCTGGGCTCGAGACAACGTCTTAAGAAATGTAGCGACAAGAGCTTCGGCGTACGGGTTGCTTCTGCCTCAGCACCGCTCCGCTGCGTTTCGAGGCAGTTTTTGATATGCAGCAACCAAGTGTTGGAACAACTTGCCGCCGCCGTTCCGTAATACGCAATCGATACATAGCTTCCGTCAAAAATATAAATTGTTCCTCTTAGATCAGCAATCTCAAAGCTGAGTAGTGCGGATATTTTCATAGTGTCTAATTATATAAATAATAATATATGTATGTGTATATGTGTGTATGTTTGAGTATGTATATATTATTTATTGAAATTATGTATTGAAGCGGTATACTGCAGCTGGTTTGTGCATTTGCTTGTAACTTAAACTTAATTACGTTCCTGAGTGAATTTCAATGCAACCTCTTACAGTACTAAGAATATTTTATAAGAATTATGACAATATTACAAGAAATAAATTTTTGATATTATATTTGGTTTAACACAACAGAACTGCCTTCTGCACATAAATAATATATAATATACGTATATATACTTTTTTATACTTATTTGTGTATTTTTTAATTTATATATATATAAGGGTGCCACTGAAAATCAGGGTTGGGGTGCTGCACTTCTGATACATCCAACATATCCTGAGTGGCTTTCCTTTTTGGAGCAGAGCAGCATTAACGGGTGGATTATCTTTATAATACACTTTATGCATTACTCCTTATTCTCTAGTTCTTTATTATTATTGTTTTTTTTTAATTTTATTGTTTGCTTTTTTGTTTCTTTTTTTTTAGTTTAATTTTACCATATCTATAAACAAGGAGTTAATGTCCTGTTTCATGATTTCTATGTATAATTTTTTTTATGTTTGTTTGTATGACTACTTAAATGTTATGTGTTTTATGTAATCCGCTTGAGTGTGCTGCATGTGCCAAATAAATCTGTTTCACATAAGGATTTCTTATATTTACGCGAACACTACACATTTAAATAAAACTAATTTTACGGATTTTATCGCGTATATTAACTTATTTTATATTCCCGACGTTTCGAGCACTTTACAGCACCCATGGTCACGGGGGGCGACTGAGGTGTATGACGTCCCAATGTCATAGTTAACCACGGCTACCTCCAGATTAAAATTATTAATTTTTTGTTCCGATCCACGCAGTATGAACTTACAGTATCATGAAGTCTTGCAGTTGTATGCTTGGGTTGGGATTTAATTTTATTAATTATGGGATCCCAAGCAGATGGTAGCACCCAGCCATCTTCTCTATTGAAATTAGGATGTTTCTTGATTTCAATAGCCTCGCGAATCATCCTTGGAAGGAATCGGTGTTCTTTAACGAGGATTTGTGGTCTATCAAATCTAATGTAGTGACGGGGGCGATCCTGTACGTGTTCACAGACTGCAGACTTCCCGGAGCGTCTATTCTTCACATCAGCTATGTGTTCTTTAACACGGGTTTTTATAGATCTTTTAGTTTGTCCTATATAAGAGAGACCACATTCACAATCAATCTTGTACACTCCTGCATCTTGCAGAGGAATATTACACTTGACTGATGGTAAAAACTGACTAATCTTCTTCGGCGGCTTGAAATATGTTTTAATGGAAGCCCGCTTCAAGATGTAGCCAATCTTGTCAGTGACACCTCTGACATATGGCAGTACAGCAGGCACTCGCTCGACTGTGGCCGGCTTCACTCGTTCACTGTGACGTAGGCGCGGGACCCGAAGCTTATTGTCGTGCAAAACTTGCTTGACGTGTTGGAGCTCGGCGGCCAGGTGTTTACTGTCACAGATCCCTCGTGCTCTCTGAAACAAAGATTTACCCACGGTAGCTAACTGTGGAGGATGGTGGTGAGAATCACCGTTTAAATATCTATCTGTATGGGTCTTTTTTCTATACACAGTGTGGCTCAAGGTGTTATCAGGATTCCGAATTACTAACACATCTAGAAAAGCTAAAGAATTGTTTGCCTCTAACTCCATTGTGAACTGAATTTTAGAATTTAAGGAGTTAAGATGGTCTAGAAATGCAGTTACTTTATCTAAAGGGAGAATTGTGAAAGTGTCGTCTACGTACCGCTTGTAGAATCTTGGGTTTACGGGAGAAGTACGCAGGGCTTTCTCCTCAAAGTCCTCCATGAATATATCGGCAACAATGGGAGATACAGGTGAGCCCATCGCCACTCCATCTACTTGCTTGTAGAACTCCTCCTTCCACAATAGGTAGCCAGATGTAAGGCAGTGTCTAAGTAATACTGCATATTCTACGGGCATGTTGTTTTGCTCTAGCCTTCTAGTAACAATCGAGATGCAGTCTTCAACAGGTAAGCATGTGAACAGAGACTGCACGTCAAAACTGACCATAGTTTCATTGTCTGCCAGATGGAGGTCTTTAATCTCGCTGACAAAATGGTAGGAATCCTTTGTGTGTGCTCTTGTATGTCCCCTGAGCGGTGAGAGTATATTCGCTAAGTGTTGAGCCAATTTGTAAGTTGGTGAATCGATTTGGCTCACTATAGGACGTAGTGGAGCATTGGGCTTGTGTATTTTTGGTAACCCATACAATTTCGGTGGTTTGGCACACGTAGGTATTATCGATTTTACGTCTAGATTTAATCTTTCGGAGTGTTTCTTTATGAGATCACTAGTTGTTTTGAGTGTGTTATTTGTTGGGTCATTTTTAACCTTTTTATAAGTACTTGCATCCGACAAAAGTTCTTGTATTTTAGAATTATAATCCGACGTATCCATGACTACCGTGGCGTTTCCTTTATCTGCGCGGAGAATCGTGAGTTCTCGTTTATTGCGTAGGTTATTCAACGCTTTAAATTCGTCTTTAGGTAGATTCGGTTTTGGTGCTGAGCTTCGACGTAACATAGACGAAATGTCTTGACGTATCGCTTCCAAATCTTCCTTTCGCATATTGTTTTTATATAAACAGTCCTCGACGCTGCAAATAATTTCTTCGTACGATAATTTTTTAGGTGTTAAAGCAAAATTAAGGCCTTTCGATAATACTCTAATTGTTGCATTATCCAGAGTTTGTTTTGACAGATTATAGACCGCGCTTTATCTATGATCCGCGTTCGTAGTCAATGGTTGCGTTTCGTTCTCACGTTGACTCAGATGTTTGACATTTAATTTGGTCGTTAATTTTTGATATTTTACTATATGTTTGTTTTTGCATTCGTTATATTTATTAATTTCTCGTTTATTTAACGTTTCGATGCAAACATTATAATCAAATGTCGTTAAAACTGCCTTTAACTCATTGAATGATGTGTCTATGGATTTGTTTATGGTATGTAGATCGGAGCGTTTTTGTTGGATTACCGTTCGTAACAACTTTTTACTTGCCTGATTTAAGATCTTAGCGCTTCCTCGAATGTCCTTTTTAGTGGATATTTTGACACACGTAGGAATGATTTTATTATCGCGACATCTCTTCAAAAAGTTTAATGCTGTTAGATATCTTGCGCGCTTAGTCATGAGATCTTCTAATCGGCGAATTTTATTTGCAATTACCAGTCCGTACTGGTTCACATAATGATTTCTTATATTTACGCGAACACTACACATTTCAATAAAACTAATTTTACGGATTTTATCGCGTATATTAACTTATTTTATATTCCCGACGTTTCGAGCACTTTACAGCACCCATGGTCACGGGGGGGACTGAGGTGTATGACGTCCCAATGTCATAGTTAACCACGGCTACCTCCAGATTAAAATTATTAATTTTTGTTCCGATCCACGCAGTATGAACTTACAGTATCATGAAGTCTTGCAGTTGTATGCTTGGGTTGGGATTTAATTTTATTTATTATGGGATCCCAAGCAGATGGTAGTACCCAGCCATCTTCTCTATTAAAATTAGGATGTTTCTTGATTTCAATAGCCTCGCGAATCATCCTTGGAAGGTATCGGTGTTCTTTAGCGAGGATTTGTGGTTTATCAAATCTAATGTAGTGACGGGGGCGATCCTGTACGTGTTCACAGACTGCAGACTTCCCGGAGCGTCTATTCTTCACATCAGCTATGTGTTCTTTAACACGGGTTTTTATAGATCTTTTAGTTTGTCCTATATAAGAGAGACCACATTCACCACCATCCTTCACAGTTAGCTACCGTGGGTAAATCTTTGTTTCAGAGAGCACGAGGGATCTGTGACAGTAAACACCTGGCCGCCGAGCTCCAACACGTCAAGCAAGTTTTGCACGACAATAAGCTTCGGGTCCCGCGCCTACGTCACAGTGAACGAGTGAAGCCGGCTACAGTCGAGCGAGTGCCTGCTGTACTGCCATATGTCAGAGGTGTCACTGACAAGATTGGCTACATCTTGAAGCGGGCTTCCATTAAATCATATTTCAAGCCGCCGAAGAAGATTAGTCAGTTTTTACCATCAGTCAAGTGTAATATTCCTCTGCAAGATGCAGGAGTGTACAAGCTTGATTGTGAATGTGGTCTCTCTTATATAGGACAAACTAAAAGATCTATAAAAACCCGTGTTAAAGAACACATAGCTGATGTGAAGAATAGACGCTCCGGGAAGTCTGCAGTCTGTGAACACGTACAGGATCGCCCCCGTCACTACATTAGATTTGATAGACCACAAATCCTCGCTAAAGAACACCGATTCCTTCCAAGGATGATTCGCGAGGCTATTGAAATCAAAAAACATCCTAATTTCAATAGAGAAGATGGCTGGGTGCTACCATCTGCTTGGGATCCCATAATTAATAAAATTAAATCCCAACCCAAGCATACAACTGCAAGACTTCATGATACTGTAAGTTCATACTGCGTGGATCGGAACAAAAATTAATAATTGCATACCTTAAGCGAAAGCGCAAGGTAATGTTCTACTGTCGCCTAAAAATTAAAATTCCAACATTTTATCGAATAAAATCGTATCTAGCAATCATATTATACATATAAATGATATAAAAAGTACATTGTTAGAAAGATAAATGATTGCTGAACTTATTAATAATTTTTTTAAATCGATTTATTGCTATTTTTAAATAAAAAAAAGGGTTTTAGTGGCTTATGGTGTGGATTTATCATGTCCCTGTGGCTTGTAAACACTATAACTTTTGAAAATATCAATTGTTTAACTCAATCTATTTTTTAATCTCTTCATCTATCATGTGGGAAGCCACTGAATGTAAATGGCAGTGTAATTTTGTTTTGTTTAGCTATAATTAATTTTTTTCGGCTCCAAAATGGCGAAATTTTCGTTGATTTGCTTGCCTCGTATATAAATTGTTTCTGTAAATGGGGATCTACAGCCACAGAGTAGTTTAGTTCACAGAGTACCTTTGTATTAAGTTTAGTTCGGCTCACAAACCATATAGAATAAACACTACGCGGTTCGGCTTCAGTCGCCGTCGTGAGTGGACATTGTTTCGATTGATTTCAGCGGCTCAAAAAGATCGCTGTACAAATACACAATATTCGAATAACCAAATTTCTTAAATACTTGATTATAATAATGATAAGAGATTTTTTTATTACAATATTTAAAAGCACAGAATAAATAATAGTGTACTACTATTATTTATTCTGTGCTTTTAAATATAACTAAAAGTAAGTAGTATAATTTTTTTTGTCATGGGTGACATTTTCATGCTTTTCGAGGGTGTCGAAACCGATAGGGTTGTCGAAATGTAAATCCAAGATGGCGGCCGCAATAGGTATAAATTTTTTCATCATGGGTGTCATTTTCATGGTTTTCGAGGGTGCTGAAGCCGATAGTGCTGTCGAAATGTAAATCCAAGGTGGAGGCTGAAGTTGGTACCAATTTTTTCATCTCGGGTGTCATTTTCATGGTTTTCAAGAGTGTTGAAGCCGATAGTGCTGTCGAAATGTAAATCCAAGATGGCGGCTGCAATAGGTATCAATTTTTTCATCATGGGTGTCATTTTCATGGTTTTCGAGGGTGTTGAAGCCGATAGTGCTGTCGAAATGTATTTAAACTACTTTAATAATTCCGTATAATCATGTTATACGTAATTTTTTTAATGCGCTTAAGGTATGCCCAATTGGATTTACCAATATATTTTAATCTGGAGGTAGCCGTGGTTAACTATGACATTGGGACGTCATACACCTCAGTCCCCCCCGTGACCATGGGTGCTGTAAAGTGCTCGAAACGTCGGGAATATAAAATAAGTTAATATACGCGATAAAATCCGTAAAATTAGTTTTATTTAAAATCTGTTTCTTTCTTTCTTTCTTTCTATTTGCAAGTTCGATTCACTCAATTCATGAGGTACCCATCGTTCAAGTTTTTTTACTTCCCCGATTTGTTTTAAGTGGATTCATAGAGTTTTATCATTTACCCCGAAGCCTGCAGCATTCTCTAAAATGCCTTGTGATGGATCCGCTTCCACAATAGCCTTGCTAGCATTCGAATTCTTCATTTTCCACTTTTGTCTCCGGCCGTCCACTGGTTTGGTTCTGAAGGTCGAAATTTCCAGAACGAAAACGTTGAAACCAAAAACGTACAGTGCTTCATTTTGCGACACCAGCGCTGTACACATCATTAATCCTTCGATCTGTTTCTGTAGCACTGGTGCCACGGTAGAACTCGTACTCGTAAATATACCGATATTTCATATTTTCCATTGTGCGGTAATAAGCGACGCCAAAGAAAAAAATAATGAGGAAAAAACAAATGAATTACTGTTTCCAAAACTCCAATGTACCAGCTGAATGAATTTATAAATTTCAATTTGGAATTCTTAACCTCTTTGTTTAAGAATTCCAAATTCAGGAGATATTTCAGATCAAAGTGGTCAGTACGACAAAACGCTAATTTCATATGTAAGGACCTAATACTTTCCGTGAGTATATCTGTCACTATAGCCAACTATACACAATACACATACATTTAACCTAATAGCACAAACGTCATATTAATAACGAATATATGAGGACGAGTTTACTATTGTATTTGTGTATTTGTTTACAACCTTATAATATTATATCTTAAGCGGGTCATGAATATTAACTTTAATCTAAATGATTCAGAAGAACATCATCACTATTCCCATAATATAGAAGCTTTAAGAAACTTATACACTAATGAAATAAAATAAAATAAAGTATGCACGTATTGTCAATTAAAATTTTACAAATCACGGCTAACCGAACAATTTCAATAAGTTTGACAGATTCAAACATATTGAAATTATTTGGTCCGTGGCGCAATGAGTTGCAGAGCTAAGGGCCGCGGTTTCGAATCCCGCACGGAACAAGTGTTTATATTGCCTACGAACAATTGTTCTAGGTCTGGATGTTTGTCTTTGTAAAATTTATTGTTGAAATTTTTGTAAACTGGTCTCACGATACAAGAGGAAATCCTAGCGTGGAGATAACTTATTTACAAAGTAAAAACTAAGATAAAAAAATATTAAATATAACTTTACCTATATACTTTGAAGCACAACATTTATTATAATTTTATTTACAAATCCAATTTATAATTGTTTATGTTACCACCAAGCAATACTTATAAGCTTATATCATAAGTTTTTCCATAAGCTAATATTTATAAGCTATTCCTTAGTCTTACACAATTCATAGATACAATAATGGTATCTTTCATATTATGATATCTTATGCAAAACTTTTATGCACTAAAAAGAAATTTTCGATGGTAATAATTATTATTGGAGTAAATTCTCGAAATATATACGTTCAATAAAGAAAAACGTAAAGTTATAACTATGTATACGTCCCACTCTCCTCATTTCCGAGATAGTCATAAAGCTATAAGACCGCCGCGCTACCATTGATGTGTTGGCGAACTTCCCATGCCTTCGAAATATTTCTTTTTTTTCAAGTTTCCTCGAGATATCCTTTTTTACAAACCAGCACATAAAATTATACTTTTTTTATAGGAGAGGGGGCAAACGAGCATGCGGCTCACCTGATGGTAAGTGACTACCGCCGCCCATGAACAACTGCAACACCAGGGAGGGAATTGCAGATGCGTTGCCGGCCTTTTAAAGAGGAGTAGGCTCTTTTCTTGAAGGTCCCTAAGTCGTATCGGACCGGAAAAATTGCTGATGGTAATCGATTCTACAAGGAAGTCGTGCGAGGAATAAAACATCTTCTAAATCGCACAGTGGTGGACCGTCAATCATCCAGATGGTGTGGATGGTATCGGGAGTTCTGCCGCGATGTGCGTTCGTGAAATTTGGCGGCTGGGATTAATTCGAACAATTTCTCAGAGCACTCCCCGTGGTAGATGCGAAATAAAATGCAAAGGGATGCAACATCTCTTCGCAGTGCCGATGAATCGAGCCGCTCTGTGCTGGATTCGGTCAAGTGAAAGGAGCTGGCACTGGGAAGCCCCTGCCGAGAGATGGCAACAGTATTCCATGTGAGGCTGGACCTGAGCCCTGTAAAGTTGCAGGCGGTGTGCCGGCATGAAATACTGTCCCGCTCTGCTGAGCACGCCAAGCTTTTTAGAGGCCAATTTGGCCTTGTCTTCCAAGTGACCACGAAACTGCACGTCACTTGATATGTCGACTCCGATGATTCCGATACTGGCTGAGGCAAGAAGGGGAGTGCCTGGAAACTAAGGAGATACGACAAAGGGGTTCTTTTTAGCGGTAAACGCGCAAACTTGTGTCTTCTGAGGATTAAACTGGACTAGATTTAGTCGCCTCCCAATCCGAGACTTTGTTCAGCAAAGACTCGACTTCAGACACAAATTTGTTCCGGTACTCGGCGACATTTTTTTGAGAAATATTGGCACGACCGATGTATAGAGCATCACCAGTGCTGTCATCCGCATAGCAATGAATGTTACCAGTTAGCAACATATCATTGATATGCAGAAGAAACAGCGTTGGTGATAGCACACAGCCTCGTGAAACACCAGCGCTAAAAGGCTTGTAGTCGGTGCATGCACTGTCTACAACGATCTTGATGCTCCGATCTGCAAGGAAGCTGGTGATCCAATCGCACAATTTCTCGGGAAGCCCATAGGAAGGGAGCTTCGAAAGAAGCGCTTTGTGCTAAACCCGATCAAAGGCTTTCGCAATGTCCAAACTAACGGCCAACGCCTCCCCCTTGGACTCTACTGCCTCCGCCTATCTATGGGTCAGGTAGACCAGAAGATCACCAGCTGATCGACCCCGACGAAAACCGTATTGGCGATCACTAATCAGCTGGTGATCCTCAAGGTACCGCATGAGCTGGCAGTTAATAATGGATTCCATTATTTTGGAGAACAAGGAAGAGATGGCGATAGGCCTGTAGTTAGACGGGTCTGAACGGTCGCCTTTTTTAGGTATCGGGCGGACAAATGTTGTCTTCCATGATTTCGGGACTACGCTTAGGGAAGAGGAGTACCGGAAAAGACGCATTAGGACCGGTGCCAACTCCGGAGCACACGTCCTTAACACAATTGGAGGGATCCCGTCAGGCCCACTCGTCTTCTAGATGACCAGGGAGAGGAGTGCTTTGCGAACCGAGCGCTGTGAAAACTGCACATCCGGCATGGATCACTTACACCGCGGGATGGTCGGCGGTGTTTTCCCCCCGTCATGAAGAGTCGAGTTGGTCGCAAGAAGGGAGCCCAAAAGGTCGACTTTGTCTTTTGCGGCTTGGGCCAGTAAGTCGTCCTGCCTCTGCAGAGATGGTAGTGATGGCTTACAGAAATTCCCTTGGATAGCCTTGGCGAGAGACCAGAATGCACGGGTTCCCGAAGGAAGGCGAACTAGTTTCTCGCCAATTCTGCCTATGTGCTCTGACTTTGCCTTGGTTTACATTGATGCCGATGCAGATCGAATTAGATTTGTGCGATATACTATGAGATTTCAAGGACAGAGTCTCTGAGCTAAACCATACAAAGCAAAATATAAAAGATTTTCTAAAACGTAGTGTTCATTTTCTTAAATAAAATACACTCTATTGACAAAAATGTGGAATAATGTATTATGACATCGAAATTTTTTATTATTCATGAATACATCACAAGCGTAAAATTGCAAAAAAATATGCGATGAAAAGATAAAATCAGCATGATTTTATCTTTCAATCTTTAAATATTAATTCATTATAATAATATGAAGCTATTGGCGTAAAATTAAAATTAGTGGATTAAAATTATCACTGACAGAAAACATCTGGCCGCTTCGTGTCCCGCGCCTACGTCACAGAGACCGAGTAAAGCCGGCTACGATCGAGCGTGTGCCTGCTGTACTACCATACGTCAGAGGAGTCACAGACAAAGAATATGTATTTTCCCACATAGATTAATGGTATTAATCAGTATCAACGATGCAGAAAGGCTGTTTGTCTACATCGCTATTATATTTACATATTATATTCAATGAATATAGTTATAGAATACCATAATATGTGTATGTTTTATCGTATTCTATGAATACAGTACCCTCGTTGTTCAAATCGGCCATGCACTTGATCAATTTATAATGAAAATAATCGACATTGATATAATAATCTCTGCACTGTTTGAGTTGGAACAATCGTGTAGTTTATAATATATAATCAATAAGGCCTAAAGTAATAAAACTTCAAAACAAATAAATTATCAACAAAGACTTTAAGCGAATGTAGTCGCAGGCGCAGTTGGTATAAAATAAAGGACGTTACGCTGCGTTTCAAAGGTTCGTTAAATATTCATAACTACTGATGTTAAAAATACCTTAATAACTTATTGGGGATTTCCGGTAAAATTATTGAGTCCATAATAAATAAAACTTTACTTTATCTAGCCATTTTTTAATACACGTATTGAACGACGCTAGACCCTGCAACTTGACTTCAATTTCTGTCCTAACAACACCAAAAACAATTTTTGAAAAATTATTTAAATTTAATTTTATTTTAAGATTTTTTTAAATAAATAAATTAACGCGCAAAATCAATTTGGTTTTACAATGTGTCGCTCGTCATTTAACACTCGTCTTCAGTTATATAAAAAAGTTTTCTGTGCATAAGATAGTTCAGAGAATTCTTTGTGTATTATATAACCTTTCCAAGGGTTTTGTTGGTTTATCACGAGACATTAATCAGGAACATTAATTGCTAAAATTATTGCGCTTCAACTCATTACTTCAAATCAATGGTAAAAGTTTTTCCGCGTCGCTTTAATAGGGATAAGATGTCGAACGAAGCATTTATTCAATGTAAAACAAATTTGCAAAACGCAGTAAGCTTATCGTATCCGAAACCCGATACCCCGCTTACACTTATGACAGATGCATCGAATTCAAGCTTGGGAGCGGCATTGTGGCAGCAAGTAGGTCGTGGCCATCGCTATGATACTTTTCGAAAAATTATCGCCAGCTCAGCAGAAATACAGCACTTACAATTAAAAACTTGTAGCTATTTATGTTGCAATGAAATATTTCAGAAATATGGTCGAAGGTCAAGATTTGGTAATTTTTACAGACCACAAACCCTAATTTTTGCGGTTTCGAAAATCAATAGCGACAATGAGTTACCTAGGCACGTGAGTTCTCTAATAAAAACTACTTTTTATTAGCGAGTTCACTACGAACATTAAACACATTGAAGGTGATAAGAATGTAGTAGCAGACGCGTTATAGAGGATAGAGACCGTAACTTGTCCAACTGTATTAGATTATGCAGCAGTCAGCAGTGCACAAAGTAATGACGAGCAGCTAGTTAGTCTACGCAATTGTAATAAGTGTAATTTTAAACAGATATTTATTCCTGGCAGCGACTTTCCCGTTTGGTGTGAAATATCTACCAATCGGGCGAAACCATACTTACCGGAACAATTTAGGCGCATAGCTTTCGACTCTATTCCTAGTCTTAGCCACCCTGGAATCCGTACCTCGCGTAAAGTAATGAGTAACAGATTTTTCTGTGTTAATATGAAAAAGGACGCAGGTAAATGGGCCAAGTCGTGCATTGCATGCAACGTGCCAAAGTTAATAGGCATAATACATCAGAACAAGGAAATTTTCCGTTGACGGAAGAAAATTCTGACATTCACGTCGACATAGTTGGTCCACTTAATATTTCCTTGCAAGACTATAGGTATTTCTTCACAATAATAGATCGACAGGCCGGTTGGCCAGAGACGTTTCTAGTAAGGGTTGTATCCGCCTCTCATTTTACGAAATGAGCAGAGACTATTATTTTGCAACGGCTACTTACTGTTGCAATTAATAGTTATATTTTTTTGGTTTGTAAAAATTGTGTTCTATCGTTACGCATTTCGCACGCGTATTATTGGTATAATCGCTTTAGGGTTCCGCATTTGATTAATTATATTGTTTTATTTGTTTCACGTTAAATACGTTTATAGGTTTTAATGTCGAAATCAGATAAAGTAATAATGTCAAAATTAGAGGAGAAATTACAAAGAAAAATTTAATTAAAGGAAGGCAAATGAGCAGAACTATATTCTCGTATACAATTGTTGTTAGAATTAATGGCAAATATTGATTAATCCACGGTTCGCAACACCTTCTTAGCTCGAGCGCGAATTATAGATGAGCTGAGACATGAATATCACACATTAGTGGACGACATTAATTTATTGCACATAGAACTTGATGAAAATTATGAAGTGAATTACTAATCCATCACCGCATTTGACGATTTGTACTGTATAATTAAGGATACTTTAATTATATTGGGGAAGGATTCCTCCAGTAGTTCCTAACCGCGTAAACTGTATAAACCCTAATAAGGTGCCGCGTATTCAGTTTCCCACGTTTGATGGGAACATTCAAGAGTTTCCATTTTTTTATGAAACATTTAAAAGAGTGATTCACGATAATCCAGCGCTTACTGATTCGGAACGCATTCATTATTTATTAAATAGTTTAACTGGAAAGGCTAAGTCCATTGCAGCTGGATTTTTGCTAGCTGCCGAGAATTACAAGTAGGTATGGGATGCTCCTATCTCAAAATACCATGATAAACGCGCTTTAGCTGTAAGCTATTTAAACCAGTTATTAGTCCTGATGTCTTGTACTTCAGGCTCCGCAAATTTAGAACAGGTCATGGATAAGTACGCTGCGCTAATAGTTGGTCTTAAAATTCTTAAGATCGAAGACTTAGCTGATTTCATTTGTGTCTATGTTGACCTTAAATGATTTGATTCGGACACCGCAAAAAATATGAAATGTCTATTCGCGATTCAAATAAATTGCCAAAATATGATAATTTTATTCAATTTGTCCGAGAGCAAATAAAAATTTTACATCGCACTTCTCACAGGTCTGAGAACCTTGTCACCGCTTTTAACAATATTTCGTCACGAGCACCGCTTCGAACCCGCGCACCGCGAGCATATATTGCAACCGCTTCAAACTGTTCATTATGTCACAATGCACATACGCATCTTTATAACAATAACAAGTTTTTAAACATGTTTCCGAGAGAAAGATTTAATTATATAAAATCAAATAGGATTTGTAGTAATTGTCTTAGAAGACAACATGTTACTTTTATTGTAATTCTAAGTCAACTTGTCTGGTAATAAAATGCGCGCGAATAAACGATCGTACTTGCGTCGTAGTCATACTTGCCAGCGACTTCATACTTTGCTTCATTTTAAGTAGGTTACTAATCGCAAACATAACAATGAATTTATTAATTCGCCGCATAAACCTAGAGTTACGCCTTCCAACTTTTCTGCTGAAGATTATCCGACAGATCATCCGGCTGACACCTCGGAACCTTCACAGGAGCGTGTGTCGCTGTACACCCTCTCCTCAAAACCATTAGAGGCTTCTTTGAAGACCAAACTCTTGCCTACTGCTAAAGTGTTGGTAGCAGACCGCAGAGGAAAATACGTGATTGTGGGCTATTTTATTGACCCCAGTTCACAAAGCATTATGTAACCGCACGCTGTTGTCGCAAGTTAGGAGTATGCATAAATACTAATTCTACCTGTACAGTTAAGGGCATAGGTGGAATCGCACAATTAGTGATAGGCTCTACTACTCTCGGTTTTTTTTCAAGGCTTAGACCGCAGCCTGAGTACAAAATAGAAGCCTTACTTTTGGACCAGATAACTGGTCAACTTCCGCTTACGCAAATAGATGTCACAAAAATGCATCACTTAAATAATCTTTCGCTCGCTTACGATTCCTGGGCTCTTCCAGGTGATGTTGATTTGCTTTTAGACGTTAATTTATTCGCGAGCATTTAATTACCTGACAAAATGTTCTCGCGGCCAGGAAACCATGAAGCGATAGAAACGGTTTAAGGATATATCGTTTTAGGAGAGGCAACAGTTGATAAACGGGACTCTGCCTCCTGGTCCTTTTGTACCACATCTTCCAACGAATGTCTGGATCATCGCAAGTTTTAGGAGATGGAAGAATTAGAAGTCGCCTATATCAACAGTGTCAACGATCAGTACTGTAAGCAGTTTTATGCTTCTACAATTAGCAGAAACGTACTAGGCAGGTTTCAAGTGGCCTTGCCTCGCAAAATTGAGGCCTCTACTCTTGGAGACTCATTTCATATCGCAAGACGCCGTTTAATAAGTCTCGAACGCAAATTCGCATCTGACCCAAATATTAAGAGATTATATGATAAAGTCATCAAGGAGTATCTTGAAAATAATTATAGCTCGTCGATCACTAACACTGACTAAAATGAATTCGCGTATTATATCCCTCATCATACTATCATACGAGAGAATAAAGCGACGACCAAACTACGTGTCGTTCTTGATGTTAGTGCTAAGACGGGTGGTGACGGACCATCGCTTAATGATATTATGTATTCAGGTCCGGCTCTTCAAGATGATCTTTTTATTATTTTATTTAATATGCGTCTATTCCTTATCGCAATGACCGCAGATGTAAGCCAAATGTATCTACGAATAGAAGTTCGCGAAGAGGATCTCCCTCTTCAACGCATTTTTTATAGGTTTAATCTGCAGGAACCTATACAAGTATTTTTATATAACCGCGTGGCCTTTGGCTTTAAATGTAGCCCATATTTGGCAATACGCACCGTCTAGCAATTATGTATGGATGAAATACACAGATTTCCCTTAGCAAAGGTAATTCTGAGTCGATACATTTACATAAAGATTTCTTATATTTACGCGAACACTACACATTTAAATAAAACTAATTTTACAGATTTTATCGCGTATATTAACTTATTTTATATTCCCGAGTCTCTCTTATATAGGACAAACTAAAAGATCCATAAAAACCCGCGTTAAAGAACACATAGCTGATGTGAAGAATCGACGCTCCGGGAAGTCTGCAGTCTGTGAACACGTACAGGATCGCCCCCGTCACTACATTAGATTCGATAGACCACAAATCCTCGCTAAGGAACACCGATTACTTCCCAGGATGATTCGCGAGGCTATTGAAATTAAAAAAACATCCTAATTTCAATAGAGAAGATGGCTGGGTGCTACCATCTGCTTGGGATCCCATAATTAATAAAATTAAATCCCAACCCAAGCACACAACTGCAAGACTTCATGATACTGTAAGTTCACTGCGTAGATCGGAACAAAAATTAATACTTTTTAATCTGAAGGTAGCCGTGGTTAACTATGACATTGGGACGTCATACACCTCAGTCCCTCCCGTGACCACGGGTGCTGAAAAGTGCCCGAAACGTCGGGAATATAAAATAAGTTAATATACGCGATAAAATCCGTAAAATTAGTTTTATTTAAACGAGACATTTACGTTGATGATATAGTAAAATTCCTCATATCGATAAAGAAAGCAGTCGATGCCGCTACGTACCTCATCCAGCTCTTTCACGCTGGGGATTTTCAACTTACTAAACGGGCTAGTAACAGTTCTACAGTCTTACAAGCTATTTCCGAGTGCTTGCGCCTATCGCAATGTGTAGAAATGGATAGCGAAGACTCGACGCTTAAAATTCTTGGCCTTCGCTGGTTTTCATCTGGAGACTATTGCGCAATTTATGTCAACACTGACAATCGCTCTTGTACGAAGAGAAATATACGAAATATCGTCCATCGCACGCTTATTTGACGTGTTAGGTTTAGTTCCTCCTATAATACTATTCGCTAAGCTCCTCATAAAGGATCTGTGGCTTGCGAAGTTTATTTGGGATGAGCTCCCTCCTAAACGCATCATTCGCTCCTGGAAACAATTTAAGTCAGAGTTTCCGCGACATTTGGGTGTTACCTCAGAATGTCATGTTTCCATTATTGGATTCTGATGCTAGTGAGCGAGACTTTGGTGGTGTCGTATACCTCCGAGAACTGTTTCCTAACGGTGACTCTGAAGTGAGAATAGTATGCGCAAAGTCTAAGGTCGCACGTCTAAAGGTCGTCTCGCTGGCGCGACTAGAATTAAACTCAGCTCTACTTTTATCGAAACTTATAAGACGCATCTTTGAAACTTATTAGCTGAGATATCCTATATAGTCTATCGTAGCCTTCTCAGATTCAACTGTGACTTTAAGTTGGATTCACTTTTCGCCGAACCGTTGGCACACTTAGGTTGCTAATCGGATCGCAAACATTAATGAAAACTTAGTAGCTGAACATTTCTTTCACATTGGGAGCTCCGAGAGTCCTGCCAACATTTTATCAATGGGTTTGACTAATAAACAGTTAGTACACCATTCACTATGTTTACAAGGACCGCATTGGCTACAGTTACTACGTGATTGGCCTGTCACTTCCTTTGTCTCTCGGGATCCAAAGGAACTTCCTGAATCTAAACCAATCGCTTTTCTTACCACTCTTAACGATAATGAAGACCACTCAAGTGATCCGCACATAGCAGTACTACTGCTACCTATAATTTAATTTTTAGTTTCGCTAACTGCTATTCCTCTTGGAATAAATATTTGAATGCTGTTTTCTTTTACTCAAATTCATCAAGAAATTAACACGAGGAGCTATTGTAGCTTCTAATTTAGAAACTGCTGAAAGTTTGGTAATGCGCTCCATTCAACATATTGATTTCCCGCAAAATCTCAACCGTTTAACCGCTAATAAGCAGTGTTCTAAAGAATTATTGACCTTATGCCCCTTCCTTCATGACGGCATTATTCGCGTTGGTGGCCACCTTTCTCGCTCCAACTTGGATTTCAACGCCAGGCACCTTGCGTTATTGTCTAAACGAGAGTATATAGTCAATTTAATTATTAAACATTATCATGAGAAAAATTTTCATACAGGTCCGAATTTAATCATGGCGCTTCTGAGACAAAAATTCTGGATCTTAACCGCGAGGCGTGTCATTTGTGATATTGAAAAATTATTTGTCAAATGACAAATAATTTTTCAATGCCACCTTTGCTTTAGAGCTCATCCGCGCCCTGTTCAACCTATGATGGCTGACCTTCCAAGTCCTCGAGTGTTCCCGTCACTGAAAGACTTTTCGCATACAGGTTGTGACTACTCGGGCCCTATTATGTTTATCCCTTTGCGCAGATGAGGAGTGAGAACCCACAAGGCTTATATTTGCCTTTTTACATGTCTGACAACACGCGCAGTTCAAATAGAACTTGCTACAGACTAAAGTACCGCAAGCTTCCTCGCTGCACTTAAAAGATTTTGTTCGGATTTTTATTAGAGGTCCTGTTCAATGCCTATTATATATATCTATATCTATATATATATATATATATATATATATATATATATATATATATATATATATATATATCATATGAGACAATTTATGAGGAGGGTCTATTCAGCAGTGGACTTTAATTCACATTGATTTATTGAGTACAAACTGTGTAACTCGAGAAATAAGCGTTTGCCTCAAAATTTAATATTTTGTCTAATTCTGAAGAAACGCAGTGAAGGTAGAATTATTTATGTGGTAGAAGTGCTCTTTATGCGGTCAGTTTGGCTAGATACAACTTTCGTGTTTCTGACGCCAAATAGCAGTGCGTGTTCCGCTATGAAGGGTATAAAAATTTAACAGTGGTAGAGCCACGCGGCAAAATCGCTGTCGCACGGATGGGCCGGCTCGAACCGGGGTGGTACCACGACCTCACAGAATACCAGCGTGAAGTAGAGGTTTACCTCTGCGTTTCGTTTGGTGAGTGCAGGTGGCCGCAGGCCCTTTTTACTGGAAATGAGGTATTCCATCTTAGTCCTCACGGGTGACAACGCATCTACATTTTGATTCGCAAACGAGGATAGATGTAGATGTCTATGGGCCGCAGCAACCACTTACCATCAGGTGGACTGTGTGCTCGTTTGTCACCCTTATACTATAAAAAATATAAAAAAATAAAAAGCCAGGATAACTACAGGGTGTAAGGCATTCCATCTTAGTACCTGAGTACTCAGGTACTAAGATGGAATTCGTCATCTCTGAGATGACAACGCTTCTGTAGCATTCCTTGTTTAAAGTTGGCTACTATTATCTATGAAGTGCAGTAGCCACTCACGATCAGGTGGACTGTGAGTTCGTTTGTCACTCTAGTTTTACAAATACCTATAAATAGCAAGTAAACCGTGTGAGAATCACACACGTTTTACTGGTCAGTGCCAATGAAATTATTATTTGCAATACGTGCTGTTTCAACACGTCCTCGGTTGTAAAGGGGAACAAGAGATGAAACTTGGTTTCATCTATATCGGGCATATACATTTATAGATGTCGTCACTCAGGGCTCTGGTATAGAACAGCGTAGATTTATCATGCTCACCGAATGCTCCGCCATGTCGCTGAACGCCGTCCACTAAAACATTATCCTTAGAGAAATAAACGGCTGCCTGTGATGACTTTCAATATACTTAACAGTGGTAGAGCCCCGCAGCAGCTTTTGCTGTCGCACGGATGGGCCGGCTCGAACCGGGGTGGTTCCACGACCTCACAGAAAATCATCGTGAAGTAGAGGTTTACCTCTGCGTTTCGCTTGGTGAGTGCAGGTGGCCGGAGGCCCTATTTACTGGAAATGAGGCATTCCATCTTAGTCCTCACGGGTTGCAACGCATCTACATTTTGATTTGTAATGCAGGATAGATGTAGATGTCTATGAGCCGCAGCAACCACTTACCATCAGGTGGACTGTGTGCTCGTTTGTCACCCTTATTCTATAAAAAAAAACTTAAGACCTCTAACTTTCCATCGGACTCGATAAAATATACAAATTTCCTACAAATTTATATCTTAAAATAATTTATGCATACGAATATCTTTAATATAAGATTAATTATGCTCTTCGTTTCCATTTATTCGTTTTTCAGTTAGATAAGCAGCCTCATAATGTAACATCGCATATATTGCAAGTCTATATATATTCCAAAATATCATATCCTTTATACTAGTTGCCACTCAAAGTTGCTTCGAGTAGCACTATACACATATAAATAAATTTTACAAAGTATTTAAAATGGAAATAAAAACGGGCCTGTCATTACTCGTTATTAGTTTTTTGATAAACTACACTCATTCTTCAGTAGGTAAGTAAATACTTATATCTACCTTGACTTAAGTATATTATTTATTATTTTAAGTATATTTTTAAAATGAAAATCGTAAATTTTAACACTTTTTTTATAGTTTGGCACTTGTATTATATTTTTCCTTAAAAGTTACTTGTTAGTTTATTTCATAAAATATGGCACTTGCATCAAAGGATCAAAATGGTGCTTAAACATTAATTTCTACCGATTAGTTTGATTATAAAAATGCTCTTCATAACCTACATAATTGTGTATTTCAGCACCTTTTATCAAACGGTGTAATGCCAATGACCATGAATGTTTATTTGCTTCCAACATGCAAATTGCCATGCCCTACCTAGCTGATGGCATAACCGAATTGGAAGTACCTCCAACAGAACCAATGGTATTTAAAAATATAACTGTAGACCAAGGAGAATTTAAATTGTTTTTACCAACTATGGAAGTATTTGGTTCTCGAAAATGCCGTATTGTGAATGTCAAGTAAGTGATTATCATTGTCTGTAAAACTATTTGAATTTTATATGCAAAGAGTACACAATTTTAATATTAGATTTAAAATTCATTTTACCAAACATTCTATGCCTATCAAGTTATGAAATCAAACAATATATCGTGTTTATATTAAACCCTATATAACATTTTGTTATACAGGCGAAACCGTAGAGAGTCTTCTATGAAACTTACTCTGGACTGTCCATTAGAAATAAGTGGCAAGTACGTTTTTACAGGAAAAATTTGCTTCTTCGACATCAACAAAGAAGGTGACTTCATGGTTCAAACAGGTACTTAGTCAACATTTTAAAATTTTTAAAGTAAATTTTAGTTTCACATCAAAATACGGCATAACTTTTATATTATGTTTTCTATAATACAAGTGGTTAATATTCGACCGCAAATCATATTCTTTTTCATTTTGCAAGCTGTATTTCACTTTCAAATCTACATTAATATACTTTTACGAATATATTAATATGAAGGTATTAAATATACGTACCAAAAATATAAAATAAAGGCATTTTCGCCTTGACATGCTCTCCACAGGCTATTGAAAAAGGTATTCGTAATCACAGAAAATTCATTACCCAATAAGTCAGTAGTTATTTTTGTTGCCAAAGTTTTAAAATTCTTTGGAGTCAAACGTATGTAAGTACCTATGTTTTAATTCTAAGGATGACAATCTCTATGTGATGATGTGAATATGTAACCGCAGATTATTTTGTTTTAAATTACCAGTATGAACGTAAAGAATGTAATAAATAATAAGTAGTCATTTGTAATACATATCTATATAAATAAAATAATAGAGGTTTGCAATTACGCGCGCATCACGGAAAAACTACTGGATAGATTTCAATTAACTTTCCTGAGTTTTATTTCTTAGACACTTGGCCCTTATCTAAAAAAAAACTATTTCGATATAATCGTTTAAATTAAATTTATTAAAGTTTTAAGAAACAACGATTTCTATAAGCACTACATGTTCAGTGATGTGTGTTTTCTTGATATATCAAGCAACGCGGGCGAAGTCGCGGGTATCAGCTAGTTATATAATATAAATTTTAGATTTCTGCACTCCTTTTCTATATAAACTTTAACTATGCCAAATCACAACCACTGACTCCCGTGCGTGCAATATGTGTTTAAAAAGAGGTACAAAATTTTCTCTTCATGTATTAATATAAAGACGAGGTATTGTCTGTTGACTGACAGTGACGGTGCGAAATCACATATTGGTAATAAGACATAACAATACCAAAGAGAAGGTGTTACACAATTCATTATTACAACAGCGGAACAATGCATCTTCATTTGATTCTGAATATATAATAGATGTAGATGTATGTGGTCCATAGCTTCCACTTATCACCAGGTTGACTGTGCACTCGTTTGGTACCCTTAAATTTATATAAAATAGTTTTGTGATACTTTTGAAATATTTTTGATTTATCCTTAGATTCTATAAGAACTACGATAACAACCACCACAGAGGAAATTTATGGCGACGATAGAAAGAAGTACCTGAAATTGAATAGTTACGAATATTTCTACGAACCCTTAGAAAAAATTAATGTGGAACTCGCTGATTTATTCAAAGGTTCCATCAATAAAGGTAACTATCATTTTATTAAAACATTGAACTATTGCCAAAGTTTCTAATTTGACATTATTTTTCATTATACTTAAGAATACAATTAATTGTATTCTTATGGCATCTGTATAAAATAATTAAGTAGTATGACCATTTATAATCTGATTAATTGAAAATATAAATACTAAGTATATCAGAAAAACAATAACATTTACACTTTTATTGCACCACTGTCAGACCTGTACAATAGTTCACCTCATTCAAAAAAGTGGCGCCACCCTGGTAGCTAAAAAAGTTGTGAAAGCCCTCATTTAAATCGAACCAAATATTCATTGACATTGGGCACGTATGATAATGAACTACGCATTAAATTAATTTTCTTTTTTTTTCAGATCAAACTTTATTAAGAAATGTAAACCACGACTGGTATAAGTCATTCACGCAGGCCGCCGAGCCTATTGCCAGCACCGCAGTGGAATATTTCCATGATGTTCTTAAAAAATTTTTCCTCCACGTATCTATAGATCAACTTGAATAAGTGCTTCAGGTTTCATCCGCACATTTATTTGTTCATGAAAAAATATATGCAAGCAATTACCCTGTTAATTTAAAAAAACATATATTAATAAAAGCTTCATGTTATGCATCAATTAACGTTTCATTTGAGATTACGAATGTTTTCAATATTTAGTTTTATGCTTGTTATACTGTTAATATTTTTTTATATTATTTTACGTGGTAGAGCCATGCTGCAGCTATGTATATTATGCTTATATCACGAATGGGTCTACTTGGCCAGGGAAGGACAACTTTCTCACAGAATACTAGCGTAAAATAGCAGCTTAATGCTGCTGTGTTTCGAATGTTGATTGTAGATAACCGGAAACCCTGTTTACTGGAAATGAGGATTTACTTCTCAGTCTTCAGGAGTGACACCGCATCTGTATTTTGATTCTTAATGGAAGATAAATGAATATGTCTATGGGCCACAGCATCCACTTACCCTTACTATATAAAAATATATAAACAAGAGGCTTATACTGGTAGTATAAATATAACCTTCCTAAAGCTATAGAAGAAACGTTTCTTCAATAGCTTTATAGTTTGCCGATGATTTATCGTTATTAACTTCATGCCACAACTTATTTATTACCAAAACTTCAGGCTGGTTATAATCATAATGTAAAAATAAATTGTTTTAAAACTAAAATATTAACTTTTCATCCCCATCAAAAAACTTCATTAAATTTAAAATTCCATTACAATGGCACAATTTTAGAATCTGTGAAAGAATTGAAATTACTGGGTATAGATACACGAGTAGACAGACACTCACTTGAATTAGATAGCGCATGTCCATACAGTAAGGTCTAAACTTTCAAAATTTAATAGAAACGGAAATAATAACCTACTATGCATATGTATACACATGGCTGAGTTACAGCATCATTCTGTAAAAAAAAATAGTATTGCCAACATCCCGATTAAAACTAAACACTTTTAGTACATTACGTTCTTTCATAAAATTATATAATTATCTGACAAATTGGAAATAGTGACATCATAATTATAAAAAAATTGAAACAGTACCTAACAAATAAGTATTACTATAATACTAATAAATATTTTATAAATAATACATACATTTAACAAAATAATCACTCATTAAATTGCATTCTATTTCATTAATCCACAATGCCATTCTTAAAAGTAGTTAATACTAACATTCTTCACAGTCTCACATTATTTTATAACATCTTATGTACTATATGGTTTAGCAATAAATGCTTGAGTTTGAGTTTGAAAAATAGTCCTTATCCGACTTCCAAGAGGAGACGGTACTCAAATCGACTTTATGTTCTTTTTTATGTGTGTTACCTCATAACTTTTTTTTTCGTGCAAGAATGTCGATGATTCTTTTTTTTTTTGAAAGCTAGTGCTTCTCATATGGTGACACATTAATTTGATAAAGGTCTGACCAATAGTTTTTGAGCTATTCTTAATAATTTAGATTGAAGTAGGTTTAACTAACATTATTATTTTAAATTATTATTTTAAAATCAACATACAATATTCTGGATTATTTGTATATGTTGTATATGTCATATTATGGTGCAAACTCACACTAGTATTTAGATCTTACAAAAATGAGGTTTACGCAGATTGTGGTTGTTTTTTGTATGACTATTACGCGATATCTTATCAATGGTGAACAGATTTTGTTGATTCTTTTTTATTAAATATGGTATACGTGATGGATGGGTAATCCCAAATAAATTTAGAAAAATTTTCCTCCGCTAAGAAGAGACGAAGTACAAGAAGAGATGAAGTTTTTAATATATGAATTAGAATGTTATAATTAGTGAGATAATCTTGAGATTGTGATATTCCTTTGTCCAATCAAAAGGGTAAAAAATTAACTTTGAATATATTATAGTACAAGCAGACTTCAGAAACCAAATATATTAAAATAACTACATTCTGTAGTCGGCGCTAAACCAAAGATTTAAAAGAAATTATTTATTTTCTTTTAACAGGCTGGTCCTTAAAAAACGCGCATATAGAGAACTGACATCATTGAATGACACCACAAAAAAATCTCAATTAGTCAATGATGGAGTCACTTTCTCACTTGGTAAAATCACTTAAAATTGCCTTTTCTTTTTTAAATCTCTTGGCTATTTCGTTATTATTTTAGAAAATATTTTGGTTAAAACGTGAGATAAAAGTATAAATACTTTTATCTCACGTTAAAGATTTATGCATTTAATTTTTTTACTAATTCAAATCAAAAAGCAATAATCTAAGCCTAATCATTTGTTTATTAGCAGAAATTTTTAACAAAATTTTTTAACAGTGGTAGAGCCAAGCGGTAGCTTTTGCTGTCGCACGCATGGCCCAGTTCGAACCGGGGTGGTACCACGACCTCACAGAATACCAGCGTGAAGTAGAGGTTTATCTCTGCGTTGCGCTTGGTGAGTGCAGGTGGACGGAGGCCCAATCCCCCCCCCCCCCCCCCATCAACATGGTAGTGGAATTAAATAAAAGACTACCCCAGGAGGGTACCAGCACCCCTGGAGAATCCCTCGCTGAGCATCCACGACCAAACTACTCCACTCCTGGGCGTGGGTGCTCAGGCTGCCCCGCGTATTCTGGGGGGGGGGGCGAAATTCTGCTCAAGACGAAACCTGCTCGGGGCAAGCGGAGCAAGAAGACAAAGGCAACCCCTGCAACGCTTACCGTGGATTTCTGCAATATCAGGGGACTTCATTCAAACCTTAACGCCGTCCACTACCATCTGGAGATAGCTAAGCCGGCCTTGCTCTTTCTAATCGAGACACAGGTGTCCTCTCCGGCTGATACTTCGTATCTCTCCTACCCGAGGTACAAATTAGAACACTCGTTTGTGCCCCGGGCTGGAGTTTGCGTATATGTCAGAGACGACATCTGTTTTCGACGCCTCGGCAGTCTTGAAGGTACGGACCTGTCCATCCTATGGCTGCGCGTAGACAGAGACGACCATCCCCGCGTCTACGCGTGCCTCTATAGGTCCCATAGCGGTAATGCCAACACAGACCGACTCATCGACCACGTCCAAATGGCTGCAGACGCCGTGCTACAACAGGTCCCATCCGCAGAGATCGTGGTACTCGGTGATTTCAACGCCCACCACGATGAATGGCTTGGTTCTCGTTTATCTGTCGTAGATCTGTCTATGACTTTACTTTGGAATATGGTCTAACACAACTGGTTACTTCGCCTACGCGGATCCCAGATGTGAAAGACCATGTACCTTCCCTGTTGGACCTTCTGCTGACCTCTCATCCGGACGATTATCAGGTCTCCGTCGATGCCCCTCTGGGCTCTTCGGACCATTGTCTGATCCGGAGTACGGTGCCACTCACGCTCCAATCGCAGTTGCGATCTACAGCTTACCGCCGTGTTTGGCACTATAGGTCAGCTGATTGGGACGGGATGCGGTCTTTTTTTGCATCCTACCCTTGGGGGCGGGTTTGCTTCTCGCCGGAACATCCCAGCGTTGTTGCCGATTCTGTTGCTGATGTGGTACTTCAGGGTATGGCACTTTTTATTCCATCCTCTGTGGTGCCCATCGGAGGCAGACCCCAGCCATGGTTTGGTCGCTCCTGTAAAATAGCATCACGCTATAAGCAGGAGTGCTACCAGGCCTGGGCTGACGCATCAACGTCTCGGGATGTAAACACCAGCGCACTTAAAAAGAAGTATAATTCCGCCTCCAGGTCCTTCAAAAGCGTAATTGCCAAGGCAAGGTCTGAGCACATCGGCAGAATTGGCGAGAAGCTAGTTCGTCTTCTTTCGGGAACGCGTGCATTCTGGTCTCTCGCTAAGGCTGTCCAAGGGAACTTCTGTCAGCCATCTCTTCCATCTCTGCACAGGGAGGACGACTCACTGGCCCATGCCGCAAAGGAGAAAGCCAATCTGTTGAGCTCTCTTTTTGCGTCCAACTCGACTCTAGATGACGGGGGAAACACACCGCCAACCATACCGCGATGTGAGTGCTCCATGCCGGATGTGCAATTTACACAGCGCTCGGTCCGCAAAGCACTCTTCTCCCTGGACGTCAACAAGTCGAGTGGGTCCGATGGAGTCCCACCCATTGTGCTGAAGACGTGTGCTCCGGAGTTGGCACCGGTTTTAACGCATCTTTTCCGGTACTCCTACTCCTAAGGCGTAGTCTCGAACTCATGGAAGACAGCTTTGTTGCACCCAAACCCTAAAAAAGGCGACCGCTCAGAACCATCCAACTACAGGCCTATCGCCATCACCTCCTTGTTCTCCAAAATAATGGAAGCCGTTATAAACTGCCAGCTCATGAGGTACCTTGAGGATCACCAGCTGATTAGTGACCGCCAGTACGGTTTTCGTTGGGGTCGATCAGCTGGTGATCTTCTAGTCTACTTAACTCATAGATGGGCGGAGGCAGTAGAGTCCAAGGGGGAGGCATTAGTCGTTAGTTTGGACGTAGCGAAGGCCTTTGATCGGGTCTGGCACAAAGCGCTTCTTTCGAAGCTTCCTGCCCATGGGCTTCCCGAGAAATTGTGCAAATGAATCACCAGTTTCCTTGCTGATCAGAGCATCAAGGTCGTAGTAGACGGTGCATGCTCTGATCTCAAGCCTATCAACGCTGGTGTTTCACAAGGCTGAGTGCTATCACCAACGCTGTTTTTCCTGCATATCAATGATATGTTGCTAATTGGTAGCATCCATTGCTATGCAGACGACAGCACTGGTGATGCCTTATATACCGGGCGTGCCAATATTTCTCGGGAAAACGTCGCCGAGTACCGGGACAAACTTGTGTCTGAAGTCGAGTCTTTGCTTAACAAAGTCTCGGCTTGGGGCCGACTAAATCTAGTCCAGTTCAATCCCCAGAAGACACAATTTTGCGCGTTTACCGCTAAAAAGAACCCCTTTTTCGTACCTCCTCAGTTTCAAAGCACTCCCCTTGCTGCCTCAGCCAGTATCGGAATCCTTGGCGTCGACATATCGAATTGTGTGCAGTTTCGTGGTCACTTGGAAGGGAAGGCCATATTGGCCTCTGAAAAGCTTGGCGTGCTCAGCAGAGCGAGACAGTATTTCATGCCGACACATCGCTTGCAACGTTACAAAGCGCAAGTTCGGCCCCACATGGAATACTGTTCTCATCTCTGAGCCAGGGCACCCCAGTGCCAGCTCCTTCCACTTGACCGCATCCAGCGCAGAGCAGTTCGAATCGTCGACAACCGAGCTCTTTCTGATCAGCTCGATACACTGGCACTGCGTACAGATGTTGCATCTCTTTGCGTATTTTATCGCATCTATCACTGGGAGTGCTTTGAGAAATTGTTCGGACTAATTCCAGCCGCTCAATTTCACCATCGCACATCGCGACAAAACTCGCGTTACCATCCATACCATCTGGATGATTGGCGGTCCACCACTGTGCGATTTAGAAGAAGTTTTCTCCCTCGCACGACTTCCTTGTGGAATCAATTACCACCAGCGAATTTTCCGGACCGATACGACTTAGGAACCTTCAAGAAAAGAGCTAACACCTTTCTAAAAGGTCGGCAACGCATCTGCAATTCCCCTGGTGTTGCGCTTGTTCATGGGCGGCGGTAGTCACTTACCATCAGGTGAGCCGCATGCTCGTTTGCCCCCTATTGCATAAAAAAAAATCCTCGGTTTCCATACATTTTAGTATGAAGCGGTTAGCTTGCCGTAATTTGCTTTATATTAGAGAACACGCGTGAATAAAAATTCAGTGCCGTCTTAATTTTTAAAGATGACTGCATGTCGAGTTGATACATCTATTGTTTGAGATAGCATAAGGGTGGGTCGCGAGTGTCGCGCACGACTGCTAAAATTATTTTTATTCTTCGAGTAATTTGACTAATTAGGTATGTACTTTGTATGAGTATGACTAATGTATGCAGATGTGTGCAGCACCTAAAGTAATTTATTCATATCCAAGGTGTGAATCTAACACTGCGCAATGCGTCTGTGTGACTAGATAATATATATATCAATGTAGGTGTTCTATTAGAAGTTATTACGCTCAAGGACTACAGTCTTAACTGTTAGTATGGAATAGAATAGAATATTTTTTTTTAATATATATCACATGTGTAATTCTTATTGAAAGTCATTTTTATTTTAACACTGCTTCGAAAAAAAACCCTCTGTCCTTTGAAGAACCAGCAAGAAACAATTTTTTAAAGTAAAATTTATATGAATGGTTGTACAAACTATTTGCAAAATTTATTTTAGATACAGCTTGAAACTGACCACCATATTCCCAGGAGTTATTAGCAACCATGTATTCACTTTATAATAACCCGTTTTATACAGTTTTAGTTTAATAAAATGTTTAAACTTGGTAATAGAGAGACTTTGTATATTTTATGGGACTTTGTTGTAATAGCGTATACATTGCCCCAAGAATGAATTACTGATTTTGTTGAGCCGAGAAACTAGTATCACTAGCTTGTTTTTGTTCCTAATGTTTACAGCGTCTATATATCACATTTTTACTAGATCTACCTTTGTTTTTGTGAACATACTTTAAATTTTGTAAATATGTTGAGAGGCCAAAGTTAGTTTATTTTTTAAAAACTATATTAACGTCTGACGTTAGAAATTATTCTCAAAATTATTTAAATAAAATTATGTTACTCGTATTAGAATTTACTCTGAAGGTTAATTGTTAAAATAATAAAAGTGTTGAGCGGATGTTCAACTTGCTCTCTTGCTTACGCAGTTAATCATTATCAGGAATAAGACAGCGTACAGCACTACACATTCTGTATAGAGCAAATAATGTTCAACCAACGGTAATAAGTACCAGTCACAATCACACACATAGTAACATAAAGGACTTTATTACATGATAACACCAAAGTATGCAAAGCAACAGCAGCTACACCACTCCTCTCGATGTAACACAGGGCTGCCTCTCAGCAACACGATCTTCCTTGCTTACGCTAGAAGAACTACTACACGAATAGAACCACATCACTTGTCTTATTTAGGCAGAATCTCTGTGTGGATGTAATGTTTAGCCCAACGATCATAATAACGATATGAGACTCGTAGAATTACTGACTGATTCCTCTTAGTCGACTGCGTGATACTTTGTACTACTAAAACAAGTGCGAGATTGTAGTTCCCCCTTCAATTCTTCTTATTTTCTTTTATTATTTAACCCTTATTCCTAACAATATTTATTTTTTTAAATTTTCTCGAAGGGACTCTCTCGGTTTAAGGTTCTAAATAGCTTAAGCGGGCCACCTATTTTGTAAAACAAAAATAATTTCCAAATCTGCCGCATTTCCCCATAGCAAAACCCCATAAGGCTTATGCTATGTAAATAACTGAAAAAAACTAATCTAGCTCTCTCGACGCTAGTGAGACCTCTAATCTTTTTTACAGCATAGGCTGCAGAACTTAGTCTACTTGCTAGTTTGGATATATGGGACCCCCACTGAAGCTTTGCATCGAGAGTGATGCCAACAAAACATTTAATTCAACAGAGCTCAGTTCTTCCCCACGTAAAACACATTGGTATTCATATTTTTGACAATCGTCTTTTTGACTTCGTCACATTTAAGTTTTTGACCTTTAACTTTAAAAGTCAAGAAAGTATTATCAGCAAATAATACTTTATCATGAGTACAAGGAAAGGTAAGTCATTAATATGCACTAATAGGAATTGGCCGAGAATTGAGCCCTGAGGGACATCCATTTGTACAGATGACCCGGAAGAACTTTTACTATTGATAATAACTTTTTGCGTTATATTACTTAAATATGAAATAATAAGTTTAAACGCTGTATTCTTGACACCATTATACTGTAGCTTCCCGATGAATATCTAATAGTGAACACAGTCGAAGCCCTTGGAAAGGTCACAAAGTAAAAACAAAGCATCCTCTGAATTCTTGCATGCACCAAAATATGTATAATAAGCCTAACTCCAGCGTCGTTGAAGAGCGAACCCTTGTAAAACCGAATTGATTTTTATGAAGAAATTTATTAATATAAAAAAAAACTTAAAGTATGTAGCGGTTGCAACAGCGGTCTGTTTAAACAGGAGTTGCTTTGGCTCGCCGCTCACTTACTCGAGTCTAGATCACCTGAAGATGCCTCGTGTAGAGGAGCGAATCACGTGTCGTAATGTCGTCAGTGGTGTGTCTTTCCCAGTGTAGTGGTGTTGGCAGTAGTGGTGTTGGGAGTAGTGGTGCTGGGATTAGTGGTAACGGTGATAGTGCACGCAATTGAGGGAGGGTGGGAGATGCTCTTAAAACTAGGTAAGATACATCATTTTATTTTATCAAGCGGATGTACGCGAAGTTACTATTTACCAACTTTAACTATAACATAGTTATACCGTGTCATATACTACGCAGATACAATTAGTACACCACATACATTATCTACCTATATTTATATAAACTATAATAAAACTCCAACACAACGTCTGCCTGCACAGGCATCACGCAAAAACCATTGAACTGATTTAAATAGGACATTCACTTACAGATAGCTGATGTTATAAGGATTAACTTAGGCTACTTGCATTTTAGTAAAATAATTAAGATTCCGAGCAAAAATCCTGCAAACCCATGAAATCAAATCGCAATAAATTCCACGCGGCAAAGTTACGAGGAACAGCTAGTTATAGTAAGGGCGTGCTTCGATGGTTTGGGCACGTTGAGAGAATGAGTGAAGACCGGATGGTAAAGAAAATATATAGCGAGAAAGTTAATATTAAAAGGTGTCGAGGTATACCGAGACTAACTTTCGAAGACCATGTGAGCAAATTGCTCGAAGAGGGGAGGGTCAAGAGTACTCGGATACCTAGACGTGCATGTATGAAGAAGATAATGAATGTGAAAGAAGCGAAAGAGGTATGTAAGGATCGTGACACTTGGCAATCTGTTCTCTCTGGCTACTCCGTTAGGGATTAGTTATAGTATATATGTAGATGTAGATGATAATATTAAAGCTCAAATAAAATATGTATCCTTATAACTTGACGGCTTCATAGTGGGATGGCTAAGCATTAATCTGATGTCGGATTGTTCGAAGGAATAAGTTTGAGTAAAGCCTACAAATAATTATTCCGGTTCTGGGTTTGACCCTGAAATATTATATACTTGACATAAAACGAGTTATTCAATAGTCAAAGGCATTCGCTGTCAATTTTACTGAACGCAAACCACCCGGGTTCGATCACCGCCAGCACCTATGAAATCGTTAATGGCACGTATAAGTGCTGACTTGCCACGTGCTTGGCAGTAAAGAGAAACTTTGTGAAGAAACCTGCAATTGCAAACCAGCACTGTGGACACTTCCTTTTCCGAAATTTTGAAAATGGTTGTTTTAGGGCAAGAAAGAGACTTCCTGAGGCCTCATCTCAGTTCTAAACTATATAGGCTGTAACTTTTTACTTTTATGTAAAACGCCTCCATGGGAAAAGTAAGACTCAAAAGATCAGTTTTTAGATCAAGAAATTCTCAGTTACATCACTGGGTAGAATGTTGGTGATGTTTTACCCCGCGTGTGTTTCAAAACTGCTTTATTAAAGATAAAAGACGCTCAATTTGATGTTATTTTATTAATTTTCTTGGTAAACAACGAAGAGATTGTGGCGTTATTATTCAATAGTGACAAGGGTAATAAAAATAACAACATTCAACCTCACGATACTCCATCGGACTGGACAATGTTCCTACATTGTGGTAACACCAGTGCAGGACAGGTCGACTAAGAGGCAGCATGGGTGCTCATCCTGCCTCTCCGCTGCTAACTAAATGAGTCTGCCCATTTCATGCGGGTAAGTTATCGAATGCATACAACTATAACCGTATAAAATGTTAGATTATTACGATTAGTTGTTTTAGTTTAGTAGTATAGCTAGACATTTTGTTTCATTATTCAATATTTTACTTGAGTACTCTTTTATGACTTACCAAATGCATTTATATATTTATCACTTAATTTATCCATCCTATTAATTAAATCAGCTCTTATTATTTTTCATAGTACGAAAGTACGTAATAAATTCAATCAGACACCGTTTCCTGACCATAGACCTAAAAAAGGCTGTTTCACGAAAAAAGTCCTGCAAATAATATACAAGCTAAAATAAAGTATGAAATTTGACAGAGGACGTCAAATATCGTGTAGACTGTGGCAACGAGACTAAGGGACTTCTTTCTTGAAAAAGGCTTTAACGACATCAACGGCAACAAATTTTCACATAATAGTACCTTTTAATTAGTCTATGCAGTCACGTAATGTAAGCTACATACGTTCACTTAAATATAATACTAAAAAAAATACTAATTCAAAACTCTCAAGTCAGTTGAGCTCAAAGTCAATTTCCTGGTATAGTTACATAGGTGGCAGCAACAGCGGCCACCTTTAAGCTGTAAAGTTTCTTTCTCGCTAAGACTGGTATTTAGAGATAATCTTGATTTTATGTACTACTACGATTGACTTCAGGGTTTAAGATCCAAATTTCGTCTAATCAGGCTCCAAATATGTTTTATTTTAATTTTATCGATTATTTATGAATATATCCTATTTTGTGCTACACTACTTCTAATTCTTATAACAGGAGTTGGGAATACAGAAGTCTTGGTCTCTCACATGCAATTTTTTTTCGCTATCGTTCATATTACTAGAACTTTGGTTCAATGTTTTTCTATCACCTTTTAAGATAATTACGAATAATAATAGATTATCAATACTTACACATAATAATAACGTCACAACGATAATAACAGAAAAATAATTTTATTAAAAATAGCTGATATTTTACTACAAAAGAAAGTATTGTTTTTCGTTAAAAAAAATAGCCCGTATTGATTTGATATCGTTAATATATCGGTAGCATGAACATTAATTTAAACATAATCATTATTTTTGGCTGCCTATTTGGTTTAAATTTGCAATTAAATATCTAGATTGCAACCATAAAATTTTGTATATTGATAAAATGCAAATCATGTACCTACCTATAAATTCTGTATCTTTGTACCATTTCCATTAGTCCTCTATCGAACTTACATCAAGAACCATCAGTGGTAGAGCGTTTTTATAAATTGTTTAAAATGGTAAAATATGAGTGTCTGATCATATTTGTCATTAGCTGTTTTCTAAATGAATCAAATACAACAAAAGGTACGTTGTATACTTCTCAATTCCATTCCATTTCATTAAGCTCACAAGAAAATTAAAATTTCTAAAATAAATGCGATGTAACATCTTCTTAAATAACTTTTTGTAATTCTTCATACTAATATGTATGTTTTATTTATAAAATTATAACTTAATATATTATTTTTATTTTTAGTGCCTTTCATTAAGCCATGCACACCTAATGATTTTAAATGTCTGTTAACTGCCAACACCCAAATTTCGATTCCTTACCTCGCTGCTGGTATACCCGAACTTGGAGTCCCTGCTCTAGAACCAATGTATTTTAAAAATATTACTATGGACCAAGGATACTTCAAATTTTTCGTACGAAATATGAAGGTAGTTGGTGCCAGTGGATGTAAGGTTGTAGAAATGGAGTAAGTAAAATTCCTTTATTTACAAGAAACTCAAATATTTTATTACGAATGTTATTTTAAATACCATCCCTATAAATAAGTCTACCTCCAAAAGTAATTTTCATCCGTTTATAAAACCATATGTTTAATCAGGCATACCGTTCAAGAACCCGCCTTGAAAATTACTCTAGATTGCCCATTCGAAGCAACTGGCAGTTATATTTTTACTGGACTTATATATTTATTCGCACTCAAAAATGAAGGGGAATACAAAATTCAAACAGGTAGGTTTATTAATCAAAGCTTACCTTTTAAGACTTATGTACAAACATTTGTTTTCACTTAATTATACAATAATAATGTCCGTGTGGTGATGACGTAAGAGAATCCATCAATCCATTTCGTTCCGCGGGTGTCATTAGAAAAGAGCAGAGAGACTTCATAGCCTCCGGCAGATGGTAGTTCAAAATCAGTAATCATGCATTTACCAAATGTAAAGTAATTATGCCGGTTAATTGGCCAATTTTCAACAGACTATTAAAGACTGAATAAATAAAAACAATAAGATATATTAATAAATGTATGAAAAAGGGAAATATTCGTTTAAATGATTCTAGTTTAGGGTTCCGAACCCGAAGGGTAACCAATAAGGGTATTACTAAGCCTCCGTCCGACTCTCTGTCTGTCAGCGGGCTGTATCTATTATAATATATATTAATAAATATATGAAAAAGGGTAATATTCGTTCAGATGATTGTTTTTTAGGGTTTCGAACCCGAAGGGTAACCAACGGGACCCTATTACTAAGCCTCTGCTGTCCGTCCGTTCGTCGGTCCGTCCGTCTGTCAACGGGCTGTATCTCATGATTCGTAATAGGTAAACAGTTGAAATTTTCACAGAATATGTATTTCTGTTGCTGCTATAACAAGGAGTAATAACAATAAAAATTTATTAAAAATTAAAGGGACCTCCCCTACTAGGTCTGTATTACATTGGTACGGAACCTTTTCATGCGCGAGTTCGACTCGCACTAGCCCGGTTATTTATCTTTGAAAGATTCGGGGATTATGTTTCAGAAGCCTAACAACAAGGTAGTTAGGATATGGAACTTGATGCATAATGATAATAGATGATAAGTTACTCTCAAATTACAAAGTTTGTAAACTTCATTTTTCGAGATGTATTATATGCGGGTGTAAATATCGCAACGTAAAGTGTAATTTTAAACATTTTTTTTTAGATTCTATAAGAACAACAATTACTACTAGAATCGAGGAAATATATGGAGATGATGGCTTGAAGTACTGGAATCTGGGAGACTACGAATATTTCTACGAGCCATTGAGCAAAATCCACTTAGATCTTGGAAATTTTTTTTCAGGTGACATTAGCAAAGGTACGTTTTCTTTGTTTGGAATTAGTTGCACTTTTTAAAATATTACTTACTATTATAACGAATGGTCTGACTCTTAAACATAGGATATTATTCAAAAATCTCAAAATGTGGTATTTATTGGTATAGTACATATTAAGCACTCCATATTACCAGATAGTTTGCGTATTGTAAACGCGATTTCTGAACATGGGGTCCTGAGTTCGAACACCGGTCGGGCCAAAAGCAGTTATTGGATTTTTCTGACAAGAAATACTCAGCAAGAGCCCGGGGGCAAGAAGTTGACGATGTTTCACCCCGTTCCTCGGAAAGCACGTAAAGCCGAAGGCCCTGCGCCTAAACTCTCCTACGTCATGTCGGATTACCATCTCATCGGACTAAGAGTGGGTTAATAGATAGTGCACCTGTGCTAGCCCCATACTCTTGGGCACTATAATCGTGTACTGCACAGATGGCTTGTGTCCGTTGAAACTGGCGGCCGTGACCGAAATTCGGTATGTAGGACATTAGCTATGTGTAAATCTTGTAACCACAAGATATAAAAGGCTGATGATGTGATATGATATAAACAGTAGTGCGTATATATCAAGCAATAAAAATGCATTTAGTTTCCTTATAAGCCTTAATGTACTTTTATTTTCCATGCAGCGGTAGTGTAAGAATACCCACTACCCGATATTGACATCCATACATTTGAGGGTGTCGTAAGAGGCGACAGAGAGAATCTAATCGGGAGATGGGCAGCAGTCTTCCTAATAACGTCGAAAAATAAAAATCTGCGATTTCCGACCCGCTTGCCAGGCGTGGAAACTATGGCAAATATCCCCCCTTTGGCCCAATCTATGGGGTAAGCCTATATTTAGCAGTGAAATAGTGCTGCAAATCACCCGAAACGTCGAGAATTAAAAATAAGTAGAATTAAACGCGATGAAATCCGTAAAAGTTGTTTCATTCAATTTTCCTTTTTACTGTCTGGAAATAAAATGTAAATTAAATAATATAATTACTTTTTCTTTTTTACAGTACAACCTATGTTGGATAGTGTAAACAATGACTGGTGGATTTCAATTGTAAAGATTGGTGAGCCTGTAGCTAGGAGTATAGTCAAGAACTTCTATGATGTTATTAAAATGTTTTTCCTTCGTGTACCTTTTAATGAACTTGAATTGCTCAATTAGATTTCAAAACTATAACATGTTCATTAAAAATATATAAATTCATTTTACACTGAGTTTTTATTTTAGTTATAACTCGCTTTTTCATAATATACGACCCAATCGTTGCAGAAAGTGTTGAAGTACAAGACATAGTAAGAGTATGAAAGCGTCTATAAAATATCGCGCACAGTACTATACCCAATCCAGGAGATTTTCAGCAAGATTTAGGTCAAAAAATAGTATCTGTGCTTTTCTCAGGTTCCCCCTTGAACATACGGAACTCTTATATGATTACATTATTATTCGATCTTCTGTCCGTCTGTCAAGACCCTTTTTCGCAGAAACGTGTAAAGGTATCAAGCTGAAATAAATATTAAACCCTAAAGTCACGGTCCCTTGGAGGTCTTTTGGTCAATGCAAGTTACAAGATTCTGGCATTAAGGTCACTTATTTTGATTCACGAAAACTTACTCATCAAAAGTTACCACTTCGCTGAGGTAATTTCCGTTGATCTAAAATCATGAAAATTGGCAAGGAGCAAGGTATCACTGCAAAAGTTAAATAAAAGCACAATGTTTACCAAAGTGTTTAGGTCGATGAACACAAACGTAAGTGATAAAGTGATATACAACATAACAACTAAATCGAGGGTACACTATACAATGGATACATATTATACAACAATATCATCCTTTTTTCTGCCGACTTCCAAAAAGGAGACGGTACTCAATTCGACGCTTATGTTTTTTTTTCTATGTGTGTTACTTCATTACTTTTTACTGGGTGGACCGATTTCGATGATTCTTTTTTTAAATGAAAGCTGATAGTTCTCTTGTGGTCCCATATGAATTTGATCATGGTCAGACTAATAGGTTTTGAGTTATTTGAGTTATTCTTAATAACTTATATTGAAGTCGGCTGTACAAAATTTTTAATTTTTAATTATTATAAATATTTTTTTAATATTGAAAAATGTTACACACAATATTAAAAAAAAACTATGATAAAGAAAATCTAACACTAAAAATTTAAATTGTCATACAGTCCTACTCCCCGTGGTATTATGCTAAGAACGCTGCTCCATGTTATTGTGGCTGCGTTTCCTCGTTGAGTAGCTATACTTAGCCCTTGAGCGAGTAAAAGAACCAGCCCTCTTATCACTAGCAACGACGACCAGTCTCGGATACAGTTTCTTTGGGAACTTCACCGCTCGTGGACCCCACGTACCGATAGTCTCTACAGCAAATGGCACAAATTTGTAGTCATCTCTCAAAGACTGTTGTTTGCGCCACTTATTTATTTCAGTTACTTTGGATGGCGCCCCGGCTTTAAAGGAGGTACCCTTAAGATGAGAGGTCGCCAAAGTGTATAAGCAAGTAACATCTCTTACTAGTTCTGTACATCTCTCCCAAGGGACCAAAGTCATACTGTCGGGTCTCTTGCCATCGTCTTTAAAAATTGCACAAGGCTCTAAATCCGAAGGAACATTAATACAGACTATGACTCTTCGGATGACTTCGTTCAACGAACCGTGACGGCGAAACCTACCTGCACTTTTCTTACATGAAATTTAACTTAAACTTATCTTCACGCACAATCCCTGACGGGGTAGCCAGAGAGAACAGATCGCCAAGTGTCACGATCCTTACATACCTCTTTCGCTTCTTTCAGATTCATTATCTTCTTCATACATGCACGTCTAGGTATCCGAGTACTCTTGACCCTCCCCTCTTCGAGCAGTTTGCTCACATGGTCTTCGAAAGTTAGTCTCGGTCTACCTCGACACCTTTTAATATTAACTTTCGCGCTATATATTTTCTTCACCATTCGGTCTTCACTCATTCGCTCAACGTGCCCAAACCATCGAAGCACGCCCTTATCAATTTTTGTGATAAGGTCATCTTTCAAACCTGCCATATTGCGAATCTCTTCGTTTCGCTTTTGGTCGGCCATGGTAACGCCACACATTTTACGAAGAGATCGCATCTCCACTGCATTCAACTTGCTTTTATGCTTCTTCTGGCACACCCAGGTTTCGTTGGCATATAACAAAGTCGGTACCAACACTGCGTTATGTATTGCAAGGCGTGCACTCTTCACTACGCCTTGCCTTTTGACTAACGCAGTCAGGGCACCATTGACTTTGTTCCCGGCAGCGACACGCCTGTCCACATCTAAATCACATCTTCCATCCCGGCTAAAAGCACTCCCCAAGTATACAATTTCATTTACCTGTTCTAGACATTCCTGATTTACCCATATTTCACACTTCGTTCTCTCTTCGTCCCTTTCAAATACCAGAACCTTAGTTTTATTAGCATTCAAGCGGAGACCTTTAATTTCACATTCCTCTTTCATACACGTGACTAATGCCTGCAGTTCTGCCTCTGATGGTGCAATAAGCACTGCATCATCAGCATACAGCAGACAATTTACTTTTATGTCACCCAATTTCACACCCAAACAGCTATCTTTCAGTTTCTGTAAACATGAAATTTCACGACCACAATAGTTGCCACGCTTGGTAGGCGTGAGTTATTGTCGGGAAGATGCTGCAGCCCATATCCTGTTTCAGTTTGCCTCCATACGGCTCTCTTACGACAGTCATGGGACAATATGGGATAGTGGATAATCTTACACCGCCACTACACGGTTCATACGTACTCATAATCACATAAAATCATTTGTAACAAAAATATGGTTTTCGGTGCGTGTGTGTGTGTGTGTGTGTGTTTAGTTGTAATCATTTAAGGGCTGATAAAGAAAGAGAGAATAAATATGTGTACATGAGTACGTGTCTAAAAGTTGACACGCACTGGTTGGCATCACTTGAAATGTACGCAGCGCTCCATCTGGCCTTCTTTGTATTCGTATGTTCTTAAAAGTTCAAATTACAAATTCCATACAATAAGTTTTTCAGCAGACAAGTCGCAGGAGTCTTAGTAATATTGTAGTGTAGGATTCGTGACATTTTTATATAATTACTTATTATTTACTTCTTCCTCTACTTCAACTTAACCTTCTTCTATGCACTAAATACTGAATTTCACTTACTGAAAGTTGAGTTCATGGTTCGGTAAAATAAAAGTGGCTAACGATTCTCATTTTAGTCACGTTCTCATATTTTTATTTCTGATAGTTATATGAACGGTTTCAATACATAGTCAATTAAACTTGCCAGTTGGTATATTTGTCAAAGAATGGATATGCTTACCAAAAAATATTAAAAGGCAGATGAACAAAAGAGATTTATTGAATAAAATCATTATCTTTATTATAAAATTTTATAAGTCAACAATCAGCAGTATAATATACAATGTTTTTACAGTATTTGACTGGAGTTACGGATGTAACTTTTACGTTAGAGCCACGCTGCAGCTATTTTCACGTGGTAGTCATGCTGAAGATATATTAGTAGCATAGTTGTTTTAGAATAGAATAGAATAATTTTTATTCAATATACATAACATGTGTAATTCTTATTGAAAGTCATTTTTACTTTACCACTGGTTCGAAAAAACTCTCTGTCCTGGGAAGAACCAGCAAGAAACCCAGCGGGATTTTTTTTAAAATAAATTTTACAATATAAATGATTACGAACTATTTACAAAATTTATTTTAGAGACTGCTTGGAAGCGACCACTTCATTCCCAGGGGTTATTATTGACCATGTATTCATTTATACTATAAAAACCCTTTTTTTACAGTTTCAGCTTAATAAAACATTTAAACTTGGTAATAGAGAGAACCTGTACACTTTCCGGGACCTTGTTGTAATAGCGTATACATTGCCCTAAGAATGAATTACTGACTCTGTGGAGTCGAGAAACTGTCATCACTAGCTTGTGTTTGTTCCTAGTGTTTACAGAATGTATATCACTTTTTTTACTAAAACAATCTTTGTTTTTGTGAACATACATTAAATTTCGTAAATATACTGAGAGGCCAAAATTAATAAATTTATTTCTTTAAATTTATCTTTAAGAGACTCTCTCGGTTTTAGATTGTAAATAGCTCTAATGGCCCTCTTCTGTTAAACAAAAATAGTTTCTGAATCAGCCGCATTTCCCCGTAGAAAATTCCCATAAGACATTATGCTATGTAAATAACTGTAATAAACTAATCTAGTTGTCTCGACACTAGTGAGACCTCTAATCTTTTACAGCATAGGCTGCAGAACTTAGTCTGCTTGCTAGTTTGGACATATGGGGGCCCCGCTGAAGCTTTTCGTCGAGAGTGATGCCAAGAAAAACAGTGGATTCAGCATGACTCAGTTCCTCCCCATTTAAAAACACATTGGTACTCAGATATTTAACGTTCGTTGTTGTAAATTTAACACAATTAGTTTTATTTCAGTTCAAATGCAGATTATTAACGTTAAACCAATGCACTAATTTTGATATGTAATTATTCACTTCGTCACATTTAAATGATTGACGTTTAAGTTTAAAAATCAAGGAAGTATCATAAGAAAATAATACTATATCAGGACTATCCCCTACAAGGTGAGGTAAGTCATTAATATACACCAGAAACAGAAATGGGCCGAGAATCGAGCCCTGAGGGACACCCATCAGTACAGGTGACCCGGAAGAACTTTTACTATTGATAATAACCTTCTGCTTTCTATTACTTAAATATGAAATAATAAGTTTAACCGCTGTGGTCTTGACACTATAGTGCTGTAACTTCCTGATAAATTTCTGATGGTGAACACAGTCGAAGCCTTGGAAAGGTCACATAATATACCCAAAGCATCCTCTGAACTTTACCAGATTATCCATAGCCAATATGTGTTCTTTTATTTCATTTTGGGCTGATTTATATTTATTGGATAGAGTATGAAGGGAGTTAATAAGTAATAATATTTCTGATTTAAGGCACTCTACTTCAGTCTCATAACATTTTTTTATGTTATCACGGTAGCACGAATGGGTCGGCTCGACCGGGGAAGGAACACGCTCTCACAGAGTACCAGCGTAAAATAGCAGCTGTGTTTCGTATGGTGAGTGTAGAGAACCGGAGACCCTTTATACTGGAAAAGAGGTATTCCAACTTAGTCTTCATGGACGAAAACGCATCTGGATTTTGCTTCGCAAACGAGGATACATCTAGATGTCTATGGGCCACAGCAACCACTTACCATAGGTGGACTGTGTGCTCGTTTGTTACCCTATCCTATAAAAAAAAATAGATGTAGATGTCTATGGGCCGCAGCAACCACTTACCATCAGGTGGACTGTGTGCTCGTTTGTCACCCTTATCCTATAAAAAAAAATACATACTTCATTTATCGATGACTCTGTTAACGTTTTTCATTCTGTAAATAACATGCTATCTAATATATAAAATATTAGTAAATCCAATTGGGCATACCTTAAGCGCATTAAAAAAATTACGTATAACATGATTATACGGAATTATTAAAGTAGTTTAAATACATTTCGACAGCACTATCGGCTTCAACACCCTCGAAAACCATGAAAATGACACCCATGATGAAAAAATTGATACCTAATGCAGCCGCCATCTTGGATTTACATTTCGACAGCACTATCGGCTTCAACACTCTTGAAAACCATGAAAATGACACCCGAGATGAAAAACTTGGTACCAACTTCAGCCGCCATCTTGGATTTACATTTCGACTGCACTATCGGATTCAACACCCTCGAAAACCATGAAAATGACACCCAAGATGAAAAACTTGATATCTATTGCAGCCGCCACCTTGGATTTACATTTCGACAGCACTATCGGCATCAGCACCCCCGAAAACCATGAAAATGACACCAATGATGAAAAAATTTATATCTATTGCAGCCGCCATCTTGGATTTACATTTCGATAGCACTATCGGCTTCAACCCCTTCAAAAACCATGAAAATGACACCCATGATGAAAAAATTGATACCTATTGCAGCCGCCATCTTGGATTTACATTTCGACAGCACTATCGGTTTCAACACCCTCGAAAACCATGAAAATGACACCCATGATGAATAAATTGGTACCTAATTCAGCCGCCATCTTGGATTTACATTTCGACAGCACTATCAGGTTCAACACCCTAGAAAACCATGAAAATGACACCTATGATGAAAAATTTTATACCTATTGCAGCCTCCACCTTGGATTTACATTTCGACAGCACTATCGGCTTCAGCACCCTCGAAAACCATGAAAATGACACCCATGATGAAAAAATTGATACCTATTGCGGCCGCCATCTTGGATTTACATTTCGACAACCCTATCGGTTTCGACACCCTCGAAAAGCATTAAAATGTCACCCATGACAAAAAAAATTATACTACTTACTTTTAGTACGTACTACTATTATTTATTCTGTGCTTTTAAATATTGTAATAAAAAAATCTCTTATTATTATTATAATCAAGTATTGGTTATTCGATTATTGTGTATTTGTACAGCGATCTTTTGAGCCGTTGAAAACAACCGAAACAATGTCCACTCACGACGGCGACTGAAGCCGAATGTGTTCTGTGAGCCGAACTAAACTTAATACAAAGGTACTCTGTGAACTAAACTACTCTGTGGCTGTAGATCCCCATTTACAGAAACAATTTATATACGAGGCAAGCAAATCAACGAAAATTTCGCCATTTTGGAGCCGAAAAAAATTAATTATAGCTAAACAAAACAAAATTACACTGCCATTTACATTCAGTGGCTTCCCACATGATAGATGAAGAGATTAAAAAATAGATTGAGTTAAACAATTGATATTTTCGAAAGTTATAGTGTTTACAAGCCACAGGGACATGATAAATCCACACCATAAGCCACTAAAACCCTTTTTTTATTTAAAAATAGCAATTAATCGATTTAAAAAAATTATTAATAAGTTCAACAATCATTTATCTTTCTAACAATGTGCTTTTTATATCATTTATATGTATAATATGATTGCTAGATACGATTTTATTCGATAAAATGTTGATATTTAAATTTTTAGGCGATAGTAGAACATTACCTTGCGCTTTCGCTTAAGGTATGCAATATGGTAATAGTAAAGTATTTTGTTTTTTTTTATAGGGGATGGGGCAAATGAGCATGCGGCTCACCTGATGGTAAGAAACTACCGCCACCCATGAACCACTGCAACACCAGGGGAATTGCAGGTGCATTGCCGGCCTTTTAGAAAAGACTAAGCTCTTTACTTGAAGGTCCCTATGTCGTATCGGTCCGGAAAAATCACCGTTGGTAAATATTTCCACTGAGAATTTGTACGAGGAAGAAAACTCCTAGTTTTTACTAGGCACAGTCGTGGAACGCCAAGCATCCAGATGGTGAGCATGCTATCGTGAATTTTGACACGATGTGCGTACGTGTAATTTGACGGCTGGAATTAATCCGAATAATTCCTCAGACCACTTTCGTTGTAGATGTGATAGAAAATGCATAGCGATGCAACATCCCTACGCAGCACCAATGAATCGAGCCAATCAAAAAGAACTCGGTCATCGACTATTTGAACCGCTGTGTGCTGGATGCGGTCAAGTGCAAGGAGATGGCACCGGGGTGCCCCAGCCCAGAGATGAGAATAGTATTCCATGTGCGGCCGAACTTGCGCTTTGTAAAGTAGCAAGCGATGTGTCGGCATAAAATACTGTCCTGCTCTCCTGAGCATGCCAAGCTCTTTAGAGGCCAATTTGGTCTTCCATTGTAAGTGACCATGTAACTGCACACTATTTGATATGTCGATGCCGAAGATTCCGATGCTAGCTGAGGCAGCAAGGCGAGTGCCTTGGAACTGAAAAGCTTTGATGATAACACTTAGCCTTGTGGAACAAACGCATTAAAAGGCTTGTAATCAGACCATGCATATCTAGTACTACAACCATGATGCTCCGATCAGCAAGGAAACTGGTGATCCAATTACACAATTTCTCGGTAAGCCCATAGGAAGGGAGTTTCGATAGAAGCGCTTTTTACTAGACCCGATCGAAGGCCCTCCCTATGTCCAAATTTACGACCAGTACCTCCACCTTAGTCTCACTGCCTCCGCTCATCAGTCCGGTAGACCAGACGACCATCAGCTGATCGACCCCGATGAAAACTGTATTGGCAATCACAAACCAGCTGGTGATCCTAAAGGTACAGCATGAGCTGGCAATTTATAATGGATATCATTATTTTGGAAAACAAGGAGGTGCTGGCGATAGGCCTGTAGTTCGAAGGATCTTAGCGGTCGCCTTTTTAGGGATCGGGTGGACCAAAGATGTCTTTCATGAACTCGGGACTACGGCTTGGGAGTAGGAGTATCGGAAAAAACGCGTTAAAACCGGTGCCAACTCCGAAGCACACGTCTTCAGTATAATGGGAGGGACTACATCAGACCCACTCGACTTGTTCACGTCCAGGAAGAGGAGAACTTTGCGATCCGAGTGCTGTGTATACCGCTTCTCTGTAATTCTATCCTCGCCTGGGGCCTTGCAATTTTTCAGCTCGCTCAGTCTGGGAATCAGGATATCATCAGAATATGATATTTCAGTCGTCAGTCTGAACGGTTATTGATTTTAGATTTGAGGATTATAATCAGCAGTGGACTTTAATAGACTGTAATGGATGGATGCATAAAACGAATGAAAGGAGAATGGGATTTTTGGGCCTGAAGTTAACTAATTGGTTTGTTCTTTAAAAAATTGGCTATATTTTTCTAAAATTAAATACAAAAAACTACCTCATTTTAAAATCTAGATTTCTAAAAAACATTAAAATAATAAATAAGTTAGAAAATCGATTGTATTGATGCAATCGATTTTATATTTATTCGGATCCTAAAAAATTAAATGATAAAGCTGATACATTGATATGATATATTTGTAGAAAGGGTAATTGAGTATAGTACAGAGACTAATTTTGTAGTTAGGAATAATAGTTAATTCGTTTACACGAATTAATTATCCAACGAGTCGAGGATAAACTAGTAACGGAATACGACAAGCGTACCGTTCCACTTCAGAGCCAAGACTTTCCAACCGAGGGCCGCGCCGTCCGTTTTATACAAGCAAAACGAGCGCCACTGCAGGTGCAATGGTGCAGGTGTGCGAAACACGTGTTATTAACAAGAATTCTGTCTAACTGCACTGACGGCTACCGCGCCGCACGTGCAATGGTGCTGGTTCCGTCACGGCCATACTGACATGCGTGCGTCCTCGCACGCGCTCCATCACAATTTTAGTTATCTGTAGACAAAAAACATCGCTCGACTATCCTGACATAACAGCGTCTGGTCCGGTCTATATTGACCCTTCAGACTTGGCTGACAATCAGTTTTGTTCCGGCAGTAAGCTCCACAAAACTTTAATCAACTTTATGCGAGATCGGAAAGATTAGTCTGTAGCATTTCTATTTTCTCTTTTTTTTTCAAGTACTGTTTTCGCTAGTCCGGAATCACTATTCCCTATAGCCATATCATTGGACCGGCAAAAAGCCCTGCAATGATAGTAAGAACTATTTTTTTTCTTACTCTCTTTTTTTTTCAAGTACTATTTGCTAGTCCGGAATCACTATTCCCTGTAGCTATATCATTGGACCGGCAAACGCCCTGCAATGATAGTAAGAACCACTTTTTTTTCTTACTCTCTTTTTTTCAATTCAATATAGAACAGGTACAGACCAACCATACCGCAAACATGTACCTGTCACAATCACACAAAAGTGTATCGTGAGGGACGTAGTGACATGATAACACCTAAGTATGTAAACCAACAGCAACACGACACATCCCAGTGCAGCACAGACCAGCCTCCCTGCAACTCCATGTTCCTTTCCTGCACTAGAATAATTACTTCGCTAGAGTGTTGCAACGTCTCTAGTATTTTCTAGATGCACAGACACGGCTACCTCTGACTGTCGCACGTCCTCGTGCGGTTGATAGTGAACAGCATACAGTCTATCAGTTATCACCACCTACTAACAGATATTAACTCTTGTTAAATATTACAACGGTCGACCATCCCAGACTTTATTTAAGTCATGGACGCGCCAATATGGCTACCTCCAGGCAAACGCACTCCAGCTTTCCGTTCTACTGCGTTCGTGCCACATTCGCGCCAGTGAGCCGTCGCGCCGTACTAGCGCTAGCGAATCGTCGTACTGCTTTGCAAAATTAAAAGAAATCGAGATAAATGTGTCATGTTTGATGGATCATGCATCCCTTATTCCAGCACTGTGAAAAACCTAGGCCTCTGTATGGACTCAACTCTCAATTGATCCACTCACATTCAAACAATTAGTGCTTCAGTTATTGCTAAGTTGAGTGCCCTAAATCGCCTTAGAAACTTCCTTCCGGTCAAGGTAAAGATAACTCTGGTGCAGTCTCTTATTTTGCCCATTATTGATTATGCTGATGTGTGTTGTACTGATCTTAATGAGAACCATCTAGACAAGCTGGATCGTCTCGTAAATAACTGTGTCCGATTCATCTTCTGTCTTCGCAAGTTTGACCATGTTTCCTCCTTTAGATTTCAGCTAAATTGGCTTCCCATTCGCCAACGGAGGCAAGTCAGGACACTTCTCACACTTTTTTCTATTTTATTCGACAATCGTTTTCCCGACTATTTGAAACGTAAGTTTCAATTTCTATCTGATACGCATAAAAGACCTCTACGTTCTTCGGAGACTCTTACGCTCTCCATTCCACTTCACCGTTCCGGTTTCTCTTCTTCCTCGTTTACTGTACGAGCTGCGCGACTTTGGAATGCACTGCCTGAAACTTTGAGACAACGCTCCAACAAAGTAACATTTAAAAAGTATGTTAAAGAACATTTTTTGAAAGTCGTAAAGAATTCCTAAGTTGGCGTCATCATCTTAGTTAATCTGTGTTAGTAGCTAATTTCATCATCATATGTTTTTTACGTATATATGTATATTTGTGTGTATATATGTATTTATATGTGTATATATATATATATGTGTGTATGTGGTATGTATATATATATATGTATATATGTATGTATGGTATATGTATTTTTTTACCTTTATGTTTATATGCTATAATTTCTAAATTCATTATATTTCTTATTCTTTACTGTTATGTATTATAATAACCGCCTTCGATGTTTTTCCACTCCTCAAGGTTGACAGGCAGAGAATGCTTTAAGCATTATGTCCGCCTTTTGTACTTATATATTTTATAAGGTTCAAAAAAGTTAAATAAATAAAAAAAATAAATAAATAAATCTATTGCGAACTATGGAATTCCGAGTTTCCAAAGTTCATCACAATCTCTTAAGAAACGGCAACTGTATGACATTTGAAAACATTGCAAAAAAAAAAACGGAAACTATGTGTAGAGACAGATACAACAACATATTTTAAAGGGAAAGAGGCAACTGCGCAAAATTTACGAAAGCCGACCAAGCCTCAGACGTCCATTTACAGCGCCAAAGCACCATTTGTTCGGCGGCCGCTTGAATTTCCTTGCCGTAAGATCAGCCGATAATTTACCGGCTGTAGCGGTGTAGGCTCAATCTTATCAGCGCTCGGCCGTACCTGACCATGTTCGATTAGCCGTCACAACATCTTCCTCATTGATCATTGTTGTAGAGACTTCTACGAATCCCTCGACATCAAACCCCAATCTTAACGACGACACAATATTCGGAGCAAACTGCAACACTGATCAACACATTAGAACACAAAAATGTCACTTATGATTTTCAATTCATAGCGTGTTAAAGTTAATCCTTTATTTTGGTACATCCCTTAAACGTTTTGAACTTCAAAATATAGCAAATGATAATCATGTTTCGCGTCAACTATCAAATTACAACATAACTTGAATAAGTTAATTAGAAAGCCTTCAACTTCTTTCGACATTTGTTAACATATTTAGGTACATCAAGAAATAATGAAAATACTTGCGGGGTACTTTTAATACAAATCGAACAAATTTAAAAAAAATGGCTTAAATAATTTCACTTTATCTTTTCTCTACACTTTAATGATACGAAAATATCGTAAGTAGCATAGCAAATTTCATTACGGTATTTAACATAAAAACAGATTCATCAATGCGGAATGCATTACAGTCTTCCACAAATGTAATAATCCTCATACTATTCGAAGATTAAATGTGGGCAAAATTGGGGACTTTATCCCACTTCTGATGTAGAAAGGATAATTGAGTATAGTACAGAGACTAATTTTGTAGTTAGGAATAATAGTTAATTCGTTTACACGAATTAATTATCCAACGAGTCAAGGATAAACTAGTAACGGAATATGACAAGCGTACCGTTCCACTTCAGAGCCAAGACTTTCCTAACGGCGGCCGCGCCGTCCGTTTTATACAAGCAAAACGAGCGCCACTGCAGGTGCAATGGTGCAGGTGTGCGAAACACGTGTTATTTACAAGAATTCTGTCTAACTGCACTGACGGCTACCGCGCCGCACGTGCAATGGTGCTGGTCCCGTCATATTCATTTGGAAATAAAGTATATTATTATTCGCATAAGGAAAAAAGAAATAAACATTTTATGGAAATAAATCGATTACCATAAAGAATACAGTAGTGAAATTCTCTTTTCTGTACACGACCTACCACTTGTACTTTCAATTAGTTTGGTTTGACAGTTCAAACTTCAAAACTATTCATTTAAAAGAAAAAAGAAAAATACCAATTTTCGATTTGATTTGAAACGAGGGCAATATAATCGATTCTCGATTAAATGCAGCATTTTAATATCTATTTTCAATTATTTATCTGTGTTAACTATAGGCAGATAAAAATTATATCTACAAAATAATATGAAAAAATACAAAGTATCAACATGCCAACAAATAACAGTAACAACAATAATTCAAGTAATCGATCTCAGATCGATATTTCTAATATTCATTTCAATTAGTTGTTGCTGTTTTAATTTTCGTTAATCGTTTCACTATTTTGTTTCCTAGATAACCTCAGCTTTCCTTTGGTGATTTTATACTGATCCGGCTTTTATATTTTTAAGTAATAGTGAAAAATAACCTGTTACAGTGTTATTACAGTGAAAAATCGCCTGTTACAGTGTAGGTAATACATAAAATCACTTTTATTTATTCCTCAATAACTCAACTCCTAGAATGACAAATCTAGCCAGTTTTCAGATATAAATTGTTTATATATAAGCTTTCAAATGGTCCGACTTTCATCTTATTAACATCTGGGCCCAAAAATGTATGAAGATGTCTCCTTCTCCTTTACTGGTCTTATTATAAAATAGAGCATTTTCTGTTCAACTAGAATCATGAAATTGTGAAAAAATCAAGATTTTACAGCACAAGTAAGCAAAAAAAAACCGAAAATCATTAATGTGTAGTTATATCACAAATTAAATTGATTCCGATATTAATTTTAAGTTACTGCATTGACCGCGTAGTAGACCAATCTATGGGAGAACATTTTGTTCCACTACAAAATTTGTCCTTCACTTCGACTTACCTTTTCATCAGACTGACGAGGTCTTTTGTGAGTAAAATAAAAATATATTAACATGAAGGTATTAAATATACGTATCAAAAATATAAAATATTGGTAAATCCAATTGGGCATGCCTAAGAGAATTAAAAAAAATTACGTATAACATGATTATACGGAATTTTTTAAAGTCGTTTAAATACATTTCGACAGTACTATCGGCTTCAACACCCTCGAAAACCATGAAAATGACACCCATGATGAAAAACTTGGTACCTACATCAGCCGCCATCTTGGATTTACATTTCGACAGCACTATTGGCTTCAACTCTCTCGAAAGCCATGAAAATGACACCCATGATGAAAAATTTATACTTATTGCAGTTGCTATCTTGGATTAATATTTCGACAGCACTATCGGCTTCAACCCCCTCGAAAACCATGAAATGACACCCAAGATGAAAAAATTGATACCTATTGCAGCCGCTATCTTGGATTTACATTTCGACAACCCTATCGGCTTGAGCACCCTCTAAAACCATGAAAATGACACCCAAGATGAAAAAATTTATATCTATTGCAGCCGCCATCTTGGATTTACATTTCGACAACCCTATCGGCTTCAACTCTCTCGAAAACCATGAAAATGACACCCATGACAAAAAGGTGATACTTATTGCAGCCGCCATTTTGGATTTAGATTTCGACAGCACTATCGGCTTCAACACCCTCGAAAACCATGAAAATGGCACCCAAGATGAAAAAATTGATACATGTTGCAGCCGCCATCTTGCATTTACATTTTGACAGCACTATCGGCTTCAACACCCTCAAAAACCATGAAAATGACACCCATGATGAAAAATTTATACCTATTGCAGCCGACACCTTGGATTTACATTTCGACAGCACTATCGGCTTTAGCACCCTCGAAAACAATGAAAATGAGACCCATGATGAAAAAATTGCTACCTACTTCAGCCGCCATCTTAGATTTACATTTCGACAGCACTATCGGCTTCAACACCCGTGAAAACCATGAGAATGACACCCATGGTGAAAAAATTGGTATCTAAATCAGCCGCCATCTTGGATTTACATTTTGACAGCACTATCGGCTTCAACTCTCTTGAAAACCATAAAAAATTACACACATGATGAAAAAATTGATACCTACACCAGCCGCCATCTTGGATTTACGTTAGGACAGCACTATCGGCTTCAACACCCTAGAAAACCATGAAAATGACACCCAAGATGAAAAAGTTGATATCTATTGCACCCGCCATCTTTGATTTACATTTCGACAGCACTATCGGCTTCAACACCCTCGAAAACCATGAAAATGAAACCCATGACAATAAATTGATACTACTTACTTTTAGTACGTACTACTATTATTTACTCTGTGCTTTTAAAATATTGTAATAAAAAAAATCTCTTATTATTATTATAATCAAGTATTTAAGAAAGTTGGTTATTCGAATATTGTGTATTTGCACAGCGATCTTTTTGAGCCGCTGCTAACAACCGAAACAATGTCCACTCACGACGGCGACTGACGCCGAACTGAGTGAGTGAGTAAACTACTCTGTGGCTGTAACTCCCCATTTACAGAAATAATTTACATACAAGGCTACCAAATCAACGAAAATTTCACCATTTCGGAGCGGAAAAAAATTATTTATAGCTAAACGAAACAAAATTACACTGCCATTAAATTCAGTGGTATCCCACATGATAGATGAAGAGATTAAAAAATAGATTGAGTTAAACTATTGATATTTTCAAAAGTTATCGTGTTTACAAGGCTTGGAGACATGACAAATCCACACCATAAGCCACTATATCCCCTTTTTTATTTAAAAATAGCAATTAATCGAATTAAAAAAAATATTAATAAGTTCAACAATCATTTATCTTTCTAACAATGTCCTTTTCATATCATTTATATGTATAATATGATTGCTAGATACGATTTTATTCTATAAAACGTTGGAATCTTAATTTTTAGGCGTTAGTAGAACATACCTTGCGCTCTCGCATAAGGCATGCAAAAATCTTAAAACAGTGGAAACCTATTAATAAAACGAGTTTTGTAATAATATCTTGGTTATGTAAACTCTAAGAATTAGACGGTTTAAATTTATCGCTGAAAGTACACTTTTTAAGAATATACTGGTGTCTGACAAGTATTTAAAAATAGCAAATAAAACCAAGTGACATACTTTGAGTTACGAAAATATGCAAAGATCGAGTATATTATGAAAACATTTTACATTCAATAAATTATAATTAATTTAAATAATATGATAATTTCTGTCAAAAAATCACAACGTTATCGCAATTCTTTATCTTAATCTTAGAATATATTAATTATCTATTCAACCGATTTGCTTTTCATAAGTGTAAATACTAATAAAATAAGAAAATTTTTCTTCATTTTTCTTCGAATTTTGTCTAATCAGTAAAATATTCAAATGCATCAAACATCAACATTATGAAAAATAAAATAATTTCTTATACATATTTTCGCGATTACTACACATGAATTAAAAGCGATAAAATCCGTAAAATTAGTTTTATTTCATTATGAAAATTATTTTTACGCCTATTTGACACTGCTGGTTTGATGAATGAGTAACGCAAAAGAGCTTAAAGTATGTTAACTTATAAAATGAGTTAAGAAATTGTCGAAATATCAAGCAAAAACTAGTTATTTTTTTAAATTCATGTCATCGGGAATTTAGTTTAGCTTTTTGATGACATAATAATATGGTACTGCGATCCAACAATCTGCCTGACAAGTATGCCAAATAGCCCAGCAATATGTTACTACCGACTGAAGAAAATAAATAGTGTAAAAGTTTGCGATTTGAAAATTTATTTTAATTATACACTGACCCTGTCTTATATGCCAGTGTTTGACTTATATCCCTCCTGATATGAGTAACGAGGTAACTTAAACTGTTAAATTGAGTTTCTCTTAATTTTACAAGTGCGTATTCACACTTACCTTGAAAACATTCCCATTGTAATCGGATGGAAAGCTTGATGGCAACAAACTATTCAACTACTTTACTGTATATAATACGGACGAAAACAAAGGTGTGGAGAATCACCGATTTTTCTAATGATGGATTGAACCTTTCTGGGTTATCTATGACATAGTGGTTAATTATAGGAGTCGTGTTAAAAAGGTGTGAATTCTCTCTTAATTAAATAGATATTTAACTTTATAGATAATGGCTAGCTGTACTCGTGCATGCTGAGTTAAATTCCCGCCGGCGAGTTCCAGTGTAATTCTTATTTGCTATTTTAGTCGGAACGGCAGTGAACGAAAAGATCGAAAAATTAAAAAATCGAGAACAAGTAAAGTTGGCCAATACGTATTGAGACTGCTCCAAACTATCCTAGTGATACGGGACCTGCGCCAAGCAGTGGGACGTATTTACACTGTAAAATTACATTCATATATAAATATATATATATATATATATATATATATATATATATATATATATATATATATACATACATACTAGATTTTACCCGCGGCTTCGCTCGCGTGCGCTTGTATTTAGGAACATCATTAAATACTGTTCCGTGACAAATTTAGAAAAATTCGATCACTTTTAGTCACCTCGGTGTCTATGTCTCTGTGTCTGTGAAATATTTTTTTTTCATTCTAAAATACTATTAGACGTAGATGATTGGTAACATGCTACAGATACACGTGAATATATATTCACGTATTGTATATGTCTAGAAACACCTGCTCTTTTTTATATCGGGCGTGTCTTCCGATTACGATGTATCCATAAGAAAGGTAAATAGTCTTGAAATCAAAATGTATTATTGTTATTTACATTTTACTCTTTACATTTATTCATAGTTAAAGTTAATTTAGTTTAACAAAGTAATATAATGTTTATTTGAGACATTTATTCATATCATTGGTCCTATTTAATATTGATTGACACCATAAAATAGATGTAGATATTTTTTTACTTGGAGTAGACTTCAAAATTTCATTAATACAGTTCTGTAATAATAAATACTACACGTGGATTAAATTTAATGTTACCGGTGTTTTTACGCATCTTAGATGAAAGTGCCGAGTAAAAGAACATATCGTTGATATGAAGAACCGAAGCTCCGGGAAGTCTAAAGTATGTCAACATGTTTAGTATCGTCCCAACCATTATATCGGATCTGATAGACAACAAATTCTTGCAATAGAACACCGAATCCTACCAATGATGATTCGCGAGACTATTGAAATTAAAAATATCCCAATTTTAATAGGGGAGATGGCAGAGTGCTACCATCTGCTGAGGACTCCATAATTAATAAAATTAAATTCACTACTACTACTGCATTTATTCTATTCTATTTTAACGAAGACATCAGGTCGTCAAACACCCCAGTTCTCCAGCCCTTCCCGTAACCATGGGTGCTGTAAAGTACCCAAAACATCGGGAATTTGAAAAGTTAAAATTAAACGCAATAAAATCTTTAAAATTAGCCTTATTCCTTATAAATTTTATCCAAAGTGAACGTGAGGAGCACTAAACTCATGAACGTGAGTAGAAAAATGTTCGCCCTGTTGTGGCGGTGAAAGAAAATTCACCACCTCATATCGTCCCGTCGTAAGAGGCGACATAGAAAAACAAACTGGAGATGGGATGGGCTGCATCATCTTCTTGACAACAGATCAAAATAATAATATCTGCGGCTGCCAACCCGCCTACCAAGCGCGGCAACTATAGCAAATATCCAGCTACTTGACAATTTATGGGGGAGGCCTATATTCATTTCAGTGGACTTTTGATAGGCTGAATATAATGAGTTCCACTCATCTTTGCAAGCCTTAATATTTACGGCAGAGTGAAAACAAAAAGCAACATACCCGAAAATACGAATGAAATAAAACTGCATATATTCCCCATGAAAAGTAAAAAAGTAGCAGTTTACATACATTTTACTACTGGGCGCAGGCCGCAGAGTTTTTGGACAAAAAAGTGTTCGCTGCGCTGATTCCAACGCGGGATGTATGTAATGTAAATGATTCAATTATTTACATCGTATATTTAGTAGCATTCTATTATTTCATTTTATCGATGGCTTGTCATTTTAGTTTATTTAGAAGTAAGTAGGTGGCGCTAATATTAGATGAAATAATGAAAGTCAAACTGTACTATTTATCAGCAATAGAACCGAACATTTATTTATTATATCGATAAGGGATAAAGTGATGTCAATTCTCTTAAAAGTTCTGTTTCTGTTAAATAATACGCTATCAGCGCCGCTAGCGCTGAAAAACGATTTAATATATCGTCATATGACCATATTATGAAATAGTAACCTTGTGTTTAATTATTAATATCTTCAAACGATTTCTATTCATTGATTTGGTCAAGCTATACCATGACATGGTCAACAAATAGTGTTAAATATCATGAAATGACCACAAGATTTCACGAAATGATAGACTACTTTATGATATATGATCTATTCTACGATCTGGCCACGACATACATAAAAATCTCTTTAATAAAACTATAATGATAATGAAAATTTTGCAACAGTTGCAGACAGACCAGTTTTAATCACTTTACATATATATTAGTAATTGAAATAAATACCTTATCAATTTTCATATTTTGATAGACGTCACTATTATCTATTGATTTGCTTTAAATGCCAAAAGAAAATAATTAAAAAAAGGGATATACTTTGTTGTGCATCTTGCAAAATTTTTTACGACATAACTTATGCACAAGTATTGAGCATCAAAGTTAATATCATGGACAAACTAAAAAAGGAAATCTGGAAATGCCAAACGTGCCCTGAAATCAAAGCTAAGCTACCAATAGCGAGTGAAAACACCGACACTCTTTGTTCATATAACTTGACAAAAAGAAGCACTAGGCATAAGGCACCTCCAGTAACGCCATTGCATAAGTCTGAAGAGGAAGAATCAACCAGTTCCTTTTCCTAGTTCCTTTTGACCTACATAGCCTGCCAGATATTAGTACTTATCAAAATGACAGAGAAGAAGATTTGTTAAAAGAAATCGCCCATTTATAATTAGAATTAGAAAAAGCTCATAATGAAATAGAAAATTTAAACATGGAAAATACAAAATTACAAAAGCAAATATTAGAAAAGGAAACGTTAACTGTAAAATGGAAGAAACTATTTACTGAAGCGATGAGTACACCCAAAAGGCGCGCATCTCTTACAAATCGAAATACCACGGAAAAGAAAAAAGATAATAAATCTGGACAAAGCCGACCAAAAGAGTTAGATGAATCAAACTGTAGTGCTGTAGAAGTAGATAACACAAAAATGAATCTAATAGTAAATAAATCAAGATTATATAGTGAGAAAAATGAACATAAGCCAAAAAACAACCGCGTTGTAATATTTTCTGATAGTATCGGCCAAGGATTAGCTTCAAAGATATTAGAAAAAACTGAGTGTCAAGCAATTAACAACTGTAAACCGGAAGCAGGATTTCAAAAAATATTAGAGAATTATGGCGAAAAGATTAAAGGTCTGGAAAAAAAGATACAGTAGCAGTACTTATTACTAAATATGAAAGTTCTCTTTATCATAAACAACAAAAGTACATAAAACTATTAAATAGTATTGTAAACCAGCCGGATATGAAATTTAACATGATAATCACTGGTTTGCGTTATAATGGCAAGAACGACAATGAGATTTACCATATCAATGATCAAATAGTTAACATAGCTAAAGTCAGCGAAAATATTAAATTTCTGGACCCGAATATGATATATGAAAATACAAGGAACTATAAATCGTTAAAAAACTTTGTTATAGAAAATGTAATAACAAGTATAGACCGCACGTTTCAAGGATCATCCTCACTGCGTTTCATCAAATGCCAAGACGAATACCCTTCTTCAAGTAATAAAGGCACAAATTTTTCAACAACGCAAGAGCCGATCCAAGAACGGTAATTCTTCATGCGAATGTTCGAAGTATACATAATAAATACTTATAAATCGGAAGCTTAGCTAATGAACAGAACTGCGACGTGTTGTGTTTGACGGAGACGTGGGGTAAAAACCATCAAATACATGCGATGGCTATTGAAAACTATACACTCGCGACTTGTTTTAATAGAAAAATTTTTGAACACGGCGGAACGGCGATATATGCAAAAAATACTTTAGAATATAAAATTAGGAACGACATAAATAAACTATCATTTGAAATGAATTGTGAATTAGTAGCAATAGAATTAAGATCCTCAAAAACAATAATCATTGCACTTTACCGACCTGACTAAGATATAAGTCTATTCTTTGAAATACTTACAAAACTTTTATATAAACTTTGTCAAGAGAACAAAAAAATTGTAATAGCAGGTGACTTGAACTTAAATGTTTTAAAAATCGACGCAAATATTAAAAAGCTTGACAGAATACTTAAAAATTTTAATTGTAAATGGATATTAAACGAACCAACTAGAACCGAAACAAATAAACGAAATAAAACCAGTTCTACTTGTATAGATAACTTTATTGTTAATTTTAATGAATGTAAAGGATGTGTATTAGGTCAAAAACTTTCTGATCATAATGTAATTAAATTAGAATTAGTTAATCAAAAAAACTGTAACAATAAATATGAAACTTATATAGGCAGAAACTTTTCAAGGAATAATCTTGATTATTTTGATTATTTATTTAACAAAAATTACACTGGGATTAAATTAGAAATTGTAATGACTGATGACGCGAACGCAAGAATGAGAATTTTACATCAAGCGTTGCACCATTATTACAACATTGCTTTTCCAAAAATAAAAAAACAAGTAAGGAGTAAACATAAAAAATGGACAACATTAGGTATAGAAACTAGTAAGAAAAACTTAATTAAAATGGAAATATTACAAGAGCACTACCCTACCCAAAAGAGAAAATTAAAAATTAAAAAATATAAGAAATTATTACTAAAAACAATGATAACCGCAAAAAAATTACAATATCGTATCAGGATTAAGGAGGCAAAAAATAAGATTAAAGAATCGTGGAATATTATAAATGAGCAGGTAGGGAAAAATAAACGGCAAAATACAAAATCTAGAATTGAATCGATAAAAACGATAGTGGGCAAATTATTACAGAATCTCAAAAAATTGCAAATAGTTTTAATGATTTTTTCTGCAATATTGCACATAGATTATCGAGTAATTTAGAAATTGACGCAGAAAATTGCATGAAATACTTAGATTACTCCAATAGACCACTAACATCTATTTATTTTTACCCATTAGATTATACAGAGCTAAAGAAGATTGTTACTAGCATGAAGCAAAAATCTACATTAGACATTTATAATATGAGCACTAGGACATTAAGAAATCTTATTAGAAAGAACAATAATTTATTCGAATTGATATTTATTGTTGTCAACTCGTGCTTAGCTAATGGCATATTCCCCGACGTACTCAAACCGGGTAGGGTTGTTCCACTTTTCAAAAAAGGGGATTCCACAGAGCTCAGTAATTACAGGCCAGTTTGTATATTGCCGACTTTATCAAAAATATTAGAAGCCATCATAAAATCTAGAATTATAAGGTACTTAGAAGAAAATCATTCATTTACAACGGCACAATTTGGATTTAGAAGAGGACGATCGACCGAAATGGCCATAAGAAAAGCAATTTATTTCATTCTAGAATCTTTGGACAGCTCGAATAGATGTGCCAGTATTTTTTGTGACTTATCAAAGGCTTTTGATTGCTTACGGCATGATGTACAGGGTGGCCCATAAGTCCCTTGAAATGTAAAAAAATAATTTTAAAAAACTAATGACATTATGAAAAAGGTTTTTATTTTGTCATAATCCTTATAAAATGGGAATTATTTTTTGAAAGTTACATCATCTAAATGTAATCCGTTACGATCGCGGCACTCCTGTAAGCGACGTTTAAAATTATCCATCACTGCGCGGCAAGTAAGCTCTGTAATGTTTGCCATTTCTCTTTGGATATTTTCTTTCAGGACGTCAACTGTCCGCGGGTTGGTTTCGTAAACTTTAGTCTTAAGATAACCCCATAAGAAAAAGTCCATTGGGGTCAGATCTGGACTACGTGGTGGCCAAGGAATATCTCCTCTTCGAGAGATCACTTTATTAGGGAAAAGTTGACGGACGACCGGCATAGCGACGTTAGAGGTATGGGCAGTTGCTCCATCTTATTGAAACCAGGTCCGCGTATTGAAGCCTGGAAAATTCTGCAACTCTGGTGTAATAAAGTCCTGGATCATAGCTACATACCGTTGTGAAGTAACAGTAAGCGCGCGGCCTCTGCCGTCCTCAAAAAAGTAAGGGCCTATAATGCCATGCGCTGACATAGCCGCCCAAACTGTCACTTTAGGGCTATGTAAGGGCTTTTGATGTTTCCGATTTGGATTTTCGCAACTCCAGTAGCGACAATTTTGCTTATTGACATGGCCGTTGATGTGAAAGTGAGCCTCATCAGAGAATAACACGTTATTAAACGAAGTAAAGCGGTTCAACATTTCATTTGCGAAATTTAGTCTGTGGATAGTGTCAGTATCTTTTAATTCCTGTACTAACTGAATCTTGTACGGGTGAAGATGTAAATTTTTCTTTAAAATTCGCTGTAACGATGTTCTGGGTAAGTTTAATGCACTGGAACGCTTACGAGTAGACTGGGTAGGATTTTCACGAATTGAGTGTTTCACTACATCGATTTTTTTCTTCCGTCCGTGATGTCCTTGGTCGACCTGACCGTTGTTTATCCAACGTCGAACCACTCTCTTCGAACTTAATAACCCAGTTCTTAATTGTTTGAACACTTGGAATGTCTTTAAAGTTGCGTAAATTCTGATATTCTCGAAATTTACGCCACGCAATGGTAGCCGAATCATTGTTTCGATAAAACTCGCGCACACAAAATGCACGGTCCGCACCGGTGAAACGCTCCATGGCGACTGAATTCCCAGAAACCGTCGGTACTCTCCCCGCACCGCGCGCGCCACTCATGCGCGCCTTTTGTATTTTATTCGAAATTTACATTTCTAACGACTTATGGGCCACCTTGTATTAATATTAAAATTGCAGCATTATGGTTTTCAAGGAGCTGAACTAAATATGATGAAAACTTATTTAAATAACCGTAGCCAAGTTGTTTCAATAAATGACCAAACTTCTTCAGCGAGTTCTGTATCGATCGGAGTACCACAAGGTTCAATTTTAGGTCCTGTTTTGTTTTTGATCTATATTAATGATCTTGGTAATGCAATGCCAGACTATACATATTTAAGTTTATTTGCAGATGATACACATGTAGGTTTAAGAGACAAAAATCTATCAAATTTAGAAAATAAAATTAATAATGTTATAGGCTTGCTAAAAGAATGGTTTAGCGCAAATGGTATTATTCTAAATTCCGATAAAAGCATTGTAATGCATTATCAATCGAGGCTAGGCATTTATGGTAACTCGACTACAAAAGAAAATGTATTTTTAGGGTATACAGTAGATAACACAATCAACCATAAAGCCCACATTGAAAAAATTTGTAAGAAAATAGCTAGCGGTAATTATGCATTGTTCAAACTCAAGCCATTATTAGATAAAAAGACACTCATATCTGTGTACTATGCCTATATTCATTCTATAATAAGGTATGCCATTACTATTTGGGGTAATGCTACGGATATTATTAAAGTTTTAAAATGTCAAAAACCGTCTATAAGAATAATCAATGGTCTGAAAAAAAGTAGCCCGGTAAGAAAACATTTTAAGAACGATAAAATAATGACAGTGGTTTCCCTTTATATATATAATAGCTTATTAGAGGTACACGAGGATAAAGAAATACCAAAAAAGAAAGACGTCAATAAATACAATCTGCGTAATAATGAAAAACGTGTTCTACCAATGAATAGATTAATCAAAGTAAAAAAACAAGGGCGTTACTCAAAAATATTGATGTATAATAAATTACCAAAAAGTATAACCAGCCTAAACTATAGCATATTTAAACGGAACCTTAAATATTTTTTTGAAAATAACCCATTTTACAAATTAAGCGAATACATGTCAATGGAACTCTTGGAATCATCATTCTTGTGCAACGTGCAATCAAAATAACTAACTTAATTCTATGATGTAAAGCGTCAATGTAACTAAATTAAAGTACAATAATGTAATTAAATAATGTAATTTAACCTTATACATTTAAGAACTTTTGTAACCAATGACTTGCCTGTAACGATTGTTATATTATGGCCAATAAATATTTCTGATTCTGATTCTGATTGAAATTATTACACTTTTAAAATAAAATAACAAAAATACTTAAAAACTTAACGTTAGAATTTTTTAATAATTTTAAAAATCTAATCATTTAATCATATAAATGTAAGTTATTTATATTATTTCATTTATTAGTAACTGATGGCAAAATATACTACTTTTTCCATTTCATGAGAGATGGCGCTGTTTTGAATACCAAATCGTTGTATATTCAAATTATTTTACCAAGATTATAACTATATTTTAAACTTTATTTACAAATATGGTTTTTATTTGAAAAACACCCATCATACTGCCTGTAACTAAGCTATAATAGACAATTAACATCTAAAGGAAATAGAATACTTAACCTTTCTTTTTTGAAGTTCCGTAATCGGATATGAAGTAGCCTATAAGTTGCCCCGGGTTACTCACTACCTATATACAAAATTTCATGTAAATCGGTTCAGTAGGTTTTGTGTGAATCCGGAATACGCAGATAGACAGACAGACAGACAGATAGAGAGACAGACAAAACTTCTAAAAACCACTAATTTGAATTCAGAACCCTTTATTTAGTCCTCTGGACTTGTTTTTTCAAGAATATATTAGAACTACAGACAGTACTTTTCTACAGATTTATTATATGTATAGATGGTTCAATTGACTTGTTAATTTGCTTCCAAATCATATAAAAGTTATTTTTATTTTTACCCACAATATTTCCCTATTAGATTACCCAAATATCGAAATCCCAATATTTATTTAAAAAAATACTATTCGCTAATCTCTTTTTTTATTTAGATGATGATCAATCGACCGCCTAGTTTCTATTTGCTTATTTATAAATATAATTTGCAGTCATAATATATTCAGAAGATGCTAATCTTGTATATATATATATTCCGAATCTTTGCATGGTTTTTATTAGTCATCTGTGACACTTCCTTCACTAGTCATCACGTTAAAAGATTTTTTAAACTTGTGAAAATGATTAAGGAAATCTATTTGTTCATATTTGTCACTAGCTGTTTGCTACATGAATTGCATACATCAAAAGGTTTGTACACATATTGCTGAAATTTTTAATTGTCTAAAATTTATCATTAAACATTTTTAATTTTATTTATAAATTTTAAAAATAATATTGACCTTTTCGCAAAGATCATTGCATACTATTTATTATATTACCTGAGTGTAGTCGTTTGTAAGTAACAAACTCTATAAAAGTCTATATGACATTTTAACTTTAAAATATAATTATTGTCATTAATCATGTCGATGGATGCAGATGACTCAACAGTATGTTTTTTCGCATTCCTTTGAGGAATACCTACATTCAAGAATATAATTGTAAATAGACGAAATGATGATGATAATGAACTGCCATTAACAAATTACGAAAACTATCTTCCTAATCTTTACAATCATTCATTCATTACAGCCTATCGAAGGTTCACTACTTTTCATAGGTGTTCCGCATATATTGCCTTGTAGGGAGGAATATTGACCATAGTTGCCAGTCTTGGCAAGCGGGTTGACAACCGATTGAATGTCTAGATGCTATTCATCAACGTTCAAATGGAATGTTACTTGATAAATGGGAGACGCATAATATATTTTGCGCAACACAATTTTGCGTTCTATTAAATATTAAGATTACAATTATCATAGCAGGACTGTCCCTCCAAATATATAAGACAGTTGTCTGCGTTACTCGTTGTTACTAGTTGTTAGTTTATAGACTATTTTTTCTCTATAAATAAGAACTTAAATATTTTCTTTTTTATTTAAAACACTACAATATAGTTTTTATTTTTAAGTGCCTTTTATTAGATCGTGCAAGACTGGTGACCACGAATGTCTATTAGTCGCTAACACTCAAATTGCGATTCCCTACATCGCCGATGGCATGGCCGAACTTGGCATACCTGCAGTGGAACCTATGAATTTTGAAAATATAACAATGGACCAAGGATACTTCAAATTGATTTTACAGAATATGAAGGTAGTTGGTACCAGAAAATGCAAGGTAGTTGAGATGAAGTAAGTGTATCTCCTTTATTTTATAAAAATTTATAGGAAGGGACTAGGCTATAAACAACATTCTCTAAAAATAATTTAATTGTAGTTAATAAATAATTAAATAATTTTCCAAACAGCCGTAACATTCAAGAATCTACCATGAAAATTACTCTAGATTGCCCATTTGAAGCAACTGGCAGATATATTTTTACTGGAAGCCTTTGTTTTCTCGCAATAAGTAATGAAGGGGACTTCTTAATTCACACAGGTACTTTTACATTGTTCATTATGTTTTTTTCATTTCATGAAATGCATGCTATCAAATTATATGATAAAAATATTTTGAAAAAAATTGATAGTCTTGGATATATAATTATTAAGAAAAACGTAAGGAAGCAAATATTTATCACAATTATAATTTATTGCAACACTTGACAGATGGATTGAATTTCAAAATATATCAATCCTCTAGAATTTTGTATTATGCAATAAATTTCAGTAAACAAAAAAACTTTCTGGTACTTTTCCCTTAAACACTTTTGGATATCTTATATTATAAACTATCGAAAACTACAGAAAATCTTTCACGTTATTAGACTGTTAAATGTAACATGAAACACTGTAACTAGTTGTTGCCAGACAGCAAAAAGAGTCAGAAACAGGAATATTCCATGTTTTCCCCAAATTCTAAGCCCATCTGCACCTGAGCGAACTATTCTGAAAATAAAGGACGAGGCTCTGGCAACCGATTTAATAATGGAAAATCCATCCTAAATAGCTGAACTCAAAATGCACAGACTGCTGACAAATTGTAGTATTATTATGAGAGGGTCAGTATCAGTATCAGTCTGAGCGAGATTAGAATGGCTCTCCAGGACCTTAAAAACGGCAAGGCCCCAGGCGAGGATGGAATTACAGCGGAGCTTCTGAAAGCGGGTGGAAGACCGGTACTTGAAGTCCTTCAGAGGCTCTTTAATTCCGTCCTCCATGGTGGCATTACACCGGAGGCGTGGAGCAGAAGTGCGGTGGTCTTTTTCTTCAAGAAAGGTGACAACGCTCTCTTGAAGAACTACAGACCGATTTCCCTTCTGAGCCGCGTCTACGTGCTGTTTTCGAGAGTCATTACGAATCGTCTCGCGCGCAGACTTGACGACTTCCAGCCTCCCGAACAAGCCGGTTTCCGAAAGGGCTTTAGCACCATAGACCACATACATACCCTACGGCAAATTGTACAGAAGTCCGAAGAGTACAATTTGCCACTATGTCTGGCGTATGTGGACTATGAGAAAGCCTTTGATTCCGTCGAAATTTGGGCGGTGCTGCAGTCCCTTCAGCGGTGCCAAGTTGACTGTCGGTATATCGAAGTGCTGAAGTGTTTGTACAGTAGAGCTACGATGGCTATCCGAGTACAGAACCAGAGTACGAAACCTATCCAATTGCAGAGAGGTGTAAGACAGGGTGACGTTATATCCCCGAAACTCTTCACCGCGGCATTGGAAGACGTTTTCAAGCTTCTGGACTGGAAAGGATACGGAATTAACATCAATGGCGAGTACATCACTCACCTTCGATTTGCCGACGATATAGTCCTCATGGCAGAATCGCTGGAGGAACTAAGCACTATGCTCAATGACCTCAATAGTGTCTCCCAACGGATAGGTCTTAAGATGAACATGGACAAAACAAAGATTATGTTTAATGTCCATGTCACACCTATGCCGGTAGTTGTTGGGAGCACTAAGCTCGAAGTCGTTGACGAGTATGTTTACCTGGGACAAATAGTCCGACTAGGTAAGTCCAACTTTGACCGAGAGGTCAATCGACGGATTCAACTCGGCTGGGCAGCGTTCGAGAATCTACGACACATCTTCTCGTCAGAAATACCTCAAAACCTTAAAACGAAATTGTACAACCAGTGCGTGTTGCCAGTGATGACTTACGGAACTGAGACGTGGTCCTTCACTGCTGGCCGTATGAGGAAGCTCAAGGTCGCTCAGCGAGCTATGGAGAGAGCTATGCTCGGAGTTTCACTGCGTGATAAACTTAGGAATGAGGATATCCGCAGTAGAACCAGAGTAACCGACATAGCCCAACGGATTAGTAAGCTGAAGTGGCAGTGGGCCGGCCATATAGCTCGAAGAACCGACAACCGATGGGGAAGAAAGGTTCTCGAGTGGCAGCCTCGTACCGGTAGGCGAAGTGTAGGGCGTCCCCCCACAAGATGGAGTGATGACCTGGTAAGACATTCAGGAAGTCGATGGATGCAGGTGGCTCAGAACCGTGCTTTGTGGCATTCTTTGGGGGAGGCCTATGTTCAGCAGTGGACTTGTGAAGGGCTGTAATAATGATGATGATGATGATATGAGATGGTCTCGGCACTACGCTCACTAATTAGCCTATCAGCATCAAGATTATTGGCAAATCTTCAAAAAAACATGTGTCAGCTGACTGACTCATGAAGACCTTGTTTCAGTAATGAAGTTTAAAAAGGCTTTTCATGATGGTGATGGGACAGATAGTTAGTTATACTACAATCTGCCGAAAGCCATAAGATCTTCTGAGGATTCCTCATTGTCATCTCTTATGTCACGAGATGAAATAGAATGATGAATTCTTCTAACGCCGCTACGACGGTAAGCCCCGCGTAGAAAATACACGAAAAATTTTTAATGTAGATATAACGACTATCCTTTTTTATTCTAGCCTTTAACTGTATCAAGATAATTTTATTTACCATGGTTTAAATAAACGAAGTTCACATTTTAGCCGACTTCAAAAAAGGAGGTTCTCAGTTTGACTGTGTGTTTTTTGTATTTATATTAGACGTATCTTCGTAAATTGTGAACCGATTTTAAAAATTATTTTGCTATTAAATTATGTAAATTTTAGAATTTTAGGGGTGGTCCCATACTATATTTAAGAAAATATTCCACCCCTAAGGGAGGAAAAATAGGGGATAAATTTTACAAAATTTAAGAGAATATTCCACTAACTATAAAGATGACATTCTATTTGCTATCTTTTGCTTGTAAATAGTAAAAGCCGGCTTTATATAACTCAAAAGACTTAAATCATTTTCACATAATAGATTCTTAAAATATTGATTTCTAGAGAGAAGAATAGTTAATTAAAAATCAAATGTAACAAGTAATATGTTCATATTACTCGTTTCAGATTTCATAACATGACTACAAACTAAAAACCTACTTTTACAGATTCTGTAAGAACCGCGATTACTTCTAATATTGAAGAATTACGTGGAGACGATGGTAACACGTACTTGAATCTGATCAGCTATGAATATTTCTTCGAGCCGGTGGACAATCTTCACATGGATTTTGCTAATTTCTTCTCAGGCGATATTGGAAAAGGTGCCTGCATTAAATATTCTATTCTTATAATTTTTTAATTTTACAGCCATACGATGTACTCTCTGATGATTACGGATGGTATTCGGAATAATGATAGTCAGACCGTACTTTAAACCTTAACATTTAAACCTGAGTTCTATTGCAGACTATAAACTGCAGTCTGTAATAGAACTCAGGCACCAAGATGCAAATTAGTGGTTGTTTTCAAATACTAAAGAACGCATCCCTCTCGTATTGAATTCCTTAAAAGCCAAACAAGCCTTATTAGACACCTTCCGACTACTCATAAAGGAGTGCAAAGCTCCATTCACCATGTTTCCTGCATTCACTCTTCTTTCGATATAACTCTCACACTTTCCATCTCTTGTAAACTTTGAACCTAGATACTCAACACTGTTGTGTTGTGTTTGTTGTTAAGGTACCTTAGCTTAAAACATTTTCATGAAATTTAAACAAAATGAGACAAAATTGAGAAGTTAACACTTTCGATATGTATGTCTTATTTAAATACAAGACAATATTACGATTTCATTTATGTCCTTCCCATTTATGTAAGATACCAATTTATTTATTTTCTTTATTCTTTTTAATTTTTTTTTACTTTCCGTATCCACGGGATGTAATAATGAAGTTTCATAAGCTCATCAATGTAGCAATTAGGCTCGAATGAAGCTTCAAAATATTGCGTCCCTCTTTTAATTTTTTTTTCATAACGCAACAAAAAATCTAGAAACAATCTAAAATATTATTTTTACTAAATATTTTCCATTTTAATTTTTATTTTCAAGCATAGATTCATATTAATGCTTTTTACTTTGCCTAATATTCAGATTATATTAATGCCAAAATTTCACTTTTAAAAATTCATAAAGATTCTATCAATAATATATCTTTATTTATCCAAGGCATAGGTAGAGTTATTTTGCAATCGACGTTATACAGTTTCACATTATTACTTATCCTGCTATCTCTCAGATAACCAAGTTTTTTTTTTAATTTAAGCACAATAAACATAAACTAATAATAATTAAAAATCGCATTAGAATCTAATTGCACCTCATATCTATTCAAATATTATAAGTATTTACTAAATTTTCTTATTTTACAGCGCAACCTTATTTGAAAATGGTAAACAACGACTGGTGGTCTTCTATTACAAATATTGGCAAACCTATTGCTAACGCCATAGCCAAGAAATTCTTCGATGTTTTGAAACTGTATTTCCTTCGCGTACCCCTTTGATTAATATTTGATTGATGAATTTGAATAATTGTTCATTTAATTAAGTTTACAGGACATACGTCAACTTAAATAACATTATTGCAATTTAAAACGATATGTTGTTTTATTCATTATCTGTTTCTTCTTTGCATTCAAGTTAAAGCGTTACGGAATGTTTATAGTGATACGGAAGTAACCGTGTAGTGGTGGTGCAAGAATATCCACTACCCCATATCACCCCGTGGGTGTCGTAAGAGACGTCAGAGGGAAACTGAAATAGGATATTGGCAGTAGTAGCATCTTCCTGTTAACAGCTCAATATAATAAAAAACTGTGGTTGCCAACCCACATCCCAAACGTGGCAACGAAGGCAAAATCTCCCCTATGAGGCAATCTATTTGGGTGGCCTATGTTCAGCAGTAGCAGTGTATTTAGGCTAAAATGGATAATGGATGAAATACATTTAAATGAATAAAATAAAGTGGAATAGAAAAGAATAGAATATGTTTTTATTCAATATAGATCACATGTGTAATTCTTATTGAAAGTAATTTTTTACTTTACCGCTAGTTCAAAAAAAACCTCTATTCTGGGAAGAACCAGCAAGAAACCCAGCGGGACGTTTTTTAAAAGCATATTTTACATAAATGGTTGGTACAAAATTTATTTTAGAAACAGCTTGAAAGCAACCACCTCATTCCCAGGCGTTATTATCGACCATGTATTCATGTATACTATAATAACCCTTTTTATACAGTTTCAACTAAACAAAACATTTAAACTTCGTAATAGAGAGAGCCTGTACTTTTTCCGAGGCCTTGTTGTAATAGCGTATATTATATTGCCCTAAGAATGAATTACTGACTCTGTGGAGTCGAGAAACTGGTATCACCAGCTTTTGTTTATTCCTAGTGTTTACAGAATTTATATCACTTTTTTTTACTAAAACTACCTTTATTTTTTGTGAATATACATTAAATTTTCGTAAATATACTGAGAGGCCAAAGTTAATATATTTATTTCTTTAAATTTATCTCTATGAGACTTTCTCGGTTTTAGGTTGTAAATAGCTTTAATGGCCCTCTTCTGTAAAACAAACATAGTTTCTGAATCAGCCGCATTATATCTAATAAATAGCAAAATCCCATAAGACATTATAGTATGGAAATAACTAAAATAAACTAATCTAGCTGTCTTGACACTAGTGAGACCTCTAATATTTTTTACAGTATAGCCTGCACTGAACCTAAATGTTAAGTTGGAAAGGTCTCGTCTGATGAAGTCAACGCTCCGTCCCCCTCGTGTTCTAATCCAAAGTCCCGAAACCTTTCAGCTCGAGTTACAAAACCGTTTTCAGTGCTTAGAAGACTGCAATGAAGTGGACGATATGAATGACAAGCTCGTGGAAACTGTCCACGCGGTCGGAGCTAAGTTCTGCAAGACCCGCCGCAGAAGAACACAAAAACTCTCCAATCACACTCTTAATCTCATGGCTGTTAGACGGGAGATGAGGTCACATTCTTCAACAGATTTGACAGCATACAGGCAACTGAACAAACAGATCTCCAAATGCATGCGGCGAGACTTACGCAACTTCAATACAGCTCGTATTGAAGAAGCGATCGAGCGGAACCAAGGCTCCAAAGTCTTTGCCAGAGATCTGTCTGCCAGAAAGAGCCAACTGTCAAAGCTGAAGACCGAATGTGGCAGCATCGTTTCCGGGGCACCTGAGATTTTGAGTGAGATTGAGAGGTTCTATGGGCAGCTGTACACGTCATCGTTGGAGTCACACGCAAGTGTGAGTAACGATCTAAGAGCGAGTCTTATTCGACACTATTCCGAAGATATCCTGCACGTCAGTCTGAGCGAGATTAGAATGACTCTACAGCACCTTAAAAACGGCAACGTCCCAGGCTAGGATGGAATTACAGCGGAGCTTCTGAAAGCGGGTGGAAGACCGGTACTTGAAGTCCTTCAGAAGCTCTTTAATTCCGTCCTCCATGGTGGAATTACACCGGAGGCGTGGAGCAGAAGTGCGGTGGTCTTGTTCTTCAAGAAAGGTGACAACGCTCTTTTGAAGAACTACAGACCGATTTCCCTTCTGAGCCGCGTCTACGTGCTGTTTTCGAGAGTCATTACGAATCGTCTCGCGCGCAGACTTGACGACTTCCAGCCTCCCGAACAAGCCGGTTTCCGAAAGGGCTTTAGCACCATAGACCACATACATACCCTACGGCAAATTGTACAGAAGTCCGAAGAGTACAATTTGCCACTATGTCTGGCGTATGTGGACTATGAGAAAGCCTTTGATTCCGTCGAATTTTGGGCGGTGCTGCAGTCCCTTCAGCGGTGCCAAGTTGACTGTCGGTATATCGAAGTGCTGACGTGTTTGTACAATAGAGCTACGATGGCTATCCGAGTACAGAACCAGAGTACGAAACCTATCCAATCGCAGAGAGGTGTAAGACAGGGTGACCTTATATCCCCGAAACTCTTCACCGCTGCATTGGAAGACGTTTTCAAGCTTCTGGACTGGAAAGGATACGGAATTAACATCAATGGCGAGTACATCACTCACCTTCGATTTGCCGACGATATAGTCCTCATGGCAGAATCGCTGGAGGAACTAAGCACTATGCTCAATGACCTCAATAGTGTCTCCCAACGGATAGGTCTTAAGATGAACATGGACAAAACAAAGATTATGTTTAATGTCCATGTCACACCTATGCCGGTAGTTGTTGGGAGCACTAAGCTCGAAGTCGTTGACGAGTATGTTTACCTGGGACAAATAGTCCGACTAGGTAAGTCCAACTTTGACCGAGAGGTCAATCGACGGATTCAACTCGGCTGGGCAGCGTTCGAGAATCTACGACACATCTTCTCGTCAGAAATACCTCAAAACCTTAAAACGAAATTGTACAACCAGTGCGTGTTGCCAGTGATGACTTACGGAACTGAGACGTGGTCCTTCACTGCTGGCTGTATGAGGAAGCTCAAGGTCGCTCAGCGAGCTATGGAGAGGGCTATGCTCGGAGTTTCTCTGCGTGATAAACTTAGGAATGAGGATATCCGCAGTAGAACCAAAATAACAGACATAGCCCAACGGATTAGTAAGCTGAAGTGGCAGTGGGCCGGCCATATAGCTCGAAGAACCGACAACCGATGGGGAAGAAAGGTTTTCGAGTGGCAGCTTCGTACCAGTAGGCGAAGTGTAGGGCGTCCCCCCACAAGATGGAGTGACGACCTGGTAAGACATGCAGGAAGTCGATGGATGCAGGTGGCTCAGGACCGTGCTTTGTGGCATTCTTTGGGGGAGTCCTATGTTCAGCAGTGGACTTGTGAAGGGCTGTAATGATGATGATGATGATAATGATGATGAGGCTGCAGAACTTAGTCTGCTTGCTAGTTTGGACATATGGGGGCCCCGCTGAAGCTTTTCGTCGAGAGTGATGCCAAGAAAAACAGTGGATTTAGCATGACTCAGTTCCTCCCCATTTAAAAACACATTGGTACTCAGATTTATAACATTCGTTGTTGTAAATTAAAAACATTTAGTTTTATTTCCGTTTAAATGCAGATTATTAACGTTAAACCAATGCACTGATTTTGATATAGAATTATTCACTTCGTCACATTTAAATGATTGATGTTTAAGTTTAAAAATCAAGGAAGTATCATCAACAAATAATACTATATCATTATTATTCCCTACAAGAGAAGGTAAGTCATTAATATACACTAGAAATAGGAATGGGCCGAGAATCGAGCACTGAGGGACACCCATTAGTACAAGTGTCCCGGAAGAACTTTTTCCATTGATAACTTTCTGCATTCTTTTACTTAAATGTGAAAAAATAGGTTTAAGCGCTGTATTCTTGACATTACAGTACTGTAGCTTCCTGATTAATGTCTCATGGTGAACGCAGTCGATGGCCTAGGAAAGGTCATAAAATATACCCAAAGCATCCTCTGAATTTTCCCATGCACAAAAAAATATGTTTATTAAGCTCAACTCCAGCGTCAGTTGTCGGGCGTCTCTGTGTAAAACCGAATGGATTTTTATGTAGCAATTTATTAATATTAAAGAAACTTAACATCTTATATAAAATTATTTTTTAAAAATTTTTACTTAATATTGGTAGTACAGAAATTGTCTAAAATTGGCAGGGTCTAATGTACTACCAGATTTAAATAAAGGTATGACTTTACTATGTTTCATTAAATCAGAAAAAACACCAGATTCGACGCTTGTATTAAATTTAGTCGCTAGATAAGGCGTTATTATATCTATTATAGATAAAATAACATTAACGGAAATCCCCCATAAGTCTACCGTTTTCGTAAAATCAATAGTTTTATAATATTTAACGATGTCTTCCGGCAATACTCTATGGAATTTAAAAGTATTTGAACAAGCATTTTGCTTAAGCAATGATTCGGCGACAGTAGGAGAAGAATTTAATGATTTAGTTGTCAAAAAAGGAACATCAGTAAAAAGTTTCTCATAAGCCATAGCAAGTTTCTCATAAGCCATAGTTCTTGATCAAATTAAGTTAAATTATTGCCCGTTTCACTATTTATTATTTTCCAGGTCATTTTAATTTTGTTAGATGCAGTTTTAATTTTTTTACTTAAATGTAAAGCCTTAGCTGTGGAGCACGTTTTATTAAATATTTTTGAATATATTTTATATAATCTCTAAATATAACACTACTATTATATGATCTTTCCTTATAAAGCTCATATAACTTTCGCCTACTTTTATAACGTACTTTTGTTACGTGGTAGAGCCATGCTCCAGCTATATTAGTAGTATAGTTGTAGCACGAATGGGTCGACTCGACCGGGGAAGGACCACGTTTTCACAGAATACCAATGTCAAATAGCAGCTTAACGCTGCTGTGTTTCGTATGGTGAGTGTAGAGAACCGGAGACCCTTTTTACTGGAAAAGAGGCATTCCATCTTAGTCCTCACGGGTGACAACGCATCTGCATTTTGATTCGCAAACGAGGATAAATTTAGATGTCTATGGGCCACAGTAACCACTTACCATCAGGTGGACTGTGTGCTCGTTTGTCACCCTATCATATAAAAATAAAAAAATAAAAATATAAATTCCTACTGTCGCCCATTCATTAAATGATTTGCGACTGTTAAAAGAGAAAGTTAAAGAAGTAAATATCCTACTAAATTCACAAGTTATAATATTAAATAACGTACTATACAGATAATTAGCACTAAAACTACCTTTTAAATGAAAGTGATGGAAGTCTTTTTATTATATTACTTCTAAACCTCTCCAAGCGATGTTCATTTATTGGAACAAACACAACTTTCTTATTTTTCTGTTTCTTGTGTATGTAAGCCAATGATAATGAATTAAAACTGATGGCCGCATGTTTAAAATTCAACATAACAAATACTCGAGCAAAGACACCAATAATATTTTTTTCTGTGAGTATATCTGTCACTAGCCAAATATACACAATACACATACATTTAACCTAATAGCACAAACATTATATTAATTACGGATATTTTTTTTTATAGGATAAGGGTGAAAAACGAGCACACAGTCCACCCGATGGCAAGTGGCTGCTACGGCCTATAGACATTTACATCTATCCTCTGTTACAGATCAAAATCCAGATGCGTTTTCACCCGTGAGGACTAGGATGGAATGCCTCAAAATATATATGAGGACGAGTGTACCATGCAACTTAAGCGGGTCATAAATATCAACTTTAATCTAAATTATTTAGAAGAACATCATCACTATTCCCATAATATTGAATCTTTAAAAAAATTATACACTAAGGCCCCCCGCTAATTGTGATTTTTTGTCACCGTGATTTATTATTACTTTCACCTGCTGTCACCCAAGATGCACTCACTGAATCTGTTCTTGGATAACACATCGCGTTCATTTTTGTAATGGATTTCAACGAGGTTGCAGTGATTTGTGCTCTTGAAATACGTAGAAGAAAAATTAAATGAAAAAAGCGCTACTGGGTGCATCGTATATACACGGAAAGATTATTTAAAGGAAAATTCTACATTATATATTCTGAATTACGTCAGTATCCACCAAAGTTTTTTAATTATCTTCGTATGTCTATAAACTCTTTCGATGAGTTACTGGCTTTGGTAGGTCCTGTGATAACATTTTAAGATACAACATTTTGCAAAACTATTCCAGCAGAAGAAAGGTTAACGGTAACTTTGAGGTAAGTAACAAAAACTACATCAATTACTTATTTAAACAAAACATCATTATTAATCAGAGGCATAAAAAATTGCAATATCACAATCATCTACAGAGTAATTTGACACATATGATTGCACAGTTTCGTTCGGCCGCGGGGGAGACATATTATCATAAAAAGATTGAGTAGATGTGAGTGTGCAGAGGGATTGAAATATTGTTGTGAAAGTACACGAGGTGGTGGTTATTGAGATTGTTGGTGGTGGTTGTTGATGTTGGTGGTGGTTGAGATTGTGGTTGGGTTGTAGACATTATTGGCTGAGGAAGTATACGAGCTGGTGCTTGTTGGGCTGGGGATATTATTTGTTGCGATATTATACGAGGCTGTTGTGGTTGAGGAATAATGTATGTTGCAGCAGTAGAATTATAATTATTATAGTTACTAGAAGATTGTGTATAACATTTTAGGGTGTTCAAAATCGCAATCTGTGCATCAATTTTCTGATTTGGTGGAATCGACTTTAATAATGGAAGCAAAGATAACGCGAAATAGTTGTCTGGGTCTGGTGGTATCTGGATGTCTTGGTGGTTGGTTTTATCTCTTAATATTTCTAATAAAGATTCTTCGTAACTTTTATTCTTCTTCTTTTCTTTTGTTGGTCGTGTTATTGCTGGTGTAGAAGAATCGTTCTTACTAATTGCTTCTTCGTCAAGCGATGTCACGTTACCTGAGGTTTCTTTTCCTGGCTACATACAAAGTACCAAAAACAGTAACTTATCAAAGTATAGTATAGTATCGTTTTCGTTTAGGTGCAGCTTGCCCTGATTTTACGTCTTTTTGACAACAAAGCTACCTTGAAAAACATGCTCTTAAATTTTTCCAACGACGTTGTATCACTTTAACTGTAAAAATAACATTATTTCATTTACTAGGTATTTAGCAACTGGTGCAAGTTTCAATTCATTATCTTTTGAATACCTAATTGGAGCCACAATACTTCGTAATATTGTAAATTCAACGTGCCAATCTCTATGGGAAACAGAAACAGAAACTTTTTTATTCAATATAGATTATAAATAATGCTTATTGAAAGTCACTCCTTTGTATAATTACCACTGGTTCGAAAAAAAACCTCTGTCCTGGGAAGAACCAGCAAGAAACCCAGCGGGACTTTTTTTTTTTAAATAACAGCTTACAATCATGTATGTTACACAAATTAACAACACAACAAATTAGAAATAGCTTGGTAGCGATCACCTCATTTCCAGGGGTTATTATCATCTATAAATTCTTTAATACTATAATAACCCTTTTTATACAAACTTAGTTTAATAAAGTTTTTGAACTTTGAGCAGGTTAAATTTTGTATATTTTCTGGAATTTTGTTGTAAAAGCGTATACATCGCCCCAAGAATGAATTACTGACTCGATGCAGTCGAGTAACCGGTACTACTAGCTTGTGTCTGTTCCTAGTATTTACAGAATGAATATCACTTATTTTTGTAAAACTACTTTTATTTTTGTGTACGTACATTACATTTTCATAAATGTATTGAGATGCCAAAGTTAATATATTAATTTCCTTAAATTTTTGTCGCAGCGACTCTTTAGGCTTTAAATCATAAATTGCTCTTATGGCCCTCTTCTGTAAAACAAATATAATTTCAGTGTCAGCTGCGTGTCCCCATAGCAAAATACCATACGACATTATGCTATGGAAATAGCTAAAGTAAACTAGTCTAGCTGTTTCAACACTAGTTAGACTTCTAATCTTTTTTACGGCATATGCTGCAGAACTAAGTCTGCTTGCTAGTTTTGATATATGGGGGCTCCATTGAAGCTTCGCGTCTAGTGTGATTCCAAGAAAAATGGTGGTATCTACAAGACTCAGTTTCTCCCCATTTAAAATTACATTAGTATTTAATTGTTCGACATTTGGAGTTATAAATTTCATACATTTCGTTTTAGTGCCATTTAAATGCAAATTATTAACATTGAACCAATTTACTAATTTAGATATAGCATTATTTACTTCGTCATATTTTAGCAATTGTCGACTTAATTTGAAAATTAAAGAAGTGTCATCTGCAAATAATACTATATCATGGTTATCTCCTACTATGTAAGGTAAGTCATTAATGTATACAAGAAACAGAAAGGGGCCTAGAATTGAGCCTTGAGGCACGCCCATCTGTACCATCGACCCGGAAGAACTCATACTGTTAATGACAACTTTTTGCGTTCTCTTACTTAAATATGAAATAATTAATTTAAGAGCATCACTTCTTACACCGTAGTGTTTAAGTTTCCTGATTAATGTTTCATGGTGAACACAATCGCAGGCTTTGGATAGAAGCATTGCAACCTCTGTACATGGCAGAAAAAAATGAAGAAGACTAGTATAAAATTGCTGACCAGTTTTACGAGCGTACTAACTTTCCTAATATTATCGGCGCCGTCGATATTAACCACGTTAGAATAACGAATCCAAAGCACAGTGGATCTGATTATTTTAACTATAAAAAATATTTCTCTATGGTTTTGATGGCATGGGTAGACACAGAATATAAATTCATCTACATTGATGTCGGATCACAAGGAAGCGCAAGTGACTCGACAATTTTTAAAAATTCGAATACTGGCAGAAGGCATCAATAGAATTTATTAAATATTCCGATTGGACGAATTCTACCTAATAATGAAAATGGAAAAATAATGCCTTTTTGCATTGTAGGTGATGAAGCCTTTGGTCTGTCGAAAAATATCTTACAACCGTTTTCTAAGAGAGGACTTACAGTTGACAAAAGAATCTTTAATTATCGACATGCAAGAGCACGTCGAATGGTGGAATGCACATTTGGAATACTGTGTAATAAATGGAGAATTCCACACAGACCTATCGATGTTAACATTGAATTTTGTGATAAGATTGTAATGGCTTGCTGTACATTACATAACTATGTACGCGTTAGAGATGGAATTCAATTCACAGATACCGCGTACGAATGTACGCTCAGCAATACGTCTACACATCAGTGGCATAGAAATATGTCCTGTGTCAATATAAGAAATTATTTTACTTCTTATTTTAATACGCCACAAGGATCCGTACCGTGGCAATATGAAAAAATATAACTAAACATACATGTTTAGTTATATTTCTTCATATTGCCATAAGTTACAACTTATGATAATAATAGTCACAATTCACAAGTGCATACGCAATAATTCATTTAAATTTCAATCTTATGTCAATGTTGGTAAATAATAATTCCGCAACGCTCTAGTGATGGCTATACCTAACCTGTGCAAGAACTGTAATTGCCTATCGCCGTAATTTAATCTAATAGTTATAAATAAGTATCGTAGTAAAGTATAATAAACGCAAATACAATTACCGGCATTTTCTTTTTGTTCCTGTGATAAACTTCTTGTTGGAAACAAGTTTAATACTATTTCATCCCATAATCTTCTTTTTAAAATTATATCAGAAAATTGCTTTAAATTTTTTACATATAATGCAGGCCTCTTCTCTACCTCCTCTATTAATAATTCATTGCCAATGTCTTCCTCTTGCAAAGAAGACGACATCTGAAACAAAACACAGCAACACTTTAAATAGCATACGTCTACTCCGAACGCGCGGCGCCGGCCGAGTGACAAAAAGTGACCAGCGAGTGGACTCCCATAGTAATGTACAGAGCGAATGACAGTCACGTCACTCCGGTGTTGCCTGCCGCTGCAACTATTTGTCACTGTATTATCACGTCACCATAATCAGTGCACTCCCATATATTTTCATAGCACTCGACTGGATAGCGAAAAGTCACCGGGACAAAAAATCACAATTAGCGGGGGACCTAACGAAATAAAATAAAATAAAGTATGGACGAGTTATCAGTTAAGATTTCGCAAATCATGGCTAACCCAACAATTTAAATATGTTTGACAGATTCAAACATTTTGAAATCATTCGGTTCGTGGCGCAGTGGCTTAGCAATGAGTTGCAGCGCTAAGGGCCGCGGGTTCGAATCCTGCATGGAACAAGTAATTATATTGCCTATAAACAATTATTCCGGGTCTGAATGTTAGTCTTTGTGAAATTTATTGTTGAAATTTTTGTAAACTGGTCTCACAATACAGGAGGAAATCCTAGTGTGGAGGTAACGTATTTAAAAAGAAAAACTAAAAGAAAAAATATACTTAAATATGCTTTACTTTAATATACTTTAAAGCACAACATTTATTTATTTATTATTTATTTATATATTTAACAGTTTATGTACACACATAATTTGATAAGAAAATGGTAAAAACATAATTATGTACAAAGGCACTGCTTATTCCATAATGAAAATTCTTCCAGCAGGCCTATTGAAGGATAGTTGAAGGAAATAGAGGTAGTCAAAGTGTGCACTTGCATAAATATACATACACTATACAAATATATACAAACTTATATATACGTATATACATATATAAATAAATATTATATATTATAAATAAATATATATAATTCAATATATATTTTAATGTTATTTATATGCATACCAACACATTACGATTTAATAATTATGGGTGGAATGATAGTGCTCTTTAACAAGTCTTTTAAATATAGACACCGATTTAGCATCACGAATCCTAAAGGGAAGTGAATTCCACAATCGTACTGCGTACAGAAAAAGAATGAGAATAGAGCATGGTATTGAAAGATGGAAATCTTAACAATGTTCTAGTATTTGACCTACATGGTACGTCTGGATAATGAACAAAAGTAAAACAATTTTTAGATATAGCGGAATAGTAGGATTACGTAGAATATTGAAAAGAAGACAGAGGATACGAGTTTTATACGATTCCTGCGAAGGCGGATTGGGAGCCATTTAAGCTTCTTGCGATGAACAGAAACGTGATCGAACTTCTTTAAGCAAAAAAAGGTATCGAAAACATAAATTTTGCAAGCGCTCAAGTATATTAATTTGCTTCTCTCTAGCATCCAGATAACAGACATCAGCGTAATCTAAAATTGGTAAGATAAGAGTCTGGACTATAGATATCTTAGTAGACAAGGGTAGAAAACTTTGAAGACGCTTTAGAGAATGAAAGGCATGAAATATTTTCCTACTTACATCCGTAATATGAGCGCCCCAAGTCAGATTACCGTCAAAAATAACGCCTAGGTTCTTGGCAGTATCTAAGTAAGGAATACTGGTACCATCAATTCGTAGAGCTTGGAGAGAGGAGAAATCAAGCAAGCCACGCGCATATCTTTTGCCTATTATCAAGGCTTGGGATTTATTTGGGTTTATTATGAGATCAAAAGATCTTGACCACTCGCTAATCTTATTTAAGTCATCATTCATAGATTCAATCGCCAAGTTAGCTTCAGATGCCACAAAATTACGATATAACTGCAAATCGTCAGCATAGAGGTGGTAATTAGATGATATGACCTTAGTGATACAATTAATAAAAACGCCAAAAAGCAGAGGAGATAGGACTCCACCTTGAGGTACACCCGCAATTACATTGTACCATTGGGAGTATATTTTACCTGAACGAACACATTGAGAACGATCTCGAAGATAGGAGTCAAACCATAGAATAACAGATCTAGACACATTAAGCGACTTAAGGATACTTATAAGGATATCAAAATTGACAGAATTAAACGCACTGCTGAAATCTAGTAAAACAAGAACTGTTAAAAATCCATTCCAACGAATATCATCAGTAACTTTAAGAAGGGCAGTTGTTGTACTCTGACCAGGTCGGAAACCAGATTGATATGGACATAAAATATTGTTACTGTTGAGAAAGGCTGAAAATTGCTTGTGGACAATGTGTTCAAGAACTTTAGAAAGATTTATTATAATTTTATTCACAAATCTAATTTATATTTGTTCGTGTTACCACCAAGCAATACTTATAAGCTTATGTCATAAGTTTTTCCATAAGCTAATATTTATAAGCTATTCCTTAGTCTTACACAATTTATAGATACAATAATGGTATCTTTCATATGATATATTATGCAAAAATATTAACTAACTAAAAAGAAATTTTCGATTGTAACAATTATAATTAGAGTAAATTTTCGAAATATATATGTTCAATAAAGTAAAACGTAAAGTTATAACTAAAACTATAAGACCTACTAAAGCTATAAGACCGCCGCGCTACCATTGACGTGTTGACAATTGTGTGTTATTTCCTTATTTTCCAGGTATTTTTTTTTCACAAATCAGTACCTGAAAATATACTTAACAACTACATTGATGCCGATGCAGATCGAATTAGATTTGTGCGATATACTATGAGATTTCAAGGAGAGAGTCTCTGAGCCGTACAAAGCAAAATATAAAAGATTTTCTAAAACGTAGTGTTCATGTTCTAAAATAAAATATACTGTATTGACAAAATGTGGAATAATTATTAATGATATCAAATTTTTTTTATTATTCATTGTATTCATAAGAGTAAAACTGCAAAAAATATGCGATGAAAAGATAAAATCAGCATGAATTTATCATTCAATATTTAAAGGTTAATTCATTATAATAGTAGTTTTTGACGTAAAATTAAAATTAATGGATTAAAATTATCACTGACAGAAAACATCTGGCCGCTTCGTGTCCCGCGCCTACGTCACAAAGACCGAGTAAAGCCAGCACAAAGAAGTTGGCTTGGAAGTATGACCGCTCAGATTAATGAATAGGTGCACATAATTGCTCACTAAATGCTCAATTCAAATCTGCAATTGCTCACATTATTAATTTATTATTTAATTAGTTATTAATAATATAAAATACAGAATGTTTTTTGCCTATTATACTTCAAACTTATAATATTTTTTTTAAATAAAAACTGCGCATAATTGCTCACAAAATGCTCAATCTAAATCCGCTATTGCTCACATTATTAATTAATTATTTAAGAAGTTATTAATAATTTAAAATACAAAATTGTTTTTTTCCTAAACCGCTCAGATTAATAAATAAGTGCTCATAATTGCTCACTTAATGCTCAATTCAAATCTGCAATTACTCATAAAATTAAGTTAAAATTTAATAAGTTATTAATAATTTAAAATACAAAATGGTTTTTGTCTATTATATTTAAAATCAATGAACTTATTTTTTTTAAATAAGTGCTCATAATTGCTCACGAAATGCTCAATTAAAATCCGCATTTGCTCACACTATTAATTAATTATTCAATTAGTAATTCATAATTTAAAATACAAAATTATTATTGCCTAAACCGCTCAGATTAATTAATAAGTGCTATAAATTGCTCACTTAATGCTTAACTCAAATCTTTTATTGCTGACATTATTAATTAATTATTTAGATAGTTATTAATAATTTAAAATACAAAATTGTTTTTTCCTAAGCCGCTCAGATTAATGAATAGGTGCACATATTTGCTCACTAAATGCTCAATTCAAATCTGCAATTGCTCACATTATTTATTTATTATTTAATTAGTTATTAATAATATAAAATACAGAATGTTTTTTGCCTATTATACTTAAAACTTATAAAACTTTATTTAAATAAATAACTGCTCATAATTGCTCACAAATTGCTCAATCTAAATCCACTATTGCTCACATTATTAATTAAATATTTAATAAGTTATTAATAATTTAAAATACAAAATTGTTTTTTCCTAAACCGCTCAGATTAATTAATAAAATGAAAGCTATAAATTGCTCACTTAATGCTTAATTCAAATCTTCTATTGCTGACATTATTAATTAATTATTTAATTAGTAATAAATAATTTAAAATACAAAATTGTTTTTTCCTAAACCGCTCAGATTAATGAATAGGTGCACATAGTTGCTCACTAAATGCTCAATTCAAATCTGTAATTGCTCACATTATTTATTTATTATTTTATTAGTTATTAATAATATAAAATACGGAATGGTTTTTGCCTATTATACTTAAAACTTATTAAATTTTATTTAAATGAATAACTGCTCATAATTGCTCACAAAATGCTCAATCTAAATCCACTATTGCTCACATTATTAATTAATTATTTAATAAGTTATTAATAATTTAAAATACAAAATTGTTTTTTCCTAAACCGCTCAGATTAATTAATAAAATAAAAGCTATAAATTGCTCACTTAATGCTTAATTCAAATCTTCTATTGCTGACGTTATTAATTAATTATTTAATTAGTTATTAATAATTTAAAATACAAAATTGTTTTTTCCTAAACCGCTCAGATTAATGAATAAGTGCTAATAATTGCTCACTTGATGCTCAATTTAAATCTGCAATTGCTCATAAAATTAAGTTAATATTTAATTAGTTATTAATAATTTAAAATACAAAATGGTTTTTGTCTATTATATTTAAAATCAATAAACTTCTTTTTTTTAAATAAATACTCATAGTTGCTCACGAAATGCTTAATTAAAATCCGCTATTGCTCACACTATTAATAAATTATTTAATTAGTTATTAATAATTTAAAATACAAAATTGTAATTGCCTAAACCGCTCAGATAAATTATCAAAAGCTATAAATTGCTCACTTAATGCTTAATTCAAATCTTCTATTGCTGACATTGTTAATTAATTATTTAATTAGTTATTGATAATTTAAAATACAAAATTGTTTTTTCCTAAACCGCTCAGATTAATGAATAAGTGCTAATAATTGCTCACTTAATGCTCAATTTAAATCTGCAATTGCTTATATAATTAAGTTAATATTTAATTAGTTATTGATAATTTAAAATACAAAATAGTTTTTGTCTATTATACTTAAAATCAATAAACTTTTTTTAAATGAATAAATGCTCATAATTGCTCACGAAATGCTCAACTAAAATCCGCAATCGCTCACACTATTAATTACTTATTCAATTAGTTATTAATAATTTAAAATACAAAATTGTTTTTTCCTAAACCGCTCAGATAAATTTATAAGTGCTATATAAATTATATATAAATTGCTCACTTAATGCTTAATTCAAATCTTCTATCGCTGACATTATTAATAAATTATTTAATTAGTTATTAATAATTTAAAATACAAAATTGTAATTGCCTAAACCGCTCAGATAAATTAATAAAAGCTATAAATTGCTCACTTAATGCTTAATTTAAATCTTCTATTGCTGACATTATTCATTAATTATTTAATTAGTTATTAATAATTTAAAATACAAAATTGTTTTTTCCTAAACCGCTCAGATTAATGAATAAGTGCTCATAATTGCTCACTTAATGCTCAATTTAAATCTGCAATTGCTCATATATATTAAGCTAATATTTAATGAGTTATTGATAATTTAAAATACAAATTAGTTTTTGTCTTTTATACTTAAAATCAATAAACTCTTTTTTAAATGAATAAATGCTCATAATTGCTTACGAAATACTCAATTAAAATATGCAATTGCTCACACTATTAATTAATTATTTAATTAGTTATTAATAATTTAAAATACAAAATTGTTATTGCCTAAACCGCTCAGATACATTAATAAAAGCTCGGAAGGTTGGTAAGTTAAAATTATCAATAAAAAATACGTGCCCATTTGATAGTATAGTTGAACTTTTTTCTTTTGCTTATTTAAACTTCAAAAGCTTAAAAATTATATAGATAATCAAAAAAGTAAGTCTGAATTCCTAGAATTGTTATTATTTTATGCTGAATTTGGATCTACTGCTGCGTTCAAAAGTAAAAGATTTAATTTATTACGAAAGATATATGGAGAACATAATTACTTGATTGACTGTCAAGATGATGTAACTGAATTAATTCAGAATTTACTGATACATTATGAATCTATCACTGAACAGACATTTTGCGTGAGATGTAAATGTTCTGAAGCAAAAAAAAATCACTATTAAACGTTAACGCTACATTAATATGGAATAATGGCTTTGATTTTCTAGAAGAAAGTATTTTGAGTGATATAGAAAATGAAAACTTTTTCTGTAAAAAATGTAAAGAACATGTAACCGGGGTCGAACACTAAATTTCGATTCATACTTATGTTTGAATGTGAATAATTTTTATGAAAAAATACTTTCTTCTGAAAAAGATAAACAACAAACATTTTCAAAAAGTAATTTGCGGGAAATCCCTATAAATTTAAATATTCGGAATAAAAAATATTTACTGACTGGAGTGATTGAATTCCAACCATCGAGTATACCAAATGGTGTTGGACATTAAATAGCTTATACTAGGACAATTCAAAACAAATGGACCCAACTAAATGATTTAAAACAGACACCAACAGTTTTAAAAACTAAACTACCTGATCTTCGAATAGTTTTAGTACTTTATGTCTTAGTGTAAAAAATCTATGTATAAGATTTACTTAATTATATATTTTTGTTTACAAAAAAATTCTTATAATTATAATTTTAATAGGATAAAAAACCAAATAACATTAAAATCAAAATTTAATTATATAATAAAAATTATAAAAAAAACAAAAACTAGTAACTTAATTATCATAGAGTCCAACTCCCCGCGGTATCGTGCCAAGAACGCTGCTTGCGTTTCCCCACTGAATGGGTGTGCTTAGCCTTTGAGTGAGAAAAAAACCAGCCCTCTCATCACCAGCAACAACGACCAATCGCAGATGGAGTTCCTTTAGGAACTTCACCGCACGTGGACCTCACGAACCGATAGTCTCCATTTATATTCTCTATTTATATATTATCTATTTATATAAATTCAGTCAACGTCAACCTTAAAAATACGTCGTAGTAAATGTATACAATAAATAAGAATATTCTGGCTATAATTTTTGAAAAAATAAATCAACGAATTATTATAAAGATTTGGCAATACTTAATCGTATGGTAAGTATGTCATTTATCGCAAACTAAATTTCATTTTATTTCAAAATTAACTGGACACATAAAATTAAAATTAATATGAAAAATAAAATATCTGAAAATACATTTATTACGGCCTTCATTTAATTAGAGTCTAGTGACAACAACCATAACATCTCGTATAGGAATATAGCATGTAAATTACAATTATTATTATGCAAAAGTTTTAGGTGATGTTACAAAAATTAATTTTATAATATAATATAATATAAAGAAGATTACAGAAATACAGAAATAGAGAATAGAGAAAATTATAAAAAAAATTAAGATAGTCCAATACTTTACATAAAATAGGCAAAATAACTTTGTACATTTAATTATTATTAACTAATTAAATAATGAGATAATAGTGTGATCAATTGCGGATTCAAATTAAGTATTTTGTGAACAATGAGCATTTGTTCATTAATCTGAGCAGTTTAGGAAAAAACAATTCTGTACGTTTAATTATTAATAACTAATTAAGTAATTAATTAATAATGGGAGTAATTGCAGACTTGAATGGAGCATTTTGTGAACGATTATGAACACTTATTCATTAATCTGAGCGGCTTAGGCAAACACAATGTTGAATTTTAAATTATAAATAACTAATTAATTAATTAATTAATAATGTGAACAATTGCAGATTTGAATTGAACATTTAGTAAGCAATTTAGAGCACTTATTCATTAATCTCAGCGGTTTAGGCAAAAATAATTTTGTATTTTAAATTATTAATAACTAATTAAATATTAACTTAATTTTATAAGCAATTGCAGATTTAAATTGACCATTAAGTGAGCAATTACGAGCACTTATTCATTAATCTGAGCGGTTTAGGAAAAAACAATTTTGTATTTTAAATTATTAATAACTAATTAAATAATTAATTAATAATATCAGCAATATAAGATTTAAATTAAGCATGAAGTGAGCAATTTATAGCTTTTATTAATTTATCTGAGCGGTTTGGGCAATTACAATTTTGTATTTTAAATTATTAATAACTAATTAAATAATTTATTAATAGTGTGTGCAATTGCGGATTTTAATTGAGCATTTTGTGAGCAATTATGAGCATTTATTTATTTAAAAAAAGTTTATTGATTTTAAGTATAATAGACAAAAACCATTCTGTATTTTATATTATTAATAACTAATAAAATAATAAATTAATAATGTGAGCAATTGCAGATTTGAATTGAACATTTAGTGAGCAATTATGTGCACCTATTCATTAATCTGAGCGGTTTAGGAAAAAACAATTTTGAATTTTAAATTATTAATAACTAATTAAATAATTAATTAATAATGTCACCAATAGAAAATTTAAATAAAGCATTAAGTAAGCAATTTATAGCACTTATTCATTAATCTCAGCGGTTTAGGCAAAAATAATTTTGTATTTTAAATTATTATTAACTAATTAAATATTAACTTAATTTTATAAGCAATTGCAGATTTAAATTGACCATTAAGTGAGCAATTTTTAGCATTTATTATTTAATCTGAGCAGTTTAGGAAAATACAATTTTTTATTTTAAATTTTTAATAACTAATTGAATAATTAATTAATAGTGTGAGTAATTGCGGATTTTAATTGAGCTTTTGTGAGCAATTATGAGCACTTTTTAAAAAAAAAAAGTTTATTGATTTTAAATATAATAGACAAAAACCATTTTGTATTTTAAATTATTAATAACTAATTAAATATTAACTTAATTTTATGAGCAATTGTAGATTTGAATTGAGCATTAAGTGAGCAATTATGAGCACTTATTTATTAATCTGAGCGGTTTAAAAAAAACATTTTTGTATTTTAAATTATTAATAACTTATTAAATAATTAATTAATAATGTGAGCAATAGCGGATTTAGATTGAGCATTTTGTGAGCAATTATGAGCAGTTATTTATTTAAATAAAGTTTTATAAGTTTTAAGTATAATAGGCAAAAACCATTCTGTATTTTATATTATTAATAACTAATAAAATAATAAATTAATAATGTGATCAATTGCAGATTTGAATTGAGCATTTAGTGAGCAATTATGTGCACCTATTCATTAATCTGAGCGGTTTAGGAAAAAACAATTTTGAATTTTAAATTATTAATAACTAATTAAATAATTACCTAGTCGGACTATTTGTCCCAGGTAAACATACTCGTCAACAACTTCGAGCTTAGTGCTCCCAACAACTACCGGCATAGGTGTGACATGGACATTAAACATAACCTTTGTTTTGTCCATGTTCATCTTAAGACTTATCCGTTGGGAGACACTATTGAGGTCATTGAGCATAGTGCTTAGTTCCTCCAGCGATTCTGCCATGAGGACTATATCGTCGGCAAATCGAAGGTGAGTGATGTACTCGCCATTGATGTTAATTCCGTATCCTTTCCAGTCCAGAAGCTTGAAAACGTCTTCCAATGCAGCGGTGAAGAGTTTCGGGGATATAACGTCACCCTGTAATACACCTCTCTGCATTGGATAGGTTTCGTACTCTGGTTCTGTACTCGGATAGCCATTGTAGCTCTACTGTACAAACACTTCAGCACTTCGATATACCGACAGTCAACTTGGCACCGCTGAAGGGACTGCAGCACCGCCCAAATTTCGACGGAATCAAAGGCTTTCTCATAGTCCACATACGCCAGACATAGTGGCAAATTGTACTCTTCGGACTTCTGTACAATTTGCCGTAGGGTATGTATGTGGTCTATGGTGCTAAAGCCCTTTCGGAAACCGGCTTGTTCGGGAGGCTGGAAGTCGTCAAGTCTGCGCGCGAAACGATTCGTAATGACTCTCGAAAACAGCACGTAGACGCGGCTCAGAAGGGAAATCGGTCTGTAGTTCTTCAAGAGAGCGTTGTCACCTTTCTTGATGAACAAGACCACCGCACTTCTGCTCCACGCCTCCGGTGTAATGCCACCATGGAGGACGGAATTAAAGAGCCTCTGAAGGACTTCAAGTACCGGTCTTCCACCCGCTTTCAGAAGCTCCGCTGTAATTCCATCCTCGCCTGGGGCCTTGCCGTTTTTAAGGTCCTGGAGAGCCATTCTAATCTCGCTCAGACTGACGTCCGGGATATCTTCGGAATAGTGTCGAATAAGACTCGCTCTTGGATCGTTACTCACACTTGCGTGTGGCTCCAACGATGACGTGTACAGCTGCCCATAGAACCTCTCAATCTCACTCAAAATCTCAGGTGCCCCGGAAACGATGCTGCCACATTCGGTCTTCAGCTTTGACAGTTGGCTCTTTCTGGCAGACAGATCTCTGGCAAAGACTTTGGAGCCTTGGTTCCGCTCGATCGCTTCTTCAATACGAGCTGTATTGAAGTTGCGTAAGTCTCGCCGCATGCATTTAGAGATCTGTCTGTTCAGTTGCCTGTATGCTGTCAAATCTGTTGAAGAATGTAGCCTCATCTCCCGTCTAACAGCCATGAGATTAAGAGTGTGATCGGAGAGTTTTTGTGTTCTTCTGCGGCGGGTCTTGCAGAACTTAGCTCCGACCGCATGGACAGTTTCCACGAGCTTGTCATTCATATCGTCCACTTCATTGCAGTCTACTAGGCACTGAAAACGGTCCAACTTCGACCGAGAGGTCAATCGACGGATTCAACTCGGCTGGGCAGCGTTCGGGAAGCTACGACACATCTTCTCGTCAGAAATACCTCAAAACCTTAAAACAAAATTGTACAACCAGTGCGTGTTGCCAGTGATGACTTACGGAACTGAGACGTGGACCTTCACTACTGGCCGTATGAGGAAGCTCAAGGTCGCTCAGCGAGCTATGGAGAGGGCTATGCTCGGAGTTTCACTGCGTGATAAACTTAGGAATGAGGATATCCGCAGTAGAACCAGAGTAACCGACATAGCCCAACGGATTAGTAAGCTGAAGTGGCAGTGGGCCGGCCATATAGCTCGAAGAACCGACAACCGATGGGGAAGAAAGGTTCTCGAGTGGCAGCCTCGTACCGGTAGGCGAAGTGTAGGGCGTCCCCCCACAAGATGGAGTGACGACCTGGTAAGACATTCAGGAAGTCGATGGATGCAGGTGGCTCAGGACCGTGCTTTGTGGCATTCTTTGGGGGAGGCCTATGTTCAGCAGTGGACTTGTGAAGGGCTGTAATGATGATGATGAATTAAATAATTAATTAATAATGTCAGCAATAGAAGATTTGAATTAAGCATTAAGTGAGCAATTTATAGCACTTATTAATTAATCTGAGCGGTTTAGGCAATAATAATTTTGTATTTTAAATTATGAATTACTAATTGAATAATTAATTAATAGTGTGAGCAATTGCGGATTTTAATTGAGCATTTCGTGAGCAATTATGAGCACTTATTTAAAAAAAATAAGTTTATTGATTTTAAAGATAATAGACAAAAACCATTTTGTATTTTAAATTATTAATAACTTATTAAATTTTAACTTAATTTTATGAGTAATTGCAGATTTGAATTGAGCATTAAGTGAGCAATTATGAGCACTTATTTATTAATCTGAGCGGTTTAGGAAAAAACAATTTTGTATTTTAAATTATTAATAACTTCTTTAATAATTAATTAATAATGTGAGCAATAGCGGATTTAGATTGAGCATTTTGTGAGCAATTATGCGCAGTTATTTATTAAAAAAAAAATATTATAAGTTTGAAGTATAATAGGCAAAAAACATTCTGTATTTTATATTATTAATAACTAATTAAATAATAAATTAATAATGTGAGCAATTGCAGATTTGAATTGAGCATTTAGTGAGCAATTATGTGCACCTATTCATTAATCTGAGCGGTCATACTTCCAAGCCAACTTCTTTGTGCTAGTAAAGCCGGCTACAATCGAGCGCGTGTCTGCTGTACTACCATATGTCAGAGGAGTCACAGACAAAAATTTGGTATTAACCAGTGTCAACGATAGATGGTGTCGTGCAAATGTAATACAGAGAGGCTGATTGTCTACATCGCTATAAAATTTAAATTTATATTCCACGAATACAGTTATAGAATACTATAATGTGTACGTATTTTTTATAGGATAAGGGTGACAAACGAGCACACAGTCCACCTGATGGTAAGTGGTTGCTGTGGCCCATAGACATCTACATCTATCCTCTGTTAAAAATCAAAGTTCAGATGCGTTGTCACTCGTGAGGACTAAGGTGGAATGCCTCATTTCCAGTAAAAAGGGTCTCCGGTTCTCTACACTCACCATACGAAACGCAGCAGCGTAAAGCTGCTATTTTACGTTGGTATTCTGTGAGAGCGTACTCCTTCCCCGGTAGAGCCGACCCATTCGTGCTACAACTATACTACTAATATAGCTGCAGCATGGCTCTATCACGTAATATCGTATTTTATGAATATAGCACCCTCGTTGTTTAAATTAGCCATGCTCTTGATCAATTTATAATGAAAATAATCGACATTGATATAATAATATCTGCACTGTTTGAGTTGGAACAATCGTGTAGTTTCTAATATATAATCAATAAGGCCTAAAGTAATAAAACATCAAAATAAATAAATTATCAACAAAGACTTTAAACGAATGTAGTCGCAGGCGCAGTTGGTATAGAATATGGGCCGTTACGCTGCGTTTCCAAGGTTCGTTAAAAATTTGTAACTATTGATGTTAAGAATACCTCAGACTTATGGGGGATTTTCGGTAAAGTAATAAGTCCATAATAAATAAAACTGAACATTATCTAGCCATTATTTTTAATAGACGTATCGAAACTAGTGTGTTCCTTGATTTAATAAAATATAATGACTTTACCAGTCATACTTGTATTGAATCTGGAAGTTCTACATTAGACCCTAATAACTTAAGATCAATTTATGTCCTAACAACACAAAAAACAATATTTGAATAATTATTTAGATTTAATTTCATTTTAAGATTTTTTTAAATATATAAATTAGCGCACAAAATCAATTTGGTTTTACAAGGGGTCAACTAACGCCCGTGTTAAGTTTCAGCACATTTTGTGTAAATTTTCTGTGAATAAGATAATTCAGAGAATGCTTTGTGTATCCTGTAACCTTTCCAAGGGTTTTGTCTGTTTACCATGAGACATTAAACAGGAACATTAATTGCTAAAATTATTGCGGTTCAACTCATTATTTAAAACCAATGGTAAAAGTTTTTCCGGGTCGCCTGTGTATCGTCGTTCCATTCGGGTTCCTTATATATATCAAACACTTACTGTACTTCATATCCAAAGAGATTTAAATATATTTACTACTACTACTTAAATGTCTTTGTTCATATTATGGGATAGTAATTATTATTATCACCATTATTACAGCCCACTATTAATTATAACGTATATAAGTATTAACCAGTGTCAACGATAGATGGTGTCGTGCAAATGTAATATAGAAAGGCTGATTGTCTACATCGCTATTAAATTTAAATTTATATTCCACGAATACAGTTATAGAATACTATAATGTGTACGTATTTTTTATAGGATAAGGGTGACAAACGAGCACACAGTCCACCTGATGGTAAGTGGTTGCTGCGGCCCATAGACATCTACATCTATCCTCTATTACAAATCAAAATGTAGATGCGTTGTCACCCGTGAGGACTAAGATGGAATGCCTCATTTCCAGTAAAAAGGGCCTCCGGCCACCTGCACTCACCAAGCGAAATGCAGAGGTAAACCTCTACTTCACGCTGGTTTTCTGTGAGGTCGTGGTACCACCCCGGTTCGAGCTGGCCCATCCGTGCGACAGCAAAAGCTGCCGCGTGGCTCTACCACTGTTATGTATGGTAGCATCCATCCATCTTCTCTGTTGAAATTAGGATGTTTTTTAAGTTTTATGTTCTTTTACGAGGATTTGTAGTCTATCACATCTGATGTAACGGGGGACGATCTTGCACATGTTCACAGACTGCAGACTTAACGGAACGTCGGTGCTTTAAGTTCGCTATATGTTCTTTTACGTGAGATTTTATATATCTTTTTGTTTGTTCCATGTAAAAGAGACCACATTCAAAATCCAGCTTATACACTGCTGCATCTTGTAGAGGGATATGAGACTTGACTGATGGTTAAAATTCTCTATACTTCTTAATTTAATTGTTTTGTAACTACACTTAGCATATATACCTACAGTACCTATGTTACTGAATTGTGTGAATCAGTAGCAATATCGCCGGCACTTTGAAACTTTATCTCATTTCTATCACACTACACTGATATTAGTTAAAGTTTAAAGAGTTTTCTTATATAAACTCGAACACTACACATTAAATCAAACCAATTTTATAGGTTCTATAACGTTTAATTTACTTTTTGGAAATCTCTGCGTTTCGTGCGCTTAACAACATCCATTATCATTATTATTAGTGTTTAACCCTACCAATGTTCTCCACCTTTTTTGGTTTTTCCGGAAGAAATTTCTATATAGCAGTCGAACCAAAAAAAAAACCGCCTTAAGATTTTCCCCAATATTTTTTTAATTATGATATTAATCTTTCATTGATGTACATTTAACAGTACTGTACTGCATTGTAATCAAACTTAGGTAGTAACTGCCCTGATATTCAGTCAATTTTACTTACCTATTTTTTTATTCTAAGTAATATTTTTTTATTATTCTGTTTAAATTATTTCATTCAACTCAACTTCTAAACATCAAACAAAATTTGTACTAATTTTGTTGGAAAGTTTATTTACTACCTATTTTGTTTTTGGTTTTTACCGGTTGTGCACTCACACTGCGGGATGATCGGCGGTGTATTCCCCCCGTCATCAAGAGTCGAGTTGTCCAGGAATATATCTACCTCAGGCAGATATTGTAAGTAAGTAAGAATAACTTCGAGAAGGAAGCCGATCGGAGGATTCAGTTAGGCTGGGCAGCATTTAGAAAGCTCCGTCGGGTTTACTCGTCGCCCATACCGCAAAGTCTGAAGACAAAAGTCTTCAACCAGTGCGTCCTGCCCGTACTTACTTACGGTGCCGAAACCTGGACACTGACGACACGGCTACACCACAAGCTCAAAGTCGCTCAGAAAGCGATGGAAAGAGCTATATCCTCAGAGTGTTTCATAAAATTCGAAATGAAGAAATCCGCCGTAAAACCAAGATTACTGACATAGCCTTCTGTGTTTGTAAACTAAAGTGGCAATGGGCTGGCATCGTCTGTCGCAGAGGTGCATTAGACGTGTTATGGAATGGGGACCGCGTCTAGGCAATGTAGTGTGGGACACACCCTGACCAGATGGAGCGCCGGTCTACGCAAGGTGACTGGTAGAAACTGAATGCGTGTAGCCGAAGATCGGGCTAAGTGGCGCGCCTTGGGAGAGGCCTATGTCCAGAAGTGGCCTGCCGCAGGCTGATGATGATAATATAAAAGTAAAGGTGGAATCCTTAGTAATCGTCTAAAATCTCTTAATTTGTTGATTAATCCAAATGTATGCCAAATGTATTAATAATGTATCTTAGCTGCAATCTGCAAATATATTCTTAATAAATTGTCAAGTGTGGTATCATTATGCGATTTTAATTAATATTTAAGTGTATAAAATATTAATTAAGATAGATAGATAGATAATAAAACCACACTACCATTTAATAAAAAATATATTTGAGTAGTTTGCATTTCTGAAAAGCATCTAAATAAAAAATAGATCAATGAAAAATAACAGTAAGTCCACCATAAATACAAATGTCAAAATTAGTTATTTAGTCTAGGTCTGAACGGTGGCACTCTTATTATTGATATAGATGTAAATGCTATGGAGGTTCATACTCGTTTAGATCTCAAGTCTTTTATTGGCCCCGGACGTTGATTTCACCCATTAAACTATAATGCAGGTACTAGTACATATCTCAATGATTGTACAAAGCTGAAAATTGTTGGTTTTTTAAGTTTAATCCTTTTCATAATCATTGTCATCATTAAATCCTTTCACAAATCCACTGTTAAGCATAGGCATCTTCCAATTAATGTCACAAAAAACGGTCCCGAGTCACTTGTAACCATCGAGTCCCTACATCCATTACCAGGTCGTCACTCTATCCAGTACGCCACATAAACCGTATACTGACGGTTTACTTTTACTTATTTACTTTCATCCACACAAGGACGTAGTGATAGACAGTGTTTAGTAGAAGGTGCTGTGCCGCTCGATCATCAATGGAAGAATGTTGTCAGCGTGGGATGCCGCAGGACCCCTCACTAGATGAAGTGACGACTTGGAAAGACATGCAGGAGTTCGATGGATCAGTGGCTCAGAACTGAGTTTTGTGTAATTGCTTGAGGAGGTCTATGTTCTGCATTGGACTCGTGAACAGCTGTTCACGAGTCCAGTGCAGCTGGTCATTCTACTGACAATTGCGTATGCATACTGTGGCAGCTATGGTTAATACCCCTCTTATGAAACAATTTATTAGGAGGGCCTATTGAGCAGTGGACTTTAATTCAAATGGATTTATTGAGTAAAACCTGTATTTTTTTATAGGATAGGGTGACGAGCACACAGTCCACCTGATGGAAAGTGGTTGCTGTGGCCCATAGACATCTACATCTATCTTCGATTTTGAATCAAAATGCAGATGCGTTGTCACCCGTGAGGACTAAGATGGAATGCCCCTTTTCCAGTAAAAAGCGTTTTCGGTTCTCTACACTCACCATACGACACATAGCAGTGTTAAGCTGCTATTTTACGCTGGTATTCTGTGAGAGCGTGGTCCTTCCCTGGTCGAGTCAACCCATTCGTGCTATAACTATACTATTAATATAGCTGCAGCATGGCTCTAGCACGTATAAATCGAGAAATAAGCGTTTGCCTCGAATCGTCAAATTCTAAAGAAACGCAGTAAAGGTAGAATTACTTATGTGGTAGAAGTGCTCTTCTAGCGGTAAGTTAGCTAGATACAACTTTCGTGTTTCTGTCGCCAACTAGCAGTGCGTGTTCCGCTATGAAGGGTATAAAGAGCCAGGATAACTACAGGCTGTAAGGCATTCCATCTTAGTACTCAGAGGTGACAGCGCTTCCGTAGCGTTCCTTGTTTAAAGTTGGCTACAATTATCTATGAACTGCAGTCGCCACTTACCATCAGGTGGCCTGTGAGTTCGTTTGTCACTCTAGTTTTACAAATACCTATAAATAGCAAGTAAACCGTGTGAGAATCACACACGTTTTACTGGTCAAGGCCAATGAAATTATTATTTGCAATACGCGCTGTTTCAACACGTGCTCGGTAATAAAGGGGAACAAGAGATGAAACTTGGTTTCATCTATATCGGGCATATACATTTATAGAGGTCGCCACTCAGGGCTCTGGTATAGAACAGCGTAGATTTATCATGCTCACCGAATGCTCCGCCAAGTCGCTGAACGCCGTCCACTAAAACATTATCCTTAGAGAAATAAACGGCTGTTTGTGATGACTTTTAATTTACTTAAGACCTCTAACTTTCCATCGGACTCGATAAAAAAAAATTACATCTTAAAATAATTTATGCATACGAATATCTTTAATATAAAATTAATTATGCTCTTCGTTTTTATTTATTCGTTTTTCAGTTAGATAAGCAGACTCATAATGTAACATCGCATATATTGTAGCTCCATATATATTCCGAAATATCATATCCTTTATACTAGTTGCCTCTCAAATTTACTTCGATTAGCACTATACACATATAAATAAATTTTGCAAAGTATTTAAAATGGAAATAAAAACGGCCCTGTCATTACTCGTCATTAGTTTTTTGATAAACTACACTCATTCTTCAATAGGTAAGTAAATACTAATATCTACCTTGACTTAAGTATTATTTTAAAATGAAAATCGTAAATATTTACACTTTTTTATAATTTGCCACTTGCATTAACTTTTTCCTTAAAAGTTACTTGTTAGTTTATTTTATAAAATATGGCACTTGCAACAAAGGATCAAAATAGTACTTAAACATTTATTGCCACCGATTAATTTCATTATAAAAATACTATTCATAACCTACATAATTGTGTATTTCAGCACCTTTTATCAAACGGTGTAACGCCAATGACCATGAATGTTTATTTGCTTCCAACATGCAAATTGCCATGCCCTACCTAGCTGATGGCATAACCGAATTGGAAGTGCCTCCAACAGAACCAATGGTATTTAAAAATATAACTGTAGACCAAGGAGAATTTAAATTGTTTTTACCAACTATGGAAGTATTTGGGTCTCGAAAATGCCGTATTGTAAATGTCAAGTAAGTGATTATCATTGTCTGTAAAACTATTTGTGTTCGCTCCAAGCGCTAATGTCAATAATTGACGTCAGAGGGCGCGCGCGCCTCTACGATACCAGTTTTGACGTCCCGTCGTGTCGAGGACACGCAAGGACAAGCGAGTCCAAATTCATCGCTGCGGTAGATAGCACGCGGTCCTTTTTTGTCGTGAACTCGTAATGGTAGGCGCGTATAGTAAATATACTGACTGGGAATTGTAGCGCGTATTCTTTGCTGAGAGCTTCACCCGGGACTCTTGGGTTTAACGCTGAGTCCGTATAAGTGGATTCGACTGTATTAGCTACTAGAGCAGTATTTGATATTCTAGAAATAACCGTGGCCGCGTGAAACGGTAGTGACCTTTGATCCATACGTTCTGTATTCGTTTCGCAAGTTAGGCGTTATAACAAACGAGAGTTAGTGGCTTCTGTAAGGTAGTTAATCGTACGACAGAGTTACTGGACCGTCATCGTGACTAACGAAGAAAGTGACGTGAGGTGGAGAGGTGCTGAGTTCCGAACTGCTGCAGAGGGTAACGGTCTAATAAGGTCAATAACACTACCAGCCACACCCAGATACACATCACTGACCCTTACTTTCCTAGCACTATACAACCACATGCGACCTGACCGAATCCTGAGGGACCAGTCGCCTTGGATAGTGATAAGTACGCTCCGTTTATTAGAATAGAACGCTCCCCCCAGATTGTTTATTGTAATTAGAATCTTTTCACCCTTGGCGTTAGGACGCCCGACCTGCACCTGCTGGTAGGTTCTTCGTCTATGGGCCGCGGAGGACCCTACTCCTGGGATAGGTAGTTGCAGGCCGTAACAATTTGAATTATTTAAAGTATATATGCACGGAGTAAAAAATTTTAATATTAGATTTTAAATTCATTTTACCAAAAATTCTATAAAAGTAAAGTAAAAGTAAAGTTGCAGCCTATTTACGTCCCACTGCTGGGCACAGGTCTCCTCCCATTTCTGAGAGGATTTTAGGGCTAGGAAATGTCCGCCGCGCTATCCCAATGCGTGTTGGCGAACTTCACATGTCTTCGAAATATTTTTTTCTTGTTTCTCAGACATGCAGGTTTCCTTACGATGTTTTCCTTCACCGCCGAGCACGTGGTAAATCAGCACTTAAAAATGCACTTAACAATTTCATTGGTGCCGGCGGGGATCAAACCCGAGTTGCTCGAGTACTGTGAAGCTTACAGCGAGCGCTAACCATCTGAGCTACCACGGCTCAGATGGTTAGCGCTCGCAAAAATTCTATGCCTACCAGGTAATAAAAACGAACAATATATCGTGTTTATATTAAACCCTATATAACATTTTGTCATACAGGCGAAACCGTAGAGAGTCTTCTATGAAACTTACTCTGGACTGTCCATTAGAAATAAGTGGCAAGTACGTTTTTACAGGAAAAATTTGCTTCTTCGACATCAACAAAGAAGGTGACTTCATGGTTCAAACAGGTACTATATTAAAATTTTTAAAGTAACAATTTAGCTTCACATCAAAATACGGCATAACTTTTATATTATGTTTTTTATAATACAAGTGGTTAATATTCGACCACAATTCATATTGTTTTTCATTTTGCAGGCTGTATTTCACTTTCAAATCTACATTAATATACTTATACGAATATATTAATATGAAGGTATTAAATATACGTATCAAAAATATAAAATAAAGGCATTTTCGCCTTGACATGCTCTCCACAGACTATTGAAAAAGATATTCGTAATCACACAAAATTCATTACCCAATACGTCAGTGGTTATTTTTGTTGCCAAAATTTTAAAACTCTTTGGAGTGAGGCATATATAAGTACCTATGTTTTTATTCTAAGGATGACAATCTCTATGTGATGATGTGAATATTTAACTGCAGATTATTTTGTTTTTACATTGGCAGTATGAACGTAAAGAATGTAATAAAAAATAAGTAGTAATTTATAATACATATCTATATAAATAAAATGATAGAGGTTTGCAGTTGTGCGCGCATCACGGAAAACTATTCTTACGACAGATAAGGGACAGACGATATGTATCCCGTATCATCTTGTGAAATATATTCATACAAGTGATTAGATCAATAGGATAAAAGGTGGTAATTGACTTGAATTGAGCCAAAGTGCATTGTATTATGGCTGTAGCGCGAATTGGTCGGTACGATCAGGTAAAGACCACGCTTTTACAAAATACCAGTGTAAAATAGCAGCAAATGCTGCATACTTTATTTTGTACGTTGACTAAAGAGCACCGGAAACTTTTTTACTGGCAATTCATTATTACAACAGGGGAACAATGCATCTTCATTTAATTCTGAATCTATAATAGATGTAGATGTCTGTGGTCCATAGCTTCCACTTATCACCAGGTTGACTTTGCACTCGTTTGTTACCCTTAAATTTATATAAAATAGTTTTGTGATACTTTTGAAATATTTTTGATTTATCCTTAGATTCTATAAGAACTACGATAACAACCAACACAGAGGAAATTTATGGCGACGATAGAAAGAAGTACCTGAAATTGAATAGTTACGAATATTTCTACGAACCGTTAGAAAAAATTAATGTGGAACTCGCTGATTTATTCAAAGGTTCCATCAATAAAGGTAACTATTATTTTATACAAAAAATAAATTATTGCCAAGTGTCAAATTTCTCATTATTTTTCAATATACTTAAGAATACAAAAAAAATATTCTTATGGCATTTGTGTAAATTAATTAAGTAGTATGACGTCCGAATATGTTTTATACAAGAAAGTAATTATATGTAATCTGCATTTAGTGAGGGCTAATAATCATACGCTCAGCAGAAATTGCTAGTTGGGGCTGAGGTGAAGTTCTATTTCATAGAGACCACCTCTATGAAATATAAGTTCGTCACGTGTTGTCAACATGACCATTGAAATGTTGAGTTTTAAATAAAAGTTTTTCTGTTTCTTGTGTACGTAAATACACAAAACAAAGTTTCAGTGGTTCTTTAATTTTTTACACATTTTTTAACTTTTTAATTCCTCTCCTTTTATGAATTTTAATTTCTTTTAATTGAAAATTATTAGGTTTATCCACTTATAATCTGATTAATTGTAAATATAAATACTAAGTATATCAGAGAAAACAATAATATTTACACTTTTAACTCCCCACCATCAGACCTGTACAATAGTTCACCTCATTCAAAAAAGTAGCGCCGCCCTGGTGGCTGAAAAATTTGTGAAAGCCCTCATATAAATTGAACCAAATCATCATCATCATCATTACAGCCCTTCACAAGTCCACTGCTGAACATAGGCCTCCCCCAACGAATGCCACAAAGCACGGCCCTGAGCCACCTGCATCCATCGACTTCCTGCATGTCTTACCAGGTCGTCACTCCATCTTGTGGGGGGACGCCCTACACTTCGCCTACCGGTACGAGGCTGCCACTCGAGAACCTTTCTTCCCCATCGGTTGTCGGTTCTTCGAGCTATATGGCCGGCCCACTGCCACTTCAGCTTACTAATCCGTTGGGCTATGTCGGTTACTCTGGTTCTACTGCGGATATCCTCATTCCTAAGTTTATCACGCAGTGAAACTCCGAGCATAGCCCTCTCCATAGCTCGCTGAGCGACCTTGAGCTTCCTCATACGGCCAGCAGTGAAGGACCACGTCTCAGTTCCGTAAGTCATCACTGGCAACACGCACTGGTTGTACAATTTTGTTTTAAGGTTTTGAGGTATTTCTGACGAGAAGATGTGTCGTAGCTTCCCGAACGCTGCCCAGCCGAGTTGAATCCGTCGATTGACCTCTCGGTCGAAGTTGGACTTACCTAGTCGGACTATTTGTCCCAGGTAAACATACTCGTCAACAACTTCGAGCTTAGTGTCCCCAACATCTATCGGCATAGGTGAGACATGGACGTTAAACATGATCTTTGTTTTGTCCATGTTCATCTTAAGACCTATCCGTTGGGAGACACTATTGAGGTCATTGAGCATAGTGCTTAGTTCCTCCAGCGATTCTGCCATGAGGACTATATCGTCGGCAAATCGAAGGTGAGTGATGTACTCGCCATTGATGTTAATTCCGTATCCTTTCCAGTCCAGAAGCTTGAAAACGTCTTCCAATGCAGCGGTGAAGAGTTTCGGGGATATAACGTCACCCTGTCTTACACCTCTCTGCAATTGGATAGGTTTCGTACTCTGGTTCTGTACTCGGATAGCCATCGTAGCTCTACTGTACAAACACTTCAGCACTTCGATATACCGACAGTCAACTTGGCACCGCTGAAGGGACTGCAGCACCGCCCAAATTTCGACGGAATCAAAGGCTTTCTCATAGTCCACATACGCCAGACATAGTGGCAAATTGTACTCTTCGGACTTCTGTACAATTTGCCGTAGGGTATGTATGTGGTCTATGGTGCTAAAGCCCTTTCGGAAACCGGCTTGTTCGGGAAATTGAACCAAATACTCATTGAAATTTGGAACGTATGATAATAAACTACGCATTAAATAAACTTTCTTATTTTTCAGATCAAACTTTCTTAAGAAATGTAAACCACGACTGGTATAAGTCATTCACGCAAGCCGCCGAGCCTATTGCCAGCACCGCAGTTGAATATTTCCATAATGTTCTTAAAATATTTTTCCTCCACGTCTCTATAGATCAACTTGAATAAGTGCTTCACGTTTCACCTTCACGTTTATTTGTTTCTTGAAAAAATATATACAAACAATGGCGCTGTTAATTCAAAAAAAAATATATTAATAAAGGCTTCGTTTTATGCATCAATTAATGTTTGATTTGAGATTACGAATGTTTTCAATATTTGGTTTTATGCTTGTTACACTGTTAATAATTTTTTATATCATTTTACGTGGTAAAGCCATGCTTGAGCTATGTATATTATGCTTATATGACGAATGGGCCGGCTCGACCGGGGAAGGACCACGCTCTCACAGAATACCAGCGTAAAATAGCAACTTAATGCTGCTGTGTTTCGTATGTTGAGTGTAGAGAACCGGAAACCCTTTTTACTGGAAACGAGGATTTCCATCTCAGTCCTCAGGAGTGACAACGCATCTGCATTTTGATTCGCAAAGAAGGATAGATGTAGATGTCTAATGTCTATAGGCCACAGCAACCACTTACCATCAGGTGGACTGTGTGCTCGTTTGTCACCCTATCCTATAAAAAAAGAAAAAAGCTAATAAATTTAAAATTCGAAAACAATGGCACAATATTAGAATATGTGAAAAATTTTAAATTACTCGGTATAGAAATAGACTATATCTAATACTAATTACTCACTTGACTTGTGTCCATAGAGTGAGGTCTTAACTTTCGAGCTTCTCATACGAATTACGCAAAATTAAAAAAACTACCAACATCAAAACGGCAATAACAACCTACTATTCGTATGAATATGTGTGGCTGAGTTATGGCATAATTTTGTGGGGCAACAGCACGAATACAGCCTCTCTATTCACCCTTCAAAAGAAATTAATTCGGATTATAGCAAATATAGATCAGACTAATAGCTGCTGACCGTTCTTTCTTAAATATAAAATATTAACCCTACCCAGCTTATATATATTGGAGATGCGTATCTTTGTTCGAACAAATAAGCAATTTTATACAAAACGTGAAGATTTACCATGCAAATACACGTTACGACACAAAAATAAATTAGTATTGCCAACTTCACGCTTAAAACTAAAAAGTTCTTCCATAAACTTATATAATTACATGACATATTAAAAGATTATAATAGTGACATCATATTTACAAAAACAAAACAGTACTTAACTAATAAATCTCACTACAGCACTAATGAATATTTTATAAATAATTCATAAATATGTAGGTTTTACAAAATGATCACTCATATAAATTGCATTCTATTTCAATAGCCGTATAGAGCCGTGGTAGCTCAGATGGTTAGCGCTCGCTGTAACCTTCACAGTACTCGAACAACCCGGTTTCGAACCCCGCCGGCACCAATGAAATTGTTAATTGCAATTTTAAGTGTTGATTTACCACGTGCTCGGCGGTGAAGGAAAAACATCGTGAGGAAATCTGCATGTCTGAGAAATAAGAAAAAAAATATTTCGAAGACATGTGAAGTTCGCCAACACGCATTGGGGCAGCGCGGTGGACACTTCCTAGCCCTAAAACCCTCTCAGAAATGAGAGGAGGCCTTTGTCCAGCAGAGGGACATAAATAGGCTGCAACTTTACTATTTCAATAAACCACAATGACATTCTTATATGTAACTAAATACGCTTCCTATCTGCTAGCCCCTAAATGGCGTGCCCAACAGGGTTAATAACACTGGTCTCACATTATTTTATAACATCTTGAGTACATTATGGTTTAGCAATAAATGTTTGAGTTTGAGTTTGAAAAAAATAGTCCTTAAGTTTTTTTTTTCTTCAAGTGAACCATACAATATTCTGGATTATTTGTGACATATTTGGGTGCAAATTAACACTAATGTTTAGTTCTTACATTAGTGCAACTATGTATATTATGTGAATTAATTCTGACTACAGTATAATAGAAAGGATTTGACATAATTGCCACGTTTGGGAGGCGGAGTGGATGTCGTAGAAAATATGTACGTCTCACACCTTTGACACAGCTTCCCGTCGCCGGTCTCATATATCTTAGATGACTTCAAAAAAGAAGGCTTACTCCAATTTAGGTTGTTTTTTGTATGAATATTATGCGATATTTTGTCAATGATGAACAGATTTTATTGATTATTTTTTATTAAATAAGTTATACGTGAAGGATGGCTAATCCCATATAAATATTGAAAAAAAATCCTCCTATAAGAAGAGGCGAAGTACAAGAAGAGACGAAGTTTTTAATAAATAAATTATAATTTTATTTTATTATAAAATTAAATTATAATATAAAAATTTTATTATAAATTATTAATATTAAAGACGTCAGTAGCCTAATGGCAGGGCGCCGACCGCGAACGTGAAAGGTCGTGGGTTCGAATCCGCCATTCGATTATTGCCGTGAACCACTTCTAACACAAGCATTTTTAAGCTTACCAGAAGTGGTTAAAGGGAATATTGGTAATGTTTAATAACATTACTATTATTTAAAATATATATATATATATATATATATATATATATATATATATATATATATATAAATAGTGAGAAAAAGGGTAAAAAAAATAACTTTTAACATATTATAGTACAAGCAGACTTCAGAGACTGAAAAGAATAAAATAACTTTACATTCTGCAGTCGGTGCTAGGACAAAGCTTATAAAAGAAATTATTATTTTATTTACTTTCTTTTAACTGGTAGCATTGAATAGAATATTTTTTATTCAATAAATTTTTAGAATCACATGTGTAATTCTTATTGAAAGTCATTTTTTACTTTACCATTTGAGAGTGATGCCAAGAAAAACACTGGATTCAACAGGGCTCAGTTTTTCCCCACTTAAAAGCACATTTTTATTCATATTTTTAACATTCGATTTTGTAAACTTAATAAATTTAGTTTTATTTCCGTTTAAATGTAGATTATCAATGTTAAACCGATCCACTAATTTTGATATAACATAATTCACTGCGTCGTATTTAAATGATTGACGTTTAAGTTTCAAAATCAAGGAAGTATCATCTGCAAATAATACTATATCATGATTATCTCCTACAAAAGAAGTCATAAATATACACTAGAAATAGGGATGAACCGAAAATTGAGCCCCGAGGAACACCGATTAGTACAGGGCACCCGCTGAACGTTTACCATTTATAATAACGTTCTGTGCAAAGAGAATATAATCACTACGTTTAGTTCTGTGTTCTATTAGTAAAATATGAAATAATAAAACTAGTTCTACGGATCGCGTATATTATGATTTTTATTGATCTTTTAGTTTGTCCTATATAAGAGTGACTACATTCACAATCAATCTTGTGCACTCCTGCATCTCGCAGAGGGACATTACACTTGACTGATGGTAAAAACTGACTAATCTTCTTCGGCTGCTTGAAGTATGTTATAGTTGTAGCACGCTTCAAGATGTAGCCAATCATGTCAGTGAAACCTCTGATATATAGCAGTACAGCAGGCACTCGCTCGACTGTGTCCGGCTTCACCCGTTCACTGTGACGTAAGCAAGGGACCCGAAACTTATTGTCCTGTCGGAGCTCGGTAGCCAGGTGTTTACTGTCAGAACTGTCACAGATCCCTTGTGCTCTCTGAAATAAAGATTTATACACGATAGCTAACTGTGAAGGATGGTGATGAAAATCCCCGTGATGGGTGCTGTAAAGTACTTGAAACGTCGGGAATATAAAAAAAGTTAATATACGCTATAAAATCCGTAAAACTAGTTTTATTTTAATGTATAGTGTTCGCGTAAATATAAAAAATCATTATGAAATAATAATAAGTTTAAGCGCTGTGTTTTTTACACCATAGTACTGTAGCATCCTGATTAATGTCTCATTGTGAAAACATTTGAAGGCCTTGGAAACGTCACAAAATATACCCAAAGCATCCTATGAATTCTCCTATGCACAAAAGTATGTTTAATAAGATCAACTCCAATGTTAGTTGTCGACCGACCCCTTGTAAATCCAAATTGATTTTTATGAAGCAATTTATTAATATGAAAAAGTCATCAATATATCATGTATAATCAATATTTTTTTTACTAAATGTTGGTAATACAGAAATTAATCTAAATTTGGCGGGGTCTAATATACTACCAGATTTAAATAAAGGTATGACTTTACTATGTTTCATTACATCAGGAAACACCAGATTCGACGCTTGTATTAAATATATATGTAGTGGCAAGATAAGGTGCTATTGTATCTCTGACGTGTGAATCCAAAACACTGGATCTCGGAAATACCTTTTCTTTTAACGGTGGTAGAGCCACGCAGCAGTTTTTGCTGTTGCACGTATGGGCCGGCTCGAGTCGGGTTGGTACCACGACCTCACAGAATACCGGCGTGAAGTAGAAGCTCTGCTTCTGCGTTTCGTCTGGTGAGTGTAGGTGGCCGGAGGCCCAATTCCCCCCCCCCCCCCACATCAACATGGTAGCGGAATTACACAATAGACTACCCCAGGAGGGTACCAGTACCCCTGGAGAATCCCCCGCTGAGCATCCACGACCATGTTATTCCAATCCTGAGCGTGGGTGCTCAGGCTGCCCCGCGTATTCTGGGGGGGGGGGGCAAAATTCCGGTCAAACACATAACTGCTCGGGGCAAACTGAGCAACAATACCAAGACGACCCCTGCCACGCTATCCGTGAATTTCTGCAACATCAGGGGACTTCACTGTAACCTAAACACCGTCCACTACCATCTCGAGACGGCGAAGCCGGCCTTGCTCTTCCTGACTGAGACGCAGGTTTCCTCTCCGGCTGATATTTCGCATCCCTCCTACCCGATGTACAAATTGGAGCACTCCTTTGTGCCTCGGGCTGGAGTTTGCGCGTATGTCAGAGAGGACATTTGTTCTCGACGTCTCGGCAGTCTTGAAGGTTCGGTCCTGTCCATCTTTTGGCTACGCGTAAATAGCGGCGACCATCCGCGCATCTACGGGTGCCTCTATAGGTCCCATAGCGATAATGCCGAAACAGACCAACTCATCGACCACGTCCAAATGGCTACAGATTCCTTGCTACAATAGGTCCCATCCGCAGAGATCGTGATCCTTGGCGATTTTAACGCCCACCATGCCGAATGGCTCGGTTCACGTTTAACCGATCATGCGGGGAGATCTGTTTATGACTTTGCCTTGGCATATGGTCTGACACAACTGATTACTTCGCCTACGCGGATTACAGATGTGGAGGATCATACACCTTCCCTGTTGGACTTCTGCTGACCTCTCATCCGGACGGATATCAGGTTTCCGTCGATCCCCTCTCGGCTCTTCGGACCACTGTCTGATCCGGAGTATGGTGCCACTTATGCTCCCTTCGCGCTTGCGTTCTGCAGGTTGCCGCCGTGTTTGGCAGTACAGGTTGGCGGATTGGGACGGAATGCGGTCTTTCTTTGCATCCTACCCATGTGGGCGGGTTTGCTTCTCGCCGGATGATCCCAGCGTTGTTGCTGACTCTGTCACTGATGTGGTGCTACAGGGGATGGAACTATTTATTCCATCATCTGTGGTACCCATCGGAGGCAGATCTCAGCCTGGTTTGGTCGCTCCTGTATAACTGCATTACGCAGTAAGCAGGAGCGTTATCAAGCCTGGGCTGCGGCTTCGGCGACTCGGGATGTAAACACCAGCATACTTAAAAAGAAGTATAACTTCGCCTCCAGGTCCCTCAAAAGAGTTATTGCCAAGGCAAAGTCAGAGCACATAGGCAGAATTGGCGAGAAACTAGTTCGCCTTTCTTCGGGAACCCGTGCATTCTGGTCTCTCGCCAAGGCTGTCCAGGGAATTTCTGTAAGCCATCACTACCATCTCTGCACAGGCAGGTCGACTCACTGGCCCAAGACGCAAAAGACTAAGCCGACCTTTTAGGCTCCCTTTTTGCGTCTAACTTGACTCTTGATGACGGGGAGAAAACACCGCCGACCATCCCTCGGTGTCAGTGCTCCATGCCGGATGTGCTATTCTCACAGCGCTCGGTTCGCAAAGCATTTCTCTCCCTGGACATCCAGAAGTCGAGAGGGCCTGAAGGGATCCCCTCAATTGTGCTGAGGACGTGTGCTCCGGAGTTGGCACCGGTCCTAACGCGTCTTTTCCGGTACTCCTACTCCCAAGGCGTAGTCCCGAATTCATGGAAGACAGCTTTTGTCCACCTGATCCCTAAAAAAGGCGACCGCTCAGACCCGTCCAACTATAGGCCTATCGCGATCACCTCCTTGTTCTCCAAAATAATGGAATCCATTATTAACTGCCAGCTCATCCGGTACCTTGAGGATCACCAGCTGATTAGTGACCGCCAATACGGTTTTCGTCGGGGTCGATCACCTGGTGATCTTCTGGTCTACCTGACCCATAGATGGGCGGAGGCAGTAGAGTCCAAGAAGGAGGCGTTGGCCGTTAGTCTGGACATTGCGAAGGACTTCGATCGGGTTTGGCACAAAGCGCTTCTTTCGAAGTTCCCTTCCTATCGGCTTCCCGAGAAGTTGAGCAATTGGATCACCAGCTTCCTTGCAGATCGGAGCATCAAGGTCATTGTAGACGGTGCATGTTCTGACTACAAGCCTATTAATACTGGTGTTCCACAAGGCTGTGTGCTATCACCAACGCTGTTTCTTCTGCATATCAATGATATGTTGCTAACTGGTAACATTCATTACTATGCGGATGACAGCACTGGTGATGCTCTATACACCGGCCGTGCTAATATTTCTCGGGAAAACGTCTCCGAGTACCGGAACAAACTTGATTCTGAAGTCAAGTCTTTGCTGGACAAAGTCTCGGACTGGGGGTGACTAAATCTAGTCCAGTTTAATCCTCAGAAGACACAAGTTTGCGCGTTTACCGCTAAAAAGAACCCCTTTGTTGTATCTCCTTAGTTTCAAGGCACTCCCCTAGTTGCCTCAGCCAGTATCGGAATCCTCGGCGTCGACATATCGAGTGACGTGCAGTTTTGTGGTCACTTGGAAGAGAAGGCCAAGTTGGCCTCTAAAAAGCTTGGCGTGCTCAGCAGAGCGGAACAGTATTTCATGCCGGCACACCGCCTGCAACTTTACAAGGCGCAGGTTCGGCCTCACATGGAATACTGTTCCCATCTCTGGGCAGGCTCCCCAGTGCCAGCTCCTTCCACTTGACCGCATCCAGCGCAGAGCAGCTCGAATCGTCGACGACCGAGCCCTTTCCGATCGGCTCGACTCATTGGCACTGCGAAGAGATGTTGCATCCCTTTGCATTTTCTTTGCGCATCTACCATGGGGAGTGCTCTAAAGAATTGTTCGGATTAATCCCAGCCGCCAAATTTCACGAACGCACATCGCGGCAGAACTCCTGATGCCATTCACACCATTGGCGGTCCACCACTGTGCGATTTAGAAGATGTTTTCTTCCTCCCATGACTTCCTTGTGGAATCGATTACCATCAGCGATTTTTCCGGACCGATACGACTTAGGGACCTTCAAGAAAAGAGCGTACTCCTTTTTAAAAGGCCGGCAACGCATCTGCAATTCCCTCCCTGGTGTTGCAGTTGTTCATGGGCGGTGGTAGTCACTTACCATCAGGTGAGCCGCATGCTCGTTTGCCCCCTCTCCTATAAAAAAAAACCTATTTCGTGAAAAAGGCTTTTAAAACTATTTTTGGTTTTTGGTATATTTTAGTAATATTATATTAACATAATATCATGTGCTAGGTACGAAATTAAAGGTTTTTTTTACGTTTTATCTAGCCATGTACATTTTACAACTATTCAATCCATACATTTAGAATTAATTAAGTAAACGTGTATTACCCCTATAAAACTTGAAGAAATGTTCCTGATTGTTTGAGCAAAACACTGTATGTTTAGTTACAGTGCATTAGTTTTATGAGAACAGAGCTAATGGATCATACAAAATACTGTAATTTCAAATACAGTGTATTACTTTAACAATAACAGGCTATAATAAGGCGTCCGAAAGAACATTAACAATACTAACCACAGTTCTTAAGTAATGAAATCTTCAAATCAAATAATTATAATTAAAATATATCAATGAAACAATTTAAAAAATACCAATCAAGTCACAATAACTCGAAAGATTGAAATATAAAGCAAATATTTATTGAAATAAAACAAAAATACGAAATCAACAAAACGTCAACTCAGGAATGAATTATTTTCAAATCGATCATCATTATCTCTTCGAAACAAATCTTTGTTAAAACAACTGAAGCAAACAAAAATAAACTTAATATTAATAAAATCATTATAAAACTAACAACGCATACAAAATATGGAACAGTTTAATAATGAGATCAATGTTTTATTGAAATAATCAGTCTATGAATTACTTTGAGGTCTTAGGTTTACCTTCTATATTAATTCAATGTCAAAGTGTTCGTCAAGATCGGGTGATTCCGAGACAACAAGATTTTCATAAAAAATTGTTCTTGTTTGAGGCATTGATTTGCACAGTGCTAATAACTCTTTTTTTGTCTCGCTAATACCTTTAGGTTCAGTCACTTTAGGTATCCCTTCCAAAAGATCCGGTACAACTTTTGTAAATTTTTTCCGCTATTCAAGTTCTATTTTCGTCTCCAAAAGAGATATTTCCTTAACATCTGCATTATAATTATTCTTCACAAATATTATTAATTCAATTCTTCTGAATTTTATGACTTTCAGGTTATGTATATTATACCCTTTTGGGGAATGCTGCTTTGGAATCATTACTGAATATGATCATTTGTTTGTGATCTAATAAATCGATTTGCATGTTTTTCGTGAGCTTTTGGAATAGAATATATATCATCTATATCGTAGACTTGGTCCTTAGATTTCAATTTCTTTGTAATTGCAGCATGTACAGCATCTTCGGCCGTAAAATTGTGTCCTGGCTCAAAGTATTCCAGAGTAATTTTGTCTACATTTGTCATTTTATCATTAATTACTCTTAAAAACAAAGCAGACAAAAGTGTCTTGTTTTTGTTTCGCGCTTTATAATTATCTAAGAAAATGTTACAGGCTTTAGGCCTCTGCAATATTTTCTGACAAAATGAGTGTATGTAGTAGCAATATTACGAGCTTTTCTACCACTTTCTCCCTCATGCCTAACTGCACAGGCAACTTGTTTTTTATTTCTGGGGGCACAAATATTCTAATATCTATCTTCGTTCGCGAATTAAAATGCAGATGCGTTGTCAGCCGTAAGGACTAAGATGGAATACATCTTTTCAAGTAAAATAGGCCTCCGGTTCTCTACATTCACCATACAAAACACAGCAGCATTAAGCTGCTATTTTACGCTGGTATTCTGTGAGAGCGTGGTCCTTCCCCGGTCGAACCGACCCATTCGTGCTACAACTATACTATTAATATAGCTGCAGCATGGCTCTACCAAGTATAAAAACTGTGTGAGTTCCTTGAGTTGGGACCAGCAGCTTTACTTGCTGTGCGCATTTTGTGCACTTGCCTTGACAAAAAATCCCATCTTCTCTGTCTATCCATACTCCAAAAGTGATTATGATGAATAACCTCTCTGTCCGTAACCGAGATTTTAACAGAACATTTTTTTTGCAGTTTCGGCAAGGAGGTCTCATAGGATGCTTTTTTTTGATTTGCCAAAATAACTTTAGGATCTCGACTTCTTTTGGCAGGTAGAGAATTAGATTCTTTTGGTGTTTCAGATGTCAATACAGCACTTGTCGTATCGGGGCACTCTGCGTTAGAAGTAGAAGAGGAATTCGTGTCCATATTAGTTATTGGTCCAGTATCAGAATTTTCCCCTAGCAATGTGAACTTTCTTGGCAGGTTTGGCTACTTAAATACTTAGATAACTCTTGAATGGATACTTAGATACAAGAAACAGGTACTGGTAACAAATCAGCGTAGTTGACGTTGTCGCCGAGATTATTATCAACACATTTATTTGTCTGAGATTCACTAAGGGGTATCAAGGGGCTGACATTACGTGAATCAAATACATACGTGGAATAATCAAATTCAATGTTATCACAATCGTATGATGTATTGATACTAGGACGCTCCTTATTACTGCCGTTGATATTCTCTTTTTCATTTAAAACATTGTTAAGCTCTGAAGCCATTGTGTTACATAATGAGTTGTTGTGATGTATATTGCTTTGTGACAATTTCACTAATAGTCTATTAAGGTGTCCATTCATTGTTATTGTTCTTACACAGTTACAAAAAACTCATCAAAATGAACTTAAACAAAACGGAGCGTACGCGCTGTCAATCAAAACATCGTCCGCGTGTCCAAGCAAGAACAGTGACTCACGACCACTAACCGTTGCACTCTCGCCCTCCAGCACCCCGCGCATAGTACACCTACTACGTGTAGGGACATGTCTATATAGTCGCGCTCGACGTGTCCAGTTTGTTTGGTTATCCAAAACACTGTATCTCTGAGTTTCAACTAACTTCGCGTAAACTTATTCAACCAAAACACTGTAACTTCAATCACAGTGTTATGTCATAATAAACCATAAATGTAACTAAAATACAGTGTTTTGTATGTGCTCATATCTACTTCTACAATAAAATGAAAAAATATTAATATAGGGATATTATATATATATATATAGAACTGCATTTAAATAATCAAAAAAAGATTAGATCTGTTTTAGATAAAATAACTTTTACGGGATTTCCCCATAAGTCTGCCGTTTTCTTAACATCAATAGTTTTAAAATATTTAACGATATCTGTTGGCAGTACTCTATGGAATTTAAAAGTATTAGAACAAGGCTTTACTTTTTGTTTAAGCAATGATTCCGCGATAGTAGGAAAAGGATTTAATGATTTTTTGTCAAAGCAGGAACATCAGTAAAATGTTTCTTAAAAGCCTAAGCAACTTCTTGATCAGATCGAGTTAAATTATTGTTAGTATTCAATTGAAAATCTGAGTTGCGCGGTTTGACCTTGTCCGTTTCACTATTAATTATTTTCCTTAATAAGTATATCATTAGAGAACATAACTTTAAATCACTTTTTTCATTATGATTTCTGAGATTGGATTTAAGATGATAACCCACTACCCCATATAATTCCGCGGGTGTCGTAAGAGGTAACAAGGGAAGCTGAAACATGAAATGTACAGCAGTATCTTCCTGAAAACAGCTCAAAATAATAAAAAACTATGGTTTCCAAATGTGGCAAAAATGTCAAATTCAAAGCCGTTCTATGTCTTATCATCTCAAAATAATATCGGACGTAGGTCTCCGCTCTCAGGAATGTAATCAAATTGTAATGACATACGTAAATTAAAATGAGGATTGCCCGATCTGGACATCTTTCACAATTCCTTTCGTAGTTTTAAATGCAAAATATTTAAATACTATCGGTTTAACTGGGATTTTATATAAATTTCGTTGGTAATCAACATTTTTACAAGCATATTCTTTAATTTAATTAGTTCTTATACGCCGAATTTTTAATATTTTTATTCACAAAAACTAACAATTAGTAAGTAGAAATCTTCGCTAAACCTGAACAGGGTTTCTCTATGCAATTAACAACAAAACAAGAAACTCTACATTACAGATATATACTGTAACATTGTAACTATTGTTCAATGTATACTGTGTTTAATGCGGCATTATTTATACTGCCACATTAAACACAGTACATATATTATTTTGAGTGGTGATTACTGCAGCCAATGAACACCTGCAATCAATTTTAAACAAAGAATGTTACATAAAGATGCGTTGTTGCCTCTGAGGACTAAGGTGGAATGCCTCAGAGCTTGTAATTAAATTGACACTATACCCTTCAGATCGATGCACAGCCGCGCACGCACTGCTGCTAAGCAGCAGGAATAGATAAGAGAACATAAAAGAAAAAAAATGTTACAAAAAAGACCGCACAATGCCAGGAGTTCGAAGACAGAAGTTAAGTAGATACGTCACTCCTTATTAGGTATTCCCTTAGGTTTAAAATTTTAACTCTTGTAGACAAATTATTATTTGATGTTTTAATATAAATTATGCAGCGTTTAAATAAATAAAATTGTTTGAGATATCTGTTACGGTTATTAAAAGTACTTATATTTCATTATTTTTTAACTAATTTTTTTTATTACTAATTACCAGATGAAATATATTATCACAACGACCCAGTGCTCGGATAATCTAGTTTTACAACGTTCTTCACCTTAGGAAGGTTGTTGGTGACATTTTGTTAAGTTTATTTATTACTACATTGCCTGTACAGTTACTATAAACTGTAACGTGGAAGTTTAATACATTATTTATATAGAATAGAAATATGAATAGAATATTTTTTATGGATTAAAATGACAAACGAGCATGCTGTCTACCTGATCGTAAGTAAAGATTACTCTTGATTACAATAAAGCTATAAAGAATACTGTTGATTACAATGTATTGTTGTAACGTATGGAAGACGTTAACAAAAAATGTTTATTAGAAAAAAATAACGACGAAATCAATATCAATTTATTTAGAACGCAAACACATTTCTATACATCGCAAGACAATAGCCCAAGAAAGCAGTGTCAAATAAACATTATATTGTATTATTCGCAGCACTCTTCTTTTACAAACAATACAATCGTTCCAACGGCCGAGATCTCATCACCGATTATCTCTTAGAGCGCTAGGTTCTTTTTGTTTCATTTATTTTTTCATTATCATTTTCGGTCGTAACGAATACGGTTGGCAAAACAAAGCGGGCAATGATTGAATCGGCTCATTAGTTCGCATGTACTAAGTGAAAGCGTAAACAATTTGTTGTGTTGCAGTTGCTTGCGATATTTCTACTAATTTAGACAATCTATATCAATACATATAATATATATAATATAATAAATGTTAATTTCAGGTGTCTGTACATTTTATATTTTTGTGACAAAAATGACTGAGAGTCTAAAAATAAGTAATTAAATACATTTCTATCATTTTTAGAATTATTTGTCTGTCTGTATATTTATGTGCGTATTACGTCTAAAGTTTTAATATTTTTAAAGAATCCCAAAGAAAATCGTAAAGCGTATTTTGGTGTAACATTTAAACTTAGTTTTATTACAATCGGTTTATTCTATCAAAAGTAATGATTATTATATTGACATGTAGGTACGTATTTGTTCAATAGTGGCGTTGAGTCATCAAATGCATTTTCATCTAATCTCAGAAATCGTAATTAAATTATGTAAAATAATTAATATACTTAAACTTAAAAAGATTATACAAAAATAATGTTTTTGCACAAAACTTTAAATAATACTATCTTAGTTAGAAAAAGTACAATAGCTAACCAGTGTCATCGATAGATGGTACTGCGTAAATGTAATGCAGTAGATGTATTTTCATAGCTTCAACTGATCTTTATGACCCATAGACGGTATAACGGAAACGGGCAGACGGGTTGCTGAAGACGGAAAAACTGCAAGACATGAACATGTGTGAACATGAACAATTATAGCAAATCACTCCTACACATGTGTAGGAGTGATTTGCTATAATTGTCACGGATAGCAGACAAATTGACGATCACAATACAAGACGTCTCACACCTTTGACGTATCTGTCTGTTCCCAGTATTTTGTCTGTTTCTGACGTAACCGATTTTTTTTTATAGGATCAGGCTGACTAACGAGCACACAGTCCACCTGATGGTAAGTGGTTGCTGTGGCCCATGGACATCTACATCTATACTCGATTACGAATAAAAATGCAGATGCGTTGCCAACCGTGAGGACTAAGATGGAATGCCTCTTGTCCAATAAAACAAATTAGTTACTAACAAACATTCAATGCGAATGAAGTCGCGGCTACAGCTACTATTTAATAAAAGTGTCTCTCTTTCTCACCAAAACTTTCTATAAGTAGCAATGAAAATCAAGAGCATGTAAAACTAAAAAAAGCAATATGTGTAAACTCTACAAGATGCAGGGGTGTACAAGCTTGATTGTGAATGTAGTCTTTCTTAAACAGGACAAACAAAAAATATCAGTATATAAAAAACCCGTAGCTGGCGTGAAGCACCGACGCTCCGGGAAGTCTGCAGTCTGTGAACATGTTCAAGACTATCACCTCCATTACATCAGATTTGATAAACAACAAATCCTCGCAAAAGGACACCAATTACTGGTAGGTTATTGATTGAAAAAATATCCTAATTTCAATTAATAAAATGGATAGGTGCTACCATATACTTGGGAACCTATAATTAATAAAATTAAATCCAATACCACTGCAATATTTCAAGTTACTGTAAGCTCGTTCTGCGTATATCGGACCAAATTTTAAATAATATTCAAAATCTGAAGGTAGAAAGGAGGGAAGGAGGGCTAACAATGACTTTAGAACGTCAAACACCTCAGTTCCTCCCATAACCATAGGTGCTGTAAAGCACCCGAAAACTCGTGAATTAAAAAAGTTAAAATTAGAAGCGATAAAATCCGTAAAATTATTTATTTATTTTTTCATTTATTTAAAAACTTTATTTTTCTAACCAATAAAAAGGTTATAAAGGGCGGACTATGGCGTGGTGAGAAATTAGTGGCAGGTAACTTAAAATAATCCATATATTACAATTAATATATAATTGTAATAAATACACACAGACATAATATATCTAGATAAAAGTAGCAGTATTGATATTATGATAACGACATTGTTTTTGAGAGATGTTCCCGGACTGATCTAAGGCTATCTTGTTTGGTATTTTCCTAATGTCTTCAGGTAAGGAGCTCCAAAATAGTATTGCCTGAACAGTAAAATTATTGCCGACCCTGTAAAATGGAGTGGAACTGAAATCCTCAGATTAGTTGAAGAGCGAAGAACCTTGTCGTGGCTTGAGGAAAGGTATTGAAATTTTTTATATTTAATTCAAGGTAGGAAGGAGAGGACAAATCATTTAAAATGGAGTAGAAAACAGACAATATTCTGGAATTGCGCTTTTGTCGGATATATATATATATCTGTTCTACCCATGTTTAGCTGGTAGAAAATGCCATATAGCATTAAGCTCGCCTTTTGTTCAAATATTTGTTGCAATAAAAAATAAATAAATAAATATAAATTGAACCGAAAATAAACCTGATGTATTTATTAAGAAGGCGCTTAAGCTTATTAAGAAGATTTATATTCAAGTCTGAGTAACAAATGCTCCATAATCAATGACAGGCAAAATGAGAGTTTGAACAAGCATATGCTTAGTTTTGTATGGGAGAAAGTTTTTCAGACGCTAGAGCGATCTTAAGGTAGCAGTGACTTTACGGCTGACCTCAGTGATTTGTTTTTCCCAGTTCAACGTTTTATCCATGTATAGACCCAGGATTATTACCCAGACAGAGAACGGTATCAAATTATCATTATGCAATACCAGTAGCAAGCAACTGACATCAATTTTTACCAGCATTCTTGAGCTGCCAACAAGCATTGCTTGACCTTTAGATGGATTGACAGAAAAGCCAAACCGCGAATACCAGTCATAAATGGCTTCCAAATTATGGTTTAGTTTAGCGATAGCATCATTTAGATCATCGATATTTGAATGCATATATATTTGGAGATCGACTGCATATAGATGCAGATTGCGACTTAAAAAACTGCGGTTGCCAACCCATTCGCCAAACGTAGCAACTATGGCAATATACCCTCCATGAGCAATGACATTAATAAACGACCCCCAGTCCACGGCGGCCCCGCTATTCCTGGCTCGCCGGTGGAGGTTCGGTTCTCACCTACGACGACTAGACCTGGCAAATTATAACGCACGCACCCGGAGGACTGACGAGAAGTTCCTGGAACTGGAAGAAGAGATAAACAAGTTGCGCTGGAATATCATAGGATTATCCGAGGTCCGAAGAGAGGGGGAGGACACGATAATCCTCGAATCCGACAACTTTTATCTATCACCGGGAGGGCAACCATCTGTTCCAAGGAGGTGTCGGATTTAACGTCCACAATCCTCTCGTTAAAGACGTTGTAAAGATTGGGAGTGTGTCGGCGAGGGTTGCGTACCTTATGCTCAGAATCACCAAACGGTATTCGTTGAAGGCTTGAAGGACATACAGGTTTACGTACCAACCTCGTCACGCCCCGATGAGGAGGTGAAGGAAATGTATGACGATATCTCTAGAGCCATGCATTCCTCCAAAACCCACTATACGGTGTTAATGGAAGACTTTAATGCAAAACTAGGCACAAGAGAGAACGGTGAGCTGAAAGTTAGGAAATTCGGAATAGGGCAACAGAACCGAAAGGGCCAGTAGCTGGCCGACTTCATGGAGAAAGAGGGACTCTTTATGATGAATTCTTTCTTCCCCATAGGAAATGGACCTGGTTGAGTCCCGACGGTTCGACAAAAAATGAGATTGACTTCATAATGACGACCAGACGACAACTGTTCAACAGTGATTGCGAGGGTGAAAACCGGCAGCGATCACCGAATGGTGAGAGAAACACTGAAACTAAACGTTAAGGTGGAGAGGTCAGGTCTAATGAAGTCAACGCTCCGTCCCCCTCGTGCTGTAATCCAAAGTCCCGAAACCTTTAAGCTCGAGCTACGAAACCGTTTTCAGTGCCTAGAAGATTGCAATGAAGTGGATGATATATATGACAAGCTCGTGGAAACTGTCCATGCTGTCGGAGCTAAGTTCTGCAAGACCCGCCGCAGAAGAACACAAAAACTCTTCGATCACACTCTTAATCTCATGGCTGTTAGACGGGATATGAAGTTGCAGTCTTCAGTAGATTTGACAGCATACAGGCAACTAAAAAGACAGATATCCAATGCATGCGGCGGAACTTAAGCAACTTTAATACTGCTCGTATTGAAGAAGCGATCCAGCGGAACCAGGGCTCCAAAGTCTTTGCTAGAGATCTGTCTGCCAGAAAAAGCCAACTGTCGAAGCTGAAGACCGAGTGTGGCAGCGTCGTTTCTGGGACACCTGAGATTTTGAGTGAGATTGAGAGGTTCTATGGGCAGCTGTACACATAATCCTTGGAGCCACACGTAAGTGTGAGTAACGATCTAAGGGTGAGTCTTATCCGACACTATTCCGATGATATCCCGGACGTCAGTCTGAGCGAGATTATAATGGCTCTCCAGCACCTTAGAAACGGCAAAGCCCCAGGCGAGGACGGAATTACAGCGGAGCTTCTGAAAGCGGGTGGAAAATCGGTACTTGAAGATTCAATAATTTAACATAATGTGTTATTCTAGTTTATTAACTAACCACAACGAACGGACAAATACGGCACGAATCGCATTGCCAGAAGTGGTGAAGAGGTGATAATCAGAATCATTTATTTCGCGGATCATAGGTATTACATTGATGTTAGATACATACATACATACATATATATATATATATATATATATATATATATATATATCTGTATATATCTGTATATATATATATATATATATATATATATATATATATATAACCAAGTTCAACTATGTCCTACCCTTTTCCTGTCTTACTCATAAGCAAACCTGCGCACGGTTTACAAATACTAAAAATAACTTTAACAGAGCTTTTACTTATTGTTTAAATGAAACAAGCACTGCAACATTGAAAATTTGCAACATTGCCGAAACACACGGACACACATACACAAATGGTACCCACAAATATAAACAAATAAGGTTCGATCCTTTTTAGTTGACTGAGGACTGTCGTCTAAATAGTTACATTAAAAAGTTCATCCCCTGTTTCTCCACATTTAGGGCTAATTTTTTTCTCCAAATTTATATAAAGCCACCCCTGAAGTATAATCTATTGAGTGTGTACATTATATTACATTATTTTATTAGTTTTCAAATAATAAACAAAGACTGTTGTACTTTTATTGATTTTATAATTTTAAGATACTTGCGAAAATAAGGGAGCCCTCCCTTGAGGAGTGTTAGGATTAGCAAATCATGCTACGCGGCTTCTCCTTCGTCTCGGAACTTTTTTAAATAATATCTCTTGATATTGGGCTTTCAGAAATGAATACCTTCAGATATTACATTGTTCACCAAACTCCAAACCTCACGAAAGCAATCAAACTTTCAAATTGTTTTGGATCCAGTTCATAACTTTAAAACGTTTTACCAAAATAAATTTATACATTTTTGTTAAAAATGTACCTTTTTGTGACGTATAGTGGGAGTGTAAGAGAATCCATCTCCCCATTTCGTCACGTGGGTTTTATAAAACGCAACTAAGAGAAATGCCAGAAAGATCTAATGAATTCTGATGGATGGTGGTTTAAGCATTTCATACGAGTAACAGTATTATAATAGTAATTATGTTTAAAAATGCCTACCTACAAATTTGCATTTGAAGGTTACATAAAAACGTAATAAAACAAAAGCAAAGCATCAAAGACTTTCTTTTTTTTTTCTTTTTTAAAAAGCATTTAAAAGCATCAAAGACTATCGTCAAGTCGTCAATCCTCGTCCATCTAAGTACCATTTAGAACATCCTGATGTCGTTTTTTATTCCTCTTGCCATATTACGACACAAAGTACCTACTTAGAACTTCTAATTAAAACATCTGAAGATTATGCCAAATTATATACAATATTTCACTTTTGCTAACAAAAAGATTTCTTTTTTTTTAGTTATTTGTTCATACAAAGTTAGGTTTGATACATTATTATTAATAATATCTCGCCAAACTGCAATCAGTTTGTCGGCAAGTACAACATATATATGTTGTACTTGTGATAATATATTTCATCAAAATACATGCAAAAAACAACAACTGTTGAATCGAACCACGCAGTATTTTATAAATACACGACGTTCAACTACTGATAATAAAATACAGCCATAATAGTTCCTGACTAAAACAGACATATTCGAAGACCAAAGGTACAGAAATAAGCAATTAAAAAATTCGGGTCCGTTCATTCAGTTTCGGTAATTGTTTCGATTTCGGCGAAAAATCTGCCGAACCTTCGGCGCCACCGAAACTCAATGTTCGTATATTATCGTAAGTCGTTAGGATGAGTTCGTGACTCGTGTATTATTCATAATTATACAGAGAGAGAAACTTTTTATTTAATATAGATTATAAATAATACTAATTGAAAGTCACTCTTTTGTTTTATTACCACTGGTTCGAAAAAAACCTCTGTCCTTGGAAGAACAAGCGTGAAACCCAACGCGACTTTTTTTTAAATAACAGCTTAAAATCAGAGGCGTAGCGTGGATTAATATAAACGCGGGCGAAATTGCATCAGCGGGGCCACTTTTCTTTGTTCAATGTTCAAAAATTATTTGTGTTGGCGAAAACGATAAAAATCCTTTGGATGTTACATCAGAATTATATATAACATTAAAACAACTAAGAAAGCATCCTATAATTATTTTAAGTGTTTTATATAGTAGATATTTAAATACAGGGATGTTAAATTCCAATGTTATCAAAGTATGTAATCAATATAAAAACTGTTATTTCATAAGAGAAAATTCCTATTATAAAAATCTATTTAACACCTGTAAAAAAATTAACTATATAATTGATTGTATAGATTACGACCAAAAATTTTTAGATTACTCCCAACTAAAAAATATTATTAAGCAACGTTCAACTGTAATTAAATGTTCTCATTTAATTGATAAAGTATAGAAGAAAGGTACAATTCCTTACTATTTCGCAAATATAAAAAAAAACAAAACAAAACAAAACACTTTAAATTATGAATCTTTGGAAAAATTGGATAGAATAGAGAGTGTGAGTGAGTATAAGGAACCTTTAAGGTTCAAAAAAAGAACGCTCCCATTTTACTTTCCAATCCTACAACAAAATAGTTTATTTCGAAAATAAGGCATTAGATATCATCTCTAGAAACAACGTTTTAATAAATGATAAAATGCATAAAATAGGAAATTCCTGTATGCGAGTATTTCACCAAAACATAGCAGGATTACTAGGAAAATTAGACTTACTTGAGGCGTGCATCGCAGAATTTAATTACATTGAAGAACCAATAGACGTGATTTGTCTTACTGAAACATTTATAAAAATGGAGATGAAGAAAACGTAATTTTTAAAAACTTTAAACTGGCTGCCGATTTCTCAAGAAAACAATCAAAACGTGGTGGTGTGTGTATTCTTATAAAACACAACTTTAACTATCGTATCTTAGATTTTTTCAACCTTTTTCAAAAGAAATTGAGTTTGAATGTTGCGGTATATAATTGACTGAACAAAAATGTATCATTATTTGTATTTATAGAACACCAAACTCGGAAATAAGTGTATTTTTTACTAAATTTGATGCTTTATTACATAAGCTACGTGAAAAATCAACCAAAAATGTTATAATTGCGGGAGACTTTAACATAAATATGTTAATATTGAATAATAAATCTAATAGATTAAGAACTACATGAAAAAGCTATGGATTCTAAATGCACATAATGGAAAAAACGAGACAACATACGTGTATAGACCAAATGGCAAGTAATATTCAAGGAGCTATCGGGAAAGTCCATAAATTAGGTCTATCAGATCACACGGGGCAAACGTTAAGTTTTTTATTAAAAGATACAACAAAATCTTCTGGGCATTATTATATATTTAGAAGGCAATACACCGAAAGTAATATTAACAATTTCTGCAATCACTTAAATTCATTATCATTCTTAGACGTTTATGAGGAGGATAACATAGAAAAAGCATTTACAAAATTTTGTGCTTTCCCATAAATAGAGCCAAAGTAGATAATTTTGACCAAAAATTAAAATGGCTTACAAACGGTATAAAAATTTCCTGCAGAACCAAACGTACACTTCGCTATAGATATTACAAAAATAAAACTAACGAGAACAAAAATAAATATACACGTTATAGAAATATCCTTAAAAAACTGTTTTATTGGCACAAAAGCAGATGAATCACAATTACGTAATAAACTCAAAAAATAAAACTAAAGCCACTAGGAACCTAATAAAACAAAATAGTCAGAAACATCCAATCCTTATTGATAGACTCACAGTCAATAATCAAAATATACAAAATCCCATTGAACTAGCTACAACATTTAATCAACATTTTATCTATTCCATTAAAGACAGAATATCACAAAATAGTATGGGAAAATTAAGCGTAACTAGTCTAAGAAATGAATTTAGTATTTATTTAAGACCATGTGATGTAATAGAAATTAAAAATAATATTTCATTACTTAATAACACAAAATCTACTGGCTGTGATGAAATACAAACAAAAATTTTAAAGAGGTGCCCAGAAAAAATCATAGATGTATTATGTTTTCTCATAAATAAGTCACTTGAACGGGAATTTTTCCTAAACAATTAAAATTTTCCGTTGTTATACCATTGTATAAAAAAGGTGAAAAATAACATTAATAACTACAGACCAATCACATTAATATCAATACTATCAAAATTGTATGAGAAAGTTATGCAAAAAAGACTTAGCATTTTTCATAAGTTTAACATATTAAAACCAGAGCAACATGGTTTTCAAAAAGGTAAACAGACACTTGCTACCTTTTCCCATATAAAAATTGTAACAGAATATATAAACAGAAAAATACCAATTTCGGCAGTGTATTTTGATTTGAGTAAAGCGTTTGATAGTGTTAGTCATGATATTCTCTTAAAAATTGAAGCGTATGGCATAAGAGGGCCAGCTTACTCCTGGATACATAACTATCTAAAAGATAGAAAACAATGTGTTGAAATACAACAAAAAGATAAAAAACGGCAGGAAATTTTAAAATTTCAATCTTCATACTTACAAAATGATTACGGAGTGCCGCAAGGGAGTGTTTTGGGTCCTTTGCTTTTTTTAATTTACATTAATGATCTACCAAATTACATTAAATATAACACAATATTATTTGCTGACGACATTTCTATATTAATACCAAAAATAAATTTTAATTCTAGTAGTAATAAAGAATATGAAAATGAAATAAATAATACAATTGAAAATGTTGTTGAATGGATTAACAACAATAATCTAAGTATAAATCTATCTAAAACTAAATTTATGCAATTCTACAATGTTAATAGTAAACTGCAATTACTTGACATTAAGTATAATGATGAAGAGATTACTGCTACTGAATGTATCACATTTTTAGGTATAAGTTTAGACAAACATTGTAATTGGAAAGATCACGTTCATAAAGTTTGTTCTAAAATATTTAAATTTAATTTTGCTTTACGTAGACTAGCTTCAATCTTGTCAAGAAATACTTCTCTTATAGCATATCATGCGTATGTTGCTGCTGTATTAAGATATGGTCTCATATTATGGGGAAACTCGACAGATGTGAACCTTGCTTTTATAGCGCAATAACGCTGTATACGAGCAATCTGTGGAGTCGCGCCACTTGTTTCTTGCAAATCACTATTTAAAGAATTAGGTGTTCTTACTCTGCCATCCATGTACATTTTTGAGCTTTCAATATTCGTAAAAAAGTATCCTCATTTTTTCACTAATTTAAAAGATACAGTAAAATATAGTACCAGATACCCCGAAAAAATTAATTTGCCTTCATTAAAAACTACTCTGTACTTAAAAAATTGTTATGTGATGGCTATACAAGTATTTTATAAAATCCCAAATGAAATAAGGCAATTAGATTATAATCGATTTAGACGTAATTTATTAAAGTGACTTTTGGAAAAACAATTTTATTCGGTAAATGAACTGCTAAAAATAAAAGAACGTTTCTAGTGACTGTTAAAACGCTGTTTCTTCTTTGATCGTGTTTTAAATTTAAATTGTTAATATCAAAAATTGTAAACGGATGCACGTTTAAGTTTACTTAAATATTGTATTTTCTATACATAAGTTTTCATATACCAAAATTGGTGAAATATGTGATACTTTATTATTTCACATCTTTGTACCATCTCATCTTTGTACCATATTTCTTATGAATAAATTTATTTATTATTATTATTAATGATCCACTTAATAATCATTATTATAACAAAAGCAATCAATAAAATTCTTATAGCAAAAATGTGTAGGTATAGTTCAGTTAATAATTTTTAAAAGAGGATTTTAATACTACTTTGCTTAATTTATTTTTGTTTAGAGGTGTTTACCTTAACCATTTTATTTTGTTATAAATTCTGAGATTTCAAGCGCTATTCCTAGTAATTATTCGCACTAGGCTCTTCTAGTTTTTTCTCCCTTACCTTATGTGTCTTATAAGTGTAGAATTTATTAAAAATTTTATGAAGGCATTTCACCTGTTTTGTGTAAGTACTAAATAATGTGCGGCCATACACACTAAAACCATAGTTAATTAAAGACACAAAACAGTTCCTCAGTGCCGTATTCTCCAATTTTTTACACATTTATATTTTTTTCCCACTTTTAGGAATATTCGTTGTTTGGTTTATCCATATTTAATCAAATTAATATAAAATATCTCTAATAACACAGAAAAAAATATTATTCTCTAAGCTTCCGTAACAAATTAAATTTCCCACTATGAAATCCGTCACATATTTCACCTCATTCCTAAGTAGCACCCTGTTACCAGAAATATGAGAATTTTTTTGATAAACACCACTGGAGTGGCCTAGAAATTAAAATGGTAATACAGTTTTCTAGTCATTTTTAGTGAAGACAGTATAGGTTCCCATCATCGGGAAGTCAGTCGAGACCTAACATCTGTCGCGTTCGGGCATCCCTCGTTTTCCTAAATATTATTGTAATTTAAAATATACTTAATAAACGGGATTCCATTTCTCAAGTTAATTTCTTTTTAAAGAATTTCAAACACAGCTAGAAAATGGAAAGCGTAGCAACTATAGCAAGTATTCCCTTATGAGGCAATCTTTTGGAGGTCTATGTTCAGCAGTGGACTATGATATGAATTCATATATCTTATGGTGTTCTACGTTTGCTAAATTATTTACACTATTGACAGAAGAATTCTAAATTTTCATCACATTTATCGAAAAAAGCCCTGTAACATTAACATACACATTTACTATATTATACACAACTAAATACAATTGTAACAATCAACAATCCAATGAGTTTACAGTAATCTATTTCATTTTATTTCACAAGCTTTACAAATTTGAAATACAAAACACGCGCAATTTGTAATGAAGTTGCAGTTGATTTTTCCTGAATAAAATTTAAACATTTTACGTTTCCCCCGTGGAAATGAAATTTGTGTAAATTTTAAACCTCATAGCGTACTCTATCGTTCGTATGGCATACTATTATTAAACTGGTAAAATTACTAAACTCCACATAAAATATACAGTTGTTTCACTTTTTAAACGCGTTCAGTATGGAAGAGGATATTAGACTGACTATGACTATGTGAATGTGTGACCTTTCTTTCACCGATTTCTCGGAAACGACTGAAACCATTTAAAATATTCTTTTAAATAGGTTACTTTAGGGGTAAACTTGAAATAAATGGTTAAGTAACCTTGAACTTATGACATGCCCGAGCCTACCCAAAAATAATATAGGCTTACGTATAAGAACATTTTATTAATATCGCGTCATCATATTACGTTTGGTTTGGATGATCGGGCGTGCAGGGCTTTGTTGCTTTTATGAGCTACCGCCTCTAAAAATAAAAATGTTTCATAATTATTGCACGTATTTATCAAGGTCTAAATAATTTAAAGACAGGTTTCATTATTATAAAAGCAAATAATGCGTTTCATTTATTTGAAATTACTGAGATTTTTGGTTTTTTGCGCACTCATGGGCACAGGAAAACTGAGTTTAGCCATGCCTCCTTTAACTTTGAATTCAAAATTACAGAAGACCAACATACATATTTACACACACACACCTGCATACCGATAAAAACAACTTTTTTTCTACAACAATCGGGTAAAAATAGTTATCCGTAAAAAGAAACAAACAGGAAGGGGAATAGTATTACTACCGTGTTTGTTTGGGTCTCGTACGTCACCTCTTTCGTATGGATGATAGGTACATTGCCACTGAATGCACGGGTATTAAAATATCTATCAGTATGTAAACAATAATATTTGAGTGAGAATGAAACTTAAGACTCAACAAAGGACAACATCCAGAAGCTTATATTCTCGTATCGTCCGAAATCCAAAGCTACATTTCTGAACACGAACAGCCAACGCTTCACTTCATTATCGGGTTTAACCCTTAATTTGGCAGATAGCAAAAAGATTAAAATTAAGTAATTTAATTGTTATTATAAGTTAATTAGTGTATTAGACGTCCTATATAATTAATAAAAAAAATCTAGCTGTGCTAATTTTTGAGAAAATTAATGTTCGGCACGACGGACATTGCGAAATATGTAGTAATCGACTAAAAATATTGTATGTCCGATGTGACGGACATTGCCCAATTATGGAAAATAAAATTATGAAATTAATTTACCAAAAAATTTTTAATACTCCAAAAGAAAAATAAGGCACAAAGAACTTACAAGCTAATTATTTTGTATGAAAGTTTAAAAAACAATTGCGGGCATTCTTGCCTGTGACAAAGCATAATCTAGTATTGCATTTTGTGCAATACACCACGGTTTTTTTCTGGCAGTACCGGCATCTACCTTCTTCCATGACTGATGGAAAGTGGCCAAAATTGTCGTATTTTATCGGACTTGATGGAAGGGCTACACGAGGCTTTTTTATCTTAGAACTGGCTGTTGCCTTCCGGTTTTTACAGCGCATCTCTCCTATTAAACTTTCATAAATTTGGAATCTGAAAGTTTTCAAAGGCATTTTGCGTCGTGAAATTCCTGCGTTCCTTTTTCTCCACATCAACCAGGCATTGTTGATACATATATCTAACAATTGTGCGAAAATTCCCAAATACCACCTCCTACTTTTGAATGGTGTTTTAAAGAGTGATATGAGCATATCGGCGAGATCTACACCACCCATATGATGGTTGTACTGTAGTACAACTTGCGGACACGGTACTTCCACTTTCTTCTTCTCTTCTTTGCTATATCTTAAAATCTTTCCCACTGGCTCACTTGCAGCATAGGAACTTATCAAAGTTACAGCCTTGTTATCGTTCCACCGAACTACAGCCAAACGACTCTTATTGCAGACAACCTCTGCGTAAGTTCCTCTAGGTTTCTTTTTCATCTCTTTTTCAGTTAGCATTTTTTGTTCAGCTCCTCGTAGACGATTGTTTCGAATAGTGCCTAAACCAAAAATACCGTAGTTTTCCCGCAAAAAATAAAACAGTTCCGGTGATGAGAAAAAATTATCGCAAAAGATGATTGCTGGCTTTTGGTTGATCGTTTGGCATAAGGCAATAACTACTTGAGCACCAAAACCAAGGGACAATTCTTCTTCAGAAAACGTGTGGTATCGGAAAGTATCGTCTCCCGCGTATATAACGAAGTCGTAAATAATTCCCGATACACCAGCTCTGACATAATTTTTAAACCCCCATTTATTAGGTTTGTCCTTCATATACTGCTTTCTTTTCCCAGCCTTTGAACCTTTATAAGCTATCATCATCTCGTCAATGCTAAACTTTCTTTCATTATGTTGTTGTTTCAAACAATTTTGTCTAATTTTCTCAAATACTGGTCGTATCTTATAATATCTATCGCCATCCTCGAGGTTATTGTCCGCAAAATGTAAATAGCGTCGGATCTGCTGGTATCTTTTTAAAGACATTATATCGGCCACTTTGTCATATCTGTATTTTTCTGACCAGTAATCAAGATATGAAGGCATGCCAACAATACCCATTATAACATGAATGGCTAAAAAATCGCGAAACTCATCTTCAGTCAGTTGAATTGACTTACCGGTTTCTTCAACAGAGTAGAAATTTGTTTGGTCAACAATATCACTCATTATGTCCTTCGAAAAAAATAATTCAAAGTATGACAAAGGTGCAGCACTGGGTTCAGGCATGTCAACATAATCCATATTTTCTTCTTCTTCAATCGTCGCTCTATGGCGAAATTGCACTTTTTTCCAAGTATACGTCAATTGCACTTTCTTCTTTATTCGTTTTACCCTTTTTGCAGCTGATGCAGTTGGTTGTTTTGATCTTGTTTTTCTAGATAATCGTGGAGTAATAGATGTGGCTGGTATTGAAGATACGGAAGGAATGTTAGATGGAATATTCTCGTAGTTAGATTCTCGTATTTCTTGCAGGATTGGTGTTAATGGAACTGTATCTAATAATGCTTCTTCTTCTGGTTCATATTGGGTATCAACAGGGTTGTCATCAAATGAGGAATCGAGGTTAAGATTTTCAAGCGAAGAGGCAATGGATGGTGCAGAAGAGGATTCACAGTCAAACTCATGATGAGAATGTGCAGGAGAGGTGTTAGAGTCAAAATCAATCTGAGGCCTTACATAAACATTTTCAGTTTCAGAATCTGAATTCTCACTAGCATCGGAAGGGGCATGCTCTCGTGGAACCAAAGCCAATATTTTACTAGTACGAGTACTCTGTTGACAAGCAAAAGTGAACCAAAGTAAGCAAAAAAACGCAAAATATAAACCAAACAAACAGCGTTAGTAATTTGGCAATGTTCGTCTCAGCGAACATAGAAACAAAATACAATATCTCTATGCATTTGTCAATGTTCGGTGTGACGGACAACGAGTTTTCGGACCCATAAAACAAACAAAATAACCATAGATTGTCAGTATTTGTAGCTTATCCCTTTTATAAACATATATGCTAACACAAAAAACAAAAACATGTCTAAAAAATTGGTTAAAACAATAAAAAACAACATTAAATACCTTGAGAAAAACGGAGGGCCGCCTTTTCGTCGACATGTTGTATCACGAATGACAGTTACGGTGTTGCCACATTCATATATTTTTTTCTACTAATAGTTTGTAAATTGCCAATAAATTAAATATAAAAATAATAATTTGCGTCATAGAAAAAATATTCGGCGGGTTTTTTATAAGTTAATGTTCGTCACACCGTACAAAACCAAATTAAGGGTTAAACTGGACAAGTATATCGAGTAACTTATGAGCTAACAAAGCTAACAACTAATCACTATACTTTCGCGATAACATTTTATTGAGAGCCAGTAACTCACCCAACTACACACACGTGCAATTCACAAGTGTTGTACTACTTTCTTCGAACTAATTAACTTTTTCCCACGGTTCTGTGAACCTGTGAAGGTCGGAAAACGACACAATATTGAAAAATCTCAGTCTATGTTCACTTTAATTATTTACTAGAGGGTCCGCTGGTCGATGTACTGGCCTGTACGATAGGTGGCGCGATTCACTCCGGACCTTATACAGTACCAATATAATATTCATTAATAACTTGACCACACCTATCAAGGCCGGATTTTGTTATTTTACATTCTGGCACTATTTTGGTACATAAATGCTAGAATTTGTTAATAACTTGACTATAGCGCCACTTATCGAAACGCAGTATAACTATGAACCATCGGCTAAATCAAACAAATATATTGCTTGAATATTGACCTTGATCGGTCAAGGCGTTCAGAGGATACACGATCACCAACAGGTGCCAACATCGACTATAAATAAAATGTTTAGTTTTAGCCCCCGACTTTGTCCGCATAGTAATCAGAAATAATGTGATTGTTGCTTCAGCCCGACATCTATATAACTGAATGTTATAATTTAAAGAAATTTCTAGCGACGATTTATTTCGCGATGAGTTCAAATTGCTTATGACACGACACCTAAAGCAGGTTACGTATTTATCACTAACTCATCAACGAAGCACTTTAACTTTAGAAAAGTAAAATAAATTCTAGACGGCCGATTTAAGGACACAATTTAATATCACCCTCACCGCATTAAATGGGAGGAATGACATTAAAATTTATCTTTTAACCACATTGTATGATTTTTGTTTACTGACAGCACATTATACGTGGTACAGCCATGCTGCTGCTATATTACAGGTATAATTGTAGCACAAATGAGTCGACTCAACCGGGGAAGGACTACGCTCTACGCTCTCACAGAATACCAGCGTAAAATAGCAGCTTAATGCTGCTGTGTTTCGTATGCTGAGTGTAGAGAACCGGAGACGCTTTTTACTGGAAACGAGACATTCCATCTTAGTCCTCAGAGTGACAACGCATCTGTATTTTGATTTTTAATCGAGGATAAATGTAGGTATTTAAGGGCCACACCACACCATCCACTTACCATCAGGTGGACAGTGTGCTCGTTTGTCATCCTAATGCTATAAAAAAATCATAATAGAGAGAATAATATGAAATAGCTAATAAAATGAACAGCTCGTTTATTTTTTATTTTCATTTTATTCATATCTGGAAATAATAACCCGATTTATCATGTGACCCCATTTTCGTTGTTTCACGTAATTTTCTTTGAAAATATACAATGTTTTCAATTAGTACAGTCCACTGTAAAAACTCAACTCTATTTTACGGTAGTACTAAAATCATATTAATGATGTCAACACAAAAGATTGTTATAAATAGGAAAAATTCTACTCTAGCTCCAACTAGTTTTCAGAACTGATATATCAGTAAGAAGAATACGTATTATAAAATCACTAATATACTTTTAACTGACAAATTTCTTGAAGAAACATACTTGTATCTTAATTAATTGCAAGGTTTTATGCCTGGTTACGGAAGCCATATTGAAGCTACATGGTGATTGTTACACGAATGGGTCGGCTCGGCTGGAGAAGGACCGCGCTCTTACAGTATATCTGCGTAAACCAGCAGCTTAATGCTGTTGTTTTGAAAGGAGGCATCCCCTTAGTCCTCAGTGGTGACAACGCATCTACATTTTAATTCTTAGCCGAGGATAGATGTGGGCCACAATATTCAGTCATCAAGTGTATTGTGTGCTCGTGTGTTTTCGCATATAGTCAAGTGAAAATACGTATTGTATAATTCATAGTATTCTCATCACACAGCATATTGAAATTTCTACTCACTTTTTTACAAAAACGATCATAATAGCTATTCACAATAAGAGTGCTTTTACACGAATTACATTCAAGCGACGAAGTTACCAGTATTCCCATATTTTCAAGCATCTTGACGGCAAGCACGTAATTTCGTTTTGATTGATCAAGGCACTTGATGTACACTTACAAGGATGGGTCATTTTTTAAATGCACGGCTAAAGCACTGCTTAATTAAGCCTTTTAAAATATGAAAAGTAACGAAATCAGTATAAGTTAAGTGTTCCATATCATTAATGGTTTACTCAGTCTAAGCTTAATAATTTAACTATCAATGGCTTCTCGATCCCAAATATTCAACTTTTCGTATTCATATTAGAAACAGTTTTAAAGTCTTAGACCAAAAATTATTTAGACAAGTGAAGGCCATTGCATAAGAATTTGTATATAAGTGACTAACATTTTATTTAATGCTAAACGTTCTTCAATCTATACAAATAAATAAAATTGGAGAATCTGTTTGTAATATCAAAATACCAGCTTTTTACTAAATGCATATGAAAGTACATACGGTACTTATAACAATAACACAATTTTTAGGGTTCCGTAGCCAAAGGGCAAAAAACGGAACACTTATAGATTCGTAATGTCTGTCTGTCTGTCCGTCCGTATGCCACAGCCATTTTTTTCCGAAACTATAAAAACTATGCTGTTAAAACTTGGTAAGTAGATGTATTCTGTGAACGGCATTAGAATTTTCACACAAAAATAGAAAAAAATAGAAAAAAAAACAATAAACTTTGGGGGTTCCCCATACTTAGAACTGAAACTAAAATTTTTTTTCATCAAACCCATACGTGTGGGGTATCTATGGATAGGTCTTCAAAAATGATATTGAGGTTTCTTATATAATTTTTTTTCTAAACTGAATAGCTTGCGCGAGAGACACTTCCAAAGTGGTAAAATGTGTGTCACCCATGTAACTTCTATAATAAGAGAATGATAAAACTAAAAAATATATATGATGTACATTACCATGTAAACTTTCACCGAAAATTGGTTTGAATGAGATCTAGTAAGTAGTTTTTTTAATACGTCATAAATCGTAAATTATGTTACTAGCTGTTACGGAACCCTTCATGGGCGAGTCCGACTCGCACTTGGCCGCTTTTATTTAAAAATTTTGTGTCTGTCTGTCTGTCTGTTTGTTCCAGCTAATCTTCGAAACGGCTGGACCGATTTCGACGGGACTTTCACTGACAGATAGCTGATATATAAGGAGTAACTTAGGCTACTTATATTTTAGATTAAGAATTAGGGTACCACGCAAAATTATTAAAACCCTAAATTACACGCGGGCGAAGTCAAGGGGAACAGCTATAATAACTATAATTTTCAAACAAAGTCTTAGGTAAGATATAACTATAGAAGTCACTATTTAAATTACCACCTCGATGAATTTCAAATTTCGAAAAAATTCGGGAATATGCTTTTGGAATATTTACTCCCTAGCTTCATCAAAGTACCTACTTTAAATCTAATATTTTCCTTTGTAAAGCGACACGTCGGCACCCTAGTAAACTGCTACGATAATCGTTACACAACTCTATGAAGAAGCCGCCGGGCACTTCATCTCACCGAGTACCGTTGGCCTAAAAGCGCTCTAAAGGATCAAAGGATCGCCAAACTTATTATCGCAATTTTACTCCGTATGAATTTAACAAAGTGAAACTGAATTTTGAAAACATCGAAAGAAATGCCAGTTATTTCAGACTACTGAGCCCTTTCACGCCGTTCGTGAAATTTGGCGGCTGGGATTAATCCTAACAATTGCTCAGAGCACTCCCCGTGGTAAATGCGAAGGGATGCAACATCTCTTCGCAGCACCAATGAATCGAGCCGATTGGAAAGGACTCGGTCGTCGACGATTCGAACCACTCTGCGCTGGATGCGGTCAAGTGGAAGGAGCTGGCACTGGGGAGCCCCTGCCCAGAGATGGGAACAGTATTCCATGTGAGGCCGAACCTGCGCCTTGTAAAGTTGCAGGCGTTGTGCCGGCATGAAATACTGTCCCGCTCTGCTGAGCACGCCAAGCTTTTTAGAGGCCAATGTGGCCTTCTCTTCCAGGTGACCACGAAACTGTACGTCACTTGATATGTTGACGCCGAGGATTATATACTGGATTAGATACTGGCCGAGGCAACAAGAGGAGTGCCTAGAAACTGAGGAGATACGACAAATAATAATAATAATAATAAATCTTTATTGACATTTTTATAGTTTACATACTTTTACAAATATATGCAATACATCAAGAGGACTAATTTGAAAATGGGTAGAATCCTGAGTCTCCTAGCTAGGTTATTTAGTAACCTGTATTTAGGAGATACAGACCTATCCCCCCTTTTGATTAGGAATACATAGTTGTATTGTTTAAATTTTTGCATGTAAAGAAATAAAATTTTAAAAAGACAATAAACAGATCTCTCTCTGTGTGTGTGTGTGTTGTGGTGTGTGTGTGTGTGTGTATGTGTGTGTGTGTGTGTGTGTGTGTGTGTGTGTGTGTGTGTGTGTGTGTGTGTGTGTGTGCTCGTGCGTGTGTATGTATTATGTAGAAAAATATATAAAATAAATATAAATATAACACAATGCGTCGTAATTTTTTTTTTATAACAATGTTAACAAGTATTGTTCCGTATCATCATATGACTTATTTAGCAGGAAAGAGCGGACAGCTGTTTTACAATTAAATGTTGACATTTCATAAATCTCTATTTTCGCGTTCATTTTGTTATAAAGTAAAGGACCTAAGTAATAAAAAAATCTTTTTATTAATGAAAAATTGACTAGTGGAAGTGTGCATACTTTGTCTTTACGACGTTTTGTAATTTCAATGAAAGGAGTCTTAATATGCTGAAGTAATACTGTGTGCAGTATAAAGAGCTGCCTCACACTAAGAACAGCGCAATTTTGATATAGTTGAATAGTTGGAAATAACATTGGTTTAAAAGTAGCAACCTTTAAGATAGCTCTTTGCGCTACTTCAAGTGGTTTTAATATTGTTCTTGCAGCACCACCCCAGCAAGAAATGCAATACATGATTATAGACTGACATAAAGCGTAATAAACGTTGCGTATAATTACGGAGTTGGCGACATATCGGAGTGTTTTAAAAACATATATTAATTTGCGAACCTTACATGTTAAGAGATTTATATGCATTTTAAAATTAAGGTGTTTATCTAGTATAATACCGAGATACTTTATATTATCTACAGAATTTATGTGGGGACACAGACAAGAGGAAGACTGAAGAGTACAAGAGTGAGCTTTCAACTTGATGGGAATATTTGATTGCGAGGTGGGGCTGATAGAGAAAGTTATAAATTTTGTTTTGGAAGTATTAAGAGTAAGAGTGTGAGATAAAAGCCAATTATATATGTGATTGAAACTGCGTTGGGATTTACTTTCAAGATCTTTCCAAGATGTTGCATATAAAGTAATAGCTGTGTCGTCTGCAAAAGAGACGATTTTTGCGTTATCAATGTGAATATTGCACAAGTCATTGATGAAGACAAGAAATAGAGTCGGGCCAAGAATACTTCCCTGGGGGACACCATAGTATACAGGAAGTTCGTCACTGACGCAGTCAGATATTTTGACCATTTGGGTGCGATTTGTAAGATAACTTCTGAAAAAGTCTAACTGTAAACCTCTGACACCCATTTTTTCTAACTTAGATAAAAGAGTGGAAACAGGAATTGTGTCAAAGGCTTTTGCTAGATCTAAAAATATTGTTAGGACCTTCTTATGATTATTTAGATTACTGATTATAAAATTTATTAATTCATGAACTGCATCAGAGGTTGATTTATTTTTACGAAATCCGAATTGTTGAGGTGAAATTAATTTAAAATGTTCAAGATAATGGACTAGTCTATTGTTCACTAGACGTTCAAGGACTTTAGATAAGGCAGGTAGAATAGCAATAGGGCGGTAATTAGTAACTAAAGTCCCGTCACCACCCTTGAAGATAGGATGTATTATAGACTTTTTTAAAGAATTTGGAAAAATAGCATTTTCAAAACAGAGATTAAATATATGGCTTAGTACAGGTGCTAGTGTAGAAGAGTATCTTTTTAGTATGGCGGGAGATATGCCATCCCAACCGGTAGCAACATTAGTCTTTAAACTTTTTATTATTGATATTATTTCATCCGTACTAGGTTTTTCAAGAACAAAAGAAGAAATACATGTAAAAGATTGGGAAGAAGTAAACTGAGGTAAATTATTAGATTTGATTATATTGTCAGCAAGTTTCTTTCCAACGTCAACAAAAAATTTGTTAACATTATTACATGATTGCTTTAGAGACATTGCTTGTGCAACTAACTGACATGATGATTGTTTATTGTGGTATGTATTTGTTATTTTTTTGATAGTATCCCATAGTGCTTTAGGGCTTTTACCTGCTTTCCTTATTTCTTGAGCATCATAATATCTTTTTGCTTTCTTTAAAATTTTAGAGCAGAAGTTTCTATACCGCTTATAAGTGATAGACAGCGTTAAGTTATTAGGAGACTTTTTTAATTTTCTATGCATTGAATCTCTATTTCTTATACACCTTAATAAGCCTGGTGTCATCCACGGTTTAAGTATTCTATTTCTGGACGATATTTTTTTAAGTGATGAGTTTTCAGCTATTGCATCCGAAAAAAGTTTAATAAGAGTTTCAGTTGCGGTATTAGGATCTAACATGGAATAAATAGGTGTTAAGTGAAGTTTTTCGACTGATTTATCAAGTTTGGCAAAGTCAACTTTTGAAATAGTGGAAATAACATTATTTTGTCTTTCATTCTTGATACCCAAAACAGAGGCATAATGGTCAGTGATAGTGGTGTCGAAAACCAAAGCTACAGCCATGCATTTGGTGCGCAAGATAAAGTGATCAATGCAGTTTTCACCTCTGGTTGGGAGGGTATGAGCAGGAAGAAGGCTATGATATGCGAGACAATTAAGATAATCATGGCTGCGTGTATCTAAAGAAGAAGATTTTATATCTAGATTTATATCTCCAGTTATTATGACTGTCTTACATTTGGTAAGCGGTGTAAGTGTAACGTTGAGTATCGAAAGAAACTCATTTATGTTGTCATTTGATGGTGATCGATAAATGCAAATAAGCACTGTATCCGAGTCAATCGTAGCGATTAGTCCAGACGCCGCATTGTTAAAATTTATTTCTTCAATATTTACCAAGAAACATGATTTAATGTAAATAATTACCCCATCACTTTGATTTTGATGTTTACAAGTTTTGTACATAGTGTAGTGCTGTATATAAGGTATATTTTGATTACTTGAGCAGGGCAACCAACACTCTGTTAAAACCAACACATCGCAATCAAATGAGATTCGGTCAAGTAAGGTCTGTAGACTAAGAAAGTTGCAATTTATCGATCTTATATTTTGATTTAGTATCTTTAGGAATTTGTTTGGTTGTTTAATGTAATCATTAGCCTCTTCTGGAGTACAGTAATAGGTTTCACTTATAGTGCACTGGTCTATATTGTCGATGTATGAGTTAATATTATTTGCCATTTTTATTATAAATGTTTGAGACGTATAATTTGTGTATGTAAGAGAATAAGATTGTACTGTTTGTTTGAACAATAGAATGTATTGAATGGGTGTAGTTAATCATATAAACAAAAAATGTAATAATTGAAGTATTTTTAAGTTCTAGTTTACGGGCATACGTTTTATAATGGTTAGTACAGCGTTTGACGTGCAATAGCGTATATAATTTAAAGCAAGATCTCATATCGCAATTATGCATATTATGTTGATTATGATGAATGATTGTCAGGAATAATGAAGTTTTAATGGAATGTTTAATTGTGAATAGTGTGGGAATAATCACAAGTCTGATGAGTGAGTGTAAGTATTTGAGTGTAGTATGTTTTGTTTGTTGGTTTGTAAGTTTGTGTAGTGTTTGTGTTGAGAAACAAAATTTTAAAACTAATCTTATAATTAACGTTATGTAAAACGAAGAAATAAACCTTAAAATTAACATGCAGTAACGTAATGAATAATCAAAAAGAGTTTTAAGGCAAAAAGAAGCAATATCTAGTCATTCACATTTTAGATCCTCAAATTGGGCTTCATTTCTAATTAATATCGCAGGTGATCCGTCTGATTTTCGTATGAAAACTTTTCCGTTTGCAGTCCAGCAAAACTTGTACATTTTTTCTTTTGAGTACTGGCGTGCCAAGTAGTATATTTTCTTCGTACTAGGGGTTAGATATTCGGATACGTACACTGGAGCAGTACTAGTATTTATACCAAAATGTGACACATTAAGTTTTTTACTGGGGTTGTTCTTATTAAAGGATTTCACAGAGCTAAGTATTGTCTGCTTTTGTGAGATGTTTGCTAATTCAACAATCAGAGGCCTAATGGAACCCTTTTTTCCGGGGCCACGAAACATATCCTTAACATCACACGCTTGCAAATTAATATTTAATGTTTTTGAGAGGTGCATCACTAATTGTGTTAAATCATCTTTGTTTTCTTTTTCTTTTTCAGGAATATTACGTATCTCTATGCCATTTCTTCTGCTGTTTCGATAGAGTTCCTCAACTTTTTCTTCCAGAGACATAATATATTTATGGTTATCTTTACACTGTTTTTCAAGCGTTATTATTTTCTTTTGCATATCCTCATATTTCAGGGATATAAATTCAAGTGACTTTTCTATGTCCGTATTTATCTTCCTGATATTTGTAAGACTATTTTCCATTTTAGATAGTTTGTTGTCGTGATCAGTTTTCCATGATTTCAGCATTTGCATAACTTCTTCCTTGAACGAAATAAAGTCGTCCCTTGGGAGTTCATCGTGACGTCTTTTTTGTCTTGAAACCGCAAACGAAGAAGGGGTTTTCGAATGTTTGGAGATATCGGAGTCTGATCCAGCTTTATTAGGTGAACGAAGCATGTTGATTTTTAAATATGTCGAGCAAAGCAATAATTTTCTGAAGATTAGCTATTTTATAACAGCAGGCGCTTTTTAAGCAAATGCGGTGGGTGGAGCCAAAAATTATGCAGCAAATGTATACACGCTGACAGTACACAAAGGGCGTGGCTTACCTCTTCGATGAAGCAGGATGCTACTATATTACGAATATGTTGCCCTGGTACACGCACGAATTTTTTTAGTTTATTTTTGAGAAACTTTTTGACAAATTATTTAGTTATAATAACAACAATCACGGAGGACACGTCTGTTCGCTTTCGCGGTCCGGGGGGAAGGGATTCTTTTTAGCGGTAAACACGCAAACTTGTCTCTTCTGAGGATTAAACTGGACTAGGTTTAGTTTCCCCCAATCCGAGACTTTCTTCATTAAAGACTCGACTTCAGACACAAGTTTGTTCCAGTACTCTGCGACGTTTTCCCGAGAAATATTGGCACGGGCGGTGTATAAAGCATTACCAGTGTTGTCATCCGAATAGCCAGGAATGTTACCGGGTTGCAACATATCATTGATATTATATATACGAGTATGATATATATGTTATATATGATACTGATATATTTAACAGTGGTAGAGCCACTCGGCAGCTTTTGCTGTTGCACGGATGGGCCGGCTCGAACCGGGGTGGTACCACGACCTCACAGAATACCAGCGTGAAGTAAAGGTTTACCTCTGCGTTTCGCTTGGTGAGTGCAGGTGGCCGGAGGCCCTTTTTACTGGAAATGAGGCATTACATCTTAGTCCTCACGGGTGAAAACGCATCTGCATTTTGATTTGTAATAGAGGATAGATGTAGATGTCTATGGGCCGCAGCAACCACTTACCATCAGGTGGACTGTGTGCTCGTTTGTCACCCTTATCCTAAAAAAAATATGCAGGAGAACAGCGTTGGTGATTGCACGCGGCCTTGTGGAACACCAGCGTTAAGAGGCTTGTAGTCGGAGCATGTACCGTCTATTACGACCTTGATGTTTTGTTCTGGAAGCTGGCGATCCAATTGCACAATTTCTCGGGATGCCTATAGGAAGGGAGCTTCGAAAGGAGCGTTTTGTGCAAAACCAAATCAAAGGCCTTCACAATGTCCAAATTAACGGCCAATGCCTCCCCTTGGACCCTACTGCCTCCGCCCATCTATGAGTCAGGTAGACCAGAAAATCACCAACTGATCGACCCCGATGAAAACCGTATCGGCGGTCACTAATCTGCTGGTGATTCTAAAGGTACCGCATGAGCTGACAGTTTATAATGGATTCCATTATTTTGGAGAACAAGGAGGTGATGGCGAAAGGCCTGTAGTTGGACGAGTTCGGGTGGACAAAAACTGTCTTCCATGATTTCGGTACTATGCCTAGGGAGTAGGAGTACCAGAAAAGACGCGTTAGAACCGGTGCTAACTCCGGAGCACACGTACTCAGCACAATTGGGGGATTCCGTCAGGCCCACTCGACTTGTGCATGTCCAGGGAGAGGAGCGCTTTGTGAATCGAGTGCTGTGATAACCGCACATCCGGCATGGAGTACTTACACAGCGGGATGGTCGGCGGTGTATTCCCCCCTTCATCAAAAGTTGAGTTGGGCGCAAAAAGGGAGCCCAAAAGGTCGGCTTTCTCTTTTGCGACGTGGGCCAGTGAGTCATCCTCCCAGTGCAGAGATAGTTGTGATAGCTTACAGAAATTTCCCTGGAAAGCCTTGGCGAGAGACCAGAATGTACGGGTTCCCGAAGGAAGGTGAACTAGTTTCTTGCCAATTCTACCGTAGCGCTCTGATTTTGCCTTGGCAATAACTCTTTTAAAGGACCTGGAAGCGAAGTTATACTTCTTGTTAAACATGCTGATGTTTACATCCCGAGCCGCCGAAGCCTCAGTGCAGGTTTGATAACACTCCTGGTTACCGCGTAATGCCGTCTTACGGAAGCGATCAAACCAAGGCTGAGATCTGCTTCCGATGGGTACCACAGATGATGGATTAAATAGTTCCACTCCCTGTAGTAACACATTAGTAACAGAGTCAGTAACAGCACTGGAATCTGGAATCATCCGGCGAGAAACAAACCCGCCCCCATGGATATGATGCAAAGACAGACCACATTCTGTCCCAACCCGGTGATCTGTAATACCAAACATGGCGGCAACCTGCATAACGCAACCGCGAGGGGAGCGTAAGTGGCACCATACTCCGGATCAGACAATGGTCTGAAGAGCCGAGAGGGGCATCGACGGAAACCTGAGATCCGTCCGGATAAGAGGTCAGCAGAAGTTCAAACAGGGAAGGTGTAATGATCCTTCACATTTGGAATCCGCGTAGGTGAAGTAACCAGTTGTGTCAGATCATATTCCAAGGTAAAATAATAAACAGATCTCCTCGCATGATCGGTTAAACGTGAACCGAGCCATTCGGCGTGGTGGGCGTTAAAATCGCCAAGGATCACGATCTGTTCTGACGATGTTGTAGCAAGGAATCTGTATCCATTAAGACGTGGTAGAAAAATCGGTCTGTATCGGCATTATCGCTATGGGACCTGTTGCATCTGTAGACGTGCGGATGGTCGTCGCTGTCTACGCGTAGCCAAACGATGGACAGGTTTTAACCTTCAAGACTGCCGAGGCGTTGAGAACAAATGTCCTTTCTGACATATACGCAAACTCCAGCCCGAGGCACAAAGGAGCTCCAATTCGTACCACAGGTAGGAGAGAAGTATTAGCCGAAGTGCATCTCGGTCAGAAAGAGCAAGGCGGGCTTCGCCGTCTCGAAATCGTAGTGGACGACGTTTAGGTTCGAGTGAAATTCCCTGATGTTGCAGAAATTCACGGATGGCGTGGCAGTCTTATTGTATTGGTCTAATTGTTCAATTTTGCGATTTAATATAATCGAAGACCATTTATTTTATGATGATTTCTAATTTTTACGCGACAGTGGGACGTCAAAAACCTAACCCCCCCCCTCTCCCACCAGGGGTACTGTAAAGTGCTTTAAGCGTCGGCAATTTAAAATAAGTTAATATACTAAATAAAGTCTGTAAAAACTAGGTTTATTTAACCATTTTTTTATCAAAATCTTAAAGTTTTTTGGACAAAATATTACCTAGGTCCTTCCTGGTATTGGTATTTCTAACCGTTCGTAAAGTTTTATCACATATTTTTTAAGCCATTCACAAGATTAGTCCAAACAGACAGACAAAAATTTTAATCATTATTTCTTATGTCTCAATAGCATGCAAATAACTCCCTAAGCATAATAGAAGTCAATAATTTCAATATTACAGACAGACACTTCAATTTTATATATAAATGTATGTCCTCATTATCATCATCATCATTACAGCCTTTCATAAGTCCACTGCTGAACATAGGCCTCCCCCAAGGAATGCCACAAAGCACGGTCCTGAGCCACCTGCATCCATCGACTTCTTGCATGTGTTACCAGGTCGTCACTCCGACTCGTGGGGGTCACCCTACACTTCGCCTACCGGTACGAGGCTGCCACTAAGAACCTTTCTTCCCCATCGCTTGTCGGTTCTTCGAGCTATGTGGCCGGCCCACTGCCACTTCAGCTTACTAATCCATTAGGCTTACGGTCAGTTACTCTGGTTCTAATGCGGATATCCTCATTTCTAAGTTTATCACGCAGAGAAACCCCGAGCATAGCCCTCTCCATAACTCGCTGAGCAACCTTGAGCTTTCTTATACGCCCAACAGTGAAGGACCACGTCTCAGATCCGTAAGTCATCACTGGCAACACGCACTGGTTGTACAATTTCGTTTTAAGATTTTGAGGTATGTCTGACGAGAAGATGTGCCGTAGTTTCCCGAACGCTGCCCAGCCGAGTTGAATCCGCCGATTGACCTCTTGGTCAAAGTTGGACTTACCTAGTCAGAATATTTGTCCCAGGTAAATATACTCGTAAACAACTTCGAGCTTAGTGCTCCCAACAACTACCGGCATTGATGTGAAATGGACATTAAAATTGGATAGGTTTCGTACTCTGGTTCTGTACTCGGATAGCCATCGTATCTCTACTGTACAAACACTTCAGCACTTCGATATACCGACAGTCAACTTGGCACCGCTGAAGGGACTGCAGCACCACCCATATTTCGACGGAGTCAAAGGCTTTCTCATAGTCCACATACGCCAGACATAGTGGCAAATTGTACTCTTCGGACTTCTGTACAATTTGCCGTAGGGTATTTATTTATTTATTTATTTAACTTTTTTGAACCTTATAAAATATATAAGTACAAAAGGCGGACATAATTTAAGCATTCTCTGCCTGTCAACCTTGAGGAGTGGAAAAACATCGAAGGCGGTTATTATAATACATAACAGTAAAGAATAAGAAATATAATGAATTTAGAAATTATAGCATATAAACATAAAGGTAAAAAAATACATATACCATACATACATATATACATATACATATATACATACCACAAACACACATATATATATATATATACACATATAAATACATATATACACACAAATATACATATATACGTAAAAAACATATGATGATGAAATTAGCTACTAACACAGATTAACTAAGATGATGACGCCAACTTAGGAATTCTTTACGACTTTCAAAAAATGTTCTTTAACATACTTTTTAAATGTTATTTTGTTGGAGCGTTGTCTCAAAGTTTCAGGCAGTGCATTCCAAAGTCGCGCAGCTCGTACAGTAAACGAGGAAGAAGAGAAACCGGAACGGTGAAGTGGAATGGAGAGCGTAAGAGTCTCCGAAGAACGTAGAGGTCTTTTATGGGTATCAGATAGAAATTGAAACTTACGTTTCAAATAGTCGGGACAACGATTGTCGAATAAAATAGAAAAAAGTGTGAGAAGTGTCCTGACTTGCCTCCGTTGGCGAATGGGAAGCCAATTTAGCTGAAATCTAAAGGAGGAAACATGGTCAAACTTGCGAAGACAGAAGATGAATCGGACACAGTTATTTACGAGACGATCCAGCTTGTCTAGATGGTTCTCATTAAGATCAGTACAACACACATCAGCATAATCAATAATGGGCAAAATAAGAGACTGCACCATGTATATGGTCTATGGTGCTAAAGCCCTTTCGGAAACCGGCTTGTTCGGAAGGCTGGAAGTCGTCAAGTCTGCGCGCGAGAGACTCGTAATGACTCTCGAAAACAGCACGTAGACGCGACTCAGAAGGGAAATCGGTCTGTAGTTCTTCAAGAGAGCGTTGTCACCTTTCTTGAAAAACAAGACCACCGCACTTCTGCTCCACGCCTCCGGTGTAATGCCACCATGGAGGACGGAACTAAAGAGCCTCTGAAGGACTTCAAGTACCGGTTTTCCACTCGCTTTCAGAAGCTCCGCTGTAATTCCATCCTTGCCTGGGGCTTTGCCGTTTTTAAGGCGCTGGAAAGCCATTCTAATCTCGCTCAGACTGACGTGCAGGATATCTTCGGAATAGTGTCGGATAAGACTCACTCTTAGATCGTTACTCACACTTGCGTGTGACTCCAACGATGACGTGTACAGCTGCCAATAGAACCTCTCAATCTCACTCAAAATCTCAGGTGTCCCGGAAACGATGCTGCCATATTCGGTCTTCAGCCTTGACAGTTGGCTCTTTCTGGCAGACAGATCTCTGGCAAAGACTTTGGAGCCTTGGTTCCGCTCGATCGCTTCTTCAATACGAGCTGTATTGAAGTTGCGTAAGTCCCGCCGCATGCATTTGGAGATCTGTCTGTTCAGTTGCCTGTATGCTGTCAAATCTGTTGAAGAACGTAGCTTCATCTCCTGTCTAACAGCAATGTGATTAAGATTGTGATCGGAGAGTTTTGTGTTCTTCTGCGACGGGTCTTGCATAACTCAGCTCCGACCGCATGGACAGTTTTCACGAGCTTGTCATTCATATCGTCCACTTCACTGCAGTTTTCTAGGCACTGAAAACGGTTCTGTAACTCAAGCTGAAAAGTTTCGGTACTTTGGAACAGAGCACGTGGGTGACGGAGCGTTGACTTCATTAGAAGAAACCCCTCCAACTTAACGTTTAGGTTGAGTGTGCCTCTAACCATTCAGTTTTCACCCTCGCGATCACGGAGACATCACTGAACAGTTGTCGTCTGGTCGTCATAATGATGTCAATCTCATTTTTTGTCGAACGGTCAGGGCTCGACCAGGTCCACTTCCTGTGGGGCCGCTTCTGGAAGAACGAGTTCATCATAAAGAGTCCCACTTTTCCATGAAGTCGGCCAGCTACTGGCCCCTTGAGTTCCGTTGCGCTATTCCAAATTTCCCTACTTTCAGCTCACCGTTCCCTCATCATCACCGTCATCTCATCTAATGTATGTCCAGATAACTAATGACTCACAAAGCCTCATGTTAAGCTACTTTTCTGCTGTAACTTGACAAGTACTTTTGTTATTGTAGGTAATTTCATATATTTCAGAAAATTAATAATAGTTGATATCATTTTTAAAAATATTTAGACTGTACTAAATCTTGTCTAACCAAAGCAACCAGCCATGCCTAGTTTTTGTTATAGAAAAATCGAATACACTTAAATTTAACTAACCGCAATCGGTCCAGTTCAATCCAGTTGAAGCCGGCAAAACTTAGATGTAACAGTACTTTGGATTTTAGCCGTATCATATAATCCTAATATAATCGTTGATGCATCTGTTAGCGGTCACGTAACCTATGAGTGACTTGACTGATCGAAATCATATTCACACAATATTTGTTCCGTCAAGACGATTCAAAAGGGTGACATTCACAAAATCTGGAATCCGATAGGTGGCGCTGCGGTAGATTTAATAACAAATGTTATATTTTTAACTCTGTAAATCTATACAAATAAATAAAATTGAAGTGTCTGTTTGTAATGTCAAAATAACAGCTTTTTATTAAATTTTTGCCGGTCTGTCTGTATGCCAATCTGTTTGTTCCGGCTAATCATCAAAATGGCTAGACCGATTTTAACGAGATTTTTACTGGCAGGTAGTTGATATTATAAGGAGTAATATTTTATTTTAGAATAAGAATTATGGTTTCGTGCAAAAAAATAAAACCAACACAATGCAATCATATTAAATCACACGCGGACGAAGTCGTGGGAAAAAGCTAGTTATTTACTAAAAACTCAAGTGACACTCGCGCGTTCTACCGGAAAGGAGAGAACAACATCTGCTGTAGCAGCCAGTAACCATACGAATTAATGTTACTGTTATATTATGCTCTGGGGACAATAATGGAGTTCGTATTATTATGGAACATTAATGGCTGATATTTCTACATTTTAAAATCTATTCATAAAAATCTTTAATTACTGGAGTCATCAACTGTATCCAGCATTACTATATTATTATTGCATTCACATCTAAAATCGTGCTTAAAAATTGATTATAAATTTAAAACCGGAAAGACGAAGAATGCAAGTTAATAAAAAGCTTGTGATAATAATAATAACACCAAAATAAAAAAAGGTTTATGTTAAAATTTGAACAGGTGTAATCAATCAAAGCTTAGCTTTAAATCGCAATAAAAACTATAAACTGCATTCATATTTCAGAAAACAATTTGTAAAAATAAAACGAATCGTTGTTGTAAATCACCAACAGGCAGTCTTTTGATTGACGATTTTCCGATTATAGCTTTTGCATATATACTGCATTTGGTTTGCATACAATTGATTTAAAACATAAATTTGGTAATTGAAAACTGCAAAGGTAAGTTTATCTTTCAACGGTCTATATCAGTGATGTGCAAACTTTCTTAATGGTGGGCCAGAAAGTGTAAGAAATTTCATAGGAGGGCCAGAATTATAGGAAAAATTCATTGTGTGTTGAAACGTTTAATCATATAAAAACATTACACATTCCAGAAATGTTAAAAATTACAATTTAACTTTTATTCGAAGGCCCTGCCGTAGTAGGCGAGAGAGTGTGACAAAAATGTGGTGCTCGAGCTTCTCATTTTTGTCAGTGTTTACAGACCCCCATGTGTTACGACTATTTTGAAAAGAATGTGAGGGAAGTTTTGCTTAGAACTTAGTAACGAAAACTTAGTAAACAGAAGACGTTGGGCACTCAGTATGTTTATGAAAATTTACTGTGCGTTCACAATAATAAAAGTAGTTTTTATGTGATATACACTTTGTTAACACCATGAACAAATTTAAATAAATATTCAAACCTTAAGTTCTTATTCTAGAATTTCATTTCGAAAAAAATCCCACTGAAATATTTGCTGGTTCTTCCCAGGTCGTTTTTTCCGAACCAGTTGTAAAAGTAAAAAAAAAATACTTTCAATAAGATCTTGTAATCTGTAAAAAGTTAAAGTTACAGCCTATATAATATTAATTTTTAAGATAAAATTCATGATTCCGGGTTCGATTCCCCGGTTGAATTACTTTTCGTTGTTTTCTAAACAATTTAGGGAAATATTAAGATATTGTTTTAGGCCAGGGTTCATTCCCCGGTCGCAACGATCACTTTTGTATTTTGAGATTAAGGTAAAGTTGTGTATTACATAATAATTATGTGTATAAAATAAATGTGAAATTTTGTATAAAAAAATAATGCTTATTTTCGATGTTTAATACATAAAAAAGTTTGTGTTATCAGATAAAAAACATGATAACTGATAAGGATAGTGTTTGTGAATCTTGTTGTTTCATAATGAACATAGATATGCTATCTGACCAAGGATTTCACTAGCCTCCTACCAAGTTGACGAAAGTCGTGTAAAAATTGGTTGTTCACTAGGCGCGAGTTAATAACCGCGCGCTGATTTGTAATATAGGAGGCCTAATAAATGGAAATTTAATTATTTGCAATTTTCAGCAATTTATGTAAAATGACTCATAAATGTTTCAGGATCAGGATCTATTTACTGTGCCCTGCTTTGTATTAGTAACGGACATACACTGTGCCATCCTTCTTTAATAAAAAGGAGAACACAAGTGTGCCACATAATTTTGTGAGTTACCGCCCTATTCCATCTGCGCCTCACACACCCCTCCCTGCTCGCGGGCGCTTTGCTGGGCCTCCCTCAAGGGTCTCACCTGGTGTGGTTGCATGCGCTGAGGGGAGTAAGGTCTGTGATAGCTAGTTAGTAGCTGGGCTAGTTCGAGAAAACCAATCGATGCGGACGTCTCGCCCAAGCGCTGAACCGGCTCCTCTTTCACGCCGAAGCCTAGCCTCGAGGAGGAGAATACCACCTGAGATAGAGGAATGCCTACTCTAAGAGTAAAAATGTCTGAGGGCTGGATCTGATTCGCTATCGGATTCGGCATCGCCTTATACCTCGGCAACCCCAACACCCGAAATACAAGCCCCACAACCAGTGACAAGGCATAACAGCCCACCAAAATCACCATCACCAACCACCTCTCCGGCCTGCACAACTGATATGCAGGATTTCGGTAAGCAGGACCCAGAAGGGGAGAGGGAGTGGGACAATACGTCCTACGCCACCCTTGCCCCTATGCAAGATGCTCAATCATCCAATCATGAGCCCATACCGGGACCATCCTCAGCGCCAGACTCTTATGCGCACATAGCAGCAGCTCCAAGAACGGCGCCACCATCAACACCCCCACCTACACAAAGACCTCAACAGCCAGCAGACAACCAAACGGCCAAATACCCTCCCATTATAGTGGAGTGCTTCCCAAGTTGGGCGAAGCACTTTAAAATCATTCACCAGCTTCTGGGCCACGCCCCGAATGCTCGCCCATTTGGGAAGGGGGTCCGCTTTCGGCCCCAGTCCGACAACGAGTACCGGAAGGTACAAAGATACCTGATTGACCGCAGCGAGGAAGATGCCGCCTTCGTGTGTTACTGTTATGCCCCACAGGAAGAGCAACCCACAAAGGTGGGTTTAAGAGGGTTTCCGGCAGATACCAACCCAAAGGATATACAGGAGACCCTCATAGAGAAGGGCTTCCCGGTAACCTTTGTCCGACCCATCCCACCGAAAAGAGCCAGGCCTGGCTGTCTCTTCCACGTAAAAATGGAACACCTAAGCCCCGAAGAGCTCAACAGGCTATACCAGATAGATGAGCTATTTTACATGCCGGGGGTAACAAAAGAAGCCTGCACAGGCAGAATTGGCCCTGCACAGTGTCACAGGTGTCAAGGGTTCGGGCATGCATCTTTCAATTGCTACCGGCCCTTCAGATGTGTACGCTATGTAGATGACCATCTTGCCTCAGCCTGCCCACGACCGCGGGATGCGCAGTCCAAGTGCGCAATCTTCAGTAAAGACCATTCGGCGAACGACAGGCGGTGCCCAGCGGTGTTGCAGTGAATCGCGAGGAAGAGTAATATGCAACCTCCCATGCTCCTGCAAGCAGCACGAGCACCGCAACGTCAACCATCTCCACCACAATGGCAACCACCACCACCGCAACGACAACCACCACCTCAAATGCCTCCACAGCAACAACCCCAACAACATCAATATCAGCAACAACCCCAACGTCAGGCACCGCAACCGCAGCAGCAGATAATAACGCCAGCGCCAACAATATTCGCGACCACCGGGGCGATCTTAGCCCCACCGGCGAATGATGCCACGGAGCGCACGGAGCGCCCCAAAAGAAAGCGTGGAAAGAAAAAAAAAAGAAGAAGAAGGCGACCACCCAACCAGCCCTAGTCGGGGGTACGTTGACTCCTCTTCCTCCACCAATCACCACCACACAACAACCAAAACTACGGCCACAACCGCGATACAAAACATTGCCCCCTATTTCTAGCCAGACAGAGCTAACGGTACCCCAACCCCGAGAACCACGCCCACCTAAAAGGATAATAACTGTCACACCCCAACCACAACTCCTAGCACCAACCACCATCGAGGAGGCCCTCGCTCAACTGGTGGGAGTGGTAATCAGGATCCTAGGAGATGTCCTGACTGCTATGACCACCGGTACCAACTCCCTTTCGGCCATTCTAAGTGCCTTAGCCCAACTCACCACCGTCAGCAGGCCGACACGACGAGATCTCCCCGGAAGGTGTCACGTACAGAGGTACCGCGGCCCTTGTGAGGAGGGACGTCATGCACGAAGAAGTTGGCACCAACACTCATTTCACATCCACGAGGACTAAAGGAATAAGGTTAAAGGTGGGGACTAAAGATACAAGGATTTTCGCCGCCTACAGACCTCCCGGCACCTCGTTTGCCCCCCAGGACATAAGAACTATTTTTGACACTACAACACCCGCTATTATCGCCGGAGACCTCAACGCGAAACATCCTGCTTGGGGCTCCGCGTTAATAACACCACCAGGGAGAAAGCTATTTGACGACGCCAAAGAGTGGGGTACGAGGTGCTGGGCCCAGATGAGCCCACCCATATCCCTACCAAACCCGAACATCAGCCCGATGTCCTAGACATAGTGCTGTGTCATCTACTGCCGTACCCAACACGGTTGGAAGTGTTGTATGACGTAGATACGCAGCACCTCCCCGTGCCATCGACACCAGTGCGTATGCTGTAGTGCCCAGAAGTCTCCGAATGAAGACTAATTGGACACGCTTCCGTAGTGCGCTTGAGGACTTCCAACTCTGCGCCCCAATTACCACCCGTGAAGATGTGGAGACAGCGGCCCTACATCTTCATAACATCATAAAAGACTAACTCCAACTCCATTCTCACCCTGTCTCCACGGGGCGCGGGAAGGAGGAACTCCCACGCAAACTACAAACCCTTCTGTCCGAGAAACGGAAGATGAGGAGGCTCTGGGCACGGACACGATGCCCATGGCTCAAAACAAAACTCAACTCCATGACGGAAGAGCTGTCGGAAGCAATGAGAGCGTACAGGGGAGAGGCATGGGAGAGGCGAGTCTACGAAGCCTCGGAGACACCCGCCTCCCTGCATCTCCTCAACCAGCAGATCACAAAGACACCAACACCTGTCTGCCCACTGGTGGACAGCACGGGGAGCAAAATTTACGACGCCCAAAAAAGAGCAGAGTTGATGGCACAGCACCTCGAACAGCAGTTCATACCTAATAACGTAGCAGAGGCATACGCAAACCACGTACAAAGTATAGTGGACCGCGTACAGGAATACCTATCGAACCCGGCGCCGCCCTTGCGGGGCGACGACTTTATATCACCAGCGGAGGTAAGGTGCACCATCATGGGCCTACTCACCCGTAAAGCGCCGGGATATGACGGCATCACTACCACAGGCATTAAGCAGCTGCCCAGAAGGGTAATAGTGACACTCACCAGGTTGTATAACGCATCCTGAGGACTGGCCACTTCCCGACCATCTGGAAGCAGGGCAAAATCATCGTGCTGCCGAAGCCGGGAAAAGACAGAAGGTTCCTGGGGGTCCACCGACATGTCACCCTGCGAGAGGAGCAATCCGGCTTCCGCAGGGGGCATTCCACTACTTCACTCAATATAACTTCGGCCGCATCTGTGTGGGGGTCCTTCTCGACATGGAGAAGGCCTTCGACAGGGTGTGGCACGCAGGGCTAGTTTACAAACTCATTCAGCATACCACCTTACCGCCCATGCTTGTGCAGCTAATAGCATCGTTCCTGGAGGGGCGGAGCTTCCATGTCATCCTGGAGGGGGCTGTTTCGGCGGCACGACCGATTTTAGCGGGAGTGCCACAGAGCAGCTGCCTATCACCGCACCTGTACGCGGTCTACACCAACGACATCCCCACCCTCCAAGGCCATCTGGAGGAGTGGGAAGATGACCTTGTACTAGCTTTGCACGCCGACGACAGTGCGTACTTCGCGTTATCACGTTGGGTGGACATAGCTGCCAAGAAGTTGCAGCGGGTACTCGACCTCTTGCCTGAGTGGCTGGACAAATGGAGGCTGGCAGTCAACGGCGGGAAGACCGTCGCCTTCATGACCAGGCTGGCCAGAACACCACCAACTCTGCAACTCCGCGGGTAGGATGTAGGTTGGAGTAGTACCATCACATACCTAGGATGCCAGATAGATCGCTCGCTGCGCATGACCCCGATGGTCAATCACGTCGTGAGACAGGCCAAAGCTGCACGAGCGAAATTCTATCCTATACTGCCATCCAAACTCCCAACAAAACGAAAATAGGTATCTACAAGACCTACATCCACTCGCGGCTGACCTACGCAGCACCAGCCTGGTACGCATTGACCTCGGCCATTCAGCGCAGGAGGTTGTAGACCCAGCAAAATCTTGCGCTTCGGGTGTTCGTGGGAGCCTGTCACTACGTCAGGAACGATGTCATCTCACGCGACCTCAAGGTCGAATCAATCCGAGAATTTGTGGTCCGTTCTGCGAGACGGTTGTTCAACCGCGCAGATAACGGGCCACATCCCCATCTTCAGAACTTAGCTCCGCTCCATGCCACCCACCGGACGGGCGACCACTCCCACGTGAACTTCTACGCTCACCGCCCGACACAGGGGACGCTGGGGGTGAGTGAGCGTCCCGACACCTGACTTAATAGCACAAGGTGCGCAATACACCAACATAAAAGCTGCCAACGCAGCATCCAGGACCGAGGGGTCGTGTCCTCCTGAGATGCCGCCCATGTAAAGAGGGTCTCCTCGACACATGAAAACCCCCACAAGGAGAAGAACCACCACTGTCACACGACGTCGGAACCGGGGCGACCACAGGAAGACCCGTAATCCCCGTCTGAACTTTTCTTTTGAGAAAGGGACCTCAGGCGCTCTCTCTTGTGATACTCCTTCACGGGGATCACGACTACCTCGTTGACCCCCCGAACCCAAATTAGTGTTTGTGGGTAGAACGTCTGTGACAGACTAATCCCAGATTGATTGGATCCTTTCAGATAAGGGATCTGATTAGGGACCAACGCTGTAGGAACGCGGTGTCCTTTTCAATATTGTATTAAATTTATTAATCTATTTTTCATTAAAATTATCCTATTCTATTCTATTAAATCCGATTTACCTTTTCATATGATTTGCATTTCGTACTTACCTTTCTTAAAATTTACAAATATCGAAAAGCTAAACTTCAAAATGGCCGCCGCTACTATAGATGTTGTTTTGGTGAAAGTAAGTACTTATCGAACTTTACGTCTAATAAAAGCTTAGTAAAGTATATTTTATAAGTACTTATCAAATACATTGTAACATGTGGCTATTATGTTTTAATAACAGTAACTTTTGTAATTTAAAGCATGTAAGTAGTAAAACATGTGGTATCTGTATCGAAAACAAAAAAAATGGTCGAGCCTCGATTCCCAGGATGAATAAACTACTCATATAACATAATTGAGTTTGTTCGGAACCTCCAGCGCGGTAGTCCTATTCGTTTCTGTCCGGTATTATACAGAGTTATTTTGCAATAACCTGCCAAATTTGCAGAGAAGGTTCAGAATAAGTAATGTTACGAGCTTGGGCTTCGAGACAATTACAAACTGCCGGTTGAATTACCAAAATGGACTATTTAATTACACAACACTAATTACAACTTAAAATCACACTAATAATAAAACACAGTTCGCCGATATTTCGCTTCGAAGTATTCTCTTGTATCACCAATTCAATACCCGGTCGTGGTCTATACCGGCCTTATATAGGGACTCAGATAGTTTCCAGAACCTTCTACCGTAGCGACATCTAGAATGTTCGAGTACATATCGGTCCCGAAATTTCTGGAAGGATCTCGACTCTCCTAGTTCTGCTACTCGACACTAGAGGGCGCTAGTGTAACTAGGGTTGCCATGTACAAGACATTAATAGTGGCGCGGAACACTTTCTTTTACTCGACATTTGTCGTGAAGCGACAATTAAAAATAAAGAGAACCTAACCTAAGAACAGCAAAACAACAAAAGTAGACCAAGAAAATAATATATTTAGGTTTTTTAAAAGAGTATTTACAATTTTATAAAAAAAAATGAAATATGAAGATGATGGATGAAATGAGATTACAATTAGGTTTTAAAAAAAATAAAGATAGGAGAATAGGACAATATAGTTTTATAGTGGAGCCTGGAGCCTCGCTGCTTTTGTAGAAATAGGCACACGCAGAGCTTGAGGTTTCTCAGCGGCGACGGCACGCAGTGCCTGGACTGGGCACACGCAGCGTCCGGAGCCGGCGCACGTAGCGCCTGGGGTAGGTGCGCTCAGTACTTGGAGAAGTAGTCGCCGCGCCCAGAGGTAGCGCGGGCAGTAGGTGCACTCGTCGCCTGGAGCAAGCAGTCGTAGCGTGCCCGAAGGTAGTGTAGCCCCGCGCTTGAAGCAGACTGCCGACGACTTCACGTGTAGATGGAGGCTTGCAGGATCCCGGGGCAAAACGGCCCCGGGATAAGGCCTTTAGTAGATGTTTCTCGTTTGAGAACTGAAGCGAGACTGTTTTGTATTCTCCAATTGTTCGGCTTTTATACCTTTTTAGAGAGAACGAGAAATTATTTAAATTAAAACGAAATTTATTGTAAATGACCTACAGCCAAAGAGTATTTATGTAGGAAGAACATCATACCAGAGACGAATTTGAATAAAAGTTACCATAACAACCACATAAACAATGGTTGTCAAATTGAGCAATTTTTAGTTTTAGGACTGTTATTAAGAAACTATTACATTTAAGTAAGAAATGAGATATTATTCATATAGGAAAAACTAATGCACGGCAGCGTGCGCGAAGCCTGAAATTGTAGAGTTACAGAGAATTCAATAAAAGACCGAAAAAGGTAAGACTTCATTGACAGCTATTTTAAAAGTACTAAATAGTGTGAAAATACGCAGTAAAATGATATGTTATTGTGTAAAAACGTTACAGGATCCTATATAAATAAAGGTGATGCGAAATATAAATGCAAAAATCAAAAACAGAATGAAAAAAATAGTATAAAGTGATGCAAAACATGAATGCAGAATATCAAAACAGAATGGAGAATTAGTGTACAATGAAATGTAAGTAGCATAACACTACACATTTGAGGGCGCTAGTGTAACTAGTGTCGCCATGTACAAGACATTAACAGTGGCGCGCAACAGTAATATGCCATCAAAAACATAACTTGTAAAAAAGCCATGTCACGCAACTCAGTTCTTCTACCGTAAAAAGTTGTTAGATCCATGTAATACCAAGTCGGTTAATTTATTTAGTCCCTACTTAAGGGTTCTTCTGTCTTAAATAAATAGATTGACTTGGCCATCGCATGAAAACACATTGTATCTCTCAAGTAATACATATTATATTAAATTAGATTGTTTAGTGCGATTGCCAAGTCAATTTACTTATTTAAAACTTCAAAGATTTTTGATATTGATATGGTCACTATAAGATTTTATTAGGTTAGCTAATTACGTAATAATTTAAGACAGAAGGACCCTTAAGTAGGGACTAAATAAATTAACCGACTTAGTATTACATGGATCTAACAGCTTTTTACGGTAGAAGAACTGAGTTGCGAGACTTAACTTTTTTAACAAGTTATGTTTTTGATGGCATCTCATTTCTTTTTGTAGATAGTTATATCTAGGTATCTATCTACACCTATTAATCCATTATATTATACATATATAGGTACACTGATTCATTCACTGCAAATGTAACTTTGTAATCCTATATATTTATATGGGATTACAAAGTTATTTATACAGTTGGTGTATCTCAAAAACTAGACCGAAATTGTAAAATATTTTAATTTTTCCTCAATTTATATATTAAACAACAATTGTATTCCAAATTTGAAGCTTCTATGTATGCTAGAAGTGCCATAGAGTTTTGATGATCGGTCAGTCAGTGAGTGACAAAATTAAGAAACTTTGACTAGTTATAATTCTTAAACTACTAGTTCAAATATAATGAAATTTGAAATAGACCGAGAATATACAATGTCTACTTGGTTACTGAAAATTCAAGCTTCTAGTTTTATTCACAACGAAGTTAAAGGGTTTCGAAAATGGCCTGAACTGCTTCGAGAAAAGGATGGTACGGCCGTGCCGCTTTTTTGCTCGACTTGGCGGGGGCACTGCCGTGCCCCCAGATAGGCTAATGGCGAAGAAATATTAATTAAAATTCTCAAATATTCTGTTCTATTTATTTTTTTAAATTAAAAATACGTGGTAATGCATTATTTTAACTGATTTTACTGCGCACGTTCGTAAGGGTCGATCGGTAGGCAAAACGTTGTTGCCCATAAATCACCTTTAATTTGAGATAATTTAAAATAAAAGTAGAAGCGTTATTTACTCGTATTTTCAAACACTGCAATAGTGGTTGTTTTTGAAAATACGAGTAAATAACGCTTCTATGTCTCTATACTCACTGTATCACGTGTTCGATTCTGCGATGAGTGTGGAATTAGGCGAATTGAAATTAGGTAAATGTACATTGAAGCTAAGAGACTGAATCAGTGACAGTGAAGAAAGAAGTGGTCCGGCGATGGAGCAGTCCGAAGCGATGCAGCATTTTGGAGCAGCCTGGAACTCGGCCGCTGCTGGTCGCCTATGCTTGCCAAGGCCCCACACATTCACACATCACTGTACACGACTCGCTATCTACCATTACACACACTCACGGCCTGCCCAAGCCTTGGAGCGAAGTTGGCTCCTGATACAGGTAAGTACTTTTGCTTTGTAGTTTGCTCCCATGTAGGTTATTGGGATAGGAAATTCCACGCGGCCATATTGAGGCCCGACCTGCGTCTGCTCGTTAAGTCTTCTGCTGAATGGGCCCCAGAGGATTTGACTCTTGTAGGGCAGCCGTAGGCCGTAACAAAGTGGTAGCAGAGCGTGGTTCCGGGTTCGATTCCCCGGTCGATCCCGACCGTAGTGTTTGATAAAAATCAAAAAATTTCGTGGCAGGGAGCGTTGGTTTGATTGGTTTAATTTTGTGTCTACAATCACGCCCGTCCGTAATACGTAAAAATAAAATTCTTTTCTTTTGTTGCTTTGTTGCTTGCTTTTTTTGTTGTCGGCGGGTACTTGTGAATGCCACGCCCGTAGGTAGGCGGGAGTTTGCTAGAGAGATGCGTTGGGTAGATAGATGGTTATTATCACGTAATCGGATAATTATCGTTGTCGTATAATTATGGTTGATTACCTGTCAAAGGGTCGATTGTCTGAGCGAGGCATTTTTTGTAGATCGAATGGGATATGTATCTTTATTGTATTGTGGTTCGTATTTAATCTAATAAATGGTAATTTGTATATGTGTAATTGTATTTAACTTGATTTGATAGGAACGGTATTTTTTGTTGTCGGCGGGTATTTGCGAATGCCACGCCCGTAGGTGGCGCAAGCGGGAGTTTGCTAGAGAGATGCGTTGGGAAGGTAGATGGTTATTATCACGTAATCGGATAATTATCGTTGTCGTATAATTATGGTTGATTACTTGTCAAAGGGTCGGTTGTCTGAGCGAGGCATTTTTGTAGATCGAACGGGATATGTATCTTTATTGTATTGTGGTTCGTATTTAATCTAATAAATGGTAATTTGTATATGTGTAATTGTATTTAACTTGATTTGATAGGAACGATATTTTGTTACTCGTTAATTCTTTTTGTATTTGTTATTTGTTAATTTGTAATTTGAATTTAAGTCGCGTAGTAATTTGTATTTAGAAGTAATGCCATTTTTTTTTTATAGTAGAGGGGGCAAACGAGCATGCGGCTCACCTGATGGTAAGTGACTACCGCCGCCCATGAACAACTGCAACACCAGGAAGGGAATTGCAGATGCGTTGCCGGCCTTTTAAAAAGGAGTACGCTCTTTTCTTGAAGGTCCCTAAGTCGTATCGGTCCGGAAAAATCGCTGATGGTAATCGATTCCACAAGGAAGTCGTGCGAGGAAGAAAACATCTTCTAAATCGCACAGTGGTGGACCGCCAATCATCCAGATGGTGTGGATGGTATCGGGAGTTCTGTCGCGATGTGCGTTCGTGAAATTTGGCGGCTGGGATTAATCCGAACAATTCCTCAGAGCACTCCCCATGGTAGATGCGAAAGAAAATGCAAAGAGATGCAACATCTCTTCGCAGCGCCAATGAGTCGAGCCGATCGGAAAGAACTCGGTCGTCGACGATTCGAGCCGCTCTGCGCTGGATGCGGTCAAGAAGAAGGAGCTGGCACTGGGGAGCCCCTGCCCAGAGATGGGAACAGTATTCCATGTGAGGCCGAACCTGCGCCTTGTAAAGTTGCAGGCGGTGTGCCGGCATGAAATACTGTCCCGCTCTGCTGAGCACGCCAAGCTTTTTAGAGGCCAATTTGGCCTTCTCTTCCAAATGACCACGAAACTGCACGTCACTCGATATGTCGACGCCGAGGATTCCGATACTGGCTGAGGCAACCAGGGGAGTGCCTTGAAACTGAGGCGATACGACAAAGGGGTTCTTTTTAGCGGTAAACGCGCAAACTTGTGTCTTCTGAGGATTAAACTGGACTAGATTTAGTCGCCCCCAGTTCGAGACTTTGTCCAGCAAAGACTCGACTTCAGACACAAGTTTGTTCCGGTACTCGGAGACGTTTTCCCGAGAAATATTAGCACGGCCGGTGTATAGAGCATCACCAGTGCTGTCATCCGCATAGCAATGAATGTTACCAGTTAGCAACATATCATTGATATGCAGAAGAAACAGCGTTGGTGATAGCACACAGCCTTGTGGAACACCAGCGTTAATAGGCTTGTAGTCAGAACATGCACCGTCTACAACAACCTTGATGCTCCGATCTGCAAGAAAGCTGGTGATCCAATTGCACAATTTCTCGGGAAGCCCATAGGAAGGGAGCTTCGAGAGAAGCGCTTTGTGCCAAACCCGATCGAAGGCCTTCGCAATGTCCAGACTAACGGCCAACGCCTCCCCCTTGGACTCTACTGCCTCCGCCCATCTATGGGTCAGGTAGACCAGAAGATCACCAGCTGATCGACCCCCACGAAAACCGTATTGGCGGTCACTAATCAGCTGGTGATCCTCAAGGTACCGGATGAGCTGGCAGTTGATAATGGATTCCATTATTTTGGAGAACAAGGAGGTGATCGCGATAGGCCTATAGTTGGACGGGTCTGAGCGGTCGCCTTTTTTAGGGATCGGGTGGACAAAAGCTGTCTTCCATGAATTCGGAACTATGCCTTGGGAGTAGGAGTACCGGAAAAGACGCATTAAGACCGATGCCAACTCCGGAGCACACGTCGTCAGCACATTTGGGGGGATTCCGTCAGGCCCATTCGACTTCTAGGTGTCCAGGGAGAGGAGTGTTTTGCGAACCAAGCACTGTGAGAACAGGACATCCGGCATGGAGCACTCATACCGCGGGATGGTCGACGGTGTTTTTCCCCGTCATCAAGAGTCGAGTTGGACGCAAAAAGGGAGCCTAAAAGGTCGGCTTTGTCTTTTGCGTCATGGGCCAGTGAGTCGTCCTCCCTGTGCAGAGATGGTAGTGATGGCTTACAGAAATTCCCTTGGACAGCCTTGGCGAGAGACCAGAATGCACGGGTTCCCGAAGGAAGGCGAACTAGTTTCTCGCCAATTCTGCCTATGTGCTCTGACTTTGCCTTGGCAATAACTCTTTTGAAGGACCTGGAGGCGAAGTTATACTTCTTTTTAAGTGTGCTGGTGTTTACATCCCGAGTCGCCGAAGCCGCAGCCCAGGCTTGATAACACTCCTGCTTACTGCGTAATGCAGTTTTACATGAGCGACCAAACCAAGGCTGAGATCTGCCTCCGATGGGTACCACAGATGATGGAATAAATAGTTCCATTCCCTGTAGCACCACATCAGTGACAGAGTCAGCAACAGCGCTGGGATCATCCGGCGAGAAGCAAACCCGCCCCCATGGGTAGGATGCAAAGAAAGACCGCATTCCGTCCCAATCCGCCGACCTATAATGCCAAACACGGCGGCAACCTGCAGAACGCAACCGCGAAGGGAGCGTGAGTGGCACCATACTCCGGATCAAACAGTGGTCCGAAGAGCCGAGAGGGGCATCGACGGAAACCTGATATCCGTCCGGATGAGAGGTCAGCAGAAGGTCCAACAGGGAAGGTGTATGATCCTCCACATCTGGAATCCGCGTAGGCGAAGTAACCAGTTGTGTCAGACCATATGCCAAGGCAAAGTCATAAACAGATCTCCCCGCATGATCGGTTAAACGTGAACCGAGCCATTCGGCATGGTGGGCGTTAAAATCGCCAAGGATCACGATCTCTGCGAATGGGACCTGTTGTAGCAAGGAATCTGTAGCCATTTGGACGTGGTCGATGAGTCGGTCTGTTTCGGCATTACCGCTATGGGACATATAGAGGCACCCGTAGACGCGCGGATGGTCGTCGCTGTCTACGCGTAGCCAAAGGATGGACAGGTCCGAACCTTCAAGACTGCCGAGGCGTCGAGAACAGATGTCCTCTCTGACATACACGCAAACTCCAGCCCGAGGCACAAAGGAGTGCTCCAATTTGTACCCAGGGTAGGAGAGATACGAAATATCAGCCGGAGAGGAAACCTGCGTCTCGGTCAGGAAGAGCAAGGCCGGCTTCGCCGTCTCGAGATGGTAGTGGACGGCGTTTAGGTTAGAGTTAAGTCCCCTGATGTTGCAGAAATTCACGGATAGCGTGGCAGGGGTCGCCTTGGTATTGTTGCTCTGTTTACCCCGAGCAGTTATGTTTTTGAGCGGAATTTTGCCCCCCCCCCCCCAGAATACGCGGGGCAGCCTGAGCACCCACGCTCAGGATTGGAATAACATGGTCGTGGATGCTCAGCGAGGGATTCTCCAGGGGTACTGGTACCCTCCTGGGGTAGTCTATTGTGTAATTCCGCTACCATGTTGATGGGGGGGGGGGATTGGGCCTCCGGCCACCTGCACTCACCAGACGAAACGCAGAAGCAGAGCTTCTACTTCACGCCGGTATTCTGTGAGGTCGTGGTACTAACCCGGCTCGAGCCGGCCCATACGTGCAACAGCACAAACTGCTGCATGGCTCTACCACCGTTAGAAATCCATCGCCATCGCGCGGCTAGGGCTATCGCCATGCCGTTTTGTGTCTGGGTGCGAACATCGTTTCCTCTCAGGGCTCTCCGGGCCCTCGACTCCCACGGGCGGGGGCGCTCGGCCGCGCCCCCTGTCAGGGGTTGTTCCCTCAGGGGGGGTCGTCACCCCCGCCCTCAGTATGTTGAGAGGGACTTCACTGCCACTAAGCGGGCAGATAGACCCTTCTCGCCCTCGTCAGCTGAGTGGCCGCGGCTCGAGGTACTACCGTTTCCCCTTTGATGTAGGCAGCCCAGCTAGGTAGCTGCCGCCCTAGCTCCCACCAAGACCGCCTCCACTAAATCTGTGAGCCGTCAACAGCTCACATGTCAATCTGTTCTCTTGTTGACGGCCTCAGTGAGGGTGCACCACCCGAGCGTCGATTGTTTAACGGTACGCGCTTTATTTGTTCCGGGTTCACACCCGGGTTAGCCTCTGCTTAGTTGTTGGGAAGACTAGGGCTCCATGGGACCGTTGAATTGCGCTGTTAGGGATTGTTGGATTTGGTTTTGGTCGAGCACTTGATTAACGATGCTTTGAATTAAAATTAAAAATGGTTTGTGCCTTCTGCGAAATGTTTCATATTATGGCGGTTGTGATTAAAAGGGTTGAATTTAATATACTCCTTGAATACGTGTGCACATGTTCTGTAAATGCATTTGATCACTGTGTTTGTTTTGTTGTACGGAAAATTGAAATTGAATTATGTGCCCTTTTGAATGCTTGTGCATATGTTTTGTAGATGTATTTGATCATTGCGTCTGTTTTGCTGAAAGGATAATTTGAATTCATTTGAAATTGAATGACGCGCTGTTTGGATATTTGTATATATGTTTTGTGATTGTGTTTTATAATTTTGCTTTGTGAAAAAGAAAATTGAAATTGGATAACCCTATTTGTGCCGATAGGAATAAAGAGTCATTCCTCTTTTGGTTTTCACATTTGTTGGCACTGTCTAAGATATTTATTTGAAATGAGAAATAGGGTTGGCTCTTACGTATGTTGTTTTGTTTAATTTGTCAGTTTGATCTATGCGCATCGGTAGTTTGGTTTGTTTGAATTAATTCTGTAGTGGAACATTGATGCTTTGGAAAATTAGTTGAAATATGAGCATAGGACTACTTGTCTAACAGGCTAGCTAGTTTTGGAGATTTACAGATTGAAATCATCTGCCGCACTATTAACTAAATGATTATATGGTGGATAGCTTGGTTATGCCTACTTGTTTGAAAATTCATACTAGGGACTATCTGTGCATTCGTGTGGCTCTCCACAGACGACGTTCATGTGGAATTTGTGGGTGCTCTCTGCACTGAAGCTTAGGAGGCCACACTGGGCCGCTTCGTGTCGCGTCGCTGTTTGCAGACCTGATCCGGTCGGATTGCGGAACAAATCATAGGGGCACAGATAGGTGTTTGAAAGGAGTCGTCGGACTTCTGTCCAATGCAGGACTTGTTAAGGTGCTGCGATGCCCAGGAGGGGCGTCCAGTGGAGGTTGACCCTCCGACTTGCCCAGATTGGGGCTGTCTTTTGAGGGGTGCCTACGGTGGCCTAGTTTGGTTGTAGATTCGGTCTTGCAACGTGCCGTCGCGACCCTGTCCCTCTTGTCGGCTTGCTCTCGGACATAAGTCCTTATGTCTGGGATGGAGCTTTGTTTATGCCAAATTTGGTCATGTTGGCCGTCCACCAATGGCCTTCGAGCTATCGCGTCACCCGATAGTATGTAGGTGAAAAAACGCTCGCCAGGTGGCGCGTCCGTGTGCGGCAGTCAAAAACGTCTGGATTTTTTTTGAATTATATAAAAACTAAATTAAAACATAAAAAAGAAATCAAGTTGCCAAAAGAACATTTTTTTGGAATTTATTTTTTTTGCAAATGTTATATACTGCGCAGTATCAAAATAACCGCAAACGCTCAGCCAGACTCGCGGGACTGGATTCGCCAATTGACGAAATTATATTTTTTCAAAATTTCAACTTGCCCAAAGGACCTTCCCAAAATTCGTCGCCAGCTCATGAAAACCACATCAAAATCCGTTGCGTAGTTTAAGAGACCTAAGCGTAAAGATGGCAGAAAGCGACTTTGTTTTATACTATGTAGATCTCTACATGCTAATATTACATTTTAATGTTCAATTACTTTCTAATAATTGCAGTAAGTTATAAAATACACACACACACAGCCAGTATGGTTAGCCTTTTGAAAAAAAAATAATATTCAAAAAGTAGAATTTCTTTGTTGAAATTTAATTCTAAATTGTATATTTTGGCGTTGAGTTAAACGTTTTTTATCAAATAAATACAGATAAATGTCAAAAATATTTTCTACATAATTCTTACTTATTTTATAATATATATTATGACACTATTTTAGTGACTGCAATAAACACTTAGATATATAAATTTTCGTTGTGCCTTTTTTCTAGTTACTACGTTAGATTTACTTAAAAGAAGGTAAACGACTTTTCATCCTTGAATGAGTACACTTTTAATCCATCAAGATTAATTTTGACGTTTGTATTTACTCTTAAGCCAGACATTGTAATTTAATAGAAGGACTCGCTTCAGTAATTTAAACCAATTTATATATTTACCAACGCTTTTGTACGATATGAGGTTTAAAATGATAGACTACCTAAGAAAATGGACGATGTGCTTTTTGTTTCTTCGCTAAATTAATTAATTTGCTCAATAAGAATAAGTAAGAATTACCACAAGAATTTGCAATCTTAACAATTGAAGTATATAAATAACAAAACAAAGCGACGGTATTTCTAACTTATGTTATATATTATAGTATAGTTAATTATTATTACATTAATATAGTATAGTTATTATTAGTGCATCTTTAACACATTTATTAAAAGGTAGATATTTGCTTAGTATCCTGGAAACTATTTTTGCTGAAAAACAACAAACACATTGCGTACTGTTAAAAAATTATTAATCTGATTATTAGTAAGCTCTATTCTTAATGAAACCTATTACTGGTATAACATATGAGACATTCCATCTACACCTTAGCTGTGACAAAGCACCTGTGTTGCCTTCGTTGTTTGTCGTTTACTGCAAGTATACATTGGCTCCACTTATTATAATGGAAACTCAAATCACAGTAATAAACAATAATAAAAACTAAAGTAGACCTGTGCTTTGCTACGGAAGCAGGACAGACATGGCGAACGCTCTGTCCCGACGAGAATGTTCCATAGGAAGTTAACCAACAAAAACAGTGGGATATTCGGTTGGTACGGAGCGTGCAGAAAGATTTGTTTCATAATTTCCATAGTAACTAAGATCAGACATGCCTTCTAGCTGTTTCGACTAAGGAAGTCGACTAAGGAACTCTAGTCACTCACACGTTTTACCATCAAGTAATCTCGGCACATTACTTGATGGGGAAAGCTTGCGCATCGCCGTAAGAATCTGACTAGGAGCGACGATTTGGCAACCCTATCAGTGTCCAAGCCCCATCCCTGTGGTAGCAGCGTCGACAAGTTTAGGCTCCACGAATTTTCATGTAAGGAAAGTGCTGATAGGTTTTCACGGCACATTTGTATAAAAATGTTCCCTCGGTTTTAGAGCTTGTGGAGTATTTAAAGACGATGGCAGGAGATCCGACGGTATGACATTGGTCCCTTGGGAGAGAGGTAAACCTTTATTGTGGGATGCTACTTGCGTAGACACTTTGGCGACCTCTTATATCAATGGTACCTCGTTTAGATCCGGAGCGGCATCAGAGGCAGCTGAACTGAGTAAGTAGCCTAAATATGATCTCTCACATTTAAACATCTCTGAGAGATGATTATATATTTGTGCCATTTGCTGTAGAGAATATCGATCCGTGAGGTCTACGTGCGGTGAAGTTCCTGAAAGAACTCTATACGGGACTGATCGTTGCTGTTAGTGATAAGAGGGCTGGTTTTTTCTCGCTCAAAGGCTAAGCATAGCCATTCAGCAATAAAACGCAGTCAGCGTTCTTGGCACGATACCACGGAGAGAAGGACTGTATGATATGTTTTTTTATTATTATGGTTTTTTAATATTGTATATAATAAAAACAATAATAAATGGAAATAGTATATCTCATACATATATACATATACGTGTGCCTGTGTGTGTGTGTATGTTCATAATAACGATTATATTGCATAAAAGTTTATAGATTATAAATAATATTCACTGAAAGTCCTCTATTTACTTAATATTAAAATATACAATAATGGTAAAAACATAATTTAAAAAAACTAAAAAATAAATTATCACATAGCCCTATCACCCGCGGCATAGTGCCATAAGCACTGGTTGCGTTTCCTCGCTGATATTTTTGTATCTTCACCGCACGTGAACTCCACAGACTGATAGTCTCTATAGCAAATGCACAAATAGATAGTCATTACTCAAATACTCATACTTGCGCCACTTACTCAGTGAAGCCGCCTCTAATGCCACCCCGGCTTTAAGCTAGGCACCACTAAAGTGAAAGGCTGCCAAAGTGACTACGCACGTAGCACTAGCATCCCACAATAGGGATTCAAGTAATTTTAAGACAAATTTACCACTAGTTCGGAACGTGAACGTAAATGCTCAGTTTATATAGTGTATCTGCTCTTTAAGAGCTATATATAAGATCATTTTGTGGACTTATTTCAAAATCGAATGTGAATAGCATTTCCAAAGCAAACTATTCAAAGTCAAAGTACGTATTACATTAAATGAACTCATATTATTGAAAGCACACGTGATCTTCATTACCCTCTTAGAAATGAAAGGACGTCCGTAACCGCTAATGGAACGTTTTATCCTTACTTTTCTTTTTCCTTGCTTTTTCTTCTTTTTACTTATTCAACTTATTGAATTTATACTTTCTTTTAAAAATCTAACATTTCAGCTACTTATTACTATGACTACGTGACTACCTTGTTGGTCTTGTGGTCGTGCGCGTCTGCAAAGTATGTGGGCCAAAATCAGTTAATGGATTTTTATATAAACGAATTCTCAGCAGCACCCTGAAATTAGGAAGTTGGCGGCGTTCCACCCCGAGCCTGAACTCTACTGCGTCGTGTCAGATTGCCATCCCATCGGACGATGAGAGTAATTGAAATAATAAGTGTACGATTGTGAACTCCATATTTGCGTATACACTCGTACACTAAGTATAATTATGTCCTACGCAGATGGCTACTCTCCATTGAACTGGCTGCCGTGACCGAAATTAGGTTTGGAGGATATAATTACTACTAGGGTGATCAATATTTTTTTTATATATAATATAATAAGTTAATTACCTCGGAAAAAGTCACAACGGAGATTAGAAAGGAGATTGAGGATTATAGCGTGTAATTCCTGCGCACACTCACCGAAATGCATCCTATAGAATACTGAGAGGCTGGCTACTCTGTACTTGCGCTCGATGCTGCCAATATTGGTTTCAACCAAATCAAGGTCACCAATCAGCTTCTTATAATGTCTCTGCACTGAGTCCAAGTCTGCCAGGTGGCATTTTACAGCACCAACGCGTATGTTACAGCAGTAGCCCAGAGAATACTGGACTTGCACTTTATATAGAAGGTAAGAAGCTGCCCCGGCGTGAAGTACCGCATCCTTGCAAGGACACCTAGCTTTCTTTCGATTGCTTTGACCTTGAACTCAATGAACCGTCCATAGTTGAGGTTCGGAGAAAATTCGACCCCTAACAACTGAAGATAGTCACTATATTCAAGGATACATTCCAGAAAGGAGGAGCCAGAGTGAGCGGGCTCCTTTTAGCGGTGAAAAGACACGCTTATGTTTTTAGGCATTGAATCTCACAATATTGACATCGAGAGTTTCGCACGCTCAACCAAAGCTTCTCCTTGCATATGATCTCGACTAGCCCGAGCATTCGGCTGGTACCTTTTCACAGCTGTGCTCTCATCTGCATATTCATGGGGAATAAGTAGATCATTAATATGAGGCAAGAAGAGAGTTGTGTAGAGAACAGAGCCCTGAGGAACTCCGGCGTTTGTCGCGATATGACTAGATGAAGAGCCATCGATGACGACTCAAACAGATTATTCACCCAGTCAAACAGGCTAGGTGATAAGCCGTATGCTGGAAGCTTACCCAAAAGGCTAGCGGCCAAAACCCTGTCAAAGGCCTTCGAGGCATCAAGATAAGGTCTTACAGAGTATGGAGATAATTGAAATTGGCCGATAGTTGGCAGAGTCGGCACGGCTACTCTTTTTAGGCACAGGCTGCACATTGGCTAGTTTGCAAGATTTGGGCAACTCAGGCACACAGACCTTTAGAACTATTACTGGTATACTATCAGGTCCACTAGCTTTGTTTACGTCTAGACTTCGCAAGATGTTAAGAACCTCCTTGTTGGTGCGCACTCGACGTTAAGCCATAGGTGAGCTTTACCACCAATTGCACGTCAGCAAAGGGAATGAAATACTCCATCGCTTAACGTATCACATCAGCTATGGCATCCGCGTAGCTTGACAAACCTTCAGACGAGAAGCAGCCCTGCCGCTAAGGATAAGATGCAAAGAAATGCAGCATCTCATCCCAATCTACTGACTTGTATCGGCGCATTCGCTGCATACCTTGGAAATCGTAGTTAGGTGGAGAAATTCCCAAGAGTGAGGTAACCTGAACATCGTACCTGTCCGGATCGATTATCAGCAGAAGGTCGGAACAGTTTTTTCAATAGTGGTGCAGTGAATAGGTCGAGAGAATGGTAGTTGGCACGCATATAATCTAGGGACGCAAATACAGTCACAGCAACGATGGTACCTGGCATGGAGATCGCGGGGTCGCCCAAACTCCCCTGGAAATCGCCACTAGTCCCGCTCCTCTGATCGCCAAACAGCCAGTAGGAGCCATCCCAGGATTTCCGTAAAATAGCGGGGCAGCATTTCATGAGTGGCTGGCTCATTAATTGGGCACCCAGCTATCTACGGTCGGTCAGTGGTACAACCATGCTTCAGATTCTGCTAACCTCCATAACCAGGCAACTGACACTAAGAAACTGCCACACCTTAACCGGTTGTTATGCGTAACGCAACTATCGAGACCCATACTCCCAAAGAAATTGGTTTCATCTAACATCATACCAAAACACGACTTGCGTTATTTGGCGGTATGTCTTTGCCAGGTGGGTGGTAACTAAACCTCGGCCGGGCCTCTCACTAGTAGAGGATCAACCTACCACCAGTATGTGGTGCTACTCCTTTAGTGCTAAACGAGGAGCACCACATACTGGTGGTAGGTTGATCCTCGTTTTACCCAGGGGATACGTATAGGCAATATATATATATTGCCTTAATTATAATATATAATATATAATATATAGGTAAGACGCGCGTAAACTCTCTATTTCCTCACTCTTATATTTATTTTATTGCATACCTTAAGCGGAAGCGCAAGGTAATTGCATACCTTAAGCGGAAGCGCAAGGTAATGTTCTACTATCGCCTAAAAATTAAAATTCCAACATTTTATCGAATAAAATTTGGTAGCCTAGTATAAAATTGTTTCTGTAAATGGGGATCTACAGCCACAGAGTAGTTTAGTTCACAGAGTACCTTTGTATTAAGTTTAGTTCGGCTTCAGTCATAGATAAAAGGCTTCAGTCGCCGTCGAGAGTGGACATTGTTTCGGTTGTTTTCAGCGGCTCAAAAAGATCGCTGTACAAATACACAATATTCGAATAACCAAATTTCTTAAATACTTGATTATAATAATAATAAGATTTTTTTTATTACAATATTTAAAAGCACAGAATAAATAATAGTAGTACGTACTAAAAGTAAGTAGTATAATTTTTTTTGTCATGGGTGACATTTTCATGCTTTTCGAGGGTGTCGAAACCGATAGGGTTGTCGAAATGTAAATCCAAGATGGCGGCCGCAATAGGTATCAATTTTTTCATCGTGGGTGTAATTTTCATGGTTTTCGAGGGTGCTGAAGCCGATAGTGCTGTCGAAATGTAAATCCAAGGTGGAGGCTGCAATAGGTATAAAATTTTTCATCATAGGTGTCATTTTCATGGTTTTCGAGGGTGTTGAAGCTGATAGTGCTGTCGAAATGTAAATCCAAGATGGCGGCTGAATTAGGTACCAATTTATTCATCATGGGTGTCATTTTCATGGTTCTCGAGGGTGTTGAAGCCGATAGTGCTGTCAAAATGTAAATCCAAGATGGCGGCTGCAAAATATATCAATTTTTTCATCTTGGGTGTCATTTTCATGGTTTTCGAGGGTTTTGAAACCGATAGTGCTGTCGAAATGTAAATCCAAGATGGCGGCTGCAATAGGTATCAATTTTTTCATCATGGGTGTCATTTTCATGGTTTTCGAGAGAGTTGAAGCCGATAGGGTTGTCGAAATGTAAATCCAAGGTGGCGGCTGCAATGGGTATCAATTTTTTCATCATGGGTGTCATTTTCATGGTTTTCGAGGGTGCTGAAGCTGATAGTGCTGTCGAAATGTAAATCCAAGATGGCGGCTGAAGTAGGTACCAATTTTTTCATCATGGGTGTCATTTTCATGGTTTCCGAGGGTGTTTAAGCCGATAGTGCTGTCGAAATGTAAATCCAAGATGGCGGCTGCAATAGATATAAATTTTTTCATCATTGGTGTCATTTTCATGGTTTTCGGGGGTGCTGATGCCGATAGTGCTGTCGAAATGTAAATCCAAGGTGGCGGCTGCAATGGATATCAAGTTTTTCATCTTGGGTGTCATTTTCATGGTTTTCGAGGGTGTTTAATCTGATAGTGCTGTCGAAATGTAAATCCAAGATGGCGGCTGAAGTTGGTACCAATTTTTTCATCTCGGGTGTCATTTCCATGGTTTTCAAGAGTGTTGAAGCCGATAGTGCTGTCTAAATGTAAATCCAAGATGGCGGCTGCAATAGGTATCAATTTTTTCATCATGGGTGTCATTTTCATGGTTTTCGAGTGTGTTGAAGCCGATAGTGCTGTCGAATTGTATTTAAACTACTTTAATAATTCCGTATAATCATGTTATATGTAATTTTTTTAATGCGCTTAAGGTATGCCCAATTGGATTTACCAATATTTTTTATTTATTTATTTATTTTGCATAATGTGTGTGTTTTACAGTTGTTTTAGAAAATATAGTACAACACATTAACCATTTCTGGTGTATAAAATTATTGAATTTTATAAACATTAAGTATGACATTATGAATTAAAATTACCAAAAAAAATACATACATTGCATAATAAATAGCAAAAACAAAACAAATTGAAGTGACCTAATAAAAAAAACATTTACTAATATTTGCATTATCATATCATTAATATTTATAATTTCATGTCACATTATAATATATTATAATTACCAAAATATTATTATTTAAAAAAAATTAAAGATAATTATTGTTTTTCCAACAAGTCGCTAACCGAATAAAAAGATTTATTAACTAGCCACTTTTTCAATTCGTTCCCGAAACGTTTCCTTGGTAGTAATTTTATATTATTGGGTATTGCCTTAAACACTTTTATTCACATTCCATAGCAATTTCTATGATAATTTACTGTTTTTGGTATTTTGTCAATGACTAATTTATCTGGATTTCTTAAAGGTTTGGACTTGATAATATCTCCAGCAGTTGTAAACAGCTCAGAATTATTTTTCACAAATATTGCTGTTTCAAGGATGTAAATGCAAGGAAGTGTTAACACTTTTAAATTTATAAATATTGGTTTGCACGATTCATGAGGGGCCATATTACATATTGCACGTAGACATTTTTTTTCCACAATGAAAACTTTATTGATGTCTACAGAATTTCCCCATATTATTATACCGTAGCTAATTATACAATAAACGTATCCGTAATACGCCATAAGAGCTATTGACTGCGATGCCGTCTTTGTAAGGTTCCGTAATATGTAAACAAAGCGGTTAAGTTTATTACATATTTTTTCTATGTGAGTTTTCCAGTTACAAAATGTATCTATATGTATACCGAGAAAGGAAATTTCTTGTACTTGTTTTATTTGGTCGCCATTGTGTACAATATTTAGCGTTATTTCATTATTTTTTTTATTAAAAAATTGTTATTAACTTGGTTTTGCTTATATTTATGTATAAATTATTATGTTTTAACCATTCAATTATAAATTTTAAAGAATTATTAATGTCATTTACAAATTTACCAATGTCAGATTTTTTGTTACATGTCATTAGCATAGCAATATCATCTGCAAATAAAGTCAATAAATTATTCGTTACATAAGAGATATCATTAATATAAAATAAAAACAAAAGTGGACCAAGTACACTGCCCTGTGGCACGCCATATCCATTAATTAGGTACGGTGATTTATACTGCTCAAGTTCTTTATTATAATTTAACCTTGAAATTTCAACACTTTGTTTTCTATCTTTAAGATATGATTCTATCCAATTTAATGCCGGTCCGCGAATGCCTAAGTTGTTGAGTTTGTTTAGTAGAAGTTTGTGTGAAACGAAATCAAAGGCTTTACTCATATCTATGAATATTACTGAAGTGTGATTTTTGTCATCTAAATTATTAACAACATTTTTTACAAGATGAAGACATGCATGGGTAGTTGATTTATTGTTTTGGAATCCAAATTGTTCATTTATTATTATATTAAATTTTGAGGTGAATTCTATTATACGCTTGTACATTGCTTTTTCAAATATTTTGGAAAAAATAGGCACTAATGTTATGGGGTGATAATTACACATATGACGTTTATCATCTTTTTTATGGAGCGGTTTTACTATAGATTTTTTTAAACTCTCTGGAAATTTGCCATTAGTAAAAGAAAGATTAATGAGGTAGGTTAAAATGTGTACTAATTCTTCACTGCAACATTTTATTATTTTCGTGGAAACTGAATCATATCCCACTGCGTTTGTGTCATTCAATGACCTTATTACATTCATCACATCGGCATAACCATATGGCTTCAAAAAAATACTGCTAGTTATAGTAGTTTTATTTGTGTTAATATATTTATTAGTGGGAGATCTATTAGTAAGACTAATGAAATATTCATTAAATGACTCGGCGATTTTAGGAGGATCTGTAATTAATTTATTGTCAACCTCTATTCCATTTATAAATAAGTCTTTATTACTTTTATAAGATCCCTGTTTAATGACTTTCCACGCAGCTTTACACTTATTTTTTGAATTTTACACAAACTTATGGTTATTAATTTTTTCAGAAAGGCGAAAACATTTTTTAAGGAGCTTTGTGTATTTTATGTATTTAATTTTGTTTTCATTACTATTGTGTTTGTAATATTGTAACTGTAATTTTCTTTTCATTTTACAACTAACCTTTAAGCCTTTAGTCAACCACCTAGGTTTAGATGGTTTGTTCAGAATTTTAATGCGCGTCTGAGAAAATAGTCCGATAGGACTGCCGACACGACCGGAGAGAGTGATTTCGAGGCACGGGGGTTAAACACCCCCAACTCCCTGACTCCGTTCTGCTACTGAGCGTTTCTTTACAGAAAAACCTAACAACTGATTTTTATTCGACCCGGGATTCGAACCCTGGACCTCATGATCGGCAATCGCAAGGTACTTGATGAGGTTGATCAATAAGTGTTTGGAAACGCAAAGAAACTATAGGAATATGTAAATTTTATGTATTCTTCAACGTAATCGCCTTTTAAGCTAATACACCTTGTATAACGTTTTGCAAGTTAGTTAATTCCCGTAGAAAAAAAGGCTTGATCCTGGGACACAAAACAGACCTTTACGGCACACATCACCTCTCCCCCTGGTCGCCGTCATATTTTATATCACGCAACTGCTTTTTAGGTGAGTAAAAAGATGAAAATCATTGAGAACTAGATCCGGAGAATATGGTGAGTGTTGCATCAACTGAAACTCTGCAGTTCAGATGGCATCGCCTGCAACTGGGCCCCTGCACATCGATTTCGATCATCGATCTGATGTTGTAGATATCATCATAAAAAAGGACTCGAGCATGCAATTTTCCGCGATGTTTATCATTTAGTTATTCGCGTAGGTTTTTGATTAACGATGCATAATAATATCTGGTTATTTTCTTTCGATTACTTAAAGAGTCGATCATTCTTATACCCTCCGCATCCCAGAAGACAGAGGTCATTATTTTTCCAGTGGACGTAAACACGTTGAATGTCTTGACTGGTGGGAAACATTGTCTTTTTCACAAATGTCTTTTCCACAAATTGTTTTGGTTTTTCGTCTCCAGATCAAAATATTGTACCCACGTTTCATCTACGCTGTTGGCCGTCCGGAACGAGTGATGTCATTGCAAGTGGTTGTGCCGCGTTTAAATTCAGCGCACCAGTATGCCACTGTAGAACAAGACAGAGCATTGTCTTCCAAAGTAGACTGCAGTTCTTTAAAAACACTTTTGTAGAAAAAAAATTCTAATTACTCCATTTTGCATACGAATAAATTTTCCACCAAGTGTAAAGTTTGAAAAAAAAAACAATGGGTATAGTTTTTAGGAAAAGTTGCGGCGTTAAGTTGAAGGCGAAAAATTCTTCAATAGTATTTTGTGGACAGATGAATCTCGACTTAAGCGATGTAAAACACTGAAAATCCACACCTGACACATGAATTCAATTTTCAAGAACAATTCAGCGTGAACTACAGGTCAATCTTAAACCGACACCTGATTGGTCCGATAGAACGACCTGACCGATTAAACAGCGAGGCCTACTTAGAATTTTTAAGACATGATCTCAACGGTTTACTAATAGATGTAGACCTGCTAAGGCGTAGGAACATGATTTTCCAAAACAATGGTGCTCCATGCCACTTTGCGAGAATTGTCAGACAACATTTAAAAGAAATATTTAGAAACAGGTGGATCGGTCGTGGAGGGCCAATCGATTTCATCGTCTGGGGATATTATAATGAATTGGTTTACGCCAAACAAATTAGTATCGTAGCTGAATTACGATCAAAATTAAGACAAGCAGAATAAACAATAAAAAACAACGGAATAGCGTTCATACAACTAAAAGAAAACTTTTTAAAACGATGTAGGATATGTGTCAAGCAAGAAGGTCGACATTTTGAAAACTGTCTGTAGTAAAATAATAAATAATAACAATCACTTTTTGTTTCATTTATTAAACTTAAGAAAACCTCCAAAGGTTAAATAAATCTTAGCTTTCCTGCAGTAATTTTTAACCTCCAAATGTTTAAATCATTGATTTCTGCAGTCATTTTTTGTTAGTTAACAAACGTCATGAACAATGAAATGAACAAATGAAACTTCAGTGGCGCCCCTCTCGCCAACGAGAGTAAAGTAGATAGCAATAGTCCGGTTTCTTATCCTCTCAGCCCATTTTTATTGCAGGTCATAGAGTTTCGCCGACGTTTACAACCCATGATCTGCAAAAACAAATCGCGCAATATTAATTAAACTTAAATTAAACATAAAAATATGTAAATTCTTAAATCTTAGCTTTCTCGCAGACAATTTTGGTTAGTTAACAAACTAATTAACTTTAGTAATGATAAAATGGCCAAAAACTTGTAATCAGATGGCTAATTTTAAGAATTTTTCACCTCGCTGTCTTTGAAGGCCTGTTTTAAATAAAGTAACACATTAAGTACTCTTTTTTTTTAATGATAATGAAAATTCTTGAGACCAACTTAGGGACCATCAAGTTACCTATTTAGATTTTTAATTGAAAGTTAAAAAAAGTCGTAATTCACCGAACGTAATTTTTCACTTTATTCCAACATTTTCATCAAAGTTACGGTGCTGATTATTTTAAGCATAAAAGTACAGCTCATGATAATTCAGTTGCAAAAAGAACTCGAAAAAGCCTTATACGTTTTTTGAATTTTTTTATCTTGTTCAGGTTTTTTTTATAGAACAAGGGTGACAAACAGTCCACCTGATGGTAAGTGGTTGCTGTGGTCCATACACATCTCCATCTATCTTCGTTTGCAAATTAAAATGCAGATGCGTTGTCAGCCGTGAGGACTACGATAGAATGCCTCTTTTTCAGTAAAACGGGTCTCCGGTTCTCTACACTCACCATACGGAACACAGCAGCATTAAAAAATCAGGTCAGGTCAGGTCAGGTCGAAAATTCTCAAGAATTCAGAAAAATCACAACTCGCAAAGTATGAAAAATCACGGAACATACATGTAGTTGATTCAGGTACCCTAAGGGCTGCTCTATCTCTGGACTTCCGCTTGACACTATTTTTTGAGACAACCTGTATATACTGTTATTTTATTAATCTTATCTCTAATTTTTAAAGGCATGTTGTTTTTTTTTTTATAACTAGTTCCCCCTAACATGGAGATCAGGGACTTTTTTCTGCTTTTTATATTTTTTATTTCATTTCTTTTTCTTTTCTTTATTATTTTTTTTTTGCTTTTTTTCTTTTTACTTTCTTTTTTACAAATGTCATACAATAGCATTCTTATTTCTATTTTACATATGTCTTACTTTTCTAATACATCTAACTTATCATTACATCTTATTCTACTTTATTGGGTTAATTTACAAAAAATAATGGGACTGTTTACATTATATGCATATATATAATTTACAGTTCCCTTTTTTATACTTTCATTTATTCTTATGTACTACTTTACTAGCTATAGACTTACAATATTTTAAAAACCTATCTCTTATATATTTATTTCTGATTATGTTGCATATGTTATCTTTACAAATTTTTATTTGTAATTCGACCTCTATGTCGTTCCTATCTTTGCTATATACTGGACATTCCGTAATCACATGCATTATACACTTTCCTCTTTTATGGGATCGCAGGCGCATGCCAGGCTCTCCTTACACTTGAATCGGTGCAAGTATTCTGAGAACCCGCCATGTCCCGTCATCACCTGTACAGTGAGTGGATCTATTTTTATCTTCCTTATAATAGGATATGCGCTTAGAGCGTCTGAGAAGAACACTTTAGTTACAGAGGCGGTTTCGCCTTCCACGTAGCGTCGGTTCCAATCGTCAAGCGAGTTGAGACGGATTTCTCGCTTGACGAATGAGATCGGGCACTTCTCGTAGTCCGATTTCTTATAAGATGTGGATAAGATGTGGATGGGTTGAGCGCTGGTTTGATACATTACTTGACTCTAGTGCTTGTGTCAGGATCAACGGGGTCTACTCGGACTGGTTTGGCATTTAAAAAGGTGTCAGACAGGGCTGTGTAGCTTCCCCGTGGCTGTTTAACCTATTTATGGACAGTTGTTTGCAAACTTTGAAAGTTGAAGAATGTGGGTTGAGAATGGGTGAGTTAACCGTCAAATGCCTTTTATACGCAGATGATCAAGTCATATTTGAATCGTCGGCGGCCGAGTTGCAAAAATGATGGTTACTTTAATGAACTGGTCATTGAAAGAAAGGGGTATGAAAGTGAACGAAAGTAAGACGAAAGTGATGGTTTTTGAAAGAGAAGAAAGTAAAACGTTATGAGAAATAAGAATAGAAGGGGAGTTTATTGAGCAAGTGGATGAGTTTGTATATTTGGGATGTTTATTTAGCAGGGATGGTAGATATGATAAGGATATAGAACAACGAGTGAACGCAGGAAATAGAGTGAATGGAGCTCTATACGCTATTATGAGGAGTCGGAATGTGTCAAGCAAGGCACATATGGCAATTCATAATGCTGTGTTAGTCCCTACTTTAATGTATGGTAGTGAAAGTTGGGTCTGGCAGAAGAAGCATGAGAGTAGAATAAATGCTGTAGAAATGCGGTCCTTAAGGATTATGCTAGGGCTGAATCTGAATGACAGGATGGGAAATACATAGGCTTCAGAAGATCTCGTAGTACTACTACGGCATTGTTGGATGTCGTTGACGAAGTTTTAACAGCACGGGACAGTGGGCAAGGTACTTTATTGGTCTTGCTTGATTTTTCCCGTGCATTTGATACGATAAGCATAACGCTTCTTCTCTCTAAATAATTAACCTACTATGGTTTCGACATTTCGACTATAAAGTTTTTTTTTTTGGGATAAGGTTGACAAACGAGCACACAGTCCACCCGATAGCAAGTGGCTGCCGCAGACCATAGACATCTACATCTATTCTCCATTACAAATCAAAACGCAGATGCGCTGCCACCCGTGAGGACTAAGATGGAATGTCTCATTTCCAGTAAAAAGGGCCTCCGGCCACCTGCACTCACCAAGCGAAACGCAGAGGTAAACCTCTACTTCACGCTGGTATTCTGTGAGGTCGTGGTACCACCCCGGTTCGAGTCGGCCCATCCGTGCGACAGCAAAATCTGCCGCGTGGCTCTACCACTGTTAAAAAACCATGAGTCCATATAATTTGTAAAATTTAAACCACTCCATGAGTTGACTGTTACAGAATGCATAAAGATATTAAATTCCCCCTTTGTTTCCTTTTTGTAAAAGGGATTGCAATAAAGACAAAGAATAAAGACAAGAAAAATATTGATTAAATTAATTTAACGCTGATAACAAATTTTAGTTTCTCAAATTAGTTTCAAAGAAAACTGCTTTGTTAAAGATAAAAGACGCTCAACTTAATGTTATTTAATTAATTTTGTTGCCAAACAACGAAGAGATTATGGCATTCAATAGACCTGATTTAGTAAATACGCTGAAAACGCTTCGATAAACTGAGTACTTACTTACTTACTTACTTATCTTCATGCACAATCCCTGACGGGGTAGCCAGAGAGAACAGATCGCCAAGTGTCACGATCCTTAGATACCTCTTTCGCTTCTTTCAGATTCATTATCTTCTTCATATATGCACGTCTAGGTATCCGAGTACTCTTGACCCTCCCCTCTTCGAGAAATTTGCTCACATGGTCCCCGAAAGTTAGTCTCGGTCTACGTCGACACCTTTTAATTTTAACTTTCGCGCTATATATTTTCTTCACCATTCGTTCTTCACTCATTCGCTCAACGTGCCCAAACCTAAACCGAGTAAATTTTAAAAATTTGTATTTACTTAAACTTTTTATTTATATGATCACATTCAAGTGTTTAATCTTACCGTTACCATCACCTACCTATTCAGTCTGTCAAAAGATAGACTGAATACGTGACGGTAAGAAGACATAGGCCTCCCCCATAGATAGCCTCATAGGGAGGATATTTGACGTGGGTGCCACGCATTGCAGCTGGGTTGACAACCGGATATTTTGTTTTTTAGTTGTTACACAGACGCTGTTGCCCATCTACTGGTTATTCCTCTGTCGCCTTTTTGGGCTCCCCCGGAACGACATACGTTAAAGCTTCATTTTCCTTTGTAGTTAGGGAACAAAATTAAATATTTCTTAAAACAATTTTCGCACATGGCATATACGAGTATATACGTATATAGGTATACTACAAATAAATAAAATTGAAGTGTCCGTTTGTAATGTCAAAACAACAGCTTTTTACAAAATTCATGTGAAAGTATATACGATAGTTATAACAAAACTCAATTTTTGAGATTTTTGTCTGTGTGTATGTCTTTCTGTTTGTCTGTTTGTTCAGGCTATTCTCCTAAATGGTTGGACATATTTTGACGGGTCTTTCACTAACCGATACATGATGTTAAAAGGAGTAACTTGGGTATTTTATTTTGGCCAAAAAATTAGGTTCCGCGCAAGAAAAAAACTAAAAACCATGAAATCTAATCGTAGTAATTTCGACGCAGTCAAGGTCGCGAGGAACAGCTTACATGGATAGTTAATAATGTAAACCGTCCCAATTATCGTCCCAATAACAACTTTGTAGCGCAGCAGCTAAGCGTTCGACTGCCATTTAAGTCCACTGCTGGAGAATAGCCTTTGCAATAATGGATCAGCTGCATTATTTTTTTTATATGATAAGGGTGAAAAACGAGCACACAGTCCACCTGATGGTAAGTGGTTGCTGCGGCCCATAGACATCTACATCTATCCTCTGTTACAGATCAAAATGAAGATGCGTTTTCACCCGTGAGGACTAGGATGGAATGCCTCATTTCCAGTAAAAAGGGCCTCCGGCCACCTGCACTCACCAAGCGAGACGCAGAGGTAAACCTCTACTTCACGCTGGTATTCTGTGAGGTCGTGGTACCACCCCGGTTCGAGCCGGCCCATCCATACGACAGCAAAAGCTGCCGTCTGGCTCTACCACTGTTAAAGTTATTAATTAATTGGAAGATTTCACCCTACTCAATATACTTTTCTAGTAAGCTGGTGAGCCTATAGCTAACCCTCAATAATGTTGCCTCTTGTTACCAATTGGGTAACTTAGTTCAGAAATTAGATTTGATATAACACTATTTTTTTCTACAATTAAATCTGATAACCGGGCACAATGTCCAACTCAATTAGGAATCAAAATGTTGTCATCTAAGATGGTATGGATCGTTACCATAAAAATGGGCGGACGCCAATCTTTCGTCCGCAGCCTTCATGACACATATTTCATATAACAACTAATTAAAAGAAACTCACGGCGAACTGGTAACGCGTCTTCAATTACTCCTCCTTCGTCGTATGAGAAACGAGAAATCAATTCTCTAAAAAAAACAGTTATGTCCATTCTGTAAATACTAAGAAGAAGCATAAACAGTCAGTAATTCGTTAGTGTACTCTTTTACAACAAAGACCCAGAAAACATGCAGGACTTAGCTACCAAAAAGTTTAAAATTTTAACTAAGCAAAAATTCTTAATAGTACATGATTGATAATAACCCCTGGGAATGAGGTGATCTCTACCGTGTTGTTTCTAAATTTTCTAAATATTTGATTGAACAACATATTATATTGTAAATTGTTTAAAAATATAGTGCCGCTGGGATTCTCAATAACACTTAGGTACTAGGACCACAGAATAAATTATAATACAGTACTAGGACAGATTGTTTTTTCGAACCTGTGGTAAAAGTATAAATGACTTTCCATAAATATTTTTGTAACCTATTATGGTGTGGATTTATTATGTCCTCAAGGCTTGTAAACACCATAACTTTTGAAAATATCAATTGTTTAACTCAATCTATTTTTTAATCTCTTCATCTATCATGTGGGAAGCCACTGAATGTAAATCGCAGTGTAGTTTTGTTTTGTTTAGCTATAATTAATTTTTTTCGGCTCAAAAATGGCGAAATTTTCGTTGATTTGGTAGCCTTGTATGTAAATTATTTCTGTAAATGGGGAGCTACAGCCACAGAGTAGCTTACTCACTCAGTTCGGAGTACATAGATAATATACTATATTTTGGGGTATCGGCGTCAGTCGTCGTTGTGAGTGGACATTATTTCGGTTGTTTGCAGCGGCATACACAATATTCGAATAACGAAATTTCTTAAATTCTAGATTATAATATTAATAAGAGATTTTGTTTATTACAATATTTTAAAAGCACAGAATAAATAATAGCAGTACGTACTAAAAGTCAGTAGTATCAATTTTTTTGTCATGGGTGAAATTTTCATGGTTTTCGAAGGTGTTGAAACCGGTAGGGTTGTCGAAATGTAAATCCAAGATGGCGGCCGCAATAAGTATCAATTTTCTCATCATGGGTGTCAGTTTCATGGTTTTCGAGGGTGTTGAAGTCGATAGTGCTGTCGAAATGTAAACCCAAGATGGCGGCTGCAATAGATATCAATTTTTTCATCATGGGTGTCGTTTTCATGATTTTCGAGAGAGTTGAAGCCGATAGTGCTGTCGAAATGTAAATCCATGATGGCGCCTGCAATAGATATCAATTTTTTCATCTTGGGTGTCATTTTCAAGGTTTTTGAGGGTGTTGAAGCCGATAGTGCTGTCGAAATGTAAATCCAAGATGGCGGCTGCAAAAGGTATCAATGTTTTCATCATGGGTGTCAATTTCATGGTTTTCGAGAGAGTTGAAGCCGAGAGGGTAGTCGAAATGTAAATCCAAGATAGCGGCTACAATAGATATCAATTTTTTCATCATGGGTGTCATTCTCATGATTTTCGCTGGTCTTGAAGCCGATAGTGCTCTCGAAATGTAAATCTAAGATGGCGGCTGCAATGGGTATCAATTTTTTCATCATAGGTGTCATTTTCACGGGTTTCGAGGGCGTTGAAGCCGATAGTGCTGTCGAAATGTAAATCCAAGATGGCGGCTGCAATAGGTATCAATGTTTTCATCATGGATGTATTTCTCATGGTTTTCGTGGGTGTTGAAGCCGATAGTGCTCTCGAAATGTAAATCCAAGGTGGCGGCTGCAATAGATATCAATTTTTTCATCTTGGGTGTCATTTTCATGGGTTTCGAGGGTGTTGAAGCCGATAGTGCTGTCGAAATGTAAATCCAAGATAGCGGCTACAATAAATATCATTTTTTATCATGGGTGTCATTCTCATGGTTTTCGCTGGTCTTGAAGCCGATAGTGCTGTCGAAATGTAAATCTAAGGTGGCGGCTGCAATGGGTATCAATTTTTTCATCTTGGGTGTCATTTTCATGGGTTTCGAGGGTGTTGAAGCCGATAGTGCTGTCGAAATGTAAATCCAAGGTAGCGGCTACAATAAATATCATTTTTTTTGCCATGGGTGTCATTCTCATGGTTTTCGCGGGTCTTGAAGCCGATAGTGCTGTCGAAATGTAAATCCAAGATGGCGGCTTAAGTAGGTACCAATTTTTTCATCATGGGTGTCATTTTCATTGTTTTCAAGGGGGTTGAAGCCGATAGTGCTGTCGAAATGTATTTTAACTACTTTAAAAAAATTCCGTATAACCATGCCATACGTAATTTTTTTAATGCGAAGGCATGCTCAATTGGATTTACCAATATTTGAATATATCTACATTGTAGACCTTAAAGGTTCGTCTACAAAATAATAAAACGCTTATGTTATATTTTAAATGGATTACAGAAGTGCTTATCGCAAGAAACCAGCTATACATGCTTCTGAATATAGTGAAAAAAAATTAGGCTCGAGATATCTTGTAAGTATACAGAATATTTAAATTATTTTTTACTAATGTTATTACAAATGCCATTATAAAGAAGTCCTTTTAAAAAGCCCTTTCAAATTACTGAAAACTATTGACAGAACTTTTGAAACCAATTATAACGTTATTTCATGGAATATCGATTCCCTGGCTACTTGTATTTACTTACGAATATAGGACCTCAACGTCCATTTCATAATGTTTTTGGCGAATAACAGGGTACAAGGTAAAGTACAAACCACGTACAGAAATAACTTTTTTTTAATATTACATAATATTTAAATATATTAAATTATACATCGCTTGACTCATGAAGAGAGGCCATTCATCTCAAATCGATGAATAACAATCAGCACAATGTTTTTTTGCACATATATTTGTTATGATTACAGAGAGATATTTCTATACAATTAAGGGTTACAAGTAAAGGTTGCTTAGTGGCATTCCTTGGAAGAGGCCTATGTTCAGCAGAGGACTTGTAAATGGCTGATGAACGGTTACAAGCAATTACACACATCTACAACTATTAATAATAAAAATGCAAGAATTTTTTCGCATATGCCAACTAAAATGGAATGCCTAACTACTAGTAAAAACGGTCTGCTATTTAAAGAAAGTATTCTGTCTGCCCCTGGTCTTTCCCTGGCAGAATACAGCTGCAGCTTGGCTCAACTACGTTAAAAAATAGTCGATATTGGCATTCCATCAAAAGCATGTACACCGTGGTGAGTGTGGACAATTCTTAGAAATTAAACGTGCTTGCTGGCGTATACTTAAAAGAACATATGACCAATGGACTTTAAAAAACACTACTATACTAACCTATTTCTAAAAGATTTTAAATAATATTCCCATACATTTTTACGAGGTGGAGCCCTAGTGATGCTATATAATCATTGTAGCATGAATGGAACGGCTCGATCGGGTAAGAACCATCTGTCCCTGAATACTGTTGTGTTTCATATGGTGCATATTGAACCTTCATAGAGTATAGGTGTAGATGTCTAAGTGCCACATTCACTTACCATCAGATGGACTGAGTGCTCATTTGTCACCTTTATTCTATAAAGCTATTAAAGCTTCTATGCTGAAGCCCGGCGGCCAGGTGTTTGCTGTCACAAATCCCTCGTGCTCTCTGTAACAAAGATTTGCCCACGGTAGCTAACTGTGAAGGATTTTTTTTATAGGATAAGGGTGACAAACGAGCACACAGTTCACCTGATGGTAAGTGGTTGCTGCGGCCTATAGACATCTACATCTATCGTCTATTACAAATCAAAATGTAGATGCGTTGTCACCCGTGAGGACTAAGATGGAATGCCTCATTTCCAGTAAAAAGGGCCTCCGGCCACCTGCACTCACCAAGCGAAACGCAGAGGTAAACCTCTACTTCACGCTGGTTTTCTGTGAGGTCGTGTTACCACCCCGGTTCGAGCCAGCCCATCCGTGCGACAGCAAAAGCTGCCGCGTGGCTCTACCACTGAATTGATGGTGGGATTCACCGTTTCAACATCGGTGACCTATGATGTTGTTAGGATTTCGAATGACTAATGACTCCGGGTTAACTCTGACATCGGGACGTCAATCACCGCAGACCCCCGTGACCATAGGTGCTGTAAAGTACCGGAAACGTCTGGAATCAATAGAAAACAAGTTAATTAAACGCGATAGAATCCGTAAAAGTAGTTTTATTCAATGTGTAGTGTTAGCGTAAATATAAGAAATCATTAAATATGTCATTGTTACGTGAGACCTAAAAATAAAAGTATTAAAATAAGTCTTAATTAAAATTACTATGTGTTAAACCAATTACCAAGGTCAACGGTCGAATCGATCTTCAATAATTAGAGCGGGTGTCGAACATGTAATGAGCATGACCGGCGTTAATTGCGCGAGCGCTGATTTAAATATATCATTAAGTGCATCGACCGCATACGTGTTGCGGTATTCGGTATTTCGGTCCCACCGCTAGAGAATTCACAAAGTAAGCTATTTACAGCTACGTCGAGTTTGATTGCGCCCAATATAAGAAGCTTAAGCTGAAATAAATTAACATAAAAAAATATTATTATATACGGAATATATAGGAATTGAAAAAAATATATGGATGGATCTGTCGGGGTGCTTAGAAGCCGTCGCGTTCACTGTTACACCAAGTTGGAAATGGCTGGCTGGCGTGGTTAAGTTGACTTGACCATGTGTATTGGTGGACTACTACGGGAAGGCTTATCCTCCCTCCTTGCCCTCCCAGCTGAGGTGGTGTGGTGAGGTCAAACATAATCCGCTCCTTCCTCCACTGCCCTGGTTTTGCGTCAGCATTTTCTGTAGATAAAATTCTTTTACTGATTTTTGAGAGGGTTATGAAACAATATAAAGTCCGTCCAGCTCAAGTAGGAACTAGTGGACTTCACATGTTCTCAAACACTTTAAAATATTCCCTTCATCCCCAGTTAAAACAACCACACCACAGGTGGCCGGCCACCACGATACAGGTTCTGATTCTCATATGATACTTAATGTAATATAGGTTAATTTTCGGGTCTAATAGTTTTCTGATTAGCCAATCGCGTGGCATCGACGCTACATCCTTAGTTTACTGTTATTCTTATTGCATAAGATTTCAATTGTTTGAAAACTGTCTCAGTGGTAGAAAAATTGCCAGAAGGACATCATGTCTCAATTAGTTTTCAACTTAATAAGTATTTTTCAAAGTTTTATTTATTTTTTAACGTATCAGTCAAGATCACGTAACAATTCTTCTTATCTTTAAAGGCACAACATGATAAAATATTAGAAAATATCGTGGTTTGCAAAAACAATGATAGAGAGCAAAATATTATTATACAAGGTGTCTGTATTATAACTCTTGCTAATTTGCTTGCAGAACGTAACTAAACTGCGCGCTCGCCCCCTATATGCTTCTGGATTATTCTCATCACCTAAATCGTCAGACGCGACTAATGTCCGCCAGCCTCACTCAAACGGCTCTAATTCCACTCATCCATTTACTCAATTAATAAATATTGTACCAAAGATTTACTAGAGCAGAGCAGAGATACTTAAGAGAAATTCACTGGTGATTCTGAGTTAAGGTAAAAATTTGACAAGTACTGCTTATCATCAATATGAATGACATCATAAACATTACCATCAGTCACCCTCATGATATAGTCCTGAGCTGAAAAATTGTAAGGCCCGTAATTAATAAACGTTACTCAACGACGAACTCAAGTGCGTAATCATTTGATACGCCTTCATTACGATATCAACATCTCAAGATCGTTGCTGATTAATAAACACATAAAAACAGTATCTCAAAACGTTGTACGTAGGAATACTGTTCTGTGACTTGCACTCAAGTACACACACTTGAGTGTCGAGTTTCGTTTATTAATCAGTGTTGCACTCAGCTGATATCGTAAACCTAAACCACATCTTGAGATATGTTTATTAATAAGATCATAACCTCAAGATTGTACTCAAGTGCGTGTACTTGAGCTGAGTAACGTTTATTAATACGGCCCGAAGTGTTCCGGCCAAAGAAACTAAAGTAAACAAAAAGCGACAACTTAGAAAAAATCATGGGCTGACAAATCAGTTTCATTATTTTTTGTTAAAAATTATTTTGATTTTGAATATTGTCTGTGAAAAGTAGTTACGGCAAGGAACAAATATGAATATGTTTAGCTAAGACAATAACATTGTTTATCTAAAGACGAATAAAGATAATTAGTATTACCAAAAAATAAATACTTCTAAATCAACAGAGACGTCCAACTGTATCGGCATTAAGAGATCATCAATTTCACAAGCTCTGGAAAATAAAATAGATCTGAGAAAATGTTAATAACTCAAGAAAAAAATAGCTCAAAAGTTAAACTTACTAGACAGAGAGTATTAGAACGATAATTTAGATAGGTATATCATACAAAAACTAAAAATTTAAAGGTCCTGGATAGTGGCGTATTACAGATAAAATACGAAAAGCAATTAAAGAGTCCATTACACCTATTTTAACCACTTGATTTATCCTAATTCTTGCAAATTAATTGATATCATCTGAATAGAAAATTCCTACAATCACTCTTCTTTAAAATAAAGACCACGAAGGTTATTTGAGACAATATTTAAAGTATGACCAGTTTTATAATAAAAAGAATGTTAAATCTTTACAAGAAAATCATCCGAGAGAATTAGCTGAGTTCAGAGTGAACTTTTCTACAGATGACCACACAAATCAATGCAATGAAGATGACATCAAACTTTTATTAACCTGAATGATTAACGCTTCAATTAGAAGGAGTACATAATAAATATATCAAAATGCTGAAAGGGATATGCACACAGAGCAAGTCTGACCTGACGGTACGTGAAAGTAAGTGAATACTGTGGCCCCTAGACACCACCATACATCACTGATTAGGAATTAATGAAAGTATTCACTATAATTTATTGTAATTAAATAAGCCGATCCATTCGAGCTACAATCGTAATATAGCTGAACTATTGCTGTACCACGTATAAAATCCATTTTTTAATTGTTGTTCCTACAATAAATCATTAAATAAGAACGGTACAAGGAATCAAAAATTTAATCAGAGATGTTTTAAAGAGTAAAGGTAAATTATGTCTGATAATGACGCACTATAATGATACCACATGTTCTTTTTTCCGTAATTAACTCTAATTGTAGCGTTTATTTTTACTTAAGAACCTACGTGACAGTATTGAAAAGAATATGAACGTAAAAAGGTTTAATTAAACAGGCTCTCAATTCCTTTGATAAATTAAGTTCAATTAATTACTCTTGTTGACAAAAATCACATCTCGATCCTTTTCGTCTCGTGGGTGTCGAATAGATTCCGAGAAAATGCCGTAATATCTTGAAGCACCCGATAGATGGCTAAATATTTATATGATATATTTGCACTACTTAAAATTCCCGAAGTAACAACGACAAGCAGCATCAGAAGTACGTTTGATCCACCTGTTATGTATGGTGACTATGTCCATTTATGTATTTGTCCATATATTTTCTTTAACTAAGGCCGAAAGTGATATCCGTCTTTGGTATTTTTTATAAAAGTAAAGTGATACACGAACTTTCAGCCCATTTTATGGTAAGTGACTACTTCAGCCGATGGAACCTGAACATACTTAAAAAAAACCGGCAAAATGCGAGTCGGACTCGCGCATAAATGGTTCCGTACCATTGTAAAACACGTTTTTGTAGGGGAGCCCCCTTTAATTTTTAATTTATTTTTATTTGTTGTTATAGCGGCAACAGAAATACACTTTCTGTGAACATTTCAATTGTCTACCTATTACGGATCATGAAATACCGCTTTGCCGCTGACAGACAGACAGACGGGCAGACCGCAGAGGCTTTACGCCTCCGCTGTCCGCTCGTCTAGTATTTACCTATTACTATAGGGTCCTATTGGTTACCTTTCTGTTTCTTGTATACGTTAATGACTTACATAGTAGGAGATAACCATTATATATTATTTGCAGATAGTATTATTTGCAGATGACACTTCTTTAATTTTCAAATTAACTCGACAATTGCTAAAATATTACGAAATAAATAATGCTATATCTAAATTAGTAAATTGGTTCAATGTTAATAATTTGCATCTAAATGGCACAAAATCGAAATGTATGAAATTCATGAGTCCAAATGTCAAACAATTGATTGGATCGCCACCGTGCAATCAGCTGATCAGGAAATTACCAGAATAAAGAACATACTCAATGATCTGAATACTGAAAATGTACTTGACATCCGCAAAAACTTTAAACTTAAAAATGGACGCGTATACCGCATTATAGGTGATGAATTAAAATGGGTTGTGCCAAGTGGAGCTCGGTGGCAGATTGTTAAGAGGAATCATGACGATGTTGGCCATTACGGTTATGAAAAAACGTTAGCACGCATTAAAAAGCACTACTGGTTTGCACGCATGAGGCGGTTCATCAAGAAGTATGTTTCAGCCTGTTTAGAATGTGCTCACCATAAGGTACCAGCTGGGAGGCGAGAAGGTGAGTTGCACCCAATAGAAAAATATAGCATACCATTTCATACTATTCATACTGATCACCTGGGTCCTTTAATAAAAAGTAAAGTAGGAAATTGTTATATATTAGTTATAATAGACAGTTTTACAAAATTTATTAATATTACACCCGTTAAAAACACTAAATCACTGACAACTATTAAAGTTCTAAAAGACCACATTAGTTTCTTTGGAGTACCAACGCGCCTTATTACAGATAGAGGGTCCAGCTTTACAAGTAAATCATTTAAAGATTTTATTGCCGAGTATGGAATAAAGCATGTCATGAACGCAGTTGCGACTCCAAGAGCCAATGGTCAGGTGGAACGGTTCAACAGAACCATTACAGAGGCACTAGCTACATCAAATCATGGGAAGGATGAAAAGTCTTGGGACGAACACATTCGAGACATACAAATTGGTCTTAACACTACGGTCCACAAAACTACTCAAAAATCACCATCAGAACTCTTATTTGGCTTTAATATAAATAACAGAAGTCAGGGAATCCTAAGTTCAATAATCAATGATACATTAAATTTAATATCGTCTGATGAATTAGAGTCTGTCAGGGAGGAGGCTAAGAACCGTATTCAGGCGCAACAGCAAAAAGATGTTGATCGATATAACAGGCATAGAAAAGCAGGTAGAAAGTACAAGGAGACTTGGTTCGGATAGAAAGACAAGTCCCGCATGATGGTAAATCGCAAAAATTAGTAATTAAATACCAGGGCCCGTATCGTATTATTAAAGTGCTCCCTCATGATAGGTTTATGGTTGAAGACACGCCGTTGTCACGTAAAAATGGTCGTAGGTACGAAGGAACAGTGGCTTTGGACGAAATTCAACCATGGATGAGCTTTGATAGGGACTTTGATAATAGTTCAAATAGTACAAGTGATGCTGAAGATGATACTGGCGACAATGGATTTACTAATGACATATAATAATGAACCAAAATAATACTACAAATGTAAAGGAACCAACGAAATATGAGTTTGTACTAATAATATAAGTAATTAAGTCACTATTGTTTTCTATTTACTTTAAATGCTCGTGATTATATTCAGTTATTCAAATTATGTATAATTATAAGGTATAATTTAAATAAAAACTAATTTTACGGATTTTATAGCGTATATTAACTTATTTCTATCTTCCCGGCGTTTCGGGTGCTTTCCAGCACCCGTGGTCACGGGGGACTGAGGTGTTTGACGTCCTGCTGTCATAGTTATCCCGGCTACCTTCAGTTTTTTAATATTAATTTTTGGTTCGATTTACGCAGAATGAGCTTACAGTATCTTGAGGTCTAGCAGTGGTATACTTGGGTTTGGATTTGATTTTATTAATTATGGGATCCAAAGCAGATGGCAGCACCCATTCATCTTCTCTATTGAAATTAGGATGTTTTTTAATTTCAATAGCCTCGCGAATCATCCTTGGGAGGAATCGGTGTTCTTTTGCGAGGAATTGTGGTCTATCAAATCTAATGTAATGGCGGGGCCGATCTTGAACATGTTCACAAACTGCAGACTTCCCGATACGTCGGTGCTTCACGTTAGCTATATGTTCTTTAACGCGGTTTTTTATAGATCTTTTTGTTTGTCCTATGTGCGAGAGACCACATTCACAATCCAGCTTGTACACTCCTGCATCTTGTAGAGGGATATGACACTTGACGGATGGTAAAAATTGACCAATCTTCTTCAGCGGCTTGAAGTATGTTTTAATGGAAGCTCGCTTCAAGATGTAGCCAACCTTGTCTGTGACTCCTCTGACATAGGGTAGTACAGCAGGCACACGCTCGACTGTGGCTGGCTTCACTCGGTCACTGTGACGTAGGCGCGGGACCCGAAGCTTGTTGTCTTGCAGTACTTGCTCGACGTGCTGGAGCTCGGCGGCCAGATGTTTTCTGTCACAGATCCTTCGTGCTCTCTGAAACAAAGATTTTCCCACGGTAGCTAACTGTGAAGGATGATGGTGCGAATCACCATTTAAATATCGGTTGGTATGGGTAGTGCTGAGCCGTGGTAGCTCAGATGGTTAGCGCTCGCTGTAAGCTTCACAGTACTCGAGCAACCCGGGTTCGATCCCCGCCGGCACCAATGAAATTGTTAATTGCAATTTTAAGTGCTGGTTTACCACGTGCTCGGCGGTGAAGGAAAACATCGTGAGGAAACCTGCATGTCTGAAAAAAAAATATTTCAAAGACATGTGAAGTTCGCCAACACGCATTGGGGCAGCGTGGCGGACATTTCCTTGCCCTAAAACCCTCTCAGAAATGAGAGGAGGCCTGTGCCCAGCAGTGGGACGTAAATAGGCTGCAACTTTACTTTACTTACTTTAGTATGGGTATTTTTTCTGTACACAGTATAACCAATAGTGTTATCAGGATTACGGATGACTAAAACATCTAGGAAATCTAAAGTATTGTTTGCCTCTAACTCCATTGTGAATTGTATTTTAGGGTTTATGGAATTAAGGTAGTTTAAAAATGCAGTTACTTTGTCAGATGGTAAAATTGTAAAAGTATCGTCTACGTACCGCTTGTAGAATCTTGGATTTACAGGAGCAGTAAGAAGGGCTTTCTCCTCAAAGTCCTACATGAATATGTCAGCGACTACGGGAGATACAGGTGAGCCCATTGCCACTCCGTCTACTTGCATGTAGAACTCTTCTTTCCACAATAAATAGCCAGATGTAAGGCAGTGTTTGAGTAATACTGCATATTCTGTGGGCATGTTATTATCTTCTAGCTTTCTAGTAACAATTGAGATGCAGTCTTCAATAGGTAGGCATGTGAATAGTGACTGAACATCAAAACTGACCATAGTTTCATTGTCAGGGAGATGTAGGTCTTTTATCTCACTAACAAAATGGTATGAATCCTTTGTGTGTGCTCTGGTATGTCCTCTTAGTGGTGACAGTATTTTTGCCAAGTGTTGAGCCAACTTATAAGTTGGTGAATCGATCTGGCTTACTATAGGACGTAGTGGAGCGTTTGGTTTGTGTATTTTCGGTAACCCATACAATCTCGGTGGTTTGGCACATGTGACGATACTTTCACAATTTTACCATCTGACAGAAGTAACTGCATTTTTAAAACACCTTAATTCCATAAACCCTAAAATACAATTCACAATGGAGTTAGAGGCAAACAATACTTTAGCTTTCCTAGATGTTTTAGTCATCCGTAATCCTGATAACACTATTGGTCATACTGTGATCAAAAAAAATACCCATACCAACCGATATTTAAATGGTGATTCGCACTATCATCCTTCACAGTTAGCTACCATGGGAAAATCTTTGTTTCAGAGAGCACGAGGGATCTGTGACAGAAAACATCTGGCCGCCGAGCTCCAGCACGTCGAGCAAGTACTGCAAGACAACAAGCTTTGGGTCCCGCGCCTACGTCACAGTGACCGAGTGAAGCCAGCTACAGTTGAGCGTGTGCCTGCTGTATTACCCTATGTCAGAGGAGTCACAGACAAGGTTGGCTACATCTTGAAGCGAGCTTCCATTAAAACATACTTCAAGCCGCTGAAGAAGATTGGTCAATTTTTACCATCCGTCAAGTGTCATATCCCTCTACAAGATGCACGAGTGTACAAGCTGGATTGTGAATGTGGTCTCTCGTACATAGGACAAACAAAAAGATCTATAAAAACCCGCGTTAAAGACTGCTGAAAGAAAGCTGACGTGAAGCACCGACGTATCGGGAAGTCTGCAGTTTGTGAACATGTTCAAGATCGGCCCCGCCATTACATTAAATTTGATAGACCACAAATCTTCACAAAAGAACACCGATTCCTCCCAAGGATGATTCGCGAGGCTATTGAAATTAAAAAACATCCTAATTTCAATAGAGAAGATGGATGGGTGCTGCCATCTGCTTGGGATCCCATAATTAATAAAATCAAATCCAAACCCAAGTATACCACTGCTAGACCTCAAGATACTTTAAGCTCATTCTGCGTAAATCGAACCAAAAATTAATATTAAAAAACTGAAGGTAGCCGGGCTAACTATGACAGCAGGACGTCAAACACCTCAGTCCCCCGTGACCACGGGTGCTGGAAAGCACCCGAAACGTCGGGAAGATAAAAATAAGTTAATATACGCGATAAAATCCGTAAAATTAGTTTTTATTTAAATGTGCAGTGTTCGCGTAAATATAAGAAATCATTATAAGGTATAATTATTTTTTTTAATATATCAAATACATATATATATTAGTTATATAAATATAGTAAACTTCATATTAGTATAGTAAGCTTTTATGAATAAATCTGAATTGTAATTAAGTCTCCCGTAAATGAAAATGTACTATGTACTTCAATTTAGATTTAAGATTGTAAAACAAAAATCTTAGTGTGTAGTTCGAGATTAAACCGCGAAGGGTCTCGCGCTATATAGGATGGCCGAGCTGTTAGGGATTACTTTATTCTAAATAATATAAATTGCCATTTCCGGTGGTTAATTAATCTCAAGCTATTGATTTTATTCAAAACTTTGAATCACTATAAATATAATTAATTAAAATCCATGTATAATTAATCTAATATAATTTATGTGAAATTTAATACAACTTTCGTAAAATAAGATAAACATTGTAAGACTACTCCGGTCCGTGTATTTACCGTTTCCGGCTATGCGGAAAGGTAAAGAAATGACTTGTGAAACGATACCGGGGGAGTCATTAGCTCGTCGGCATTTTAACAGTGAAGGAAGCTTAAGGAGGACGTTACGCCGAATTTAATCAATAATTATACTGTTGGATTGTTCGATAATAAAGTGTAAGCGGAAAAACTAATAAATTTGTTGAGGAAATCAAACTCTTTGTATGAATTTTCGTTAACTCCAATAGTATCAACCGAAAGACCCCAAGCCTTTGGCCAAACAAATTATACATTGTATAAAACAAACAATAATATAACAAGACTTCATGAATATCAAAATAGCTTCAAATCATAAAATCTGTAACTTAAAATTATACTAAATGTCTACTTGCATTAATAACAGACCATCGACGGTCTATTGCTGAACGTACTTTAATCAAAACAAACATTTGTTCGACGTAACAATAATTGGGTTTCAGGGCTAAATGTACAATGAATGTCTATTAATCAATACTGATAGTATATTATATGTGAAAATTTGTAAAGATGTTTAGAAGATTCCTACTCAAACACGCATCAGCTCTATCGGCTTAGCTTTGGGGGTTTTTAAACAAAGGTTATATTATTATTAGCATACACGCAAAGTTTCAACATTCGGGGACACGTACTTTTTGAGAAAAAAAATATTGAAAATAAACTATTTTTGCAATATTTATGTCAATTCCTACCGTAAAACTGACGCCATTTTTGCATACCTTAAGCGAAAGCGCAAGGTAATGTTCTACTATCGCCTAAAAATTAAAATTCCAACATTTTATCGAATAAAATCGTATCTAGCAATCATATTATACATATAAATGATATAAAAAGCACATTGTTAGAAAGATAAATGATTGTTGAACTTATTAATAATTTTTTTAAATCGATTCATTGCTATTTTTAAATAAAAAAAAGGGTTTTAGTGGCTTATGGTGTGGATTTATCATGTCCCTGTGGCTTGTAAACACTATAACTTTTGAAAATATCAATTGTTTAACTCAATCTATTTTTTAATCTCTTCATCTATCATGTGGGAAGCCACTGAATGTAAATGGCAGTGTAATTTTGTTTTGTTTAGCTATAATTAATTTTTTCAGCTCCAAAATGGCGAAATTTTCGTTGATTTGGTTGCCTCGTATATAAATTGTTTCTGTAAATGGGGATCTACAGCCACAGAGTAGTTTAGTTCACAGATCTTTTTACCGCTAAAAGGAGCCCGCTCACCTTGGCTCCTACTTTCCGGAATGTATCCTTGGAGTACACTGACCGCCTTCAGTTGTTAGGGATTGAATTTTCTCCGAACCTAAACTTTGGGCGGTTCATCGAGTCCAGAGCCAATGCAGCCGCAAGGAAACTTGGTGTCCTTGCAAGGGTGCGGCGGTACTTCACGCCGGGGCAGCTTCTTACCTTATATAAAGCCCAAGTCCGGTCGTGCATGTAGTACTGCTGTCACATATGGGCTGGTGCTGCAAAATGCCACCTGGCAGCATTGGACTCAGTGGAGAGGCTCATTGGTGACCTTGATTTGGTTGAAACCAATCTTGTCAGCCTTGAGCACAGGCGCAGATTAGCCAGTCTCTCGGTATTCTATAGGATGCATTTCGGTGAGTGTGCGCAGGAATTACACGACTTAATTCCTCCTTCTCCTTTCCACCATCGGACAACCAGACGGTCGGCGGGTCTTCATCCCTTTGTTGTCGATATTCCACGCATTAGAACCAAACGGTTTGCTTCGTCTTTTGTAATGCGTACAGCAAAGGAGTGAAATAATTTGCCGGCGTCTATCTTTCCGTCCGAATACAATCTAGGCGTCTTCAAGGCAAGAGTGAATAGGCTTTTGTTACGATAAGACAGTGCGATTTACCATCTAAGGCTGCATCACCACTTACCACCAGGTGGGATTGTGGTCAAGCACTGGCTTATAATAAGTAAAAAAAAAAAAACAGAGTACCTTTGTATTAAGTTTAGTTCGGCTTCAGTCGCCATCGTGAGTGAACATTGTTTCGGTTGTTTTCAGCGGCTCAAAAAGATCGCTGTACAAATACACAATATTCGAATAACCAAATTTCTTAAATACTTGTAAACTTTAAACAGTGGTAGAGCCACGCGGCAGCTTTTGCTGTCGCACGGATGGGCCGGCTCGAACCGGGGTGGTACCACGACCTCACAAAAAACCAGCGTGAAGTAGAGATTTACCTCTGCGTTTCTCTTGGTGAGTGCAGGTGGCCGGAGGCCCTTTTTACTGGAAATGAGGCATTCCATCTTAGTCCTCACGGGTGACAACGCATCTACATTTTGATTTGTAATAGAGGATAGATGTAGATGTCTATGGGCCGCAGTAACCACTTACCATCAGGTGGACTGTGTGCTCGTTTGTCACCCTTATACTATAAAAAAAAACTTGATTATAATAATAATAAGAGATTTTTTATTACAATATTCAAAAGCACAGAATAAATAATAGAAGTACGTACTAAAAGTAAGTAGTATAATTTTTTTGTCATGGGTGACATTTTCATGCTTTTCGAGGGTGTCGAAACCGATAGGGTTGTCGAAATGTAAATCCAAGATGGCGGCCGCAATAGGTATCAATTTTTTCATCATGGGTGTCATTTTCATGGTTTTCGAGGGTGCTAAAGCCGATAGTGCTGTCGAAATATAAATCCAAGGTGGAGGCTGCAATAGGTATAAAATTTTTCATCATAGGTGTCATTTTCATGGTTTTCGAGGGTGTTGAAGCTGATAGTGCTGTCGAAATGTAAATCCAAGATGGCGGCTGAATTTGGTACCAATTTATTCATCATGGGTGTCATTTTCATGGTTTTCGAGGGTGTTCAAGCCGATAGTGCTGTCAAAATGTAAATCCAAGGTGGCGGCTGCAATAGGTATCAATTTTTTCATCATGGGTGTCATTTTCTTGGTTTTCGAGAGAGTTGAAGCCGATAGGATTGTCGAAATGTAAATTCAAGGTGGCGGCAGAAATGGGTATCAATTTTTTCCTCCTTGGGTGTCATTTTCGTTGGTTTCGAGGGTGTTGAAGCCGATAGTGCTGTCGAAATGTAAATCCAAGATGGCGGCTGAAGTAGGTACCAATTTTTTCATCATGGGTGTCATTTTCATGGGTTTCGAGGGTGTTGAAGCCGATAGTGCTATCGAAATGTAAATCCAAGATGGCGGCTGCAATAGATATAATTTTTTTCATCATTGGTGTCATTTTCATGGTTTTCGGGGGTGCTGATGCCGATAGTGCTGTCGAAATGTAAATCCAAGGTGGCGGCTGCAATAGATATCAAGTTTTTCATCTTGGGTGTCATTTTCATGGTTTTCGAGGGTGTTGAATCCGATAGTGCTGTCGAAATGTAAATCCAAGATGGCGGCTGAAGTTGGTACCAATTTTTTCATCTCGGGTGTCGTTTTCATGGTTTTCAAGAGTGTTGAAGCCGATAGTGCTGTCGAAATGTAAATCCAAGATGGCGGCTGCAATAGGTATCAATTTTTTCATCATGGGTGTCATTTTCATGGTTTTCGAGGGTGTAGAAGCCGATAGTGCTGTCGAAATGTATAAACTACTTTAATGATTCCGTATAATCATGTTATACGTAATTTTTTTAATGCGCTTAAGGTATGCCCAATTGGATTTACCAATATATTTATTGTTATTGTCAGTAGGGATGTCGATTCTTTCCGAAAAAGATCGATTTTTAAATAGATTCGAATTGTCATCTGATGTCAAAATATCAACCCCCGACTGTCGAAATATCGACGTACGTCAATGGAAAGTCGTACCGCACTATCCCCAATACAATTCCACTGCTGGTCATAGAACTCTCCCGTATATTTCCACAAAGTACGACCCTAAGCCACCTGCATCGATCGACTAACAACATGGAAGTAATAAAACCTTTTTTATCAGAACTCCATGTAGTGGTGTGTCGTACAGTACGAGGCTGTTACTCGAGAATCTTTCTCCCCCATCGCTGGTCGTTTCTTCGAAATTAATGGCCCGCCCCTTGTCACTGTAGCTTACTGATTCGCTGGGCTTTGTCAGTTAATCTTGTTCTTTTGCGGATAGTTACAGATTTTATCCCACTAAAAAATTTGTAGCATAGGGCTTTTAATCATACGGCCAGCAGTGAAAAACCATGTTTTGGTTCCGTAAGTTATCATTGATAACACGCACTGGTTGTACACTTTCGTCTTAATATTCTGAGAAATATTGGAGAAGAAGATTTGTTGTGGTTTCTCGAACGCAACCCAGTTGAGTTGGATTCGTCGTTTGACCTCTTGGTCGAAGTTGGCTTTACTTAATCGGATATTTTGTTCCAATATTACTCGGAAACAACTTTGAGCGTAGTGTCGCCAACAATTTCCAATATTGGTGTAACATGGATTTTGGACATTACTTTTGTCAATACACAATGTTGTATGCAGGCAATACAAAACACAACTAAAATTAGAAACCCTGTAGTATTTCACCATAATTTTTACGTGGTAGAGCCATGCTGCAGCTATATTGTGGTAGCAGTACGAATGGGTCTACTCGTCTGGGGTGGGACCAAGCCCTCACAGAATACTAGCGTAAAATAGCAGCCTAATGCTGTTGTGTTTCATGTGGTGAGTGTAGAGAACTAGAACTCTTCTTACTGCAAACGAGGCATTCCATTTCAGTCCTTAAGAGTAGCAACGCATCTGCATTTTGATTCTTAATTGAAGATAATTGTAGGTGTCTATGGGCCACAGCATCCACTTACCATCAAGTGGACTGTGTGCTTCTTTGTCCTCCTTATTCTATAAAAAAAATATTTGGTATGTCGTCAGCATATCGAATGTGAGTGATGTATTCGCTATTGATGGTGATATTGTATTCTTTCCATGCTAGTAAATAATTTCTGGGATATAATGTCACACTGACTTAGACCGCTCTGCAGTTGGATAGGTTTCATACCTAGTATGTTTCTGTACGGATAGACATCGTAACGTTACAATACAAGCACCTCAACGTCTCGATATACTCAAGCACAGCCAAAGTTTCCCTAAACCAAAGGCCTTTTCATAGTTATTATACGTGGTAGAGCCACGCTGCTTTGCTATATAGGTATATTATGGTTGTGGCACGAATGGGTCGACCACGCTCTCACTGAATAACAGAGTAAAATAGCAGATGTGTTTTGTATGTTTAGAGTAGAGAACCGGACACCCCTTTTACTGGAAACGAGGCATTTTATTTTAGTCCTCAGGGGTGACAACGCATTTACATTTTGATTAAGAATCAAAATGTAAATGCGTTGATTGATTGATTGATTGCAGTTGCGAGAATTTTGATTGAGGACAAATGTAGATGTCTATGGGACGTAGCATCCACTTACCATGAGATGGACTGTGTACTAGTTTGTCTCCCTTATTGAAAAAAAAATTCACATACGCCTCACAACGGCAATTTATAGTTATTACTCGTCTGCATAACCTGCCAAAAGGCATATATGTGGTCAAAGACCTTTCGGAAACCGGCTTGTTCGGGAGGCAGCAAGTTGTCGAGCGAGCACATCATAGATTGTCTCATATTGCAGGTTATTTGTGATGCAACCATCATGAACTTCTGATATCGAAAGAAGGCTTTGGCGTAACCGGAAACATGAAAAACAGATATTTTTTCTTCTTCCACATTGATCGCACAGTACTATCTAATGAAAGCTTAAAATCTTGCAGATATGACCCTTAGACGATTCTGTATTAATTAATGTAAAATAACAATTAAAAACCTTGTATTAAAACTACTTTTTATGTGTTCTTGCTTTTAGAAAAGGTTTAATGCACTGTAAAACCTTATGACAGGATGTTGTATAACCATTGTGTTGTAACCATTACGAGGCCGTTTATGGTACAATAATTTCGCCCTTCAAATGGTCGTACAAACGCGACGTGCCGTATCCGCATACGTTTAACATAGATGACCATCTGTTACAAATTTAAGTAAATAGACGTGTCTAGGTATTCTATCCTATTTTAAATTTTCTCCCTTGATCTTGGAACGTATTAGTCATTGCTTATCAACTGCCACCGATCAGTCCACGTAATGTTCAGACAGGCTTCCTTCCTTCCATTGTTAAATCTTGATTCTGGTGTGCCGCATGGCAGAATCCTAGTTAAAGTTAGTTCAAAAAAGTACTATAAACACACGCTCGCGCTAACCGCAAGTATTGTCTATCAGAGTCAAGGTACAATTCCGTAGCCGACCGCACGCAGCAGCGGCAGGCGACGTGTCGTCGCGTCACGACTGGTTTCTATGTAGTTCCATGAAATACCTTCCGTAGCTAGCGACACGTCGTTTGCCGGAGCGGCAGACGATATGTCGCCCGACCGCAGATCAGTAGTGCCGAGCGACACGTTGAATTTTTCTCAAAAAAATTAGTATCACCGATTCCGTGGAAGAGAAACTGATAAACCAGGTGGCCCAATATCCCGCACTATACGATGCATCACACAATAATTAATTAAACAGTGTGACAAAAGAAAATTTTTGAAAAAAAATATAGGAAAGGAGTTAAATAAAAGCAGTAAATAGGTATATATGTATCTTTATATATATAGTTTCCATTTTGTTTACATAAATAGAGTACCCACAGAACTTTCGCAATAGATTGGAATACGTGCTGCTGCCGCCTGCAGTCGGGTTCGGAATCATGACCGCAGCGACGTGTCGTCGCGTCATGTCGCGACGACACGTCGTCTGCTGCTGCTGTCTGCGGTCGGCTACGGAATGGTACCTTCAGTGAAGTTCGCTAGCACAAGGTTGACCCGCGCCCTGCCCCGCAAAGCCACTGTTGCTCTGCGCAAGTACATTCGTTTCCCAACTGTAAGGTCTTAAAACTGTGCCTGTACGTATAATACTATAAATCTTAGTATTGGAGTTAACCCTTATACACCTAAAACTTTAAGTGTTTATATAATCAATCAGTACCAGACTAACTAAGCGTCTTAACAATTGCCAGGGCACAGATTACACGCGGCGTTGTTCACATGCCTATTAGTTATTAATTCACGTTTTAATTGTGAGGTTACGAGTCATTTTTTCCACCCTTTCACACGAGCGTGCGACCGCGTACCCGTTTCATTGTTGTCCCCACATGTGGATAATTACCAACATAATTACATAAAATATAGTGTATATTTCAAAACATTAGTGGCATTTTGTATAATAGAAAATTATATAACTGAAAATAGTAAATTAGTAACATGGATTTTACCAATACAGCTTATCAAAAGTAAACTGCCGAACATAAGCATCCCTCATAGATTACCCTTTTACCATAGTCACCATGATGATGAGTGGCAGACTCGTACTGGTAGGCGAAGTATGGGGCGGCCAGCCACTAGATTGAGTGACAACCTGGTAAGATATGCAGGCAGTTGATGGATGCAGGTGGCTCAGGACCGTGCTTTGTGGTATTCAGCAGTTCAGCAATGGACTTTTAAAAAACTGTAATGATGACGATAGTTGCCATTCTTGGCTGACGGGTTGACAACTGCTGTTTTTATTACTATTTTAGTTGTTATAAGGAATAACCCACTACCCATCTCTTGGTATGTTTCCCTATTTCCCTGCCGCCTCAGCGACACTAGTGTCACAATAAGAAAACAAGTGAAAATTATCTCGTCACTACCCGAGCACCTACGGTGATATTGATCTTATTTTGTTTTAATTAAAAAATTATAATTTCTGTTTTACTTAAAAATATTTGGGATAATCTTCTTTAAAGTCCACATGACACCACTACCTCTACTATTGGAGGATTTGGTTTACAGCCATGCTTGGCAGGCGCACAGACGATCGCAGTTCCCGACGTCCTGTACCTTCGATGCTACTATCCGCCGTCCATCTGGGTACTTTATGTCAGGTGTAAGTGACATTATGACGCTATCTATGAAAAGTTAATAAAAATCTTGCATTTCTCATAACCGCCATTTGTGATACCCACGTGAAAATTTGTTTTAATCGGGTGATTGATTACGTAAGAAAATATAGCAATAAATTAAACTGAATAACTCTTTGTAATTCTTGTATTTTTTAACATCACCGCCTTGTGCGGTAGCGATCCTTTGATAAATTTAGAGTTTACTAGAAAATGTTTATACTGTGTTCTTATTGTCCTTTCTTCTTCACTTCTTTTAATTGATTTCATTAAAATAATGACTTTCTTTTGAGTATAAACTTACCTTAAAAGTGGTATTAATTGTAATAGCTCTCTTCCTGATTGTTTGTTACGGCCAACAGCTGCCCATCCCAGGAGTAGAATCCTTCGCGGCCCATAGACGAAGAAGCTACGGGCAGATGCTGGTCGGGCGTCCTAAACGCCAAGGGTTAAGTTTATAATTACACTAAACAATCCGGGGGGAGCGTTACAATTATTGAACAAAGCTTACTTACCTCTATTCAAGGCGACTAGTCCCTCAGGATTCGGTCAGGTCTCGTGTGGATGTATTGTGCTAGAAAGTAAAGGTCAGTGATGTGTATTTGGGTGTGGCTGGTAGTGTTATTGACCTTATTTGACCGTTCCCCCTGCAGCAGTTCGGCCCTCAGCTCCTCTCCAAGCTAAGGTCGCCTTCCGCAGTCACTTTCTTCCTTTGTTACGATTGACTCGCGAAAATGAACACAGAACGTACGGGTCAAATGTCACCGTTATTTCTAGAATATTAACTACCGCACTAGTAACTAATACAGTCGAATCTACTTATACAGATTCTGCGTTAAACCTAAAGTCCCGGGTAAAACTCTCAACACGCGCTACCATTCCTAGTGGTATATTTACTATACGCGCCTAACATAAAATTAGATCTAAGAGCTCCCAATCAAAACGGACCGCCTTCTATATCGACGCGCAGAAGACATCTAATCTTTCGCTCTCGACTCCCACCTTTCAGCAAGCTCGGACGTTCAACACGCACGAACGTCATTCCGTATCGACCGAGCCGAGTGCCATCTAACGTCGATGCCTGACACTAACGCTTTTGCGTGAACATTGTTAGTTTAACAATATGTGTAATAAAGTTTAACTGACTATGTTTTGAGCTCTTAGTAGTTATTTAGGACACACTGAAATGATCGAAAATAAGAAAAACCACATGCACGGTATAGCTAAATTGTATTTTGTTGTTTTTCGAAGTATTTTCTGTTCAACTTAATGCACTTTTCCAATCGTGCAAACCAATCATTAAAACAGTAACTCCAGTCTGAAGTTGATATTGAAAAAATGACTGATTTGTACACTTCCACAGCTGCTTCGGGGTCTTCAAACCGTTGACCGCGTAGTACACCTTTCATTCTACGGAATGTAAAGAAATCGTTTGGGCTCAGGTCAGGACTGTACGGAGGATGGCTCATCAGCTCAACGTTTTCCTGCTTAAAAAAAAACGACGGGTTGCACTCCAGGAGTGCCGGCAGGAGTGAAAACTTGAATATTAACGTTGTGCATTTTTGGTATCTTGCAATGGCGGAGATTATTTATTATTATCTTATTTCATTTATTTTCATTCGAAATTATTTGTTTGGTAAACCTGCACCGCACATGTGCTTATTGTGATGTTATGAAAATATAGGTTAATGCTTTAAAGTATAAACATATTACAAATATTACATCTAAAATGTGTAAGTACATATGTATCTATATTAATAATTTCGTCAAGCAGTACAGTAGACTCGATCGAAACCTAATCTTAATAATAAAATTATATTAATTAATAAATGAAAATTAATTAAACCTAACTTACTTCCTCTCCTACGCCGCGCCGGCTGTCTACTCTCCGTCCGTCTTACGAATTTTCGATCAGGACACGTGACCTGACACGAGTTTAACATTTTTTACCCATTACAAAAAAAGTGCACAACGCAACTAAAGAAGTTTTCACTTCAAAAATTATTTATCTTCTGAGCTCGCATTATCGTGATGTAAGATGATGCAAAGTTTCGGATTATTTTTTCGGAGTTCGGCTATCATTTCTGACAAACAAACCGTGATATACCACTCAGCGGTAACTGTTCTGCGTTCCTGTAAAGGAATTGTAGCAACATGCCCCTTTTTCGAGACAAACGTAGTAACCATTTTCTTTGACACGCTGCAGGAGCGAACCACTTTCGTTGGTTTGACCTCGTCTTGGAAGACCCAAACTGCTATATGCATAAATCCATGATTCGTCACCTGAAACGATATTATAAACGGCATTTGACTTCCCTCCGTTTAAGCGTTGCATAGTATTCCGGGACCAATCTACACGGGCCGCATTTTGCTCTTCGGACAAATTATGGGGAACCCAACGAGAAACTAGCTTTCTTACACACAGGTCAATATGTAATATCGATTGAATTGCAGTCATTCCGATACTAATAACAGCTCGAATCTGCTCGTATGTCACATGACGGTCATCTAATGTAATAGTTCGCATAGCTGCGATGTTTTCAGACGTGACCGCTGTTCTTTGTCGACCTGCAGAAGAAACAGTGCTGAGCGACACACGACCGCGTCGGAACTCGGCATACCAGCGGTATATTGTCGTTTGACTTGGTGCTTCAAGATCATAAATTGAAACAAGTTCGCTGAGACATTTATCTTGGGATAAGCTGCGACGAAAATTGTGATAAATTATGTCACGGAAATGTTCACGCGTAAGCTCCATTTCTGTTAACGACGAGTCAACTTTAAACCAACATAGTTTTTGTTTTTAAACATTTTTTTAATTGTTTGAATTTCATTAAGATTCTAAGAGGCCAGTATTCAAATTCTAAAAAAGGTTTTATTGTAACTCAATCCGAAATATTCTATTCCCGATCATTTCAATGTGCCCCTCCGTATAAAGCAGAATAGTTAGAGTTTTGTTTTGAGGTACAGTTTATCTAATTAAACTAAACTCTTCTTAAACATTTGAATGTATGTTCAATAACAAATGTATTATTTTAATATTGGTAGCTTAGACAGTACTGTTTTTTCTTAGTGAGACGAACGAGCACAAAGTTCAAATTATCGAAAGTAGATGCTGATTAAGGTCGGCCACATACATACGGAATTCCGTTTTGAGATTCCGTTTCGGAATTCCGAACGGGTCAGCCACACACATACGGAATCCCGTTTTGCCCGCAAAATTTCGAATGGAAAACTACCGTACATGTGTTACGGATCATACATTTTATATGAACTTGCTGCGTTCGGAATCTCGAATCGGAATATCGAAACGGAATCCCGAAACGGAATTCCGTATGTATGTGGCAGGCCTAAGAGTCAAAAAGCAAATACGTTTTTAATTGCAGATTCTCTGGAATTGAATTAAGTTTTGTTATTATAAAACTATATTTAGTATTTTGGATATAATACAAAAAGTTTGAATTTTTTTAAGAAATTTTCTACGGAAGAGGGGGACATTCTATCACAGGTATATATTTACTTAAAAGTATGTCTCAACAAGGAATTAATGTATCTACTTTAACAAACCATGTAAAAATAAAAGAATTGTAAACAAAGTGTTTAATTAGATTAAGGTTAATAGATTAAGAAAATAAAATTATATTTCGCGTGGTGTACCTTATTTACAACAAATAGTCCATTAAATAGTCGATATATCCAAACATTATTAAAATTTAGGATATTTTTATTACTAACTTTTAAGAATGTTAATTTATTTTCAAAAATTTTTCGTCAGGCAATCGCATATACAAAACAGTTGTAACTAACTACCATGACGGGTAAGGGCACGCTACCCATCCATTGTATTTGAGTGCCTCCCGGACTGGACGAGGCACTTTCAAATCCTAAATAGGAAATTGGGACACCCACCTAACGCCCGTCTGTTCGGGAAGGGTGTTCGATTCACCTCACAAAACCCGGAGGAATTCAGAGCTCCGCGATGTTAGCACCTCATGTGCGGAATTTCGATTGAACAATTGTACCATCTGAAAGTTCAGAAATTGGTCATAAAAGGTCAGTCGGTCTTATTAATTGGTCGGGGTAAAATTTTTTTTATTAAAGGTTTAAGTTTTTCAAGGTCATTGAGAAATTTTAGCACCTCATTCGCGAAAAAAATAAAAAATATGCTCGATCGAGAAGCATTCGCTGATAATTGGTCAGCTTATATAAATATTTGGTCAGTTTAATTTAATACTAAAAAAAATTAAATAAGTTGAGCTCCGCGATGTTAGCAAATCATGTGCGGAATTTCGATTGACCAATTATACCATTTGAAGGGTCAGAAATTGGTCATAAAAGGTCAGTCGGTCTTATTAATTGGTCAGCGATAGAATTTTTTTTATTAAGGGTTAAAAATTTTCAAGGTCATTGGGAAATTTTAGCACCTCATTCGCGAAAAAAATAATAATTAAAAAATATGCCCGATCGAGAAGCATTCGCTGATAATTGGTCAGGTTATATAAATATTTGGTCAGTTTAATTTAACATTAAAAATAAATAAGTTGGCATTGTCGTAACGCGCATGCTTTGGGACGGTTAATTGTAACTCAATCTATTTTTAAAACTCTTCATCTATCATGTGGGAAGTCATGGAATGTAAATGGCAGTTAAATTTTGTTTTGTTTAGTTATGATAAATTTTTTCAATTATTATATATTGCTATTTAACTATTATATATATATATATATATATATATATATATATATATATATATATATATATATATATATATATATATATATATATATATATATAAATTGCTAAGAAATGGAGAAGTTTTCGGTGTTTTACGAGGGCTGCAAAAAAGCAAAGTAAGCAGCCTTGTACTATTAGCTGCCATTAGCTGCTATGATAATAGCATATGTTTGATCGGTCGGCGTTAAAGACACATCGAGAAACGCCAAATCCAATAAGAGTGCGCCTCTATGTTTTTAAATTCGTTTCTATTACAAAAATACACTTCAAATCTAAAATATTTTAGGAAAACACTGCACTTAAAGCCGTTTCATAATTTTTCACGTTTCATCAACTGCAGTACTTAAAGACACTACCCACATCAATAAAAATTGTCATTTTAAGTTTTTACCTTATGTTCTAACTCAGGCTTAACCTACAACTTCTTGTATCTAATATCTTTAACAGTACAAATTGTTTTTAATGTAAGAAATCGACTACCCTATCACAGTAAGCGAGGATCTATAATGGTTTTGTCCTTGAAAACCACCAGACAATGAAAACTGGTGTAAAACAACTAGACAATGAAGCCTGGTATGTAAAAGAGGAGACTTGCTGTATTGCTAAACATCAACACAGCAAGTATCCTCAGCATGCTCATAAGCAACAAAGAAAATCTCATCAGCATGCCTTAAAAAATTTCCCACTCTTGCTCCACATAAAGTAGGCTACTTAGCATAGTTGGTATATGCTACTCATTTTTGTTGGTATGGGTACAGAATCGTTGACTGTTTTACCACCTTAAATATTGTAATGGATTAAATCGGCATGCTGTATATTTTTATCGATAATCCCAAACGATAAACTTCGTCAATCACTAACTTTAAATTGGTAACTAAATAGTGACGTTTACTGGATAACATAGGGCACTTATTACAATAAAAATAAATGTTCTAGAACAATCTACTAGAAATAATAAAATTTAAAGATTATTTGGTAAATATATGTTATATTTACGATAATAAACCTAAATCACGTTTATTTTTTGCTCCATATCGTGACTTACAATATCTTAATGCACAACCAGGCATATTTTCTTAAAAAATATTTTTTAAATATATGAAACGAATGCGTCTTGACTTTTTGACGATGTCACTAAGACTAAATGACAAAAATCGGAGATATATCCTATAGGACATAAGTTACAGACGACAACTTTGCTACTGATGTCCGGTCTATTACTACTACTACTTAAATCTCTTTGGTTTGTATAAAGAAATATATTTTTTCATGATTTTTCTTTTGTAATATTACGATATTATTACCCATTTATTCACTTGAACGACAAATAATTTTACTTACTTGACTACTGAATCGTTATTTACGTCCAGGTTTAAACTTTAATTTGAAATCTTGTATTATTAGCGCCGCTCCACACTGCATGAATATTGAAACTACAGACTAACTAGTAGATTGAAACCACACTAAATGACACATTGTACGGTTTGCAGTACAGTTCAGTTGAACATAGTGTGTGTTCGGAATGCGCAATCTAGTACGTAGCTACGTAGTACATATATATCGATGCAATCACTGTTTTATTTTTGTGTTTATTCAACTTTTATCAGGAATATTTTGCAGCCCGTTTCCTCGTTCAGTTTCCCTCTGTCGCCTCTTACAACACCCACGAGATGATATGGGGTAAGGCGTATTCTTACTCCGCCACTACATGGTTTGCTTAGTACTAAAATTTTATATAATTTCCCAAACACAAATCATTATGTTTCTGTTTCACACTAGTATCTTGTGCGAGCAAGACCTCTTCCCGGTAGAGCCAAACGATTTGTGCTGGAGCTATTATACACAACAGCGTTGCTCTACTAATTTTTATAATTGCGTAAGTTTTTCTAATCTTACCTCAAATTTGATAATAGAAAGGGACAGAAGATTAAACGCCTCTCAGATATAAAAGGTGGGCAGTGGCTAGTAATACGACGTTTGAGACTGTTTTTTTTTTTCATTTTAACTTATCTAAAGCAATATTTACAAAATTTTTACCAGTTATAATTCGAAATCTCAATAAAAATCAATAAAAATTATTTAAATAATTATTATTGACATTTGTTTATTAAGTATCAAATTTGAATAATTAATAGACAAAAGTAGAGAAAAATAAATATTTGAAGACCAAATTCCTTTGCTCTAAAGTCTAAGTTCAGTAACATCCTTATATTAGTAAAGTATTTGCCAGCAACTAGCCTTGCAATGAAGTTTCTAAATGTATTCCATTTTGCAATGTCCAAATTCGGATAAACCACGAGAGTACTTTAACGAACTGTAAACAATTGATGCTATTTGCATAAAACTAAACCACGAAATCCCCTACTCTATGCTTAACATAAAGGAACTGTAACTCAGTCAAGGGCCCAAGAGACATTACTAATGTAAAATACATTTTTAGTTAGTGTGTTTGGATCATGTCTAGTACATATAAATAAAATTGAACTATCTGTCTGTAATATTGAAATAAATGCCTTCTATTAGGCTCAGGGGGTTATTTGCATGATATTAAGACATAATTATAGAACTATTATTATATATTATGTAATGTTTTGTCTGTCCGTCTGTCTGGGTTAATCTTCAAAATGGCTGAACAGATTGTTAATTGTATTTAACTTCGATTTGTTTTGTCTTTCGTAATACGTGCAGCAAACAATTGAAATCTGTCTGACCGGCGTCTGTCGTTTCGTTTGATTACAATCTGAGTGTCTTCAAGGCCACAGTGAAATGGCTTTTCTTACACTAAATGCGATTTACCCTCTAGGCTTTCATTACTTGGTTAGATTGTAGTCAAGCATTTGTTTATGATAAGAAAAAAAAACTATTTCATTCATGCTTGTGCGGATTGAACTAGGCTTGCTCGCATAAGTTGTATTTAAGTCGAGCGTAAGCACCCAAAATTTAACAGCTTGAAATTATTTATTTGTAACTATGTGTTTTATTTAATAAATTTATTTTTATTAACATATTAAATTATGAGAACTTACAAAAATAGTTATAATAAATGAGATCTTTAACCACATTTTATGAAATTATAACGCTCTATTTTGATAATACCTAACTTTGTCTAATCATCCTTCTCTGTTCAGCCTTCTTCGAAACGTACTTTCTCTTGAAATAAATGCCAACATTTGTTTCATACCGTTCTTTCAAGACATTTTTGATAATAAAGCTGCAAAATCAAATCGGCGTCAATAGTACATTAGTAATTATTATTTACTATGGTTAATTAAAAAACAAGCGGTAATCAACCCATGGCAAATGGCTAATTTAGACTGGTAGATAATGCTCTACAGACATAAATTAAAAGAAAATATGTCTTAGGTTTTAATTCCGTCCAAATGTATAATATTTTCATACAATTTTATTCCGTAAGTAAAGTTAAATAAATAGATGAAAGTGTACGATTAAACGGTTTAGTAACCTTATTAGGAAGCCATACCGTATATTAACGATGTAAAAATATCCACTGCTCCGTGCACCCCTGTGGGTATCGTTAAAGGCGACAGAGGGTGAACTTTAACAGAAGATGGGCACCAGCATCTTCCTGATAACAACTGAAAATAATAAAACATGCGGTCACCAACTTGCCTGCCAAGCGTCGCAACTATCATTATGTTACTGTTTCAAAAATCATTATGTTACTGTTTCACGCTGGTATCTTGTGTGTGCAAGGCTCCTTCCCGGTAGAGCCAACCCATTTTTGCTGCAGTCATTATAGATAACAGCGTCGCTCTACTAATTTATAATTGCGTAAACTTTTTCCAATCTTACCTAAAATTTGATAATGTCCACTGCTCCGTGTACCCCTGTGAGTGTCGTTAAAGGTGACAGAAGGAGAACTGTAACAGAAGATGGGCACCAGCATCTTCCTGATAACAACTGAAAATAATAAACCATGCGGTCACCAACTTGCCTGCCAAGCGTCGCAACTATCATTATGTTACTATTTCACAGTGTTTTAAAAATCGTTGTGTTACTCTTTCACACTGGTATCTTGTGTGTGCATGGCTCCTTCCTGGTAGAGCCAACCCATTTTTGCTGCAGTCATTATAGATAACAGCGTGGCTCTACTAATTTATAATTGCGTAAGCTTTTTCCAATCTTACCTAAAATTTGATAATGTCCACTGCTCCGTGTACCCCTGTGAGTGTCGTTAAAGGTGACAGAAAGAGAACTGTAACAGAAGATGGGAACCAGCATCTTCCTGATAACAACTGAAAATAATAAATCATGCGGTCACCAACTTGCCTGCCAAGCGTCGCAACTATCATTATGTTACTGTTTCAAAAATCATTATGTTACTGTTTCACGCTGGTATCTTGTGTGTGCAAGGCTCCTTCCCGGTAGAGCCACCCCATTTTTGCTGCAGTCATTATAGATAACAGCGACGCTCTACTAATTTATAATTGCGTAAGCTTTTTCCAATCTTACCTAAAATTTGATAATCTCCACTATTCCGTGTACCCCTGTGAGTGTCTTAAAAGTCTCCTTTTCCTTCAGGGGGGACACTGTAACAGAATATGGGCACCAGCATCTTCCTGACAACAACTGAAAATAATATAAAATGCGGTCACCAACTCGCTTGCCAAACATGGTAACTATGAAAAAATCCCCCCATCTTTTTTTTTATAGGATAGGTTGACACACGAGCACACAGTCCACCTGATGGTAAGTGGTTGCTGTGGCCCATAGACATCTACATTTATCCTCGTTTACAAATCAAAATGCAAATGCGTTGTCACCCATGAGGACTGAGATAGAATGCCTCTTTTCCAGTAAAAAGGGTCTCCGGTTATCTACACTCACCATAGGAAACACAGCAGCATGAAGCTGCTACTTGACGCTGGTATTTTGTGAGAGCGTGGTCCTTCCCCATTCGAGCCGACCCATTCGTGCTACAACTATACTACTAATATAGCTGCAGCATGGCTCTACCACGTATAAAAATGGAGCAAAAGATGGGTTACATTATTTATGATTGAATTTAGTAGTGATACCAGTAAACTTTAAATTTAGTAAAAATCTCCCTTCTTATAAATCAAATGTAATCGTGAACCAATTCGTAAAGTAAGAAAGAACTAATTGCAACCACAGCAAATGCACATCTTTGCAATCTTAGCAAGTATCCCCTTCAGTGTAAGGAAAGCACAGGTTGCACTCAACAGATTGTGTTGTCGCTGAGGTCTCAACGCGCCAGTAGCCCTGACCGACTTACTTATTCTGTGTGAAATGTCGGTTCAGTGGTAGCCCGTTTAATTTGTATGCAAATAGCTCCAATCGGATTCGGTTCGTTAGGATTACCGTCACGGTTTACACGACGCCGACACATTAGAATATAGAAGCAACACATGCGATTGCTCATGTGCTGGATGAATGAACTTCCTTTAAGAATATCAAAACATTGTTTAAAAATTAATAACTCCATAATTACTTATAGATACTTCATTTTTATAGAATAAGACATATTTATACTCATTTAAGAATTAAAATGCAGATGCGTTGTCACCCCTGAGGATTAATCATCTTGATTTAACTTTCAAGATTCTAAGATGGAATGCCTCGTTTCCAGTAAAAAGGGCCTCCGGTTCTCTATGCTCACCATACGAAATATAGCAGCCATAAACTGCTATTTTACGCTAGTGTTCTGTAAGAGCGTGATCCTAGCACGGTCGAACCAACCTATTCCTGCTACAACCATAATATACTCGTAGCTGTAACATGGTTCTCCAATCACAAAAGTTCACCACTTCATATCAATATGCATCATATTTTTACACATATAATCGTTGATGCATCTATGACTATGACTGATCGCGAAAGTTATGAAAGACGATGTCGACTGTTACTTCTGAATCATAACCTAAGATAATATTCACAAAATGTATTTATTTTTGTAGAGATGAAGTTTTATAGCTTTGCTCGGTTCCGATAGGTGGTCTCTAGTTCAGGTATTTATATATTCTGTATTTAATGAACATATTAATAGCAATAACACTGGTCAGTCAACGTTTCAAACGGAATTTGCAAATGAACCACTTCCCCTCTCATCCCACAGGTAAATCATCTTAAAGAAATGCCTTTTAAGTTTTGCCCTATCAACTGATGTTGAAATATAAATGTCCTTTAGACCGAATTTTGCTCACTACGAGAGTACCCTGTGCAGATTACTATTCTCGTTGACAGGGGCCTGTCTCAATGAGACTAGTAATTTGAGCAGGATAGAATTATAGTGCACGAATGTATATGCGATAAGATTATATTGACATAGGCGCACTTTCTATTCCCTTACTCTCATAGTCCGATGGAATAGGAATCTGACACGACCGAATTGAGTTCAAGCGCAGGATCCACGGATTAACGTGCCTTCCGAGGCACGGGTTTGAAACACCGCCAACTATCATACTTCTGGCTGCTACTCATAATTCCTTATTAGAGAAACCCAATTACTAATTTCAAGCCCGATCAGGGATTCCAACTAGGGATCAGAAAATCAGCGGTCCTGCTTACAACAAAATAATTTTGGAATGGCTGTCTTGTGTAATTTACACATAATAAGTATGTATATGGCTTCAGCATGAATTGGTCGGTTAGGCTAACTATGGATCATGATATATTAATACAGGTATTTTTGTATAGTAAGTGACGAGAAAGGGTAACACATTGGCAGCGAGACATTAAGTTTGAGACATGGCAGAGCCAATCTGCAGCTACATTATGTTTGTAGCACGAATGGGTCAGCTCAACCAGGGGACCACGCTATCACAAAATACCGGCGTAAAATAGCAGCTTCATTCTGCTGTGTTTCATGAGTGTAGAGAGTCGGAGACCCTTTTTAATGGAAACTAGGCAATCTATCTTAGTTCCCAGGGAAGGCAACGCATCTGCATTTTCATTCTTAATCGAAAATAAATGTAGATGTCTACGGGCCACGGCATTCACTTAACATCAGGTGGACGATATGTTCGTTTGTCACCCTTAATCTATAAAAAAACATCTCAGTAGTGACATCGCATCCGTATCGAAGATGCACTATGTGTTTGTTTATTACTCTTACATGTTAAAAAGCCTGTAATCATATTTTATTCTTTTAAGCGAAATACAACAGTAGGTAAACTTCTTGACGGCAGCAAAATTATATATAATAAGGTCCTGTCACTTAGTAATTTGCGAGTATAGAAAATCCTACCTACTTTCAGTGAGATCTATACACATCATAAATAACACTATAGTTAAAGAGTTTTTCACAATTGCTTGCTTATGTCCTTAGGTAAACTAATTTTTTTTACAAAACCTTACAATAGGATTTTCATGTATCGTGAAAGCGCTTTACATGCATAATTTTTACAGGGCGAGCATCTAGACCCAGAACGATTATTTGTGAACGATAACACTACTTAAGTTATATTATTTTCTATTTTATTTTTAGTTATAGAATTTTGAATAAAGAAGCTTTTTAATTTTATTGGATACATTTAGTTGAAGGCAACTTAAGGATATGCTCTTAAGATCTTTTGCCGTAGATTTTGTTTACACCAAATAAAAAAATACTGATACCGGTGATAGGAAGCAGTGTAAAAATCGTTCGGTACTGTGATTGCTGTTCCGCGTACCAAGCGTTCTAAATGCAATCCAATAAAATATTGGGTTTTTCAATTCAATGTTCTGAAGTGGACTGTCTACGGGCTAATTAGATAGCGTATTATTTTCTATTTATTTTATTTCTTTTTACACCTCATTTTCACACCCGTCACCCAGAGGAGTAGACAAAGACTACGGACTTTCGTTTGGCACGATCCTGACGCACCCGCGCGCTTTTTTTACGTCAATATATTTGGTCTTTACCTATAAAATTGTCGTTTTTTATAAAATAATTTAACGTTTTTTTATATTATTTATTTCCATTAACCAACGTAATCACCCATGCAATCGATTCATCTTTGCCAACGCAGTGTTAGTTTATTGATGCCCTTCTTGAAAAAAAAATAAACGACGGGTTGCACTCCGGGAGTGCCGGCAGAAGTGAAAACTTGAATATTAACGTTGTGCATTTTTGATATTTTGGAATGGTTAGGGAATAATTTTGCACGAATTGCTTTAATTATCAGTATAAAAGTATTATCGTTTATGTGGTAGAATGCAATATTTATTTATTGCGCTATCGTACACAAACATGACAATTTATAATACACTAGCTGACCAGGCAGACGTTGTTCTGCCCTTTCCGAACGACCATTTGCTTTCCCAAAAAAACTCCTGAAATTAGCAATAAAAAAAAATTGAGGGTCACTTATCTGGATAAAAACTATCCTATCTCTCACAAACTGGAAAACTGGACCAAACTGCACACAGTCTGCAAATTTTTTTTGAAATCGGTTCTACCTGTTGAATACTTACAGCAACACGTGGTGGTTATACTACTAAATTGTAGCTTATATTAAACGTTTGCATTTTTAACATAGCGCCATCTATTAAATATTTACTCAATCCAGTCAACAGATATCGTCATCTGACAAAATCGTTTGGAGCTAACAGATAATTGTGACTGTCAAATTTTAGACAAATAATTTTCAATAAAATAATATTGTATTGCGACTATAAATTGAGATGTAAGCTATCCTATCTTTTAAGTTGGACCAAACTGCACATTGACCAAAAATTTCATTGAAATCAGTACAGTATTTTAGGAGTCCATCGCGGACAAACAACGTGACACGTACTTTTTATATATAAAGATTAAAAAGTTTATCTCTCAGAAAAATCACACACACGAACGTTCGCGCAAGCGTCCTGCGCCACCTAAACGAAACAGCAGGCGCAGGCATACATTTTCGCCGCGCCGTAGAAAGAGAGGGGGATACTTCCTCTTCTACGCCGCGCCGGCTGTCTACTCTCCGTCCTTCTTACGAATTTTCGATCAGGTCACGTGTCCTGACGCGAGTTTAACATTTTTTACCCATTACAAAAAAAGTGCACAACGCCGCTAAAGAAGTTTTCACTTCAAAAAACAACTGAACGGGAGGCAACAAATTCTTCAAAGGCATTTTGTACTGCCTCTCGGGTATTGAATTTTTCCCGCCAAAAAATTATCCAAATTCTGGAAGAAAGCACAAGTTTGTAGGTGTTAGGTCTGGTTACTACGGCGTATGATGGATAGCTTCCAATCCCAGTTCTTGTAACTTGGCGACCGTCTGTTGTGCGGTATGAGGTTGCGCGTTGTCGTGCAGGAGAAGCGGGGATGAGCGATTGATCAAAACTGGCTTCACAGTACACATCTGCAGTAATGCTCATCCCGTTTGGTAAGAAACTATGATGAATCACACCGGCGCTAGAACACCAAACATTGACCATGGCTTTTCTAGGGGTAAGTTTTCCTTTCGGGCATTGTTTAGGTGCTGAACCGGGATGCAACCAACTTGCTGAGCGATTGCGATTATCTAACAGTATCTATTTTTGTGACAGGTAACAATGCGGTTCAAAATTCTTCCGTTTGTATGACTACTGAGCAGTGCAAGGCATGTCTCGACGCGTTCTTTGCGCTGGCAATCATTGAGTTCGTGGGTCACCCGTTTGTCAAGTTTTCTTTTACCTTGCCAATTCAACGCAAATAGATCAATATTTTTTTGATGCAAACTTCGAAAAGTGTTGCTAATTCAGCCGTAGATTGAGTATCATCAGCTTCCACAAACGCCTTTTATTCGTCATTGTCGACCAAAGTTTTCAGACGACTACGGGGTTAATTTTTCAGGTCAAATTTTCCATAACGGAAGTCGGCAAACCAATAAGTTGTAAAAACTTACTTAAATTTACTGAATAACAGGTGGTGCGGTCGTCTGTAGTATTAGCTCCGTAAAGTCTTTGATGTTGCGTGCCGCTTGTGCCGTGACGCCACGACGGTACACATATTCCATAATAACTCGAATTTTAACGTATCCATGATGACGAATAAGATTCAAATGCATTGAAAACATAACAACAATACACAAATGACTAATTATGAAAAAATAATTCAATGTGTTTAAAATAAAATTAATTCAAAATTAGAAGTTTTAGCCAATCAAAAATTATTTTGATTTGAAATGGCCAATACTGCAGAACGGCAAAGTCAAAGGCAAAGAGCTATTATCTATATTCTATACATTAACTGCACACTAAGAAACCACATTACATTATTAAATAAACCAACATAGAATACAACCAAAGGCGGTCTAATGGCTATATAGCAATTACGTTAAGACAACCTACAAAAAGGAAATAAAAAAGGAAATAATATCCTGTGTAGTATACACTATAAATAATATTATAATCTAATTTATAACAACGTAGGTACTTAAAAGAACAAACTATCATAGTAATCATAAAAGAACAGGTCCAGATAAAAGGAAGAGAAAGAAGTGGACTTGATGAGTTAAATAAAACGCAACAGAGAATTCCGATACAGGTGAATTGGGAGCCACATTAGGAGTGCGGTATTTTGTGACATGATCATATTTACGAAGAATGCCTTACCAGGTCGTCACTCCATCTGGTGGTGGAACGCCCTACACTTCACCTGCCGGGTGGCAGCCTCGCCACTCGAAAACCTTTATTCCCCATCGGTTGTTGGTTTTTCGAGCTATATGGCCGGCCCATTGCCACTTCTACTTATTAATACTTTGGGCTGTTGTTTAATCTGGTACTACGGCGGATATCCTCATTTCTACGTTTATCACGCAGATAAACCCTACCACAGCTCTCCCCACAACTCGTTGAGCAACCTTGAACTTCCTTATACGGCCAGCAGTGAAGGAACACGTTTCAAATCTTTAAATCATCATTGACAACACCCACTGGTTGTACAATCTCGTTTTCAAGTTTTGAGGTATACCTGACGAGATGTGTGATTTCTCGAACGCTGCCCAGCCGAGTTGAATCCGTCAATTGACCTCTCGGTCTAAGGTGGACTTAACTAGTCAGACTTTTTGTCCATTATATTTTAGTTCAGTATAAAAAGTGATAGTTGTACTTGTAACTCTCGTATTCTACAGCGTTTGTATACTTTCATTTAATTAAATTTTAGCACAATAATTTTGTTAGAAACAAACACCATTACCAAAAATAATTTATTTAATATTTATGACGAAATTTCCTGAATAAACAATTCTGCCTGAACTGTAATTTCCAGCGAGCCTCGTTATTTTGAATCCACCAACAAAATTAAGCGCGGTTTGTCAACCATAAACAGTTAACCGCTCTTAGAAAAATGCAACAATTTATTTTGAATTTAACTTTTCCTTTGGTACACTTATAATTAAATTCTTATTTTTTTTCTTTTAATTTTAGTTCTTTTTTAATTTATATTTTTAGACATAACATTAATGATGATTGATGGAGTGGAGTTTAATATGCCGGGAACTTTCATTGCTATGCAGATCACAGCACTGGTGATGCTTTATACACTGGCCGTGCCAATATTTCTCGGGAAAACGTCGCCGAGTACCGGAACAAACTTATGTCTAAACTCTAGTCTTTGTTGAACAAAGTCTCTGATTGGGGGACACTAAATCTAGTCCAGTTTAATCCTCGAAAGAGACAAGTTTGCGCGTTCACCGCTGAAAAGAACCCCTTTGTCGTATATCCTCAGTTTAAAGGCACTCCCCTTGTTCCATCAGCCAGTATCCGATAGGATTCCGAAATCCTCGGGTCGACATATCGAGTGATATGCAATTTCGTGGTCACTTGGAAGAGAAAGCTAAATTGGCCTCTAAAAAGCTTGCCATGCTCAGCAGAGCGGGACAGTATTTCATGCCGGCACACCGTCTGTAACTTTACAAGGTGCAAGGTCGGTCTCACATGGAATACTGTTCTCATCTCTGGGCTGGGGCTCCCCAGTGCCAGCTCCTTCCAGTTGACCGCATCTAGCGCAGAGTGACTCGAATCGTCGATGACCTAGTCCTTTCCGATCGGCTCGATTCTCTGGCGCTGCGAAGAGATGTTGCATCTCTTTGCGTATTTTATCGCATCTACCATGGGGAGTGCTCTGAGGAATTGTTCCAACTAATTCCAGCCGCTCTATTTCAACCACTGCACATCACGACAAAATATTTATACTGACTCTTTATGCTCTTCAGACAAAACACAATAATTCAAGAACTACTATTTGGTGACTGAAATAGCTAAAAGGTTGGTACATATCCCCGTGGACTTCTAGACAGAAAAGTTTGCTGCGCTGCTCTACAACAAATATAGCAAGTTTCCTCGCGATTTCTCCCTCACCATCGAGCACGTGATTAATTATCACTGAAAATTCCAATAAACAATTTGAATACAGCCGACGGAAATTGCACCCGGGTTGCTCGCGTATTTCGATATTTACAGCGAGTCCTGAGCAACCAGTTTAAACAGTGGTAGAGTCAGGCGGCAGCTTTTGCTGTCGCATGGATGGGCCAGCTCGAACCGGGGTGGTACCACGACCTCACAGAATACCAGCGTGAAGTAGAGGTTTACCTCTGCGTTTCGCTTGGTGAGTGCAGGTGGCCGGAGGCACTTTTTACTGGAACTGAGGCATTCCATCCTAGTCCTCACGGGTGAAAAAACGCATCTGCATTTTGATCTGTAACAGAGGATAGATGTAGATGTCTATGGGCCGCAGCAACCACTTACCATCAGGTGGACTGTGTGCTCGTTTTTCACCCTTATCCTATAAAAAAAAACCACGGTTCGTATAATATATCGTGTATACGTAAAATATCCAGACCACCGGCGGGGAGCAGCGAGAATAAATGCGGTACGAGACGTCTGGTATTAATATCATCGATCCGAATGCCAAGTGCGATGGCAAATTCCCCCTAAAACAGAAGTAACAGTGAATCTAACAGTGAAATGATATACGTTGTTTGATTTAAAAAAAAAACGCAAAGGTAATAAAAAGCAATAACTTCAATTTCATCAAGTATCTAAGACAAAACATCATTCACCCTCAATATTAGGTTAAAACCTTTAAACAATAAAAATATCCCAAAGAAACAAAATCCTAAATAAGTAGGTGACCTATTTTCATACAAACCAGCATCTCGCAACACAGATAACATAGAAAAAAGCCTTTTCAGAAATGCACGCAAGAAATTGCAGCGGTTCTTGGTTCCTAAATAGCAAAATAGGTGTTTTATACATTAAATGGAAACATTTTTAATAATACACGTTTGTAAGCTTGGCAAAATATATTATGTTACTTTCGTCAACATTTTATATACGTAATTATAAAAGTAGAAGTTTTTACGTGGTAAAGTCAAGCTGCAGGTACGAGTATTATGGTTGTAGCACGAATGGGTCTGCTTGACCGTGGTAGGACCACGCTCTCACAGAATCACTTGCCGGCCGCAGGGACAATCTAGGGAGTAGGAGTGGGAATGACTTTGTTATAATAGCGTATACATTGCTCCAAGAATGAATTACTGACTCTGTGGAGTCGAGAGACCGGTATCTCTAGTTTGTGTGTGTTCCTAGTGTTTACAGAGCGTATATCACTTTTTTTTTATAGAATAAGGGTGACAAACGAGTACACAGTCCACCTGATGGTAACTGATTGCTGCGGCCCATATACATCTACATCTGTCTTCGTTTGCGAAAATTAAAACGCAGATGCTTTGTCACTCGTGAGAACTAAGATAGAATGCCTCTTTTCCAGTAAAATGGGTCACCGGTTCCCTACACTCACCACTACAACAACACACGCTGGTATTCTGTGAGTGCGTGGTCCTTCCCCGGTCGAGCCGACCCATTCGTGCTACAAATATACTATTGATATAGCTGCAACATGGCTCTACCACGTACAAAAACTATCTTTGTTTTGAGTGTGTGAGATCTCTAATCTATTTTACAGCATATGCTGCAAAGATTAATCTGCTTGCTAGTTTAAATATATGGGGGGCCCACTGAAGCTTTGCGTCGAGAGTGAATGGATTCTCATAGGCCGATACAACACATTACTGACTATTGACAAACTATACATTTTAGATTTGAACTTGTACCTCACATATACGTGGTAGGGCAATGGGCCACAGCAACCACTTATCATCATGTGGACTGTGTGCTCGTTTGTCACCCTATCGTATAAAAAAAACAATGCATAGCGCCTGTGCTATCGCTTTGTTAAGTGAATGTAATAAAACAAGGTGTTAAGAAAAGAAACTCGATTTGATATTATCAATAAGTAGATTTATTATTTTCTATACTGAAAATACGAAAAATGAAGCATTATCTATACACGTTCCTTTTTCTAATCCCACAAGGCCTAAGACAAACTTTTAAAATATTGGCAGCTTGACAAAATACTTGCACGCAACTTGGACGTTTTATTTTCTATCGAGAAAATGGAAAGATAAGACGAAGTGAAAATATAAATATGTACATAATGAAATTTAAACACAAAACTTGTATTGAATGGATTATGTGAAGATGCCGTAATAGGAAAATCTTTAATGGTGTGGTGGCCTAAAGGTACAAAACGTGATACCGGAATGCTGCTAGGCGGGCCCATAGTAACTGCCTATATCTAGTCGTTACTAAACCTGAAACTGACCCAGAACAGAAAAGACATGCAAGATCTATCAAGAGTCATAATGGTTATGGTGATGGACTAAGCGAAATTACATCTGACTCTCCGGACTGATATACAAAGCTCTGGCGCTTGCAAGTGGTAGCAACTCCATCTAGAAATACCGAACCTAACTTGTATGTAATACGAATATGTCAAAGCTCTGCTCAACTGTCACCTCGGAGTTCTAAAATGGAATGTCTTTCATGCTTTAGTACTAAGTGTTGGCTGTTCAGTCCGGCACACAAGGGCATTGCTGTTAACCAACAAAATAAGATTAGAGAAAACGTGCCTCACCACCTAACTGAGGATGAATGAAGATAATGCTCTTCAACTGGGCTATAAATGAGATTGTTACTGCAACCGGTCCCATGCATGACGTTAAGCGCCCAGCTACTCGGACCTACAATCGTAGTCAGATAGTTAAATATACAAGCGACAGTACACTGCTTATTATTACTTTACTTGCTGTATAATATTTATGTACAGGAATAAAAATAGTTAGGCACCTTATTTGGATGCTTAAGGTGTCTAGTAAATATAAATTTGTTTTTGTTCAAAGCAAATAAGGTTATAATTAATGAAGACTATTATAGAATTGTAAGAGACATATCGAAAATCCGATAAAATTTCGTACAATGCGGTCGGTTAAATCCTGGAAAGCTTTGATAGCTTTGGAACTCAGCCACTAATCGCCTTAAGTTTCTGTATATACAATATGTAACGAAAACCCTGTGGTTCCCGTTAAGTACGTTATCTAGATCATTATTCAAACGTATAGAAATAACTTATTTTTAAAAACTCTACAGGCAATTTCCACTCTACTCCATAACCTTCGCAGAAAAGAGTAAAAATAAAATAAAATAAGGGTCATAAGAAATCTATGCCCAGGAATGGGATCCTTACTTTTTACCATACTCCAAAAATGTCCCAGGCAAGCTTGTCAGTAAGGGATAAAAACTATTTTTCAACTACCTTGAAATTTGTTGTCTTTCTCTCTTCTTTAAGATGATATGCTACTAGAGATCATTTAACTCTAAGCATATAAGCCGTGACCCACTTCTTAACTAATCGACTTCCGATTCGTGATGCGTTGATACTTTAATTGATTTGGCTTAAATTAACTTATATTGGCTTAATCTTTCTGAACAGTATTAATAACAAATATTCTCGAATTCTAAAAAGAATGCCCCACACATTAAAACTGCACTTTTGTACAAAGAATAACTGACGTAAATAATTTGAAATAAATAAAGTTTTTAAACGTTTTGTTTTTGTTTAATTAATTTAATATGATAATTTAACAAGAAATGTTCTTAAATTACGAAAGACTAAATAAAGATCGACATAAATAAGGGTCACAACTTGAAAATACGTTAAATTAATTTATTAGGCAACCGACGAGGCTGTTGGGAAATTGTAAATTAGCAGGAATTTTATTAAATTTACGATAACTTTTACTGATAATAGTGTTATTTATTCCGTATTTTCCACAGAAATTTGTTTCACACATTTTTATTACATTCAAAATGGTTATATTTATTATTTTACCCAGTGATATTTAATATCATTGATTTTAACACAAATATGAAATGAAGTCACTTGTAGGGGACAATCATGATATAGTATTATTTGCTAATTATACCTTTTTAATTTTCAAACTCAAATGACAGTCTATTGATTTCTTATATTTACGCGAACACTACACATTTAAATAAAACTAATTTTACGGATTTTATCGCGTATATTAACTTATTTTACATTCCCGACGTTTCAAGCACTTTACAGCACCCATGGTCACGGGGGGGACTGAGGTGTATGACGTCCCAATGTCATAGTTAACCACGACATGGTTAACTATGACATGAAAACAATGTATCTCACAAGTAATACATATTATATTAAATTAGATTGTTTATTGCGATTGCCAAGTCAATCTATGTATTTAAAACATAAAAGATTTTTAATATTGTTATGGTCACTATAAGATGTAGTTAGGTTAGCTATTTACGTAATAACTTGAGACAGAAGGACCCTTAAGTAGGCACTGAATAAATTAACCGACTTGGTATAATTACATGGATCTCACAATTTTTACGATAGAATAACTGAGTTGCGAGACTTGGTTTTGTTTTTACAAGTTATGCTTTTAATGGCATCTAATTTCTTTTTGTAGTTAGGCCTACTTTTTTTCCTTTCCGGTACCTTTTACTTCTTGAATACCAACTACGGATTTAGTCCACTTAATACTTTGCGGGATTTTGGTACAACTTCATAAGACATGTCCCATTCTTGCTTTTTCATTCCGTTGACCATTTTACAAGTTACCTTTGAACATAATTATATCTAGGTACCTATCTCCATCTATTATTCTATTATATTATATATATACAGGTACACTAATTCATCCACTGCAAATGTGACTTTGTAATGCTTTATATTTATATAAGATTACAAAGTTATTTATGCAATGGGTGTATCTACTAGAAAACTTACCCAAAGAGGGTTGGTGTCAGGCAGGCGGCCGACTGTAAAACTTCTGCCAAATCCCATGCAGTAAATGAATAGTACGAGTTGTGGGATATATGACAGGGCTAGGGCGTACCCCGCAGGCGACGCGCAGGGGCAGCACCCGGCTCCTGTGGGAAGTGGGCAAGGGTTGTCGCACCTTACGGAGCGGGTGCGACGTAAGAGGCGAGCCCGGAGAGAGAAGAATGTCAGAGTGAGGTTTGCAAGCTGGAATATAAGTACGATGACTGGAAGAGGAAGAGAGTTAGCAGATGTTTTGAAACGACGAAGAGTGAATGTTGCCTGTTTGCAGGAAACAAAATGGAAGGGCAATAAAGCAAGAGAGATTGGGGAGGGATACAAGTTTTATTATTGTGGAAGTGATGGGAAGCGAAATGGAGTAGGAGTTGTGTTAGATAGTGAAATGAAAGAACGAGTGACAGATGTGAAAAGAGTAAATGACAGAATGATAGTTGTTAAATTAATGATTGAAAACAAAGTAGTGAATGTTGTAAGTGTGTATGCTCCGCAAACAGGCTGTGAAGAGAGTGTGAAAGAGAAGTTTTGGGAGGAATTTGATTGTATGATGATGGGAATACCTGAGCGTGAGGATGTTTATATGGGAGGAGATTTTAATGGACATGTAGGGAGAGTGAATGACGGGTATGAAAGAGTACACGGTGGATGGGGGTACGGAATGCGGAACCGTGAGGGGGAAGTTCTTCTGCAAGCAGCATGTGCTTTCGACCTGGCTGTAGTAAACACGTGGTTCCAAAAACGAGATCAGCATCTTGTTACTTATAAAAGTGGCCACCACGCGACACAGATCGACTATCTTCTGATAAGACGGAACCAAATCAAGAGTGTAAAAAACTGCAAAGTGCTTCCAGGTGAAGACTTAGTATCCCAGCACCGAATTCTGCTGGCTGACATCTGCTTAACTGTTCGCCTCAACAAACATAAGGATCGTCCCCCACCCAAAATAAAGTGGCATTTGTTGCATAAGGAGGGGTATGCAAGTGAATTTAGAGAGCTAGTTGTAAACAAGATGATAGAGATGGGTGATATGGAAGGAATGAGTGTGAATGAGTGCTGGAAGGAAATGGCTGATTGTATCCGAAGTGTGGCAAGGAAGGTGTTAGGAGAAACAAAAGGGAAGCGTATGATAGATAAGGATGGGTGGTGGTGGAGTGAAAGTATTAGAGAAGTTTTGAGAGAAAAGAAAAATGCCATTAAAGAATGGCAGAGCGTAGAAGACCAGAATGAATCCATAAAAGAAAGTAAGAGAGGGGCGTATAAAGAATGTAAGAAGAGAGCGAAGAAGGAAGTTGCTATTTGTAGGGCAGAGGCGCAAGATAAATTATATCGGTCCCTTGAAAGCCCCGAAGGTCAAAAACGACTTTTTCAAATTGCTAGAGCGAGAGAAAGGAATGGAAGAGATGTTTCACATGTAAAATGTATAAAAGATGATTCTGGAAGGATTTTGACTGACGATGAAAGTATAAAGAAGCGATGGAAGGAGTATTTTGAGAAATTGATGAATGAGGAGAATGAATGGAATGGTATGCTTGAAAACCCACCAGTGAATATGGGCTTAGTGAGAGAAATTAGTGTGGAAGAAGTAAAAATGGCTGTTAGAAATATGAAGAATGGGAAGGCGGTCGGCCCAGATGGAATACCAGTAGAAGTGTGGAAGTTGCTGAGGGCGGATGGATGGAAGTGGTTGAGTTTATTTTTCGGTAAATTGTTGCAGGAAGAACAAATACCTGAGGAATGGTGCAGTAGTATACTGGTCCCCATTTTTAAAAACAAAGGAGACGTCCAAAACTGCAGCAGTTACCGGGGAATAAAACTCATGTCACATACGATGAAAGTCTGGGAAAGAATAATAGAGAGAAGAATGAGAGAAGAGTGTGAGATAACACAAAACCAGTTCGGATTCATGCCCGGTCGAGGTACGACAGATGCCATTTTCGCATTACGCCAATTGTGCGAAAAGTACAAGCGCGTGCATAAAGATCTGCACATGGTTTTTGTCGACCTTGAAAAGGCGTACGATCGGGTTCCCCGTGAGGTTTTGTGGTGGGCGTTAAAGATGAAAGGTATGCCTGGGAAGTATGTGAGGTTAGTCCGTGCTATGTACAGAGCATCCCGTACATGTGTACGATCTGCCGCGGGAACTACGGGCAGTATCGATGTGGCGGTAGGGCTGCACCAAGGGTCGGCATTGAGCCCTTACCTCTTCCTACTGATTATGGACGCTTTGACGTCGGACCTGCAGGATGAGGCACCCTGGTGCATGCTCTTTGCCGATGACATCGTGCTTGTCGGGGAAGAAGGCATCGAGGTACAGAGCAGACTGACGGGGTGGCAACGGAGGCTGGAAAGTGTTGGCTTGAAGATCAGCAGATCCAAAACCGAATATCTGTGCTGTGATTTCGGCGGTCTTTCCAGTCCTGTACCCATGTCGTTGGATGGCGCTATACTGCCTATCTGCTCAGATGTCAAGTACCTCGGTTCCCTCATTCAAGGCGACGGCGGAATAGATAGAGCTGTGCAGCATAGGATTAACGCAGGGTGGATGAAATGGCGACAGGTCACAGCCACAACGTGCGATCCCCGAATGCCAATAAGGCTGAAGGGGAAAATTTACAAATCGATCATCCGACCTGTCGTCATGTATGGAAGTGAATGCTGGGCCGTCAAGAAGAAGGATGCAAATAGACTGCATGCGAATGAAATGAGAATGTTACGATGGATGTGTGGTGTGACAAGGATGGATAAGATAAGGAATGAGTATATAAGAGGAAGCCTGAGAGTAGCGCCAGTGGTAGAAAAGGTGAGAGGAAGCAGATTGGCATGGTTTGGGCATGTGATGCGGAGGAATGAAAGTCATGTCACAAAACGAGTGTTGAATATGAATGTGGAGGGACACACGGGCAGAGGAAGGCCGAATAAAAGATGGATCGATTGTGTGAAGAGTGATATGAGAATGAAAGGAGTAAGTATGGAAATGACGGCTGATAGAGAGGAATGGAACAAAAAGATTTACTGCACCGACCCCAGATAATGGGAAATGGTTTAGAGAATGATGATGATGGTGTATCTAGAAAACTGGACCGCAATTCCAAAATATTTTAGTTTTTCCTTGATTTATACACTAAACACTAATTGAACTCTAAATTTGAAGCTTCTACGTCTGCTAGAAGTGCCTTAGAATATTGATGATCGGTCAGTCAGTGAGTGACAAAATTAAGAAACTTTGACTAGTTATAAATTTGAAATATACCGTGTTTATACAACGCAATGCGTGCTTGGGCTCTGGGAATGAGGTTTATCGCCACCAAGCTGGTTCTATTAAAATTCATTTAAAATTTGTACAAACAAAATTATTGTAAAGTGAAATATGTTTAAAAAAAGAAGTACCGCTGGGTTTCTTGCTGGTTTTTCCCAGGACAGGTGAATTAAAAAATGACTTTCAATAAGAATTATGTAATAATTTATATTGAATAAAAAATATTCTATTCTATTCTATTTCCAAGTTTAACTCGGATGACTATCAGAAACAACATGGCAATACTAGTCAACTTCTGTTTTATTAACAGTGCATTTAAAGTCATATATCTCTACAATTTATTTTAAATTGTTTGACCAATAATTGACAAAATTATCGAAGAAAAATTAAAGTATACTTCACAAATATACGTCTTTATGTATTTCAATAAATTCTCAATAAACTCCGCCGTGTACATGTTAGTGTCGCCATCAAATAAGAGACATTTACTATTATGACTATAGATAGTGCTCCATTTGTACAAAATACATTTCTTTAGTAATTTTTTTTATAGTGAACGGTGACAAACGAGCACACAGTCCACCTGATGGTAAGTGGTTGCTGCGGCCCATAGGCATCTACATCTATCCTCTATTATAAACCAAAATGCAGATGCGTTGTCACCCGTGAGGACTAAGATGGCATGCCTCATTTTCAATAAAAAGGGTCTCCGGTTCTCTAAATATATAAAATAATAGCCCTTTGTGTTTCCTAATGTTATTACACATTTTCTAAAGGAATCATCATTACAGCCCTTCACAAGTCGACTGCTGAACATAGGCCTCCCCCAAGGAATGCCACAAAGCACGGTCCCGAGCCACCTGCATCCATCAACTTCCTGCATGTCTTTCCAATTCGTCACTTCATCTAGTGGGGGGATGCCCTACACTTCGCCTGCCAGTACGAGGCTGCCACTCGAAAACCTTTCTTCCCGATCGGTTGTCGGTTCTTCGAGCTACATGGCCGGCCCATTGATACTTCAGCATACTAATTCTTTGGACTTTGTCAGTTACTCTGGTTCTACTGTGGATATCCTCGTTTTTAAGACTATCATGCAGAGAAACGCCGAGCATTGCCCTTACCATAGCTCGCTTAGTGACTTTGAGCTTCCTCATACGGCCAGCAATGAAGGAGGAAGGTAGGTAATCACTGGCAACACGCACTGGTTGAACAATCTAGTTTTGAGGTAATGAGGTATATCTAACGAGAAGATATGTCGTAATCTCCTGAACGCTGCCCAGCCGAGTTGAATCTGTCGATTCGAATTCGACCTCTCGGTCGAAGTTGGACTTACCTAGTCGGACTATTTGTCCCAGGTAAACATATTCATCAACAACTTCGAGCTTAATGCTCCCAACAACCACCGGTATAAGTGTGACATGGACGTTAAACCTGATTTTTGTTTTGTCCATGTTCATCTTAAGATCCATCCATTGGAAGACACTATTGAGGTCTTTGAGCATAGTGCTTAGATCCTCCAGCGTTCCTACCATAAGGACTATATCGTCGGCAAATCGAAGATGAGTGATGTACTCGCCATTGATGACTCCGTATCCTTTCCAGTCCAGTAGCTTGAAAATGTCTTCCAAGTCAGCGGTGAAGAGTTTCAAGGATATTACGTCACCCTGTCTTACACATCTCTGCAATTGGATAGATTTCGTACTCTGGTTCTGTACTCGGATAGCCATCCTAGCATATTTTCTGAAGGATTAAGTTGCAATATTTTTGGTTTTTTATATTTACGCGTATACTACACATTAAATTAAACTAGTTTTACGACTTTTATCGCGTTTAATTTTAACTTTTTTAATTCCCTACGTTTTGGGTGCTTTAGAGCACCCGTGGTCACCGTAGGGACTAAAGTGTTTGACGTCCCGATGCCCGGTTACCTTCAGCTTTTCAATATTATTATTTTTCCGATCTACGCAGAACGAGCTTACAGTATCTTAAAGACTTGCTTGCTTTAAGTGGTATGCTTGGTTTTGGATTTAATTTTATTAATTATAGGACACCAAAAAGATGGTAGTAGTGTTTTTTTCCATAGTCTCCCGAATCTTACTTAACAGGAACTGGTGTTCTTTTGCGAGGATTTGTGGTCTATCAAATCTGATAAAATAGTGGGGATGGTATCGAACATGTTCACAGGCTTCCTGGAGCGTCGGTTCTTAACGTCAACTACATGTTTTTTTACATCTATAAAAACTCTCGTAAAATAAAAGTGCTACTTTCGATTGTGTAAAGCTACCAAACATTTAAGCAAAAGTACAATATACAATTGGGTTAGCAAATTTAAACAGAGGAATTACATGCTCCAAGACGATCCTTGGTCTACTTGTCACTCAGTATTAAATGACGACAGATTGCTTTTGGAATTGATTTTGGATAATTTAATATTAAAAATTTTGTACAGTCGTTTCCAATATAAATTACTTCTTTCACATGAGAAGCACCAATTTTCAAATGAAAAAAGAATCTTCGAAATCGGTTTACCCAGAAAAAAATTATGAGGTAACACACATAAAAAACATACAATCGAATTGAATACCGTCTCCTGTTTGAAGTCGGTAGAAAATAATTCATAACCGAATATAGAAAATATGCTAAACGTTGATTCACATAAGTTTAGCTTGACATCTAGCTGCATTGGGAAAAGTATAAAAATTGAGTTTTTGAGCTCCGTATACAACTCGGGAGAGCACAGTTTTACGTGTGGATGCCTGTATTCAACTAAGATAATTAAAAATTATAAATTTTGTACAACCGACTTCAATATAATTTATTAAGAATAACTAAAAGCTATTGGCCAGACCTTCATCAAATTTATACGGGACCACATGAGAAACAGCAACTCTCAAATAAAAAAAGAATCATCGAAGTCTGTTCACCCAGAAAGAAGTTATGAGGTAACACACGTAAAAAAATCACACAGTCGAATTGAATACCGGCTCCTTTTTGAAGCCGGTAGAAAAGAATTGCCTACTTTCGTAATAAACGAGTTTCCTCCGTCCATTTAACATAGTATGAATTCCCTGACGAATAAAATTCCCAGTTTATGGCTGAAAAAAATATATTCAGATTCTATTTAATATAAAATTTTGTACAACCGATATCAATATAGATTATTAAGGATAACTCAAAAGCTATTATTCAAACCTTGATCAAGTTTATATGGGATCACATGAGAAGCATCAGCTTTCATATAAAAAAACAATTATCGAAATCTGTTCACCTAAAAAAAATGAGGTAACACATAAAAAAACTAGAAATATCCACTACATATCGCCCTGTGTGGTGTCGTAAGAGGTCAGGAGCATCTTCCTGATAACAACTAAAAATAATAAAAAAAAACCTTTGGCAAGCTTGGCAACTATGGAAAAATCTCTCCATGAGGCAACCGATATTAAGCATATCTAATTGCTAACTACTGTATTAAAATAAACCGTCTTCTATACATCCTAGTTGATTTGCATACTATCTGAGCTATATACGTTGTATGGAATACGAGTACCTACGTACTGCGCTCACATAACTAAGTTGCACTGAATAACTTGTCACTGATACTATCTATTCTCAGTTGAAATGTTCAACATTTTAGAACTTAACACGTTCATTTGTATTTAGTTGATATTCTCTCTAAAATGTAATATATACTTAAATGAGTCTCGAAAAACACAAAATTCATACCTTCCATTACTTTATAGTCATCATTATTGCATACCTTCACATGTCAACATCGGAACGTGACCGAAATGGCACAAAGCATGGTTTGATTACATTTGAGTCTTACATGTCGGAAATTCAGAAACAGTGGATTCGGAAATAATATCAGAGTAAAAAAAAACTTTAAGAAGACATTATCTGATTATTAGCCAGCGAAAATACCAGGTTTTTATTATGAAAATATTGTATTGGTTCTTATTCCGAACAGAGTTCGATTTCTGTTGATACGGGAGAAATTGTTAACTTTCATTTTAAGTGTTAATTTAGGTTAGGTTAGGATATTGTAGAAAATGAAAAACATTTAAAGAACATGTGAAGACCGCCAACATGCTTGGGGCACAGTGCAGCGCATTTTTTCTCGCTTCAAGAACCCTATTTAGAAAGGTGAGGAATCATGTACCTAGCAGTGGTAAGTATATATGCTTATTACCTTTTCCTTATACCTTGTGTGTACTAAATATCGGGAATTTGTCAATAAAACAAAAAATACAAATTATTCATCTAAATTTATTTTATCGCCTTCAAAGTAGGCCCCATCGCTTCGGCTTCGGTTTCGGGTTTCGGCTCGTTTTCGAGACGCCATTCTGAAGACTGTTGGCTTGTTTGCATGTCGTACTCATAAACTCATGTCTCGTCGCCAGTTATTATACGTTTCATAAAGGTTAAATCCGTAGAAGCTCGGGAAACCATGTCTTCAGCGACATGCTTTCGCTGCGCTCTTTGAACAAAATTGAGCTCTTTTGGAACTAGTCGAGCGGCGACGCGTTTCATGCCTAAAATGTCAATGAGAATGTTGTGGACGGACTTAAAAGATATGTTCACCTCACTAGCCAACTCTCTCAGACTCATACGTCGATTTTCGAACACTAGCTTCTTGATTTTGTCGATGTTTTCTTTGGTCGTAGCGGTTGAAGGTCTACCAGAACGAGGCAAGTCTACTACTACTTCTCGGCCTTCTTTAAAAGCCTTAAACCATTCATAAGCCCTTGTTTTCGATATACACGATTCGCCGTAGGTATTTCGCAACATTTTTAGTGATTCACCACATGAAATATCATTCGAAACACAAAATTTAAGGCACACTCTTTGTTCAACAATATATTCCATTGTAAAAATCGCCGAGAACTCAAAACTATGACCAACAAAAAGTGTAGTTTAAAACAAATTAAATGACAGATCCCGCTCAAACTTTGCGCGCTATATCAGTACAGTGCTACCAACATGCAGTAAAAAAATTAGAACGACCTCTTTTACGCGGGTCTTTTTATTGACATATTCCCGATACTTTTTACACAGAGTAGTACATAGTGCAAAATACATCTAATGACGTTACAGCCCACTTTTACAAGTCCACTTCTGAACATAGGCCTCCCCAAGGAATGCAACAAAGCACGAAAGGGCGTTCCTCCGTTCAGTCGGAAGCTGCTTCAGCCTTTATTAGTAGTTGAAAGATGCCTTAACGATCCGAGCCTGTTCTAGGTAACCATGCAATATTATTCAGTGAACATATTGTTGGTTTTAAGAATGAATAGCCTAATACCCAAGGTCTGTTATTTTTTTTTTCATTTACCTGTTTAATCTAAAAATGAATAATAAATCAAAATGCGTTATTATATAAACGTTGTAAGTAAGGCTTTTAACCTGTAAAAAGCAAAGATTGACTTTGCAACAGATTATGTTGTCAGTGGGGGGGCCACAGTGGGCTCAACTGAGTTACTTATTCTGTGTTAAATGTTAGTTGTCCGTCGGGTTAATTTCTCTGCAAATATCTAAGAACGAAATGTTTTGGTGGAACAACTGTAGTTGTCTATACATTTTGAGACACTAGCAAAAGGAATACATTAAAACATTTATTTGGTAAGAAATTCCATTGTCCTATTTTTTCCTTTGGGTGTCGTAATAGGTGACGATAAGAAATTCCAGAAAAATCTTAAAGCATCCGAATGATGGTGATATACGCATCTTGTTAACACCAGAAATAAAATACCCAGATCGACGACGGGCAGCAGCATCAAAGGTGCATGACGTCTTTTTCTATAGTATAAGGGTGACAAACGTGCACACAGGAAAGTGGATGCTGTGACCCATATTATTGATAATATCTACATTATAAGTAAATCCATACCTTTTTAGTTCAATAACGGGTAAATCCAGTCATGTTACATCAAACGTAGATAAATCCAAACGAAAAACGCATTTTAATATTTTATACGATTATATTTAATAATTAATTTGACTACTAACTGACCATCATCTATGATAGAACATTACTTTCATTATGAAACTATGTATTTTGGACAGAATCTACCTTTGTTTGATGTTAAGCGACACACAGTCGCTTAACTTCAAATGAAGGTAACTGCATCATGTGCAATATTTGACATTTTGGTATGAAATGAAAGCTCAAATAAAATACTTTACATTCATTTTAACAAACAGTGACAAATCCAATCATATTTGAAAAGAAATGATAAACAAATCATGCATTTTTTACAAACAAAGACAAATCCGACTAGCCGTTTTTATCTAGTGAAGGCAAATCCTTCTTAACCAATCAGCACAGTGCATTCATTCAATATGGCTAAAAGTGGTCGCTACATCATCAAAAGTTGGTCGTCGGTTCTCCGATATTTTATTCATTTAACTGGGTAAAAGTTAATAACAATGGATTATTCAGTAAAAATTGTATCCCCAAGTAAAGCCCGAAGACGATTAAAAATAAAAATCAAACAAAAGCATCAGGACAAAGTAAAAAAACTGTAAGTAATTTTATTTTCTTTCACAGGTTATGACAAGACTGCCACGACCCTAGGGTTGTACGTAACATTCACTGTGATTATTATTATTAATATGAAAATTGTTACAGAGATGTGGATGAAATATTTTTTTGCTTTATAACATTTCTTCCATCAGACAGGGCCCTAACAGAAAAGCAAATAAGGAAGAAGGGAACAATTTTTAAGCCTCAAAAGTACTTTGATATCGTAGAAGAACATGCAACTGTCTATCGTCTAGGGACAGAAGTACCCATCCTCGTTTATAAAACACAGTGTAGAAATATATTGAATACGACTCAAAGTTTGCATTTTCAGATTGCCAAATGCAAAAGGTTTATTATCACAACTGGAAGAAACCAAGCAAAAATCAGGGGTGAATTCTCTTATTACTCTGATAAGGGATCACCAAGCGAAACGCAGAGGTAAACCCCTACTTCACGCTGGTGTTCTGTGAAGTCGTGGTACCACCCCGGTTCGAGCCGGCCCATCCGTGCGACAGCAAAAGCTGCCGCGTGGCTCTACCACTGTTTAAGATATATATAATAATTAATTTGACTACTAACTGACCATCATCTATGATAGAACATTACTTTCAGTATGAAACTGTGTATTTTGGACAGAATCTATTTTTCTGAAATATCTCAGAACCACTTTCAATGGATTTAGCTTTGTTTGAAGTTAAGCCACACATTTATCCTCGATTAGATATCAAAATGTCCATGCTTTGCCATTGCCCTGAGGATTTAGATGGTATGCTTCGTTTCCAGTAAAAAAATGTCTCCGGTTCTCTACACTCCACATACTATACACAGCATCATTAAGCTGCTATTCTTTCGTCTGGCCTTACGACAGTCAATCCGCCTGCAAATTGTGAAAATTAAGCCAAATTCTGCCTAAAACGGGAGGGGTTCATGTCCAGCAGTAGTATTTTACGGCCAGATAAGAAAGGAAAAAAGTATAAAGATACTTTTATCCTCTATCGTATTGGTTGTTGAAATGCAAAGTGCAGCCAAAATCGCATTTTAATATAAATAAGAAGATTTTTATATTTAGTATTGGACTCATTATAGACTTCCTCGTAATAATTATGATGATTCTCTTACCTCATTTTCTAATTACCTAACTAATGAAATATAGACCATTTAAAAAATAAAATTTTAAATGCGAAATACACTAAATGCACTTTTTTTAACGTTTACCCTTTTACCTCAAAATTTCCCTATTGCAGTGTTATGTTCACGGATTAATATTGTTTTGATCTGTTTATATCTAGTTTTCATAAGGTTTTGAGCTTCTTTATACCTTCCACTGTGGGGTGAATGAAAAATTTTTGCCGTACTCCTACCGGTTGAAACCTCACGGCGAATACCATAAGCGTAAACGAGGAGTCCGGGAAGCTGAGTTTGGAACGCAACACGATACCTCTCCATCGCTTTGCTCGACTAGGAAAACATTCCGGGGACAGCACTTACTACTCCTAGCACCCTAGCAGTGCTATCACGATATCTAGAGTCACCACCCTCTTCATTTCATTACTTGTATTCGGAACCCCTCCCCCAAATACCTTTCAGTCAGCATGTGTCCAAAAAGGCACGTATGGCAATTCACAATGCTGTTTTAGTCCCTAATTTAATGTATAGTAGTGAAAGTTGGGTGTGGCAGAAGAAGCATGAGAGTAAAATAAATGCTATAAAAATGCGGTCATTAAAGAGTATGTTAGGTCTGAATCTGAATGACAGAGTGAGAAATTGTGTGATAAGAGAAGAGTGTGATTTGCAAGATGAAGATGTTGGGACTAGGATTAAGAAAGGAATGCTTCGGTGGTTTCGTCATGTAGAAAGAATTAATGAGGAAAGAGTGACAAAACAAATTTATGTTGCAGATGTGAACGGCAGGGCCGGGAAGGGACGCCCTAAGCGAAAGTTTATCGACCAAATTGGCGATATATTGAAAGTGGGCCAAATTAAGAGTATCCTTAACCCACAAGCGTGTATGCGTAGGTATATGGAAGTGGAGGAGGCGAGAGAGGTGTGTCAGGATCGTATCAAACGGAAGTCCATAATCTCTGCCTACCCTTCTGGGTGATAGGCGTGAGTGTTTATATTATGTATATGTATGTATATATAAATACATATATATTTTTATATAATATATATAACGTAGTATTACTATTGTTATATCAACCCGAAAAGTTCGCATGATAGTGATTCGTGTAGAAATATAACTTTATTGGCCTAAAACACAACTATATCAAGTACACACAAGATATGCTCCAAAACACCACCTCACAAACATGACTTGCGTTCACGTAGTTCTGAAGTTATGGACTTCCTGTGAAGTTTACGTCTAAATTTTAGACGTGATCATTATAACAGTGTAAACTATAATCTTGAATTTATGTTTCGGCAAAATATGCATAATTATGTAACGTAAATCTTACAGTTATTATGACGTCTGTTTTGGAACAGTCCTACAGTAATATATAAGTGTATACGAGTATAGGTATGTATAGGATATAACCTTAACTTTTTAGCTCCAGTAATACAGCTTTTTGGTACTATACGTATTATATAAATCTTTTCGCTATGCTTATTTAAAACGTTACCCTCACAATGATTACTTTCCGCATGGTGGATGCGTTCGAAATGTATTCATAAATTGCTCATGGACAATCAATCAGATCTGGAGAAATTACTTGTAGGCCTTAAGAACCTGCTAATATATACACCTTATAAACAGGAGGTGGACAACAGCAGCCTGCTGATCTAAAAATAATAAATAAATAACCAGCCTGCAAAACATGATAACTGACACGAAATTTAAACCTTATATATTTACATAAAATTCTCCATAGTAAGATCGATTCCGATTACCACTTAAATAAATTAAACTTGATAAGAATGCGCAATTCTCGAATTTCTAGAAAAACATTTTACCTGCAGACTTATAAGAATAATACTTCCTTTTATAACCCGATAATAAAAATGTGTCGACTTTATAACGAGATATCCATGAAAGGCTCCGGCTTGGATGTTTTTGACCCAAGATCCAGGATATTTAAAAGAGCAGTAAAACGGCTTACACTTACTTATTTCCATATCACATAGGTTTTAAATTTGTTATTTCATAATTTTAATTTGTTGTATTATGTAGTTATGTATGTCATAAATATTGCAAAGCGTAGAGTTGATCTCTCCTATAGTTAATATAAAAATCATGTGTCAACATATTTATGATTACAATCTGTCTTATATATTTATATTTTTTAATGTATTTTGATTGTTGTGTTTTTTTTTATAATAAATTAAATAATTATAGAATAGAATAGAATAATTTTTTATTCAATATTGATTATTACATAATTCTTATTGAAAGTCATTTTTTATTTACCACTGCTTCGGAAAATACCTCTGTCCTGTGAAGAACCAGCAAGAAACCCAGCGGGACTTTTTTTTTCAAACATATTTCATTTAACAATAATTTCATTTATACAATTTTTAAATTATTTTTAATAGAACCAGCATGGCGGCGATTACCTTATTCCCTTCTTCTATGGCAATTATTCCCTCTACGAGAAGCATATAGCATTTAAAATTTTAATAGACTGTAATGAATGATGAATAATGATAGAGTAGAGCGACCAGATCTACTGTTACACACTTCACACGTCCTTGAAATAGGTTTCCTCACGATATTTTCCTTCTATATTGCGAACATGGCAAAGCAGCACTTCAAAATTTCAACTATTTTTACAAAGATACTCGTACCACAGCGGAGATCGAACTCCGGTGACACGCATGACGTTTTAAGTAAAAGCTCTGTTATTTTAATGACCGGTTTGTTCCAGCCTTTTAAAATGTACATCCATACGCCACTATCATCATAAATTATTTAGTAACTCGATCCTTATTTTATTATACATAAAATCTAAAAATAGCGGTAATAAAAACCGTAACGGCGGTCATTAATAGCTCAGTGCGCACTGCACTAATTAAAAATTATCTCTTCATCCGTCTCAGTGGAATTTCCGGAGTAGATCCTGACTCATGTTATTTCAACATCGATGTGAAAACATGTTGGCATAGAATGCATTTCGTTCCATTACTATTTCCTCTCACAACGAATGTTGTAAGCTAGAACGAAACATATAATGACGAAACAAATTTAATGTATCTTTCTTCCACTTTATCGGCCCGTAAGTCAGACATAGGCCTCTTCTCTTAGAAGGATTTCCCTTGATCGTCACACACGGCAGGTGGATTGATGACCGCAGTACCAAACATTTGACAACCAGGCGGCGGCGAGTCTTTACCCCTGTCAAACCAAACGCTAAAAAGACGAACTTTCGTAATATTTACTGCAAAGGAGTAAAATAATCAGCCAGCGTCTGTCTTTTCGTCCAAATAAAATTTAGGCGTCTTTGATTCAAGGGTGAATAGGCTTCTGTTACTAAGACAGTGCGATTTACCATCTAGAGGTTCATCAGAACTTACCAACTGGTGGGATTGTGATCAAGCACTGGCTTATAATAAATAGAAATACATCTCGCACATTTGTACACTGTAGAGACACGCAGCAGCACGAATGGCTTGGTTCGGGCCGAATGACCACGCTTACACAATACCAGCGTGAAATATCAGCTTAATACTGCTGTTTCGTATGGTGAATGTAGAAAAACGGAGACCCTTTTTCCTGGAAACGCGGCATTCCATCTTAGTCCTCTTCTTAATCGAGGATAGATGTCTATTAGCCACAGCATCTACTTACCATCAGGTGGACTGTGTGCTCGCTTGTCACCATTATTCTATTAAAAAAGTTGCCATTGCCGGTAAATTAATATATAATTACCTTCAAGAAACCGTCAAGAAAAGAGCTTACACTTTTCTAAAAGGCCGACAACGCATCTGCAATTCCCCTGGTGGTGCGGTTGTTCATGGGCGGCGGTAGTCACTTACCATCAGGTGAGCCGCATGCTCGTTTGCCCCTATTCTATAAAAAAAATTGCAATATTTTACGTTAGATACAAACGGAATCGCTAATCCGCGATTTATCTTAAGCCATAAGTATTCTTTCTGGCATTTCCCTATGCCCAACCCAAGGTTCTATATCTATATAGATATAACCTTAGTTGAATAGTTATGATAAAAATTAATTTTATTAACCCGAAACAGTCCACTATTGCACTTCTTCCGTACTAATAAGACTACATAATCTATTCATGCAGAGCCTTAAATATAATGATATAATTTGTTAAAAATTTTGACAGGCGAATGAGTACCTAATCGCAGGCACAGATTTCTTGCGCATTTGAAGCCACTCCCTGACGCCGCTCTAGGTTCGTATTTACACGTGTTATATACAAGACGGTATACCGTTATTTATCGAAGGTCACGAAATCTTTCTGGCCTTATTCTCTTATGATGCCATTGGGAGGAAACGAAGCGAAGGATTCTCTTACACCACCAGGACCAACAGCTGTACGTGATTTCCGAAGCACGGGGATGAGACACCGCAAACTTCTTGACTAGTACTAAGAAATTCTTGATGGAAATTTTCAATAACTAATTTTTTGGCCCGACTCGGAATTCGAACCCGGACATCATGATCAGCAGTCGCACTACTACAACCACTAGACCAACGAGGTAGTCAAAAATTATAAACTTGATAAAGAATTATTATTTAGTATCATAAGAGTTTAATGAAATAGATAGCGATCTAAGAATCAATTAAGTGTAACAAATTAATTACGTTAAATTAATTTTAATAAAAATAGTTAATTTAATTTAAATAAAAAAAAATCAGTGAACTGTAACAAATTAATTACGTTAATTTATTTAGTTAAGTAATTACGTTAAGTTAATTAATTACATTAATTACGCAATAAAATAAGTAGGCAAATTAACCGTTTTTGTTTTAATATTGTTCAATATAATATGTAGTGTGTTAATTTATTTCGACATTCAATATGTGTTTAAATATATTATTTTGTATACTATAGGTACAAACAGAAATGCTGAACATAAATAACAGGGCTGCGCTATTTGCTATAATCAACACCTTCTACAAGTACACAATAGACATCAGAACGACATTATGGGAGACGAAACGATGAGTTCATCAATTCTCTTTATCGACATTTTCTTTCGCCATCGTCACTATCTAGAACCGAGAGCTGGGCGCAACGTTAAATTTTACGATGTCGACTCATTTGGGAGGTTGTACTGTTAGTCATTTTCGTCGATAACGTGCAGCTTTCTCGAATCGGAGTGTTGTCGAGTCGTACCCGTGATCTTCCATTACTCCTATTAAAGTCGAACATAACAAAATAATTTACATTCCTCCATTAGCTTTGCGCATAATTCCTATTTTATGAACGCAATAAACTTATAATACACAATGCTATTAGACAGTATCCATGTCAGTCTGCATTTATATATAATAAGTTTAATAAAATACTTAAAATATATCCTATGCAATTAAATATATGCAAAAAAAACTTTCATGCATAGTTGTATACAGCGACTTATGACGAGGTTAAAATCTTTCAAAAACAATTGTCTGAAATATGTCACTAACATCTTGCATTAACAGGAAACAGTCTAATAGTATGCAGTCTTTCATATTTGACCTTTCATTTTTTTTTGCAAGGTAACTAGTCTTCTTACTTATGCTTTCTTCATCCACCAACACATACACACACACCCCACACCATACATACAACAACACTCCTACTATACAGCCACATTCACACACTCCTTAATATACACGTACTAATTACAAATTCTCTAGAGGTTAAACCTTTTGTAATCTTACCTTTTGTTTTCCTTAAGGGAAGTAGCGGGTCATTTCCAACACGAGTATCCTCTGATTACTTTATGGTAAGTCTCAGTAACATGTTGTTAAGAAGATTACCGAAATAAACGCATTATTTATTTATTTATTTAATAGTTTTATTACTTTATAATAAAAAAAATTATTTCAAAGACATGTGAAGTTCGCCAACACGCATTGGGGCAGCGAGGCGGACATTTCCTTGCCTTAAAAACCCTCTCAGAAATGAGAGGAGGCCTGTGCCCAGCAGTGGGGCGTAAATAGGCTGCAACAACTTATTTTTATTACTTATTTGATCAAAGCTTTACAAATATATACATATTATACGTAGTAGAGCCATACTGCAGCTACTTAAATTAATAGTATAGTTGTATCACGGATGGGTCGGCTTGACCGAGCAAGGACCGCGCTCTCACAGAATACTTACCATCGTAAAATAGCAGTTTTTTACTGGAAAAGAGGCATTCCATCTTAGTCCTCACGAGTGACAACGCACCTGCATTTTGATTCTTTATTGAGGATATATGTAGATATCTGTGGGTCACAGCAGGTAAACTTTCTTAGGATTGTCACACATTCCTATAAAAAATATATTATAAAATAAATGATGGCAAGTCTAACCAATAACTACCAATTTAAAACATTAACCTCATTACAAATGGCTGCAAAGTGTAAGATCAATAAATCCTCATAATAATAACTTAACCCTTGTCTTAATTTGACTGAACAAAAGGTATTTCCTAAAAAGACTTATCATTTATCTCAAAGACGATATAATCAGTAAGTCAAGTTGCGGCTAGGATTACGAGAAATTTAAGGACCGTAATGATTTAAGGGCGCGGTTAAACGTCGCACCCCACAAAGTTTTATCTGACGCAAGCACAGTGAACGCGCCTTAACGATAATCCTAATTAATTAGTAGACGGGATGTGGCCTCAGACATTACACAAACTCACTACAGAATAAACATTCAGTGAATTCAAACCAAAATGAACCTTTTCGCGTTACAATAATAATAATGTCCTCCAGACCGAATTTCGGCCACGGCGGCCAGTCTCAACGGAGACTAGCCATCTGCGCAGGACAGGATTATAGTGCCCAAGTGTATGCGCAAGCACAGGTGCACTCTCTATTCCCTCACTCTCATAGCCCGATGGGACAGTAAAACGACACGACCGGAGAGAGATCAGGTGCAGGACCAACGGCTTTACGTGCTTTCCGAGGCACGGGGGTGAAACACCGCCAACTTCCTGACTCCGGGCAGCTACTGAGAATTTCTTGATGGAAAAACTCAATAACTGATTTTTGGCCCGACCCGGGATTCGAACCCGGGACCTCATGATCAGCAGTCGCACTACTACAACCACTAGACCAATGAGGCAGTCACAATGAGGCGTTACAATAATATTTATATAAATGTAAGTTGCCGAATCCTCGCGGATTGTCACTAACTTTCAAATAGGCTGTCATATTTATAAAAAAAACAAACGATTACTTAGTTATATAACAGATAAATTTATTATTATATACATGATGCAGCCAATTATTTTAAGAGCCCTCTTACATTTCGGCGTTTCGCAAATTTAGGTATTTTACGCACCGAGCGGGCGGCAAGTTACGTAACCGATACTTTCTTTCATATCTATTCACTCGCTCGCACTATAATACTGTGAGTATGGCGACTAAACGATCTTGATCTTCCATAATACAAAGTTTTCTTAGGATGGACTTCAGTGGATGGAATATTTTTTGGTGTGTCATTTTAATGTTATCTTATTAATTTATTATTATATAATTTATTATTTATTATTATATACCATTTTGATATATTATTCATTATTTATGAAATTTAGTGTCAAAATAAGTACACATAAATATTTTAATTGTTACGCTGTAATCGAATGTTAATAATCGATTATGTCTACTACCGGTAGAATAGTGGTATAAATGAATAAACTGTTGCAACCTGTTTTAATAAATATAACAACCAAATGTAACTAATATTTTTTAATCGGTACTTACAGTCAATTACTATATTTTTTATAAGAAAAATATTTGCTGCGACAGCAATTAATTAAAATAAAGTAACGATATAAAAAGTAAAAATAATAGCATAGTGTAAGCAAATGTTGATGATTATTTTGGTATAAATTTTACTTCTAAATGATGTAGAACTTCGGAAATATAGGGGCTTGTATCGAAGCTTTTTTGGTAGTTTTTTGAATTATGTCGATTTTTTTTCCTAGCGTGAAAAGCATATAACGAAAATGTATTCCATTATTATTAAAGTGTAGGATATTTGGGAGATAAAAATATTTTTTTTTGATGGTCGATAATCAATAGAATCTACAAATTAGAGCTCCCAAATCATGTCTTCGAGAATTTTTGCCTAAACATGTTTTGGGAGAATGATTATTACTGATTAAATAAATAAGTTATCTAAAATCCATTCCGAGCTTATTTGAGGAGAGAAAACGAACTATTTTTACCAAGTAATTGTTATTTCAAGCAATGAACGATAAACATAAAATTTCAACGAGGAAACCTTGTAATTTCGCGTTTTTTTTGTAATACGCCCCTTAATCAGCCTTTCAGTTAACAGCCTAGACATTACATGGCCTGGCCACCCTATTAATTTCATTCAACTAGAGCTAGACGGTCGCTGGTTTTTGCATAATTAGCACTTTGTATTTTTTTTTATAGAAATAGGGTGACAAACGAGCACACAGTCCACCTGATGGTAAGTGGTTGCTGCGTCCCGTAGACATCTATAGACCCGTAGATATCCATCAAATAGCAGATGCGTCGTCACCCGTGAGGACTAAGATGGAATGCGTATTTTCCAGTAAAATCTCTCCGGTCTCCGGTTCTCTATTTCTACGCTGGTATTCTGTGAGAGCGTGGTCCTTCCCGGGTCGAGCCGACCCATTCGTGCTACAACTATACTACTAGTATAGCTGCAGCATGGCTCTACCACGTGTGAAAATTTGTTGTGTTATATTATATAAATGTACGCGGCTTCAGGGTGGCCCAAGAGCCACCCCAGGCGTACCCTTACCTACCATCGGTGATATTACAAGATATGTGCAATGTTGGGTTAGACGCATCATCTGAATATCTTTCAGGCCTGTAGTTGAACAGTACTATTTATTAAAAAGGTTAGGCTGTTAGTTGAACGGCTAATTAAACTAGTTGGCTGCATCATACAAATATAAAAATAATTATAAATAGTGTATCATATAAATAGTGCAATAATGATTTTTTTAGTTTGCTTTTAACGATAAAATATATTATGTTCAACAAATATTAAATAACACTGACGTACGTCCATTTGCATTGGGTACTAATTTTTAGCTCTAAATTTCTCACGAGGTAATGTTTACCAAGTGCGTATCTTGTAATATAATGAATCTAAACTCTGGCACCATGAATTAATATAATAATAGTTAAATTTAAAAAAAATTTGAGAAATCAACTATAATTTAAAAATAAAAAATCAACATACGATTTTTACTCCTAATATATTTTTTATTCTACTCAAGTGGGAGTCACAGCTTATCGAAACTCGCAAAATTCTTTTAACCTTAGGATTGCTTTTTACTAACAAAACACAAATAAACCCATAAAATACGAATGATTTACGTATTCAAAAATCCGCCGAGTCGTTTTTTCAAGCGGGTCGAGTAATACAGGGAGCTGTTAATGAGAGATCGTAGAGGCGACGTACACTCGGACCATAAAACACGATAGCGGGTAATGCGATTTATAGTTAGTTACTCATTATAACATTATGCCTAGCTATAAAAGATATATTTCCGAGGCCATTGAACTCTGTGCCGCTCGCCCGCCCACATTCGTTCACAAATGTAACCTAAGTCAATATGCACGGACTGCATTGTTTGTTTTAATTTAACTACATATTTTGAAGAGCTAGGCTCGGTATTTTTTCAATATCGAAACTAAAATAACGAAGTTTTTAATAACAAGTAAAAGCCGAGAAAGACTAAAAAATAATAATTTCAACATTATACACTTTTTTGCTTAGACGTCGGTGCTAAGACATAGTGCATAAGGACAAGGTGATAAGAAATATTATAGACCCCATTTCAGGGGCTATAAGTGGCAAAATTCTTTAAGTTATTTGAAATCGACCTTTATAAATCTATTTTTTTTTTCTAATTTTTTGACACTTGGATGAACTAAGAAATATTACAAGCTTGATGCATATTGAAGTTTTCTTTCTTTATACAGGTTGCACAACCGTTAAACATTGGCGATGTAAAAATATCGACTACCACATATCATCGCGTGGGTCTCGTAAGATGCGACCGAAACAAACTGAAACAGGGGATGGGCAGCGGAATATGCAGCTCATAACAACTCAAAATAATAAAAAGTCTAATAATAAAAATAATAAGTCCATACTATAGGGACGTAATTTGTTGTGATAAAGGACTTACCCCTCTATCCTTAGCCAACGAGCAATGGCAAGACCCGGCAGTACAGAGCATTTCCGACCGGGGGACCGTATGGAAGGAGAAAGAGCTCCACGGGAGGTTCTACAAGGCTCTACATGAGCCTTTCGTAGACACAGTCTCCTCCCTCCACTGGCTACGTTTCGGTGACCTCTTTGGGGAAACCGAGGGTTTTGTCTGTGCGATACAGGATCAGGTTATTAAGACCAATAATTATCGGAGATACATCCTAAAGGATGGCACCGTTGACGTCTGTCGAGCTTGTCGCCATCCCGGTGAGCCACTTAGGCATGTCATCTCCGGTTGTTCGGCGCTTTCTAACTCTGAGTATTTGCACAGGCACAACTTAGTAGCCAGGATTCTACACCAGGAGCTCGCTCTGAAATACGGTCTCGTGGATCGGAAACTGCCGTATTATAAGTACTTGCCGGAAGCCGTGCTCGAAAATGACCGCGCCAGGCTCTACTGGGACCGGGCCATCATCACGGACAGGACTATTCTTGCGAATAAGCCTGATATTGTGCTGATGGACCGGGCACAGTCAAGGATATTTTTGGTCGACATTACCATTCCTTATGACGAGAACCTCGTGAAAGCCGAAACAGATAAACTGACTAAATATCTGGACCTAGCTCACGAGATGACCGACATGTGGGGTGGATTGCCGGCCGAAATTATACCTGTAGTCGTCTCTGCGAACGGGTTAATCCCAGTCAGCCTCTCGGGTCATCTGAGGCGACTGGGACTCCGTGACGGACCGCTCCAAGCTCAAATGCAGAAGGCGGTGCTCCTCGATACCGCCCGCATCGTCCGCCGGTTTCTTTCCCTTTCCCCCTAACCCTCGGCCGTTTGGTCTCCCCTGCCGAGGGCTTCCATCTGGTTGGGTTTTTATTTATTTATTTTTTATGTATTTATTTTATTTTGTTGATATTTATGTATGTTTATCATTTTCATTTACAATTATATATTTATACAGCCCAACCAGATGAGAAAACTATATAGATACCCCTAAAAAATAATAATAAGTCTCGGATTGGGGGCGACTAAATCTAGTCCAGTTCAATCCCCAGAAGACACAAGTTTGCGCGTTTACCGCTAAAAAGAACCCCTTTGTCGTATCTCCTCAGTTTCAAGGCACTCCCCTTACTGCCTCAGCCAGTATCGGAATCCTTGGCGTCGACATATCGAATAGTGTGCAGTTTCGTGGTCACTTGGAAGGTAAGGCCAAATTGGCCTCTAAAAAGCTTGGCGTGCTCAGCAGAGCGAGACAGTATTTCATGCCGGCACATCGCTTGCAACTTTACAAAGCGCAAGTTCGGCCCCACATGGAATACTGTTCTCATCTCTGGGCCGGGGCACCCCAGTGCCAGCTCCTTCCACTTGACCGCATCCAGCGCAGAGCGGTTCGAATCGTCAACGACCGAGTTATTTCTGATCGGCTCGATACACTGGCACTGCGTAGAGATGTTGCATCTCTTTGCGTATTTTATCGCATTTATCACGGGGAGTGCTCTGAGGAATTGTTCGGACTACTTCCAGCCGCTCAATTTCACCATCGCACATCGCGACAAAACTCGCGTTACCATCCATACCATCTGGATGATTGGCGGTCCACGACTGTGCGATTTAGAAGAAGTTTTCTCCCTCGCACGACTTCCTTGTGGAATCAATTACCACCAGCGAATTTTCCGGACCGATACGACTTAGGAACCTTCAAGAAAAGAGCTTACACCTTTCTAAAAGGTCGGCAACGCATCTGCAATTCCCCTGGTGTTGCGGTTGTTCATGGGCGGCGGTAGTCACTTACCATCAGGTGAGCCGCATGCTCGTTTGCCCCCTATTCTATAAAAAAAAAACTGCGGTTGCCAAGTCACCTGCCAAGCGTGGAAACTAATGCAAAATTCTCACCTAATGACGCAATCTATGGAGAAAGCCTATATTCAGTTGTGGACTTTATGTTACAGGCCTTCCATAACCCCACTAACATTGCCGTATACGGGTCGATTCTCTAGAAACGCACGCGGTACATGCACGGGGCTCTTTCCCACATGCACTTTCTTGAGGCCTTAACCTCAAGAAAGTGCTGACCTGAAGAAAGGGCTGACCAGCCACTGCAGAGTCAACATCTTAGCGGTCAGCCACAGCAGAGTCTACATCACCTGAAGATGCCTCGTGTAGAGGCGAAACACGTTTTATATTGTCGTGGTATGTCTTTCCTAGTAAAGTGATGTTGGGAGTAGTGGTGCTGGGATTAGTGGTGACGGAGATAGTGCACGCAATCAAAGGAGGGCGGGAGGTGCTCTTCAAACTAGGTAAAACACATCATTTTATTTTATGGAGCGGGTGTACGCGAGGTAATTTTTCCAACTTTAACCGCCGGAAGGACTTCATCAACAGCACGAGTGAGTATCTCTGCGATCTCAGCAGTGCCGTGCGCACTGTATAATTCTCAGCCCGGTCAACCCAAACGGCCGCAGCATAAGATACTATTGGAACATACGTTCTCTTATACAGAACATGGAGGGCCGGGTAGCGGGTAGCCCCAAAAAGACGCCAATATCCGTGACATCTTCCCAAACCATCTCCCACCCCTCTCTCCTATATCCTTGACATGTCGAATAAAAAAGCAGACTCGTTTCTAGCGTAACACCCAATACCTTTGTCGACATTTGATAAAAAGCGTTTATCGAATTAGTCCCTATTCTGATAACACGCGATCCCTGGTACTTGCGTTTGATTGTCATCGTACATGACTTTGCGGAGAAGAAGGATGGACGGTTCCTCTCTCCCCCACGATAATAATAGCTCCAGTGCAGATTTGGCCGCTCTTTCTATTTTAGCTCTGGAGTTCGCCTCAATCAAAAGTGCACGTCATCCACATACGCGAACATTTTCGTGTTGAGGGGGATGACAGCCTCAACAAATCATCCAGCATTAGATTCCACAGGGTCGGTCCAAGAAACAATCCTTGCGGGCAGCCCTTGGTCGAGCGTTTCTATTCCACAAAATCACCTACGAATATGCTTACTCGTCTGTTGGTGAAATAATCCACCAATATGCAGTAGATATCAGGAGAAATCCCCCTTGAATAAAACTAATTTCACGGATTTATCACGTTTAATTGTACTTATTTTTGATATCCGACGTTTCGAGTGCTTTCCAGCACCCGTGGTCACGGGGGACTGAGGTGATTGACTTTCCGATGTCAGTGTTAACCCGGAGTACCTTCAGCTATTTAATTATTACTTTTGGTCCGACCTACGCTGAAATCAACTTACCGTATCTTGAATTCTGGCAGTGGTATGCTTGGCCTTTGTTTTAATTTTATTAATTAAAGGATCCTACGTTGGTGATAGTACCCAGCCTCCTTCAATATTAAAATTATAAGGTTTTTAGGGTTCCGTACCTCAAAAGGAAAAAACGGAACCCTTATAGGATCACTTTGTTGTCCGTCTGTCTGTCTGTCTGTCTGTCAAGACCCTTTTTCTCAGGAACGCGTGGAGGTATCTAGCTGAAATTCATATCAAATACTCAAGTCTACGGTTCCTTGGAATTGTGAAAAATCAAACTTCTCAGCCAACGCAATCAAAAGATACAGCCGTTTATGCCGCAAATATTATGCCGCAAGGGAATCAAAACCTACAGGGTACTTCCCGTGAACTCAGAATCTTAAAATTTGGTACAAGGCAACGTATTATAGCATAGATAAAGGAAAAATTGCGAAACGCATAAATTTTTAGTTACATCATATATTAAAAATATTTTTAATAATTATAACCTACGGATTTGTTCGGAACCCTCGGTGCGCGAGTCCGACTCGCACTTGGCCGGTTTTTTTTATTTCAATAGCCTCACGTATCATCCATGGCAGGATTCTATGTTTTTTCGCGAGGATTTGTGGTCTATCAAACCTGATGTAAAGGCGGGGGCCATCTAGGATATGATCACAAACTGTAGACTTCCCAAAGCGTTGGTGTTTCACGTCATCTATATGTTCTGACGTATATGTCTAACATATAGCTGACGTGAAACCCCTCACCAAGCTCGAAGCACACCTTAGCAGAAGCTCCAACTGTTATCCAAAGATTAGGAGGAGCGTAATCGGTCGGTACGCCTTGAGATCCGTTAATGGTCGGTCATTATTTTTTGGAATAACTATCAGCCGTCCATTTATCCATACTTCGAGGGAGGCCCCCTCTTCAACGGATTTGGCTTACACCCAATAAAATTTTGTGGACACAGCTCTTCACACATTCTTAACAACTTTTGTGCTAATCTCGTCCAATCCCTGGGCAGTGTTGAACAAAGCCCTGACTATGCATTCCAAACACCCAATGGTAGGGAGAGCGGCAACCGGCCCAAGTGAGATGAGAGCAGAGAACAGAGCATAAAGCTCACCCGCCCGTAGTATTCCGTATCCTTGAACACATCGTCGTCTGTACACAGTACCTCAAGCAGGTCCGGCATAGCCTCTCTCCCTCCCCCCGAGTACTGTTCCGCGAACTTCACATCATTTATGATGTTACTAGGAAGACGATACCTTCCACTCGCCACTTAGTAAGCACGCCCCCATGGTTTCCGCTATCTTCCTAAAGTTGGGCAGCTCCGTATCCCCCATTATCTGTCGGTATCTCGCTCTTACACTATGGAAACACTCCATAGGCAGTTCTTCTGACCTTCATCCCTTTCTTCTAGTGTTCTGCCTCACCCTTCTTACACAGGTTTTCCTCATTCTATCAAGTTCTGGCGTCTACCATTCATACCCGCCATTCTGCCTCGGACGCGCACACCCTAGCTCATCCTCCGTAGATCGTAAGACGATCTCCGTGAACTGCGCGCTGAGTCGGTCAACCGGTTGTTTAACTTCCAGATTACCCTTGCTTATATGAACAGTACCGCGAAAATAGCCCCAGTCAACCTCCCCGGTCCCAGAAATGGGCTGGCAACCCCACAGGCCCCACAATCTCCACATGGCGCTCCTCTATTTTCCTTTGCCTTGCAGTATTTAGCAGGATGTCCGTACTGCTGGCTTCGTTGACAACATGTAATGTCAATGTAGTTTCAGGGTGCGACCACGTCCCATTATATAAAGACTGTCTCTCGCTGTCAGGACGTCTCTTAGTGCAAAGGAGCACTGTAGCACTACAGTTGTCCTCCTGCTTCCCTTCCATGACTTCTTAATGTAATGAATGGATAGATGGATGTATGAACCAAAGCCTCCGCTTCCGCTACCTTGCTCGTTTGTCACCCTTACTTTTATAAATAAAAAACAGATTGTTAGGCCACTCAATCTCCAGTTCAGGTTTTTGATCATATCGAATACAAGTTAAGAGTTCGGAAAGCAAGTATCATAACTTTGATTAAAAATTTGAAAAACCCCCGAAACAAACGAGCTGACGATTTTCAAACAGCTGAACAGGTTTTCTTGAAACATAGCTAAGAACACTCGATTGAGACACCTTTCAAATGAAAAAAAAATTAATCAAAATCGGTTCATCCGCTCCGTAACTATGATACCACAGACATGCACACAGATACACAGGTACAAAGATACACACATACACACTACAAACATATAATACTCCTTTGTTTTTGTCGGCGTTTAAAAATTCCAGAAATTACGGAATGATAACTATTTTTTTCTATTTACCTATAATTTATTTCACTGTCTTTGAAAATGTCATTACTCTAATTCACTGGATTAAATTACGAGAGAACAAAAGCGAAATAAAAACGCATTCCATTTCTCCTTCTATCAAAGCTTCATGGATAACGAAGGTGAATGAATTAAATTTTAAACAAAGCTTAGACGCCATACAACAAAGAACATTATATTTCAGATTTACAAACGGGACAGGTCAAAGAGTTCTTTACGGTTATTCCAGCAATATTCACAGTTAAAACACCAATAAATATACCCAAATCTTATGTTTTAAGGTGTAATTCTGCCCGTCTGAGTACCTACACTTAACTCCATAAAGTTCCACTAACTTTTTAGATTCATAGTAACTAATATGATAGATATTCTCCAAAAATGTTCACTTTATGTAGATGCCTTTTGTACCAATAATTATTTTACAAAAGAGGACCTTATAGGTAATTTATAAATAATAATAACAGTGGTAGAGCCACGCGCCAGCTTTTGCTGTCGCGCGGATGGGCCGGCTCGAACCGGGGTGGTACCACGACCTCACAGAATACCAGCGTGAAATAGAGGTTTACCTCTGCGTTTCGCTTGGTGAGTGCAGGTGGCCGGAGGCCCTTTTTACTGGAAATGAGGCATTCCATCTTAGTCCTCACGGGTAACAACGCATCTACATTTTGAATTGTAATAGAGGATAGATGTAGATGTCTATGGGCCGCAGCAACCACTTACCATCAGGTGGACTGTGTGCTCGTTTGTCATGTGCCTTATCTTATAAAAAAAATTGAGTTCGAAAGAGTCTCTTAAAGAAAAGTTTCAAGAAGCATAAATATATTTAATTTAACCTCGCAATATATTTATGAAAATGTACTGTATGTACAACGTACATAATAACATAAGAATCATGATAAAAAAAATTGTGCGTACAACTCCGACGTGTGACTGGAGTTTACTCCTGCAAAACGATTGTTTTAATATCTTTATATATAAAAATTACGTGTCACATTGTTAGTGCGCGATGAACTCCTAAACTACTAAACTGATTGCAACGAAAAAACATTATAGGACACAGGGTCGTCGGAGATGGCAGAACAACGTCTGCCTGGCTGGCTAGTATTATTATATAATGTAATAAATTTTATTAACGTCGTATTGATTTTATAAAATATATCATATTACATAAAAGTAAACAAAAACATAGAGTATAACGAGCAAGCATAAAAAAACTTATAATACATGATTAATTTCGCGCTATAACATGCGTTAGTATGTTGCGCAAAGGAAAACCATAACAGCTTCACGTTTTGTTAACGCTAGATTTTACTACTCACCTATTTTTCATAACGTAATACGAAACGAAAAAACTATATATTAAACGATTTGTAAGGAGTAAACTCCATTAAACTTCAAAAATACATAAAAATATATGTCATTTAAATTTTTATTCAATTATATTACATTATTCATTTCGTGAATAGTAACGTCATTATAAAATACTGTGAGAATTGGTTTGTGGAAACTAAAATACGTTACATGAACGTCGTTACATGAGCTACGAATCACGAAAACATCGCAACAATAGTTTGTACCGTTTCTAGTTGTCCCCAGTGTTCTACCAGATTTGTTTTTATAGAATAGGGTGACAAACAAGCACATAGTCCACCTGATGGTAAGTGGTCGCTGTGAACCATCTAACCCTATCCTCAATAAAGTATCAAAATGCAGATTCGTTGTCACCCGTGAGGACTAAGATGGAATGTCTCTTTTCCAGTAAAAAGGATCTCCGGTTCTCTTCACTCGCCATACAAAACACAGCAGTATTAAGGTGCTATTTTACTTTGGTATTCTGTGAGAGCGTAGTCCTTCCTCGGCCGACCCACTCGTGCTACAACTATACTACTAATATAGCTGCTGCATGGCTCTACCACGTATAACCATAACGGCTTCATTTTTCGTTAACGCTTCATTTTACTACCCATCTATTTTTCATACCGTGCACTTCATAATATGAAACGATTCTAAAGGAATAAACTCTAAACAGAATATTCATACTTTAAATACCATGAATAAATACAAGATTTAAATGTCAGTTATTAGACTCCTCGGAATATGTAATTCATATTTGGAGCATTGTATACGCTTTTACAATTAAATTCCATAAAATATTCAATTATTGTAAATGAACTACTTAAAAATATGTTACTGAAAAAAAAATGCGTGAGTGTCGTGGAACACTTGGTCGGAACGAAGTTCCTTGCGTAGTATATTATTATTGATAAACGTAGGTATTATATTGTTGATTAACAAATACAAATAAATGAATTACTAGCGTCTAAAAAATGAAGCGTCATTTGAAATAAAATAATGTTTCTTTCATGGCATGGTAATAAAAAGTGCGAGGGAGATGGATATTATTCCATCTCACTTTCTTATTTCATCTTCACTATGACACCAGGGTTAGTGACGAAAAAGTCTTACACTTTTTGTCGCCTAGCTCCCATCCGCGAAACCCGTACCATCCGATAAGGAACTTCTTTCCAAAAAATGTATAAAAAGGATAATTAAGGGCTACATTAATAAAATTACTCCTACGAATGAAGTGATCGCTACGATGCTGTTTCTATAATATTTGACCATTAATACGAGTACGTGTTATAATGACAGTGAATAAAAGATCAACTATTCTATATTATTGAAAATGAAAACTATTAACTTCGTAGGCTATATCTTAGTACCTAGGGCCTAAAATATAAGTAAAATAAAATGTCCAGAGCAGCGTGTAAAGGCATGGTTTCCATTCCCTCACTTTCATATCGCCTGATCTCTCTCCGATCGTGTCGGCTTGCTGATCAGGTGAAGGATTAACGGCTTCATGTGCTATTGAGGCACGGGGTGTAACGCCACCAATTTGCTGGCTTTGGAATGTTATAGAGAATTTCTTCACAGAAAACTCAATAAGTTATTTTGGGCAGAGCTGGGATCCGAATCCGGGACCACATCATCAACACTGGTGCTTACGACTATAAGAACAACGACACAATTAACCTTGTTGTCTACACACACAGAAATATTTACCCTAGCCCAACGTACCAGAATGTTCTTCTTATTTTGTAACTTTTTAAAATAATTGCTGGATATAGAACTTTTTATAAGTGCTCTAAAAACATACATTTATAGAAACAGTTATCCCTTACTCAGAACACTGTTCAGGTGGATTGGTGAGAATAGATTTCAGCTATTTATGGATGGCTATACCTCAGAGATCGCCCATCGTAAATTCCACAAAACGAGAGTAAACCGGGTTCAATCCCCACCGGCGCCAATGAAATTGTTGATTGCAATTTTAATTGCTGATTTACCACGTCCTCGGCGGTTAAAGAAAACATCGTGAGAAACTCTGCAGGTCTGAGAAATCAAAAAAAAAACATTTGAAGTCCGCAATACGCATTGGACTTGCCTTACAACCCTCTCAGATATGAGTGCAGTTCTGAGTCCAGTAGTGGAACATTATCAACTGACTGTTGTGCTGTAACTGAACATTATCAACTGACTTCAAAAATGGAGGAGGTTCTCAATTCGACTGTATTTTTTATTTGTGTTACCTCAGAACTTTTTTCTAGGTGAACCGTTTTTGATGATTATTTTTTTATTCGAAAGCTGGTGCTTCTCGTATAGTTCCATATACATTTGAACAAGATCTGAGCAGTAGTTTTTGAGTTATCCTTAATAATGCGTATTTAATTGACTTTGACGACATTGATGATGTTCTCGTTTTATTTAAATTGAAGTCGATTGTACAAACATTTTAATTTTACCACTTGCTTTACTTTAATATTTATGGATGGTGTTACCACTATACAGTCCATCTTGTCCGTTTGATAAAAAAACGGTTGTATATGTATAACAACAATAATACTATACCTATTTATTTTACCCCAGATAAAAAAATCATGCGTAATTTTCGTACCTACAGCAACCTTTTGGCGGTTGCGGTGGAAGTAGAATCAGTCATAGCCTGTTTGTAAACTAAAGTGATAATATGTAAGTTATATACCTCAAATAAATTACGACTGAGAGGGAAGAAAAGTTCTCGAGTGGCAGCCTCATAGATAATGTTTAACGACCCCCTGACAAACTGTTAAGATATGCAGGAAATCGATGAATGCAAGTAACCCCGCCCCAGACCAGATTTTGTAGTATTCTTTGGAAGAGACATCCATTCGAAATTGGACTTGTGATAAGCTGTAAGAATTAGTTCATGACAGTGTTACTGTCATGATGTAAGAATTAGTTCATGACAGTGTTACTGTCATGATGTAAGAATTAGTTCATGACAGTAACACTGTCATGAACTAATTCTTACAGCTACATACATGCCTGTTGTATTACAGCCTACATACATCTTATGGTTAGTCACATGGTCTCCTCTCATTCTGTAAGCATAATGGCATATTTTAAATATCCTCAAAACTATTGTTATATTTTCTCATACATACAGGTGTTGTAAGAATATTTTCCAACATTGAGTACGCAGTAAATCAAAGATTATTATTGCAAATAACAATTTCATTAATGCCTGTGGGGATAGAAATAGAATTAAATTTTAAAGTGAGCGTGTTCTGTCTGAGCTTCCATTGTTGGTACAGTATGTTATCTTATTCTAAAATAATTTAACTTGTTTAAAACAATTTCTTATGTCATACTAGTTGCTCCTAGTATAAGGTGACTGGTACGGTTGGTTAAGGTGAGGGACAGCTTCTATTATGTTCACAATAGATACTATAAAATCATCTACGCAGTTAACAGTTTGAAGAAATTGTGTTTGTCCGCGATGAACTCCTAAACTACTGAACTGATTTCAATGAAATTTTGCACACTCTATTCAGTTTGGTCCAACTTGAGAGATAGGATAGTTTTTATCCTGATAAGTGACTCAATGTTTTTTATTACGAATTTAAGCATTTTTTATATGAAAGGTCGTCGAAAAGGGCAGAACAACGTCTGCGTGGCCAGCTAGTATATGTACATATAAAAAAAATATTCTTGCTTCTTACTAAATACATGATTACACGTGATCAAAGATGAAAACTACGTGTCATTTGCGTTACTCCGATATATAAACCACGCTTGCTAATGACTTGTATTATTTGATAAGCTTGTATTAATTTATTTGTATTTAAACCGTAATAAATAAAATATGACCCAGACTCTTTGCAGTTTTGGCAGAAGAGGGCAATAAATCACTCGATTTTGTCAACTAGTTCACTGGCTCGCAAAAATGCAAAGCGACAAAACAGAATGTATTTCAAATAAATATTGATTCTCCCAGTTTTTAGGATTCAACTGAAAATCCATAAACCTAAACTTTTTTCGAATATTTGGAATCGCAAAATATTAGCCGTCTATTTTCTTTTCTATGAACGTGTTTGAAAATGATCATACTCTAGCAGCCTCCAATAGTTTTATATTATAGCTGAAATTTTTGCCACTTATAACTATTTTATCGTTTTCCTTTAGACTGAACTTTATAAGAACATATAAAACAGAACTGCAGCCGCAAAATATGTCAGACAGTAAAATGCAGAAATAAAAAGTGCATATAAAAGTTATGGATGTTGTCTACAATATTTATTAGGTAACTTCAACTTGAGCGCTAGGTACAGTTTTGCTACTATAAAACTTTATGACTCATGACAATAGGAGCCGTAATTTAGACAATGACTCATTGCCTAATAATGATTTTCCAACAAACATGCAACTCCCCTCCTAATTACACTTACGTGAACTCTATTACTAAAGAGATAAAAACGAGAACACCCATGCAAATGTTGCTTATAAATTAGGACTTTAGGGATATGAGGTTTCGGGACGTCACGCGACCGGTGGCGACTGGCCCTGTTTTACCTGTCCCTTACCATAAATAGATAACCCTGTCCCTATAAAATAATATCATCTCTTTCTTTTTATATAAATGTGAAAAAGACGGGTACTGTTCATTTGATTCCGTCCTAAGAACAGTCAAAGGATGTTTTATTGATTCCAATGTGAACAATATTGATGACAACCATTGAGGTTAGTTACATTAGGAAAGAGTTTATGGTAAAACTGCTGGCAGCCAGCAACTACATATTTTATTAACTTTCAAACATCGGACGAAAGTTTATGACTAAGTTTTTTTTAAAGATCTTGTGATACCTATGAGCTATATCGCTTAAACACATTATATTGTGACTGTTACCTACAGATCACTTGCATGAATAATTGTAACTCGTCACCGTGATGATATTCGCTCTCTTGCATGGCTCTTCTACGTACAAAACGTTCTGAACCTGACATCCGGGTCAGTTCCAGGTTCCAGATAGGGCCGAAAAACGTCACTAAATGAGTGTCTGATGAACAGAAAGAAAATTAAACATGACACACTCAGTAAATCGAGAGATGATTTTGAATTGAATTAATAAAAATAAGAAAAATAAGTTAATTCAACGCGATAAAATCCGTAAAAGTAGTTTTATTCAATGTATATTCATATAATTACAGAGCAGTATTTACAAAAGTTCAAGACCAAAGGATCAAAAGCCTAATTTTCACCGGACTCGACGAAAACATATAGATTTTATTGTTGTACAAGAAGTGTCATAACTCGATGTTCCGTGCCATTAAATCCAGATAAACGATATCTCGTGACCGGCCGTCTGGCAAGCCGCCAGCTAGCATTCTGTCATATCTTTTCTGCAAAAAAATAATTTGCAATAATTTATGGGCATGTGAGTCTATTAATTACACGTGTTCCTACAAAGCTCAATACCCTAATGTTTGGTTGTGTCAATCTTTAATTGTTAAATTTAGACTAATTTTACATGAAAATTTTGGCTAACAAATTTTTAAAGTCTAATAATTTTAAATCTGACAGCATCCTTTCTGAGACACCTGAGATTTTGAATGAGATTGACAGGTTCTATGGGCAGCTGTATACGTCATCGTTGGGGCCACACGCGAGTGTGAAAAACGATTCAAGGGCAAGTCTTATCCGACACTATTCCGATGATATCCCGGACGTCAGTCTGAGCGAGATTAGAATGGCCCTCCAGCACCTTAAAAATGGCAAGGCCTCAGGTGAAGTTGGAATTACAGCGGAGTTTCTGAAAGCGGGTAGAAAACCGGTACTTGAATTCCTTTAGAAGTTCTTTAATTCCGTCCTCCATGGTGGGACTACTCCGGAGGTGTGGAGCAGAAGTACGGTGGTCTTGTTCATCAAGAAAGGTGACAACGCTCTCTTGAAGAAGTACAGACAGACAGACTTTTAAGGGGAAATCCCCATTCTGAGCCGCGTCTACGTGCTATTTTCGAGAATCATTACGAATCGTCTCGCGCGCAGACTTGACGACTTCCAGCCTCGCGAACAAGCCGGTTTCCGAAAATACTTTAGCACCATAGACCACCTTCCACAAGTTGTACAGAAGAACGAAGAGTACAATCTTCCACTTTGTCTTGCGTATGTGGACTATGAGAAAACCTTTGATTCCGTCGAATTTGGACGTCGCTGCAGTCCCTTCAGCGGTGCCAAGTGGACTGTCGGTATATCGAAGTGCTGAAGTGTTTGTACAGTAGGGCTACGATGGTTATCTGAGTACAGAACCAGAGTACGAAACCTATCAAACTGCAGAGAGATGTAAGAAAGGGGGACGTAATATCCCCGAAACTCTTCACCGCTACATTGTAGACCTTATGACAGAATCGCTGGATGACCTAAGCACTATGCTCAATGACCTCAATAGTGCCTCCCAACGGATAGGTCTTAAGATGAACATGGACAAAACAAAAATCATGTTTAATGTCCATGTCACACCTATGCCGGTAGTTTTTGGGAGCACTTAGCTCGAAGTTGTTGAGGAGTATGTTTACCTGGGCCAAATAGTCCGATTAGGTAAGTCCAACTTCGACCGAGAGATTAATCGACGGATTCAACTCAGCTGAGCAGCTTTCGGGAGACTACAGACACATCTTCTCGTCAGACATACCTCAAAACTAGATTGTACAACTAGTGCGTGTTGCCAGTGATGACCTATGGATCTGAGAAGTGGTCCTTCACTACTGGCCATATGAGGAAGCTAAAAGTCGCTCAGCGAGCTATGGCGAGGGCTATGCTCGCCGTTTCTTTGCGTGACAGACTTAAAAACGAGGATATCCGCAGTTAGAAGCAGAGTAACCGATATATCCCAAAGAATTAGTATGCTGAAGTGGCAATGGGCCGGCCATATAGCTCGAAAAACCGACAACCGATGGGAAGAAAAGTTCTTGAGTGGCGACCTTGTACCGGCAGGCGAAGTGTAGGGCGTCCCCCCACTAGATGGAGTGACGACCTGGTGAGACATGCAGGAAGTCTATGGATGCAGGTGGCTCGGGACCGTGCTTTGCGGTATTCCTTGATGGAGGCCTATGTTCAGCAGTGGACTTGTGAAGGGCTGTAATGATGATGATGATAATGATGACTTTTAAGTAATATTAGGTTTTAGTTAAATTTGTTTAAGCAATATTTAATGTTGTTACGGAATTTTTCAACTCATTTCGTTTTGTAAGCATCATGAAAGACATGTAATGAAGTAAAAAAATATTTTAAAAGCATCATAGCCCTTGATTAATTACTCATATGTAGTAATTGCCATCAGATTACGGCAAATCTTTAAAACTTATAAAGGGCTCTTGTACTGTAGGTTGAATAAATACCTTAATAATTTATCGGCATACCCAATTACGCTTTATGATTAAATTTAATGTGTATATAGCACAGATTTTACTTTAAATATTACATATATTTTCTTCTTAGTTTACATTTTAATTATCTAATCTCGTAGTTGTATTCATTTAATTTAAAGATGAACGATTACATTGTATACAAGTATTTTAGACCTGTCTCATGTTAGACATACTCACCGCTCTGGATAATATGCAAGTTGTTGAACACAAATCTAACACGCTTGCTATTGTAGTTACCTAATACCGTTATCCATTATATTTGTCCATGTGATTTGGAAAGAAAGATATACCACCTTTTCATATTTCATAACCTTTTCGATATATAATTAAATGCAACATTTTCTGGTAAACGCTGCTGCCATTAACCGATCTTTGGATTTAGCGTGCAATTTTGGGTGGGATTTCCATCAGCAATTAATCGTGAGAGTCTTCTGTCAGCCAGTAAGTATAATGAGTGCAAATAATTTTACAAGATAACTGAAAAATAAGAATTACATTTGGTTAACATGTTATCCCTTTCAATACAACTCTTCTCAAGTCATAATATAGGCCCCAAAGAATGCCACAACACGCGATTCTGAGCCACCTGTATCTATCAACTTCCTGCATGTCTTGCCATATTATCACTCCATCTAATAGGGGGGGGGGGGGGCAACCCTACACTATATTTATCGGTACAAGACTGCCATTCGAGAACCTTCCTTCCACATGTTTTATGTATTTATCTGTGTTTCCACACTTTCAAGCGTTTTTAATGAAGCAGTTAAGAGTTTTGGGAATATAACGTTACTCTGATTACACCTCTCTGCAATTGAATTAGTTACGTTCTCTGATTTTGTATTAACCCTGTTCCATGAATAATATGTGAACATTTCGATTGTTTGACTATTGTGTCTTTATCGCGGACAGGGAAACTGACTAACTATCGTAGCCTTACTGTAAAAACACTTCATCACTTTGATATACCGCCGGATTTAAAGGCTTTTTCATAGGCCAAATATGCAAGGCAAAGTGACAAATTTTCATCTTTGGTCTTCTACACAATTTAGGAAGGTAGAAATATATGAACTAAATTCGTTTCAGAAACTCGCTGGAAGTGTACGTACGTAGGCAACTGTTTCTCCACAGACTATAAAGAGTTTGACAGTGGCTTTAGAGTAATAGATACATGCTACTCTCCAAGCGACGGTTATGTTTTTGATATTGATAATATGAACGTAAAATATGAATAATTAGTTTTTTATATATTTTATTTTATTTCATGTATTTGTAACACATATAAAATATACATTTTAGCTTTCTGCAATCCTTCTCCATATAAAATTTAATTACGCCAAATCTCACATTCGTCCAATAATATGCTTAAAAAGGTGTACAAAATTTTCCCTTTACGTATTAATATATAAATTGGATTAAGCTCTGTTTTCCAAAACTCTGTTTAAATGCTCTTTTTAATAAGTATACTCTTTTCACGTATTAAACGAATTTTGGGAAGAAACGTTCTGGAGTAGCGACCTCGTACAGGTAAACGAAGCGTAGAGTAGCCTCCCTCTTAATGGAGCAACGACGTGGTACGTTATGAAATCGATAATTACAAGTGGTTCAGAACCGTGCCTTGTCTAGATTCTTGAGGAGGTCTCTGTTCAGTAGAAGACTTGATGGGCTATAAATGATGATGACAATAATAATTAACGTATAAAACTACTGAATCATTTTACATATTTAAACCAAAAAATAATGAAAAATTCTAATCTACTTATTATATTAGGGCATACCGCAAATATTTAGATGTTAACATATTTAGTGTCCCGTTACAGTTCATGTTATAAAAGTGCCCTAGCGATGGTTTCTATCAGTAGCCTATAATTATATAGCAATTTGCAACTGAGACTGTTGCGGTGCGACATCAAATTACAAAAACGAAGACACATGATCTTTAATTAGCACACGCGGTACTGAGCTCCCCCGTACTGAGCTCGAGCATCGAGCTCATCAGCCCACGTACTCTTATGCAGTGACACAGAAACGATCGCACGCTACGGTACTTTCGGGCTATTCACACAAGTTCGATGCATTATTTCTTATTCATGCTCTAGAATTGAAAACCCGACACTGATTGAAATATTTTATGCTTTCTAAGTATAGAATATAGAATTGTTATCAAACTGATTTCATTATACTTACAAAGATACTATTTTTATATTCCATACCTATAGCTTTGACTATTGATCTCTGTTGTGTATGAGATACAACTTTTCATTAATCTAAAATAACATACACATACATTGCCAAATTGCTGCATACTCTCGCAGAAATGAGAGGAGGCCCAGCAAGTTTTACAGGTTCCAACTTTTTCTAATCATCATTATCATCATCATCATCATCATTACAGCCCTTCACAAGTCCACTGCTGAACATAGGCCTCCCCCGAAGAATGCCACAAAGCACGGTCCTGAGCCACCTGCATCCATCGACTTCCTGCATATCTTACCAGGTCGTCACTCCATCTAGTGGGGGGACGCCCTACACTTCGCCTGCCGGTACGAGGCTGCCACTCGAGAATCTTTCTTCCCCATCGGTTGTCGGTTTTTCGAGCTATATAGCCGGCCCATTGCCACTTCAGCTTACTAATCCGTTGGGCTATGTCGGTCACTCTGGTTCTACTGCGGATATCCTCATTTCTGAGTTTATCACGCAGAGAAACTCCGAGCATAGCCCTCTCCATAGCTCTCTGAGCGACCTTGAGCTTCCTCATCCGGCCAGCAGTGGAGGACCACGTCTCAGTTCCGTATGTCATCACTGGCAACACGCACTGGGTGTACAGTCTCGTTTTCAAGTTTTGAGGTATACCTGACGAGAAGATGTGCCGTAATTTCACGAACGCTGCCCAACCGAGTTGAATCCGTCGATTAACCTCTCGGTCGAAGTTGGGCTTACCTAGTCGGACTATTTGTCCCAGGTAAACATACTCGTCAACAACTTCGAGCTTAGTGTTCCCAACAACTACCGGCATAGGCGTGACATGGACATTAAACATGATCTTTGTTTTGTCCATGTTCATCTTAAGACCTATCCGTTGGGAAACACTATTGAGGTCATTGAGCATAGTGCTTAGGTCCTCCAGCGATTCTGCCATAAGGACTATATCGTCGGCAAATCAAAGGTGAGTGATGTACTCGCCATTGATGTTGATACCGTATCCTTTCCAGTCCAGAAGCTTGAAAACGTCTTCCAATGTAGCGGTGAAGAGTTTCGGGGATATGACGTCACCCTGTCTTACACCTCTCTGCAGTTGGATAGGTTTCGTACTCTGGTTCTGTACTCGGATAGCCATCGTAGCTCTACTAGCACCGCTGAAGGGACTGCAGCACTGCCCAAATTTCGACGGAATCAAAGGCTTTCTCATAGTCCACATACGCCAGACATAGTGGCAAATTGTACTCTTCGGACTTCTGTACAATTTGCCGAAGGGTCTATGGTGCTAAAGCCCTTTCGGAAACCGGCTTGTTCGGTAGGCTGGAAGTCGTCAAATCTGCGCGTGAGACGATTCGTAATGACTCTCGAAAACAGCACGTAGACGCGGCTCACAAAGGAAATCGGTCTGTAGTTCTTCAAGAGAGCGTTGTCACCTTTCTTGAAGAACAAGACCACCGCATTTCTGCTCCACGCCTCTGGTGTAATGCCACCATGGAGGAATTAAAGAGCTTCTGAAGGACTTCAAGTACCGGTCTTCCAAACGCTTTCAGAAGCTCCGCGGTAATTTCATCCTCACCTGGGGCCTTACCGTTTTTAAGGTGCTGGAGAGCCATTCTAATCTCGCTCAGACTGACGTCCGGGATATCTTCGGAATAGTGTCGGATAAGACTCGCTCTTGGATCGTTACTCACACTTGCGTGTGGCTCCAACGATAACGTGTACAGCTGCTCATAGAACCTCTCAATCTCACTCAAAATCTCAGGTGTCCCGGAAAAGATGCTGCCACACTCTATCTTCAGCTTTGACAGTTGGCTCTTTCTGGCAGACAGATCTCTGGCAAAGACTTTGGAGCCTTGGTTCCGCTAGATCGCTTCTTCAATACGAGCTGTATTGAAGTTGGGTAAGTCCCGTCGCATGCATTTGGAGATTTGTCTGTTCAGTTGCCTGTATGCTGTCAAGTCTGTTGAAGAATGTAGCTTCATCTCCCGTCTTACAGCCATGAGATTAAGAGTGTGATCGGAGAGTTTTTGTGTTCTTCTGCGGCGGGTCTTGCAGAACTTAGCTCCGACCGCATGGACAGTTTCCACGAGCTTGTCATTCATATCGTCCACTTCATTGCAGTCTTCTAGGCACTGAAAACGGTTTTGTAACTCGAGCTGAAAGATTTCGGGACCTTGGATTAGAGCACGAGAGGGACGGAGCGTTGACTTCATCACACGAGACCTCTCCAACTTAACGTTTAGGTTCAGTGTGCCTCTAACCATTCGGTGATCGCTACCAGTTTTCACCCTCGCGATCACGGAGATATCACTGAACAGTTGTCGTCTGGTCGTCATAATGAAGTCGATCTCATTTTTTGTCGAACCGTCGGGGCTCGACCAGGTCCACTTCCTGTGGGGCCACTTCTGGAAGAAAGAGTTCATCATAAAGAGTCCCTATTTCTCCATGAAGTCGGCCAGCTGCTGGCCCCTTGGGTTCCGTTGCCCTATTCCAAATTTCCCTACTTTCAGCTCCCGTTCTCTCTTGTGCCTAGTTTTGCATTGAAGTCTCCCATTAACACCGTATATTGGGGTTTGGAGCAATGCATGGCTCTAGAGATATCCTCATACATTTCCTCCACCTCCTCATCGGGATGTGCCGCGGTTGGTGCGTAAACCTGTATGACCTTCAGCGAATATCGTTTGGTAATTCCGAGTATAAGGTACGCAACCCTCGTCGACACACTCCCGATCTTTACAACGTTGTTAACGAGAGACTTGTGGACGATAAATCCAACACCTCCTTGGGACAGATGGTCGCCCTCCCGGTGATAGAGCAAGTTGCCGGATTCGAGGATTACCGTGTCCTCCCCCTGTCTTCGGACTTCGGATAACCCTATAATATGCCAGCGCAACTTGTCTATCTGTTCTTCCAGCTCCACGATCTTCTCGTCAGTCCTCAGGGTACGTGCGTTGTACGTTGCCAGGTCGAGTCGTCTAAGGTGGCAACCGAACCTCCACCGGAGATTCTTAGCACCCCCTGCCCCGCCGTTACCATGGTCGCCACCGTAGTCAGGAATAGCGGGGCCGCCGGGGACTCGCGGCCGTCTGTTTGTTGCTTTAGTCATTGGGGGGTATTTTCCATAGTTGCCACGCTTGGCGAGCGGGTTGGCAACCGCAGTTTTTTTATTGAAATTTTGGCTATTATCAGGAAAATGCTGCTGCCCATCTCCTGCCTGTTTCCCTTTATCGCCTTTTACGACACCCACGGGAAGATATAGGGTAGTGGATATACTTGACCGCCACTACACGGTCATTATCATCATTACAGCCTAATTAAGTCTACTACCGAATATAGGCCTCCGGGATGGATTACCTCATACGATTTATTTGCCGTAGATGTCACGCTTGGCAGACGCGTTGGTAACAACAGTTATTTTTTTATTAAGTTATTATCAGGAAGATATTGCTGTCTCCTGTTTCACTACCCGCGGGATAACTTGGGATGGTGGATTCGCTTACACCACCACTAAGCGATAAAATACACACATAAATTTCCTAAAGACAAACATCTAAATACGAAACGATTATTTGTAAGGCCACTGTGCCACGGAGCCGTCAATAATCTAAATTCCGTGAACAAAAACACCGTTAGTAAATGTAATGCTCAAAACGGTATACATAAATAAAGTACCATCTGTATTCAAAACAGTGAATAAATTTTCAAAAGTTAACAAAAATAACTCAGAGGCCTGCGTAAGAACTATTAAACAAACTACTCATTATGCACCGAACGAAACAATAAAATGTCACTCCCAATAACCCAATATCTGTAATTTATTCTTACGTACCGCAATATTGTATTCAAGACGCTAAGTCGTTGGCTGTCAATTGCAACATAGTGTGAGTTGAGAGCAGCTGAAATATGTGTTAAACGGTTTAAGTAACAATACTCATTGTATCCCACACATAGGAGAGCCAATTAACGCCTTCTTTATCTCCGATGTTCCACTTTACTCCGTCTGCACGTACCCTGTCGCCAGTTTTAAGTGGGCGAATTAGTATTCTTGATACCAACACTAATTGTTTTGTCATTAGTAATTGTTTCAGTGATCTTTTTTGATAGCTCTGTTCGATCATACTCGTCGTTTGTAATTCCATGTTCGTTTCCATACTTGAATATGTATTTTTTAATATATATGAAACACATACTGCTTGGAACATGTTCTTTCTATCCTAAGGTAAATATTAAATATTAAGTCCTAACATATGAACTTGGCGTTATATACGGGAGGAATATAAAGTTAATTTTTTTTGTAAAATATTATTTATTAATCAAAGTATGCACCGTTGTTATCTATGCACTTTTGCCATCTCATAGGTAGTTCATTGATCCCTTTACTAAAAAAAAACCATGGGGGCGAGAATCCATAAATTTTTTGAAGACAGTTCGGACTGCGGCATTGTAGTTTTTCCTTGTAAGAAGTTGTCCAAATTCCGGAAAAATGGTAATCTACTGGAGTAAGGTCCCGGGAGTACGGTGGATGTCGCAGATATTCCAATTGTAGCTCATCTAAATAAGTGATTGTTTGTTGTGCAGTGCGTGGTCTTCCGTTGTCGTGAAGCAGCAGTGGCCTAGAGCGATTAACCAATCTCGGCTGTTTAGCAGCTAGTTTTTCCTTCATGATTTGCAGTTGCTGACAATAGATATCTGCCGGAATCATTTGGCCAGATTTTAGAAAGCTGTAGTGAACGACACCGGCGCTAGTCCACCAAACACTCACAAGTAACTTTTTCTGAGTCAATTTTCGTTTAGGGCAGGATTTGGCTGGGTCTCCATGGTTCATCCATTGAGACGAGCGTTTTTTATTATCGTACAGTATCCACTTTTCATCACAAGTAATGATTCGATTTAAAATCCCTTACTTATCGTGTCGGTTGAGCAAAGTAACACAGCAGTTGACGCGTATTTGCAAGTTCGACTCACTCAATTCATGAGGTACGCTTCGTTCAAGTTTTTTTACTTTCCCGATTTGCTTCAAGTGGATTAATTCAGTTTTATCACTTAGCCCGAAGCCTGCAGCTATCTCTGAAGTGCTTTGTGATGGATTCGCTTTCACAATAGCCTTTAATTCTTCATTTTCCACTTTGATCTCCGGTAGTCCACGGGGTTGATTCTGAAGTTCGAAATTTGCAGAACGAAAACGTTGAAACCAAAAACGTACCGTGCTTTCTTTTGAGACACCAGCGCCGTACACATTATTAATCCTTCAAGCTGTTTCTGCAGCACTGGTGCCACGGTAGAACTCGTACTCGTAAATATACCGATATTTCATGTTTTCCATTATGCGGTAATAAGAGACGCCAAAGAAAAAAATAATGAGGAAAAAACAAATGAATGACTGTTTTCAAAACTCGAATGTACCAGCTAAATACATTTATAAATTTTAATTTGAAATTCTTAACCAAAGAGAAGATATTCCAGAGGAGATTAGTACGTTGTAGAGCCATGCTGCAGCTATATTAGTAGTATAGCTGTAGCACGAATGGGTCGGCTCGACCGGGGAAGAACCACGCTCTCACAGAATACCTGCGTGAAATAACAGCTTAACACTGCTATGTTTCATATAGTGAGTGTAGAGAACCGGAGACCATTTTTACTGGAAAAGAGGCATTCCAGCTTAGCCCTCACGGGTGACAACGTATCTGTATTTTGATCCGCAAACGAAGATAGATGTAGATGTCTATGGGCCACAGCAACCACTTACCATCAGGTGGACAGTACGATAAAACCTTAATTTCATATGTAAAGACCTAATAAATAAAGTCAAATAAGAAATCAAAAAGCTGTGATAGCTCAAAGATAGGGCTTAAAACGAAAAGCCATACAATGCAACTGAAATTGTTAATTTGCAATTTTTAATACTGACTTGATATTATAACGTTCAATGACAAATTTTGACTTATTTTTATTATGTTAACCAGCGATCCGCCTTGGCTTCGCACTCGTGATTTCTGGATCGTGCCACCAACCGGGTCCAAATGTAAATCTAAATAATCTAAAGACCCATTTAAACACAAAAGTTTTCCTCAAAATCGGTTTTTGTGTTTTATCGAGACTAACAGACAGTAATTGATTTAGAGATAGTAGTGTGATAAACCATCTAGCAGTTCAAATGATAGCAAGCGGCTATAGCTCATAATACACTAACAATAAATGTTTTATTTATAACTCTAGACGCGTTACTCAAAACACTTATTATCAGGTGGAATTGTAGGTCCAACACTAACTTATAATATTTAAAAAGAAGTACCCCTTAACTGGACTATTTTTTTACTTTTATGCAGGTTATTCTAGAGACGTTGTTAATGTGGTGCATTGACGCATATGGACCGAACAACATATTATATATATCGCGCTGTCGAAGTTTACAAAGAACAAAGAGTAAATACACAAGCTTTGTAATAAAAGTGGAGCATCGGCCGTTACCAACAGAAAATCTTGCCCGGCGGGAAATCTTCGCTATTCCATCTATGGCTAAAGTAAACTAATTTCGATTTAAAACCAATTTGACTGATTCTTCAAAGGTGCCACTACCTTTATCGATAATAAATTCACCTATGTAGTAGTGGATTAGAAAACAATTCATACATTGGTATTATTTTTATTTCATTTCCTAAAGATTCTACTTACGTAAGGTTTTTAAGGACCCTATTCGTTTTGAAGGAATAACTAATCTTGATTTTTTTAACAAGCATATATTACTTTATTTTATTCTTGAAGTCACGTAAAATCGACGAAAAGAATCTTTCGAAATCACCTCAAACAAGAAAACGATACAATAAGTGTCAATATAAAAGAAAACAAGTGATTTTTTTAAAAAAAATTTATAATACAATTAATACCAAGTTAACGTTTGTTCCAACTATTTACAAAATTTATTTTAGAAACTGCTTGGATGCGATCACCTCATGCTAAGTGTTTATTATCAACCATGTATTCATTTACTATAATAACCCTTTTTATACAGTATCAGCTTAACAAAACATTTAAACTTGGTAATAGAGAGAGCCTCTACACTTTCCGGGACCTTGTTGTAATATTTTTTTTATAGGATAGGGTGACGAGATGAGCACACAGTCCACCTGACACAGTTATTCTCAATAAAGAATCAAAATGCAGATGCGTCGTCAGTCCGTGAGGAATAAGATGGAATGCCTCTTTTCCAGTAAAATGGGTCTCCGGTTCCCCACACTCACCATACGAATCACAGCAGTGTCAAGCTGCCATTTTACGCTGGTATTCTGTGAGGGCGTGGTCCTTCCCCGGTCGAGCCGAAATTAGTAAATAGAACATTTGCAAAAATTAAAATTGCTTGAAGATGTACGTACCATGAGTAGTATGTTTTATACATACATACACATAACGGATAAACAAAAAATAAAATTTAGAAATTAACTCAAAATTAAATACATAAATGTTATAAACAATATAGTTCCAGGGAATCCGACAACACAACTTGGCCTATGGGTGTCATAAAAGCCTATTACAGGGAATGAAATCTCATTACTTCCAATAGTATATTGTTAGATATCGAGACTCAGGTAAGAAGAGTTAATGCTGTGAGATGTGACTGGTACTGCAATCGCAAACCAGCCCACCATGCATAATGGTTATAAGGCATTTTTACTACTATGCATAATTATTATAAGGCATTTTTACTACTATTGTAGAAAGTGGAGAGCAATGTTCATTAGGGTATTGACATAGAAACGTTTGTAATTACAGGTATTTTATACTATGGTATCCATCCATTCATTACTGCTTATAAAAATCCACTGCTGAACATAGGTTTTTCCCATTGCATAGGGATGATTTTACCATAGTTGCCAAGCTTGGTAACAGTAGTTTTTTTTTATTATTTTGTGTTGTTGTCAGGAAAATGCTCATTCCTATCACCTGTTTAAATTTCCCCTCAGTCCCTCTTAATTGGGATATTCTTATTATAATAGCGTATACACTGCCCCAAGAATGAATTACTGACTCTGTAGAGTCGATAAACTGGTCTCACTAGCTTGTGTTTGTTCCTAGTGTTTACAGAATGAATATCACTTATTTTTGTAAAACTACTTTTATTTTTGTGTACATTACATTTTCATAAATCTATTGGGAGGCCAAAGTTATTATATTAATTTCCTTATATTTATGTCGCAGTGACTCTTTAGGTTTTTAATCATGTGATATACACCATTTCTTTTACTAAAACTACCTTTATTTTGTGAACATACACTAAATTTTCGTAAGTATACTGAGAGGTCAAAGTTAATAACTTTAGCTCTTAAAATCTATCTCTGCTAAATTCTGCTCAAAACAATTACTGATCGGGGCAAACTAAAACCAAGGCGCCCCTGCCACGCTATACGTGAATTTCTGCAACATCAGGGGACTTCACTTCGTCCACTAGCATCTCGAGACGGCAAAGCCGGCCTTGCTCTTTCTAACCGAGACGCAGGTGATCTCTCCGACTAATACTTCGTATCTCTCCTACCCGGGGTACAAATTGGATCTCCTTTGTGCCTCGGGCTGGAGTTTGCGTATACATCAGATAGGACATCTGTTCTCGACGCCTCGGCAGACATGAAGGTTCAGAACTGTCTATCCTTTGGTTACGCGTAGACAACGACGACCATCCACGCATCTACTTGTGCCTCTATAGGTCCCATAGCGGTATTGTCGAAACAGACCGACTTATCGACCACGTCCAAATGGCTACAGATTCCTTGCTACAACAGGCCCCATTCGCAGAGATCGTGATCCTTGGCTATTTAACCCGCTCATGCGAGGAGATCAGTTCATGATATTGCCTTGACATATGGTCTGACACAACTGGTAACTACGCCTACGCGAATTCCAGCCGTGGAGGATCATGCACCTTTCCTGTTGAACCCTCTGCTGATCTCTCATCCTGAGAGATATCAGGTTTCCGTTGATGCCCATTTTGGCTCCTCGGACCTTTGTATAGTCCGAAGTGTGGTGCCACTCACCACCACCACTGAAATTGCGGTTGCTTTCTGCAGGCTGCCGCCGTGTTTGGCACTATAGGTCAGCCGATTGGGATGGGATGCGATCTTTCTTTGCATCCCACCCTTGGGGGCGCGTTTGCTTCTCGCCGGATGATCCCAACGTTGTTACTAATTCTGTTGCTGATGTGGTACTCCAGGGTATGGAACTTTTTATTCCTTCCTCTGTGGTGCCCATCGGAGGCAGATCTCAGCCATGGTTTAGTCGCTCCTGTAAAATAGCATCACGCTACAAGCAGGAATGCTACCGGGCCTGGACTGACGCATCAAAGTCTAAAAATATAAACACCAGCACCCTTAAAATCAAGTATAATTCCACCTCCACGTCTTTCAAAAGAGTCATTGTCAGCACATAGGCAGAATGGGCGAAAAACTAGTTCGCCTTACTTCGGGAACTCGTGCATTCTGGTCTCTCGCCAAGGCTGTCCAAGGGAACTTCCATCAGCCATCTCTTTCATCTCTGCACAGGGAGGACGACTCACTGGCCCATGCCGCAAAGGAGAAAGCCGATCTGCTAGGCTCTTTCTTTGCATCCAAATCGACTCTCGCTGACGGGGGAAACACACCGTCGACCATCCCGCGGTGTGAGTGCTCCATGCCAACCGCACGGTTGACACAGCGCTCAGTTCGCAAAGCACACCCACCCATCCTCTCCATGGACATCCACAAGTCGAGTCGGCCTGACGAAATCCCCCCAATTGTGCTGAGTTTCGGAGTTGGCACCGGTTCAAACGCGTCTTTTCCGGTACTTCTACTCCTTAGACGTAGTCCCGAAAACATGGAAGACGACTTTTGTCCACCCAATCCCTAAAAAAGGTGACCGCTCAGACCCATTTAACTATCCATTCTGTCGCCATCACCTCCTTGTTCTACAAAATAATAGAATCCGTTATAAACTGCCAGCTCATGCGGTACCTTGAGGATCCCCAGCTGATTAGTGACCGCCAATACGGTTTTCGTCGGGGTTCAATACGGTTTCAGCTGGTGATCTTCTGGTCTACCTGACGCATGGATTGGCGGAGGCAGTATAATCCAAGGGGGAGGCATTGGCCGTTAGTTTGGACATTACGAAGGCCTTCGATCGGGTTTGGCACAAAGCGCTTCTTTCGAAGCTCCCTTCCTATAGCCTTCCCGAGAAATTGTGCAACCGGATCACCACCTTTCTTGCAGATCGGAGCATCAAGGTTGTTGTAGACGGTGCATGCTCCGACTACAAGCCTATTAATGCTGGTGTTCCACCACCACCATCATCATCATTACAGCTCTTCACAAGTCTACTGCTGAACATAGGCCTCCACCAAGGAGTGCCCCAAAGCACGGTCGTGAGCCATCGGCATCCATCGACTTCCTGCATGTCTCACCAGGTCGTCACTCCATCTAGTGAAGGATCGCCCTACACTTCGCCTACCGGTACGAGGCTGCCACTCGATAACCTTTCTTCCCCATCGGTTGTCGATTCTTCGAGCTATACGGCTGGCCCACTGCCACTTCAGCTTACTAATCCGTTGGGCTATGTCGGTTACTCTGGTTCTACTGCGGATAACCTCATTTCTATGTTTATCACGCTGAGACACACCGAAAATTTCCCTCTCCATAGCTCGCTGAGTGACCTTGAGCTTCCTCAGCCGGCCAGCAGTGAAGGACCAGATCAGTTCCATAAGTCATTACTGGCAACACGCACTAGTTGTACAGTCTCGCTTTTAAGTTTTGAGGTATGTCTGACGAGAAGATGTGCCGTAGTTACCCGAACGCTGTCCAACCGAGTTGAATCCGTTGATTGACCTCTCGGTCGAAGTTGGACTTACCTAGTCGGACTATTTGTCCAAGGTAAACATACTCGTCAACAACTTCGAGCTTAGTGCTCCCAACAACTACCGGCATAGGTGTGACATGGACATTCAACATGATCTTTGTTTTTTCCATGTTCATCTTAAGACTTATTCGTCAGAAGACACTATTGAGGTCATTGAGCATAGTGCTTAGCCGCTCCAGAGATTCTGCCATAAGGACTATTTCGTCGGCAAATTGAAGGTGAGTGATGTACTCGCCATTGATGTTAATACCGTATCCTTTCCAGTCCAGTAGCTTGAAAACGTCTTCCAATGCAGTGGTGAAGAGTTTGGAGGATTTAACGTCACCCTATCTTACACCTTTCTGCAATTCCCTTTCGGAAACCGGCTTGTTCGGCTTGTTCGGGACACTGGTAGTCGTCAATCGGAAGTCTGCGAGCGAGACGATTCGCAATGACTCTCGAAAACAGCACGTAATCGCGGCTTAGAAGTGAAATCGGTCTGTAGTTCTTCAAGAGAGCGTTGTCACCTTTCTTGAAGAGCAAGACCACCGCACTTCTGCTCCACGCCTTCGGTGTAATGCCACAATGGAGGAATTAAAGAGCTTCTGAAGGGCTTCATGTACCGGTTTTCCACCCACTTTCTGAAGCTCCGCTGTAATTCCATCTTCAAAATATTAAAGTTCCACAAGACTGCGTGCTATCACCAATACTGTTTTTTCTGCATATCAATGATATATTGCGCAGCGGTAACATTCATTCCTATGCGGATGACAGCACTGGTGATGCTCTATACACCGGCCGTGCCAATATTTCTCGAGAAAACGTCGCCGAGTGCCGGAACAAACTTGTGTCTGAAGTCGAGTCTTTGCTGAACAAAGTCTAGGATTGGGGACGACTAAATCTAGTCCAGTTTAATCAAGAAGATACATGTTTGCGCCTTTACCGCTAAAAAGAACCTCTTTCAGGTTCGGCCTTACATGGAATACTGTTCACATTTCTGGGCTGGGGCTCCCCAGTGCCAGCTCCTTCCACTTGACCGCATCCAGCGCAGAGCAGCTAGAATCGTCTACGGCTGAGTCCTTTCCGATCGGCTCGATCCACTGGCGCTGCGAAGAGATGTGTCACCCCTTTGCATTTTCTTTCGCATTTACCACGGGGAATGCTCTGAGGAATTGTTCGGATTAATCCCAGCCGCCAAATTTCACTAACGCACATCGCGGCAAAACTCCCGATACTATCCACACCATCTGGATTCTTGGCGGTACGTTTCACTAGGAGTCCTCTTCCGTATATGACCTCTCTGTGGAATAGTTTATCACCGGCAATTTTTCCGGGCCGATACGACTAAGTGACCTTCAAGAATAGAGCTTACTCCTTTTTAATAGTTCCACAACGCACCTGCAATTCCCTTGATGTTGCAGTTGTTCATGGGCGGTGGTAGTTACTTACCATCAGATGAGCCGTATGCTCGTTTCCCCCACTCCTATAAAAAAAAAGTTCGCGGCCGCAAAACAAAATATACCCGATACGCTGTAAAGATGTGGGAGCCCCAATAGAGTGCAAAAAATTAATTTATGAACTCTAAAAAGGTCATTTTCAAATTTTGGAATGTGACATTAGCAATCAAAATAATTGTTTTTTTTAATTATCGATTACTGAAATCCTCAATTACAATACCAATGTTGGTTAAGCCTTGTATCCTGTACAAGGGGGCTGAGTGTTTGTAAAAATATCCACAACTAACCTTTAACGCAAATTTAATAGTTCTGCATCAAATCTTTTCAAAACTTTTGGCTTTCAACACTACATTTACAAACACATCACGTGTCGTGTCAAACAAAGCTCTCTTAACGCTAACTCAGGTCGATCAAATCAAACTGTTCGGGGCTCACAATTTAACTAGCTAACAAAGAGCGGTTTAGAATTCACTTAAAATTGTGAATTATGTGACCGACGTGACCGACATGACCACTATAGTTCGTTTCGGTTAGTGACAGTGAAATTACGTACACTATGAACAATGTGAACATAACATTGAGGTGAACTGATCTCACTAAAGTACTAGGTACTCGTAATTCGTATGTAAGCCTTTACTGAAACATACTCATGGTAGTTGTTACCTTTAAAATAGAAGTAAAGAGTAAAGACAGCACAAAGAATTTGCCGGCTCGAACGGGGAAGGACCACGCTTTCACTGAGTGCGAGCGTAAAATAGCAGTTTAAAGCTGCTGTGTTGCGTTTGGTGAGTGTAGATAACCGGAGACCCTTTTAACTGGAAACCAGGCATTCCATCTTGGTCCTCGCGACAAGAAACACATAAATTGTGAGTTTCTTCTTGCTTCTTCTCAAAAGGTGAAAGTTATTAAAAATATAGCGTAGCTTGCTTAACTTCCAGGTCAATTTTGAATAAAAATATTTTGAAATGACATGTAAGTTTTTTTTTTTCATATAAAAGTTATTATTTAGTCACGTTATATTAACACAAAATATGTTTTATCAGAACCATTGAATTAGAAGATACGAGATTTCATCTATCTTATACGTCTTTAATATAAATGATCTTGCTTCAAGTCCCTAGTACGCAATGAAATGAGGGTTAGTGCGAGCTTCTGCGGACCAATCACGGTTATTAAAGGACAGCCGGGACCCTGATCCTATCTTATACACTCGAGGATTATTGCAGGCCTGTGGTCAAGGAGGCGTGACGTAATAAAATATAATGAAACCCACTGGAGTAATGGCTTTTGAAAAGACACCCCTTGAAATTCAGAATCAGGTTAAGTATGAATGGAATTAAATTTTTAAAAGGAATATTGATTAAGAAAAAATAATTTCTTTAAGCATACATTGACGAAATAAATCACTGCATTCGCTTTAAGAAAATTACTGTTATATTTTTTAATATTAAAGAAACAGATAAACAGTAATACCTCGTAGTAAGCGGCTATTGCAGCCTATAAATACCTGCAATCAATAATTGTAGAATAATAGTAACAAACGATCACACAATTCACCCGATGGTAAGTGCATGATGTGGCCTAAGACAGCTACATTTATCCTCGATTAAGAATCAAAATGCAGATGTATTGCCACCCCTGAGGACTAAGATGGAATGCCTTATTACCAGGAAAAGACCCTTTTTCCTGGTAATAAGGCATTCCATCTTACCCCCACGTACACCCACCATACGCAACACAGCAGCATTAAGCTGCTATTTTACGCTGCTATTCTATAAGAGCTTAGTCATTCCCTGGTCGAGCCGTCCTATTCGTGTTACAACCATAAGATAGCTTCAGCATGGCTCTACCACGTAAAATAAACAGAACATATTTCAAACCAAAATATCTACAGACTACAGATGCACTGTCGCCCATAACAACTAAAACTAAGATAAAATTATTTATATTCTGTAACTATACCGGCACTTTCGAACACAAAACAAACAGCTTGATGGCATAAATTCGAAAGAGTACCTGCCAGTAACGATTTCTAGGCAGAAAATTAGCGCAACCTCATAGTAGATATTTTTGCATTGCATTGTTTTATAGAAAAAAAAATTACTGTATTTGCTTATTTTTTTATCTGTCTTTCTTATTTACCGCAGGGTTATTTCAAGAATACGCCAACTGATACTCATTACATAAAAATTTTTACTCATGCTCATCACGTTAAACAGGTTGAGGGTACCGAGATGTTTACACTGGTAATGCCGTTTCCCATTTTTAGTCTATACGATATAGGAATGGGCTTTAGAATGTATGTATCGCCTTTTCGGACACTTCAGATTATCGGATCATAGGGGTGTCCGAAAAAGGTCGCATTTTGTGGATATTAGAGCCTTGCTTGTTATTTACATTAATCAAACATGTGCTGCTTAAGTTAAGTTTTGAAAAAATCTAGCATTCCCTTCATAACTCTTGGTATAGCCCTAGCTTCTATTATGTTATTACTCAATTTATTACTAATAAAATTTCAAATAATATCTTTATTTTATATCTTGGTTATCATGGACTATCGTGGTCATGCTACACATACAATGTTCTCGATTTAAGAAAAAAGACAACTTTTTCCAGATATTATTAAAACCAACAAAAGCTTAAGTCAGCTTTGATAAGGAATACGTCTTGCATTGTACTATTTACAATCTAACTATATTATGATAAAGTTATTTACAAGAATTATCTTTAATTAAATAGATAAATAATTCTAACATAGACAGGGAGTGGTTGAATTACTGTGGATCAGGACCGTATTTAGGAGCAATCTTTAGAGAGGCCTACGATGCTGAAATTGATATTAACTAACGTTTTCATAAAATCATTATAGACGTTATACACTCATCTATAGGAACTCTTAATTCACAGTCATTTTAAAATAGCAGCTTAATGCTGCTGTGTTTCGTATGGTTAGTGTAGAGAACCGGAGAGTCCTTATTACTGGAAAAGAGGCATTCCATCTTAGCCCTCACAGCTGACAACGCACCTGCATTTTGATTTGCAAACGAGGATAGATGTAGATTTCTATGGGCCACAGCAACCACTTACTATCAGGTGGACTGTGTGCTCGTTTGTCAAACTTATTCTATAAAAAAAAATTAGATCGGTAAAAGGAAATGGACATATGAAATTAGTTAGGATATTATGGAAGTAGGGAAGATTTATGTTATAATAAAATACCTTTGATGCGAAAGTTAGAAAGAGACAATAATGGCTTGGAATGTCTGGGGCACTACATGTCCTACCTACTCGTTCAGTTTTAACACATGTTATGCATTTAGTCAAATAAATGAAATATCAAAAATAAAATAATGTTAAATACTTAATGTAAACCTAATATTATGACAGCGTTTTAATTTCATGTTTTTTTTTATCTCTTTCATAACAGAACTGATTCGAGTGATATGTGCACGCACTACTGTATCCGCCAGGTCATTATCACTTGCGGGCTTAATAACAAATTGAATTGAACAATTGGCGTTGATCCAAATTTCGGCTTCAGTGGGAACGTAACGTAATAAGAATTTTTCAACGTCTATAATTCACAACCAGCCATTAAAATTCGGTTAGGTTCGGCCTTTGTCCAAACAAAACAGCGCGCGTGTTAAATACATAATGACATATTATTACATGTTGTTACTTTTTTGGTTCCAAATTCACGCACGGCTTTAAATAAAGACAGCTGGACGTAATTAAAAAATTAAAAGCGGTCGTTAAAGGGATAACTGAGACGGAAAAAAATTTGAAGAATATCTTTTTAAAGATCTTTCGCTGTCGTTATGTGCCCGAGCGACCAAGCCAGACAACTAAGAGAGGGACAACAGAGAGAAATCATCATCCTACATTTCACTATTTCCTCCACCAAAATTTTATCACCAATAACCGATTTTATTTCTTTTTAAGTACAATATAACAATGATCATGGTATTTTATGTTTTTTTTCTTTAACGTTTAATTTGTTAAATAATTTTCCTTGATATCTAATAACGGCCGTATGAATAGGTAGTTTTAGTAATTATAATAGCTATCTTGTTCCCATAACTTCATAGACTGCCTCGTTTGTCTAATGGTCATATTATATACGACTACTGAGTATTAGATCACGAATAAGAATTCAGGGATGGTACAAAAAATCATCTATTGAGATTTTCTAACAAGCAATTCTCAGTAGTTATAGTTCTGGAGCCAGGAAATTGTCGGTATTTCACCTCCGTTCGGAAAACACGTAAAGTCCTGCGCCTGATCTCTCTCTAGTCGTATGACATTACCGTCCCATCGTACTTTGAGAATGAGTTAACAGGGAGTGCACCTGTGCTTACATTAACACTAGGGCACTATAACCCTGTCCACAGATGGGTAGTCTCTGTTGAGACTGTACACTGTGACCAAAGTTGGTCTGAAGGGCATTTAATAATAATAGTGTTTACTTTATTTGCTCTCACAAGTGTGTATAGTCCTATTTGAGGTATAATCATTTTAATTTTTGAGAGCCTATTATATATACAGGTCAGTAGTACTAGGAACGACCTGTATGATAAATAACCAGACTCTCGTCCCTTAATGTAACATTTAACAATATACCTTTAACTTTAGGTACATTTCGTGCGAAATTAAGATTTGTTATACATAGTTGTTTTTATAATTAAAGTTACAATAATTAAAATTGACACGAAAGCGTATATGTGTGGCTGTTTATTAAATTCTTATAATCAAATTAACATCTTATTTTCAAATTTATAATTTACCTTTAAACAGGAAATGGGCAAAGCTTAGAAATTCTACAAAAGAGACCACAAATTCAAATTACATAACGTAGTAACTAATTAATGATGACTTTTATCATCGTACCTAATTCGAAATCTAATCGAAAAAGAAAGTCTTTAGATGTGAGTAAACCCTGAAGAATTTAATAATGTGAAAGCAGTCCTTAATTACATCATTATACAATCTGATCGATGTTCGTGAGAAATAGCAACTGCGACATGTACGATTGCTACTACATAATGAACTTATTTCTACATATCTATCTAGATAAGAAGCCGTGGTTACTCAAAGACTGAGCGCTCATTTTAAATTCCATAGTTCATTGAATAGAGCTGTGATCTATTTAAATTTTGTATTGTTTTCACTGTTTTTACTCTTATATTATGTAAAGAGTTTATGTCGAATAAAAATAATTTCTGTTATCGTTGCAAGTTTGAACTAACACAGCTCTTACTTCCATATAAGTAATATATATTTACATTTATATTTTGACATAGTATGCATAGAGGGAATCTATATCTATAATTCTAAATAACGAAAGTTAGATAATCAATATGTTGTCTTCGTTTTTAGGGTTACATAGTTGCACAACAAGGAACCCTTATGGTTTCGCCATGTCCGTCCGTCCGTCCATTCGCGGTTTCGCTCAGAGACCTTAGTTGCTACAAAACTGTAATTTGGTAGAAAACTGTGAAATAAAATCTTAAAATTATTATGTTGTCAGGTACTTCCCATACAAGTAAATGAATGATGCTTTTTTTACCCATCTATTTCATGATGTGGGGTATCGTTGGATAGGTATTTTAAAAACACTGGGGGTGTGGACATTTAGCTTTAAACATGGTATTTTTCATTAGTCATGTGTCCCCCCCTCCTCTATCAACAAAACCGCTGTTTTTTGAAATGCGAAAAGTATACACGATAATGGTATATATATAATGAAGTTAAAAGGAAAACTATCACAGCTAAGCAGAATTAAGAAATTGACGAGTAATAATCGACCAACTTATAAAATCCACTTCGATTAGTAAAACTTTCGTTACAACTCCATTGAAAATGACCTAAAACTAGCTGTGTTCTAACTTTGTAAACTGTTAAAAATAAACATTTTATGAAGATAACGACTTATGTGCATTACTGCTATAGCTTTTCTTTTTCGTTTTCGGGATAGGCAGGGAGGCTCTTTCTTACTGACTTACTTACTACTTTCACTTATTTTTCAATTGGTAGTTATTGTAGGCGTCATTCAAAGTATTCATACAATCTTATAGTCTCATACAGTTTCATTGGTCACACTCTTGGTTTACGCGGGTGACCTCAGGATAATTTAGGGCAGTAATGGTTTACGTGAAGGTTCGTTATGGTAATATATGTATGTACATCTTAAAATTGCACTGCTGGGAATATAAAGATAGGTAGTCAACTATGATCATCTTTGTACCTTGGCATGTGAATGATTTGATGTAACTTATATTATTTTCAAAATCGAAAAGTTTTTAAATCTTTTTATAATATAACTTCCTATAAATCTGATTTTAAAATTAAGTCCTTCAGTTACGATCTTCCTATTTGGGCCCATTTTTAGTCGTTGTAGTGGTCAAATCGCGAACTCACTTATAATGTTAATTATCTAGAATACCCACGTATTGTGACAGACACCTACGGAACCCTCCCTGTACATTCTGCGTGGACCGACACGCCCTTGGCCTGTTTTTTCTAATTTAATTTTCAAATTAGGCAACAAAATTATTAAAAAATATTGCGTGTAATTCGTGCACTGAGAGATTGGTTTTTGTATATACATACACTTCAAAACGAATAAGTTATAATTAAATCGCAACTTTTCAATAATTATGACCCTGTGTGAACATCTGAGTAACAAATAAGTTTCCCTTAGTCCCAACTAGTGACATCTGTTGAGCGCAAGATTAGTGACTCTCATTATTAGATTAATTACTCTCGTATCTTATGATTTACTAGAAAAATGACATCTTATGTAGCAGCATTATGTGTGACGACATTTCACAAGACATTACATCTTTAATCTGTAGTGATTTATTTCTCAATGTTAGCAACAATCGACATCAATATACTACTAATAATTTATTTTTATTACTTTGTTATATAATATAATAAAATAGGTCTAGAATTTTTATTATTCGAGCGATCAAGTGAACTGTTTTCGAAATCAAGTGATGATGGTTATATTACATTGCAAATATTCGTAACGCAAACTTTAGAAACTAATATTTAGTGGAGTATGAATACTTTATCGGTAAATAAGCGAGTTGGATCTTCCAATTTTATATTCCGACTAGCTGTTCCCCGCGGTCTCACCCGCGTATATCACGCGTCTGCACCTCGCGACATGCGAACTTCGAAAGAGACATCACGACGGACTGTTGCTGAATTAAAAAAGATTTAAAAAGTGAAAAATGTTACTTAAATTACATGGTTAACGTAACTGGTGATTATGCATGGTACAGGAACTGACATAGCCTTGAATACGAACTGATTTATTTGGATATAAGGACTAATACATAGGTACGAATAATGTGGATTAGCTTGTACCGGCGTTACTATTGCATACTTTAACATGGAAAAGTAGTTATTGCGACATAACTGTAATAGTTAGATATATGGTATTGCAGACTTTTTTGTAGATATTGATGACCACTATAAAACTGTAGTACATCACTTTGCTCTATTGTCAATAGTTTCCGCAGCGTACGCGATATAAGGATTATTTTTGATATTGTTTTTGGTATTGCAGACTTTTTTGTAGATATTGATGACCACTATAAAACTGTAGTACATCACTTTGCTCTATTGTCAATAGTTTCCGCAGCGTACGCGATGTAAGGATTATTTTTGATATTGTTTTCACACCTTGAGTTACATTAACGAAGTTTTCATACGGATCCGTAACTTTTTTTAAAATAATCTATCGTCTGTGTTCATTAAGGATAATGTCGGATTTCAATGGTAAAAGAATTTTTCAAATCAGTCCAGTAGTTTCGGAGCCTATTCAATTCAAACAAACAAACAAATCTTTCCTCTTTATAATATTAGAGTGTAGATAAGGACTAATACATAGGTACGAATAATGTGGATTAGCTTGTACCGCCGTTACTATTGCATACTTTAACATGGAAAAGTAGTTATTGTGACATAACTGTAATAGTTAGACATATAGTATTGCAGACTTTTTTGTAGATATTGATGACCACTATAAAACTGTAGTACATTACTTTGCTCTATTGTCCATAGTTTCCGCAGCATACGCGATATAAGGATTATTTTTGATATTTTTTCCCACATTGAGTTACATTAACAAAGTTTTCATACGGATCCGTAACTTTTTGAAAATAATCTATCACCTATGTTCATCAGGGATAATGTAGGATTCCAATGGTGAAAGAATTTTTCAAATCGGTCTAGTAGTTTCGGAGCCTATTCAATTCAAACAAATAAACAAACAAACAAATCTTTCCTCTTTATAGTATTAGTGTAGATTACTGTAGATTTACTACTTGTTAAAAAGCACCATCGAGAAAGCTATATCTTGTTGGATGAAAATATTTAGAAATCATGATGTGAAGGCAGGATATTGATTATGCCATGTGGCGGCGACGTAAGAGAATCCACTACCTCATACTAAGAAACCACTAACACCACATAACATAGGTACCGTAAGTATCGTAAAAGGTGACAGAGGGAAATGAAACATGAGGCAGGCAGCAATATTTTTTTGATATAGGATAGGGTGATAAACCCATAGAAATCTACATCTATCCTCAATAAAGAATCAAAGTGCAGATGCGTTGTCACCCGTGAGGACTAAGTTGGAATGCGTCTTTTCCAGTAAAATGGGTCTCCGGTTCTCTACACTCACCATACGAAACATAGCAGTGTTAAGCTGCTATTTTACGCTGGTATTCTGTGAGAACGTGGTCTTTCCCAGGTCGAGCCGGCCCATTCGTGCAACAACTATATTACTAATATAGCTGCAGCATGGCTCTACCACTTATAAAAATATTGTATCTACCCAATAACAACGCAAAATGATAAAAAATGCGATTTCTAACCCACCTGCTAAGAGAGAGAACTATGGCAAATATTGCCCCTATAAGGCAATCTATGGTAAAAGCCTATATTCAGAAGTGAACTTTTTATGAGCTGCAATGAATGATGGATAATAACTGGAGCAAGCAGCGAAGAAAACACGTAATACATTCGTAATGGATTCATTGGTAGTCGTGGTAGAGCGAGGAGAAAGACAAACGTAAATAAATAAAACATTTGAAAGGGGTACTTGGTTACATATTTACATATAATATATGCTATGAAACACATAATAAAGCTACAGATACTTTGGCAAAAATATTATTAGTTAAAAATGAGATAATTAAAAAAAACTAAGTAGATTTCTTTATTCATCGAAGTATTTGTTTTAAGATGTCAGATGGAACTTTAATTAACGTTCATTCATATAAATAAGAATTAAAATAGATTCTGTAGTGATATTTTCAATGATACTGCGAAATTTCGCACTATATATTCGACTAGGTTTTTGTTTCAAGATGTTAAATTAAGTTTCAATTAACGTTCGTTTATATAAATAAGTATTGTGCGAACCGGATTAATAGAAATTCTTGTTCTTTTACTTTACTTAGTAATAGACTAAATGAATTTATCGAAAACGTTTTTGTTTCGCTAATGGCACATCAATTTCGGTGTCTATGGAATGAAAAAAGGCTCAGCACAATAAATAACTAATGCACTGAGAAAAAAGGCAACCTTGTAAAAGAAAAAAGTTAAGAAAAATATAGCTATCTTATCTTGATTAATATAAAATGTCATATGCATAAAGAGTTCATTTACAAGATTTGTTTTTCTTATTTTAGGATTATACTAGTAATTACTCTGAGATACTAAGTATCACTAAGTAAGTTTTGATAATATTCTATGGTCAAACTATCAAACCTATATATATATATATATATATATATATATATATATATATATATATATATATATATATCAACAAAATAATTTCAGAAAGATTGGCTGAGTGAGGTGTGATTTCAAATGTTCCTTTTTCAATAGTCTATGGGGCTTATTTTATATTTTGTGTACGCATATTGGACATCTGTGTTTTATATATTAATGTGCTATTAAAATACACATTATTTTAGAGAGTTCAAATTAAAATACAACTTGCTCAATATCCAAACGTAATAATATTTACAAAAAGTAACAACCGTTTTTAAAGAACTAAAAAGAAAGCGTGAGTGTCGTGGAACATTCGATTGTAACGAAGTTCCTTTTGTAGCATATTATTATTAATAAACGTATTATGTTATTAATTAACCTTTCCTTCTTTTTGGTGTCACTTCAACACCATTGATTGATATAGTATAAGCAGAAAAGCTAGGTACAGGTTCTATATCTCTGTACTGATATTTACATGATCTACGTGGAAGGTGAAGATCAACCTGGAATTCAAACAAATTAAATAAACGAGGCAGAGTTATTTCACAGAACTTATGTAGTGCAAGGGCAATCTAACATATAATCTAGTTTAAAAATAATATATAGAAGAATAGCTCAACTTCTAAGGTAATTGCATCTAATAAGGCCCGAGTTTTTGGAAATCCTTATAGAATCTCCCGAGGCAAGTGTGACATAAATTAATTAAAACTATAATGGAAATTTAAATACTTCTACTCTATAAGGGTTTAACAAAGAGAACATTAGTTTCATAACATCAATTATAAAGAGTTTGTTTGTTTGATCAAGCATTTTAGTATCTACAAGTAGAATTTTGTCATTTAAGGTAATTAAAACTAATTGAGGTGGAAGACTGTCACACTTGCCTCATTGATGGGGTAAGTGTGACAGTACGCTTCTTTTTGTAGTTACTTTATTAAAATCTATGGTTTTCGATAAAATTGTAGAGATGTTGCTAATGTCAAAATATTTTAAAATCTATAAACGATTGGAACATCCATTTTTATGTAACAATGAGATTTCCCCCACATGGGCAATTTTTCAGAGTAGTTTTAAAAAAATGACGCGTTTCGATAAAATGGTTGAAGCTATGTACTTAACTGTCATTATAGTAAATAGCGTAAAAGTTCCTGCGTTGTTCAATAAATGGAAATAAACCAAAAAAACGTTTTTATGTCGCTTAATTTGCATTTGTTACACTTGGCCCACTGTCACACTTGCCTCGGGTGACCATTTATTAATTTTGGAAAGTCTGTTAATTTGTCATCACGATCAAGTAAACTGTTTTTATTTGAAGAGAAAATATTGTACAAAAACAAGGCACTACTGGGCAGGTACTTACTAAATGTTCTTTAAAAGCTTGTCTGTGGTCCTTATTGGGCACTAGGGCTCTAAATAAAGTCCATAATTGAACTACAAGGTTTTAGGCGTTGTATACCAGTTGTAGAGCCATGGTAGCTCAGATGGTTAGCGCTCGCTGTAAGTTTCACAGTACGCGAGAATCCGGGTTCGATCCCCGCCGGCACCAATGAAATTGTTGATTGCAATTTTAAGTGCTGATTTACAATGTGATCGGTGGTGAAGGAAAACATCTTGAGGAAACCTGCATGTCTGACAAATAAGAACAAAATATATATTTCGAAGACATGTGAAGTTCGCCAACACGCATTGAGGCAGCGCGGCGGACATTTCCTTGCCCTAAAACCCTCTCAGAAATGAGAGAAGGCCTGTGCCCAGCAGTGGTACTTATGTATATAGGCTGTAACTTTAACTTTTTTATACCAGATAAATCACATATTTAGAAAGCAATGGCTTTAAACTACTATTAAGTTCGTGAATTTCGAATAATGAAACGGAAATTCAAATAAATTAGTGTTGTGGCCGTTGTAAAGTCTTAGGAAACGTATATAAGCTATAACTAATCTAGAAGCGTGGTAGTTCAGATGGTTAGCGCCCGCTGTAAGCTTCGCAGTACACGAGCAACCCGGGTTCGATCCCCGCCGGCACCAATGAAATTGTTAATTGCAATTTTATGTGCTGATTTACCACGTGCTCGGCGGTGAAGGAAAACATTGTGAGGAAACCTGCATGTCTGAGAAATAAGAAAAAAAATATTTCCGAAGACATGTGAAGTTCGCCAACACGCATTGGGGCAGCGCGGCGGACATTTCCTTGCCCTAAAACCCTCTCAGAAATGAGAGGAGGCTTGTGCCCAGCAGTGGGATGTAAAAAGGCTGCAACTTTACTTTACTTTTATAACTAATCCATTCTAGTTATCAATTAAACAAATTGTAGATTGATTGTAGAGATGACTGATTTTTATTAACTCTAGTAAAGAAAATCACAAAATATTACTAATCAGTAATTTTTTCAATTTTAGTCCTTGGACTTCTTTAATCAGAGTCGATTTTTGTCACTAAAAGGGTTTTATATATTGTTTCTTTCACAAAATAAATAAGCTTGTTTGCGTATTATTTTTGGTGTTAAAGGCACGCCTATATTTATTTGAAAACTTCTTTATTCTCTCTACCAATTCCTTTCCTGTGTGTCGGTAAAAACAGCTTTTCTTCTCATCCTCTTCAACACTCTTCCAAATTTTATGTGATTTTTCAACGTTCGCCGTGGTATATTATACTTCAAAGCTGTTGTACGCTCAGACATTTTCGGTTGTTTTTTTATATCATCTAGCGTATCCTGAAGATCAGTTAGAGACCATCCTGAGCCCGTTTTCTTTTTTGCAAAAGTTCCACTTTTGTCTTTACTAGAAACAATATACTTATATTATGTATGAACAATACTTAAGTATGTCAAAAGCTACTGTTGATTTGCGTAAATAAAATCTTATAAAACTACGTAAGAGCTAATGGGTAAATGTATTGCTAAATATAAAACTCGAAAACGTCTGGACAATTTTTTTTAATAGATATTAGTTGAAATCCAAGAAAGAAATGTGTCAAGTGTCATGTGGCATTTTTGTGTGATTGCAATGGCGTAGTGTAGCAACCTGTCGTTATCACCGCACAAAAGTGCCACTTGACGGACCAGCTGCTTATTTAAGCTTATATAAGTCATTTAATTAACTGATCATGCACATTTTAAAACTTTGTACCCCTAATAAGGTCCGGCCCTTATTTGGAGACAAAAAGTGGACCTCGTTAAGCACTGAGATATGTCCTGCGAAAATCAAACAAAATCGAGATAAAAAGCAATCATTTCAGTAACTTACCTCGTCTATCCACGTTCTGAAAGTATTTTAACATTACTATTGCAGAATTATTACATAACGACTAGGTTTAATTACTAAAACAATGCAAAATTGAATTAGAACATTTTACAAATTGAGTCACGTCGACCGTCCTGAGGTTACACACAGAGCCATTGAATAAATGGCCACCGCGAAAGCAATTTTTTTTTTAATTTACTATCTTCCAATTATACAATAAACGTTTTTAACATTTTCATCTGCCAAACTGCATTACATTTAGTCGGCAGTGGTTCTCGTCTTACATGCTTATGTTTATACATATAATCTGAAGTATAGTTTCTTATACGTATACTATCATCTCCCAACATCTATTTTATTATTTTGACATATTTAGTACAAACTTTGTTATGAGGTCCACATCAGCCATATATTAAAATTGGTTCATTATTTTTGAATTGTTTTTTTTATACATACATATACACTAATTCAACACATACTCAAACAGCACACATCGCATATAGACTGCTAATTTTAACAGTACGTTACTCGTGGCCTGTGGGGTACCTTTAGGACACAATGATGGGTAATGTTTTCTTAGAATATTTTTTAATGAACGCCTGCGCTCCCTTTTCCCTAAAGGCGGTCGGTTCCGATTCGTCAAAAATGCCATACAGGCCAAAGCCAGTCCCACAGATGGCGTTTAGTGGGTAGGCACAGCTTAGTGAGTCCTACATAACCACGCAGCTGGCTGCATGGTATGCTAAGAGCATTGACCGCCTCCCTCCCCCGCTTCCGGTGGGTAGCCTTTCATTAAGCGCAAAAAAAGCAAAGAACGCCGGTGTATTTTTATGACTGGTTACTGGGGAGTGGCCGCGCGATATCCGTTTTGGTTTAAGTATTAAGTGCGGAAAGTTTGAAAAAATGGACCTTATTTGGAGTCAGCCCTTCTTAGGCGCACCTACCTTATACAATTATTTTGTCTACACGGTTCTACTCCGGCTTACTTCTACTCGGGGCTACTCCATGCGAACGACCTTGAGCATTTGGCCGGCGCGCCGCTCGCTACAATATATTGCGTAAGAAATATGTAAGACGCCACCTATTGTACGAACGTAGTATTATTTTTTCAACATCAATAAACTATTTTATGGAAATACACACAGCGTACAACGATAAATGTATTTTATTTTTTTTTATTCGGTATATTAGTTGCATTATATTAGAATTATGTATTTTCATATATTATCTAATTATGAAATTTTATAATTAATTATATATTAAAAAGGAAGCATTGAAAATTGTGAGTTTAAAAGATACCTATTCACTATAGGTAAATAAATAGATAGCTCGCCTTTTGTACAAATATTTGCTGCAATAAAGAATAAATAAATAAATAGGATTTTTTGCAGATGTGTTTTTGATTATTGTTAATTTTTACGTGTCACGTATTGAAAAGTAACATACCTACCTACTAATTTTTGAACTGAGCACCTTGTGACTTAGCCTGCTCATTACTTATGCTGGCATCGAAAATCGACTCTAAAAAATATCCCACCAATGATTTCAAAAGAAAGGATACGCACATCTAAACATTTTATATAAACATTCTTCATACAAGCAAAAGTAGCACCATCTGTCATAACACATACGTTGCATTGGTCGACGACATAACGAGGCCTGGATTTCGAAGTATAATAATTATTCATAGTGTGTTATGTAGTATCGTAAGAAAAAAAATACATTTATTTCTCAATAATACTAATTCATTAATTAGTGGTGAAACAACCCCAGAGAGTAATTTAGTTCCTCATGTTGGGGTGTTTCACTCTTACCTTGGTGCTTAGTTTTTATACTGTACTATGCCACTATACTACGTGAAAATACCATAATTTTATCTTCAGGTCGACCGACTTGTATTATTGGTGGTCCTTTTACTATTTAATATTTACCCTACAATATCGAGAATTTTTGTAAGTTTGGTAACACCAAAGCAGGCAATGATGAGGAGGGAATTATTCATGTGATGCTTTACTATCCCGGTCGTTCTGACAGAGACGATATCATGTTCATAGAAATATTTTTGAATTTGCTATGAACGTGATATCGTAATGCAATTTTATTTCAATTCAAAACAAAATCGCCGAAAAATGAAACGTATAGATACGCTAGACAAGTGATGCAAAAACCTCGACGCATGGGAAAAAACATGAAACGCCAAACGTGGTATTTTGGAATAATAGTAAGTATAATTTTATTTTCGATTTACAATATTTTTGAGAGTCTGAATCCAACCCTGCCGTAAATTAAAGTCGGCTAAGGGCCCTAAACTATCATATTTAAGGGCCAACGCGTTTGTGCTATTTAGTTGCGCGGTTGGCCCGGTCCTAAAGCTAGTAATATGTAAGTCAATGTGTGTTTGCTTTATTTGACATTATTTAATGTGACTGTGAATAAAGTACTCATCTCCAAATATAGTGTATTTATGTGGATTTCACCACTGAAACACAAATGAAATTTATACCTTTTACTGAATGACATCACAACTGCCATATCTTAGTTTTTGCTATATGGCTTACATACTCTACAGTAATATAAATAAAACATGTGTTGTAGGTTCATATATATTTGAACAACTACCTTAAATATAGTTATCAGTTCCCACGAAAACTTGATATACAATTACCCACTGAATTTGTCGCTTTTATGTGTCGGTGTGCGCGCGCATAGTAACAACTTCATGGTGTCGTTTTTAAATGTCAGTATGAACGCGCAGACATTTATCAGAAAAAAACAATTGAACTCTAAGAGGAAAGGTACAAATTAATCAATACATTAAACAAAACTAAAATCATCAGGGAGCAAATAGGCAAACTGAGCAAAGAAATAAAAAACCAAATGAGAAAAGATAGAGAACATTTTAGACTCGACACTTTTGAAAAACACATTACCAAGACTGGAGGTACAAAAAAGGCTCTTAAATTTTTATCAGACAATAAAAACTGAATAACAAATCTGAAAGACCTTCACTGCAAGACAAAGACTAAAAGACCAGACATATTATCAATAGCTACAAATTTCTACGAAAACCTATATTCTAGCAAGATACAAATAGACAATACTGATTTAGATGACAACAATAGTGTACCACCCATACTAGTAGAAGAAATTAACAAAGCAATCGAAACACAGAAGAAAGATAAAGCGCCTGGCCCTGACGAGATCAACAACGAATTGCTCTGAAGTGCAAAAAAAGTGAAGTGCTTAGAGTGCAAAAACTACATTGCACCGTTACTAAAACACATTTTCAACGATATACTGTACATCGAAGAAATTCCAAAACAATGGACTACATCAACGATCATTCTTCTCCACAAAAAGGGCAACAAAGATGAAATGAACAACTATAGACCCATTAGTCTAATGTCCAATATTTATAAAGTTTTTGCGAAAGTAATCCTATCTCGAATAACTAGAACTCTGGACAAAAATCAGCCCAGAGAGCAGGCCGGCTTCAGGACAGGATATTCAACGCTAGATCGTATATATGCTGTAAGACAAATTTTTGAAAAGAACAAAGAATTCATTGCACCATTCTACTGCTGCTTCATCGATTATAGTAAGGCATTAGACTCAACAGAACACGAAAACATCTGGCGCTGTCTGAAGAATCAAGGTGTCGAACATAAGTACATTAGAATTCTAAAAAACGTTTACACTAACAGTACAACTAGGATAAAATTAGAAAAAGAGGGCAATGAAATAAAAATAAATAGAGGCGTTCGTCAAAGTGACCCGCTATCCCCTAAATTATTTACAGCTGTCCTAGAAGAAATCTTTCGTAAACTTAAATGGGACCATTATGGACTAAACATAAATGGAGAAAAACTAACCCACCTACGCTTTGCCGACGACATTATATTATTCGCCACAACAACAAAAAACATCTACAAAACATGCTCGTAGACCTGGAAAGAGAAAGTCGCATGGTAGGTTTAACAATGAACACTTCTAAAACCAAAGCCATGACCAATGCACACGAAGACTCTGTCATCATAAATGGCGAGCCAGTTGAGTATGTGAAAGAATACACTTATTTAGGAGAACAAATCTCAACCACCGACATAATGTCAAGGGAAATAGATACTAGAATTGGAAAAGCATGGAAATGTTACTGGCAGTTAAAAGAAGTAATGAAGAACACCGAAGTTAAGATATTCGTTAAATCAAAGCTGTACAACACCTGCGTGCTACCGGTCCTAACATATGGCTGCCAAACTTGGGCACTCACTAAAGCGCAAAACAAGAAACTAGAAACCTGTCAGACAGCAATGGAGAGGAGCATGCTGAATACAAAGAAGTCGGATAGAATAAGGAACAGAATTATTAGGAAACGTACCAAAATAGAAAATGTAACAAGGAGAATAAGTAAACTCAAGTGGAATTCGGCAGGCCATATAATCAGAGGCATTGAGAAATGGAACAAAACCATTGTATTTTGGTACCCAAGAAATAGAAAAAGGAAACGAGGTAGACAGTTTCGAAGGTGGGAAGACGAAATAAAAGCCACAGCAGGGAAAACATGGACTAGGAAAGCGATGAATAGAACAGCGTGGAAAGAAATGGAGGAGGCCTTTGCCAAAGTTGGGCAAACCGACCAAGTTGTTGGTGTCATCGACTAACGAGAGTCGTGAATATAAGATTTATGTTAAAAAAATGTGTGTCTGAATAAAGGCTTATATTATTATTATGGGGTATTTGTATAGTTTTCTCATCTGGTTGGGTTGTATAAATATATAATTGAAAATGAAAATGATAAACTTACATAAATATCAATAAAATAAAATAAGTACATAAAAATTACATAAATATATAAAAACCCAACCAGATGGAAGCCCTCGGCAGGGGAGACCAAACGGCCGAGGGTTAGGGGGAAAGGGAAAGAAACCGGCGGACGATGCGGGCGGTATCGAGGAGCACCGCCTTCTGCATTTGAGCTTGGAGCGGTCCGTCACGGAGTCCCAGTCGCCTCAGATGACCCGAGAGGCTAACTGGGATTAACCCGTTCGCAGAAACGACCACAGGAATAATTTCGGCCGGCAGACCACCCCACATGTCGGTCACCTCGTGAGCCAGGTCCAGATATTTTGTCAGCTTATCTGTTTCGGCTTTCACGAGGTTCTCGTCATAAGGAATGGTAATGTCGACCAAAAATATCCTTGACTGTGCCCGGTCCATCAGCACAATATCAGGCTTATTCGCAAGAATAGTCCTATCTGTGATGATGGCCCGGTCCCAGTAGAGCCTGGCGCGGTCATTTTCGAGCACGGCTTCCGGCAAGTACTTATAATACGGCAGTTTCCGATCCACGAGACCGTATTTCAGAGCGAGCTCCTGGTGTAGAATCCTGGCTACTAGGTTGTGTCTGTGCAAATACTCAGAGTTAGAAAGCGCCGAACAACCAGAGATGACATGCCTAAGTGACTCACCGGAATGGCGACAAGCTCGACAGATGTCAACGGTGCCATCCTTTAGGATGTATCTCCGATAATTGTTGGTCTTAATAACCTGATCCTGTACTGCACAGACAAAGCCCTCAGTTTCCCCAAAGAGGTCACCGAAACGTAGCCAGTGGAGGGAGGCGACTGTGTCTACGAAAGGCTCATGTAGGGCCTTGTAGAACCTCCCGTGGAGCTCTTTCTCCTTCCATACGGTCTCCCGGTCGGAAATGCTCTGTACTGCCGGGTCTTGCCATTGCTCGTTGGCTAAGGATAGAGGGGTAAGTCCTTTATCACAAGAAATAACGTCCCTATAGTATGGATCATCCGCTCTCGTTAGAAAGTAATTACGGAGGCTGCACACTTCGCGATTATGCATGGTAAGCGCGCTTAAAAAGCCGCGCCCACCATGCTTCCGCGGCAAGTACAGCCTCATTACTGACGATCTCGGATGATGCATCCTGTGGGACGTCATTATAGTGCGGACTTTTCTGTCCAGAGCGTTCAGTTCGGTCTGAGTCCACCTGAGTATGCCAAAGGTATACATGAGAACAGGCATGATCCAACCGTTATATGCGTGCGTCTTATTCACACCGGACAAAAGGCTATTAAGCACTTTGGTCAAGCGTGCATAAAACACATCGCAAACTGACCATTTCATACCCGCCTCATCTACACCGATGTTCTGTGACATACCCAGGTATCGGTATGTTTCAGCCTCGGAAAGGATTCTTATGCTGATGGGCATAGATAAGTCTATGCCCTCAGAGTTAGCAACCCTTCCCCTTTCGACATGGAGGATCGCACACTTATCCGTCCCCAGCTCCATTCCAATAGAATTGCTAAAATCACACGTGATGTTTAGCAATTCCATAAGATGGGAGCGACTGGAGGCGAATAACTTGAGATCATCCATGTAGAAAAGGTGGGTCACTTTTGTACTTCCTCTCCGAAGCTAAAATCCCCTCCCGGAACCCTCCAGTAAGGTACTGAGAGGGTTCAGAGAGAGGCAAAACCAGATTGGACTCAAACAATCGCCCTGGAAGATACCCCTTCTTATCCTTATGTGGCTCTCCGCAGCCGTCATCCGCTCACCTAGATAACAAAGGATCGTACTCCACTGCCCCATACATTGCCCGAGGAAGTCTCGAACTGTACAGTCAACCATGTACAGCTCGAGGACCCTCTTAAGCCATGTATGAGGCACCGAGTCGAATGCCTTTTTGTAGTCTATCCAGGCGGCGGAGAGGTTCCGACGGTTGCGTTTAACCACCTTGCCAATGACCGCGTCAATGAGAAGTGGTTCCTTGGTTCCACGACCACCGCCCCTACATCCATTCTGAGCGCGCGACATCACCTGATTTGAGTTCAGGTGACGAGTGATTCTCACGCTCAAAATGGATGTTAGTGTCTTGTATATCGTGGGTAGACACGTTCTGGGGCGGTATTTGCTCGGGTCTGTGGTATCCTGATCTTTAGGATCCAAATGAGTGATCCCAGTAGTGAAGAGGCTCGGGAGCGACTTCTGGTCGAGAGCCTCTTGAAACTGTCGGGCAAGTACAGCGTGACACACCACGAACCCCTTCAGCCAGTAGTGATGCAGCCCGTCGAGCCCCGGACTTTTCCAGTTCGGGGTTCTACGGACCGCCTCAGCTACGTCTTCCAGCGTTATGATGACGGGGTCCATGGGCGTAACATTCGCACACTGACTCGCCACAACTTCCGTCCAAGGGCCCTTGCTGTGGTTTACGGGCTCTGACCACAGGCCGCGCCAGAATGCGATAGTGTCGGCCTGATTCGGTGCTGGGCCCGTTCCACGTACCATTGGTCGCTCCAGTGATTCATAGAGCCTCTTCTGATCACTCTGGAAGAGACTATTCTGGTTGAACCGTGTCGACCTCTCGTTATATCGCCGAATCCGCTTCCCCCAAGCAGCTATTCTCTGCTTCAGGTCGTCTATGCGCTCCGTCAGTTTTTGCGTTATATCCGGCTGGGACAAACTGATATTTGTCCCAGCAAACGCCATCCTGACGGTGCGCACAATTCTCGGCCTATTATTGCCCGACCTGAAGCTTATCAGTCTGCCGATGAGGGCCCTTGCCTTTGCGATACAGTCCTCAATCCTTCTTCTCCAGGCTGGGATGGCGCTACTTAGTCTAGTAGCACGTCCAGCCGTGGGAACTTTGGCGCCAATAATGCGACAAACTGCCAGTGCGGCGCCAAAAAGAATTGAGTCCGTCTCGCAAAGATCCCGGCTGGTTTCCAAATAGGTCACCAGCATTGGGTTGAGAGCCCTCACGACAGCCCGATTACGCTTGCTCAGGGGCATGCACGGGAGTCGCGGTCGATTTTCGAGAGGCATACTACGCGTTTCCAAAATAGCCTCTTCCAATGTACTCCTCATTTTCTCTAGTTCTAGTTCCTGGGAGACTGTTCCATCATCGTCTGAACCAACCACAACTTAAAGGTTTACGGCGGCATCCACGTGTGCTGGTTGCTCTGCAACTTGTGGCGCCGCATCCTCAGCCGTAGCATTTTCATCCGATGAGGGAACAGCCTCACGTCGTAGCCGTTCGATTTCGGTGCTATCGAATATGTTTGAGCGCAAGATATACCGAACTCGGTCTGCCAGGTTTTGCTCGGTGACGGTTATAGATGGCTCCAGCTCAGCAAAAAGTCGATGCATCCTAGCCCGATATGCAAAACCTCCAATTTTTCCCCCTTTCGCCCTAAAATACGCCCGCAATGCGTTGCTGTTCATCTACATTGACCAACGCATGCGGCGTACTCCACCAGTGGCGGGTGCTGATTGCTGGGCCCGCGAAGACCCTGCCAACACCAAGCCAGCTGGTGGGGATGATGGATGCGAGGGGCTGCTAGATGGTCGTGCAGCACCTCGCGCTCGGCTGGCGGCCCGCATGCTGTTGCGTCCAGCGCCAGCTCCAGACGCGCCCCGGCGACCCCCAGGCAGCGGCCCTATACGCATTCTATTTGTTTCCATCATCCATGAAATGGGCGTCAATTAACGGGAGACGCCCAGGCCCGGCACCGTTTCATGATTTGGCCAAAAGCACAAGCAGGCTCAAATTAGCACCTCCAATTCTGCCGAGGCACGGCGCTCACACCTCTTGGCAAGGTGCTGACTGACTGCGCTGACGTAGCAGTTTTGTCACATAACCGTTACGTCAGCGGGCGATGGGGTCGTCACTTCCCTACACCTATTATTATTATTTTTATTATTATGCGCGCGCATCGTATAAATTCATTCTCATCATTTTTTCCAAACGCCCCAAAGAAGTATAACTTCAAATACTTACGGTCGAATTGTAAACCACCCCGTTTTTTTTTAAGTCTGCTAAAAATTTGATGAATTTCGGTCGAATTTCGACCACTGGACGACACCTAGTAATGATTATTAACTGAAGTGACTAACGAATTTGCAGTCCACCTGATGGTAGATGGCTACTGCATTCGATATATGCAACCAACTGCAAAGGTGCGTTGTCAGCTTTCAGGACTAAGATTTTTTTATAGAATATCGATAACAAATGAGCACACAGTCTACTTGATAGTAAGTGAATATTGTGACCCATAGACATTTTGGTACATCTATCTTTGATTAAGATTCAAAATTCAGAAGCGTAGTCACCCCTTAAGACTAAGATGGAATGCCTTATATCTAGTAAAAAGGGTCTCCGGTTCTCTACATCCACCATACAAAACACAACAGTATTAAGCTGCTATTTTACGTTGGTATTTTTATGAGTGTGGTTCTTCCCCGGTCCAAACGACCCATTCGTTCTACAACCATGGCATGCTATAAAAATCTTGTTACAAAAAAAACAAAAAACGTTGCAAATGAAAATAGAATACCTCACGGCCTTTAATTTTATTTGTTCTCTATTCCATTTGTACCGAAACACAACAGTGTAAACATTGCTATTTGGCGGCAAAAACGATGGTATGCGATATAATAGATGTTATTATACATGTTGACAAATATTTATCTTGGGCTGCACAGGTAAGCCAGATGAGTAGGAGGGTTTTTGAATCTGTCGGATCTCTACACATACCAAGTAAAATTGCGCTTGCACAATCTCTTCTTTTACCAACTCTCGCAGACTCGCTCTCGCTCTCGCTTTAACAACTTATGCTGACACGTGGCAATTCAATTTACATAAGAAACTGCTTTATTAACTTGTGCGCATTCAGAACCTTTGTTTACGGTTCTCCAAACTCGTTACTCCGAAAATAAGAATTTCTTTTTTTTTCCAAATTTCGCGTATTAACTCAAGTGGCTTCCGCTTTTATACCGTATTCTATTCAATCCCACTGCCCCTCCTTACCTTAAAGATAGATTTGAGTTTCTTGGTGACAGTCACTGTCGACATTTTTTCGCCCATAAATATCACATTTTAAAATTTCCAACCCATAATACTTCCATCATTTTTTTCTATTGAAGCTATTCGGCTCTGGAACTCCTAACCATCATCATCATCATCATTACAGCCCTTCACAAGTCCACTGCATTCTTTGGGGGAGGCCTATGTTCAGGCCTCCCCCAAAGAATGCCACAAAGCACGGTCCTGAGCCACCCGTATAAAAATATAAAAATATAATTTTGATAAATTGTATTTGTATATTATTTATATATTATATTATATTTTATTGTATTTCTGCATAAATCAGAAATACCTCAAAACCTTAAAACAAAATTGTACAACCAGTGCGTGTTGCCAGTGATGACTTACGGAACTGAGACGTGGTCCTTCACTGCTGGCCGTATGAGGAAGCTCAAGGTCGCTCAGCGAGCTATGGAGAGGGCTATGCTCGGAGTTTCTCTGCGTGATAAACTTAGGAATGAGGATATCCGCAGTAGAACCAGATTAACCGACATAGCCCAACGGATTAGTAAGCTGAAGTGGCAGTGGGCCGGCCATATAGCTCGAAGAACCGACAACCGATGGGGAAGAAAGGTTCTCGAGTGGCAGCCTCAACTCCTAACCGTTTCGCTTAAATTTTAAAAAGTTTGTCAAAGTGCATTTCTTTTCTCCCTAAATACTCGTAGTCCTTCCTTTATCTCTCCTGAAAGCCTCGTCGTATGTTTAAAAATTGCTACCTATTTTTCCTCACGTCATAGCTTTTATTTCACTTATTGTTTACTTTTTTTTTATAGGATAGGGGGCAAACGAGCATGCGGCTCACCTAATGTTAAGTGACTACCGCCGCCCATGAACAACTGCAACACCAGGGGAATCGCAGATGCGTTGCCGGCCTTTTAAAAAGGAGTAGGCTCTTTTCTTGAAGGTCCCTAAGTCGTATCGGTCCGGAAAAATCGCTGGTGGTAATCGATTCCACAAGGAAGTTGTGCGAGGGAGGAAACTTCTTCTGAATCGCACAGTGGTGGACCGCCAATCATCTAGATGATATGGATGGTATCGCAAGTTCTGTCGCGATGTGCGATGGTGAAATTGAGCGGCTGGAATTAGTCCGAACAATTCCTCAGAGCACTCCCCGTGGTAGATGCGATAAAATACGCAAAGAGATGCAACCTCTCTACGCAGTGCCAGTGAGTCAAGCCGAACTTACTACTTCTTTACGTTCTTGTATATGTATTAATATATGTATTTATGTAATTTAAATTTATTTTTATTATTATTTATATATGGCGTAAAGCTAGATGTCGTGTATATTGCATGCCTTAAGCGCGAAGCATGCAGGTATTTTCCACTAGCGCCTAAAACAACGTTTTGTCGCATGAAATCGTATTTAACAGCCATATTGTACATATAAATGATATAAAAAGCACATTGTCAGTAAGATAATTGATAAATTGTTGAACTTATTTTTTTTTCAAATCGATTAATAGCTATTTTTACATAAAAAAGTGGGTTTAGTAGCTTATGGTGCGTATTTATTAAGTCCACATGGAGGGGTAAACACAATAACTTTTGAAAATATCGATTGTTCAACTCAATCTACTTTTAACCTCTTCATCTATCACGCGGGAAGCCATGGAATATAATTGGCAGTATAATTTTGTTTTATTTAGTTATAATAAATTTTTTTCGGCAGAGTAATCCTGAAATTTTCGGTGTTTTGAACAGTCTTGTAACAATTTATTTTACTAAATACACTTTGCCTCACTCCGTCACTCGGGGCTCGGCCGCCGTCGTGAGTGGATATTATTACGTTTATTTGCAGCGAAAAAGATCGCTGTAGAAATACAAAATATTCGAAAAAACAAACATACTTGACAAGGTAAGATATTATTGTGCTTATAATCACAGATTTCTATTACAATATTTTGTTTCGCTAAAAGTAAGTAGGATTTATATATAAATATACTTAAATACGTCTTGGACTTTATGAAGTGACTACTGGAACTCCTCGAAGAGTAGAAATAGGTGTGCTGAGTTTGGGCTCGTTTTGTTAGTTATGATGAGACCTTACTTCCGGACTTGATAGAGAGACCTAAAGGTGCACACCTTCTCTATATACGCTGCTGAAACTCTTTGACCAGTAAAACCAGGTGTCTCGAGTTTGGGCTCATTTTGTTAGTTATGATAAAACCTTCACCTTACCTTCGGACTTGATGAAGTGACTTAAAGGTATACTTCGGTAACTACTACTGGAACTCTTTGACGAATAGAACTATAATTTATAATTTTTTTTAAATATCTTTTCATGATCATATGAGCATTATGAGCCGTGCACATTTGGATTTAACAAAAGTTTTTTAAATGAGTACCTTTTTCACAGGTCGTTATATTCTCTGCAATGTGGCTGCCTGGTAAAGATCTGTTCTAAGTGATAAGTCCGCCAATAGTATTTTATTTAGTTTGTTGTTTTTCTACCTACTTCAAAAATGAGGAGATACTGAAATCGACTGTATTTTTATTGTGTTACTTCATTATTTTTTTCTAGGTGAACCGATTTCGATGATTCTCTTATTATTTGAAAGCTGGTGCTTTTCATGTGGTCCCACATAAATTTGACCAAGGTCTGATGTAGTTTTTCAGTTATCCTTAACAATTTACATTGAAGTCGATGTTTAATTTTACCACTAGTTTTTCTCTCTTTTTTATTGGTGTACCATAAAGTATATTTCGTTTATTCATAATTAGTTAATATTATTGAATATATGTATGTTTGTAGTAATAATTATTTATTAATATTCCAATAATATTTAAATTAACGCGCACGTATACAAACCATTAAAAATATAAATTATTCCAGAATTTCGACGTCAAAATATAAACTGTAGAAGCGGCCAAACGAAGCAAAAATCCTAATTAGTTCATTGATTATCGGTGTTAATTTGCTCACAAAGCAAATCCAAAATTTGTGCCTCCCTAAGCAAAAAAGTCCATCTTAACGACGACGTAACCGACAGTCTTATTATAGTAAAGAAATTACGTCGTTTATCTGTATTAACTTTCTATTCTGGGTCGAGCAGATAAAACAAAACATCCATTCTGAACAGCAATGTTTTATTTTGCTATCATAAAATTTTTAGGTTCCAAAAATTTTCAATCTGATACTCCGACCAACAAAGACAGAAAAACGGACGGACGCACATGACAGTGACGCAGAAGCCATGCTCAACTACTTGTCACGCATTTAACGCACAATTGTTAACTGCCCGAAAATGTTTACTGCTGGAAGCACATATGCAACTAAACCTATGTTAGTTTGCTAATGATTTAAGATGCACACTAAGTGCATGTTTGTACGATAAGTTATAATATTCCAGAAAAAGAAGTTGAGCATAATTTTGGGTTGGTCACTTGAAACGCATGCAGCGCTCTATTTTTAACCGACTTGAAAAAAGAGGAGGAGGTATTCAATTCAACTGTATTTTGTGTGTTACCTCAGAACAGTTTTAACAGTGGTAGAGCCACGCGGCAGCTTTTGCTGTCGCACGGATGGGCCGGCTCGAACCGGGGTGGTACCACGACCTCACGGAAAACCAGCGTGAAGTAGAGGTTTACCTCTGCGTTTCGCTTGGTGAGTGCAGGTGGCCGGAGGCCCTTTTTACTGGAAATGAGGCATTCCATCTTAGTCCTCACGGGTGACAATGCATCTGCATTTTGATTCGCAAACGAGGATAGATGTAGATGTCTATGGGCCGCAGCAACCACTTACCATCAGGTGGACTGTGTGCTCGTTTGTCACCCTTATCCTAAAAAAAAAAAACTTTTTTTAAGTAAAGTTTTTTGTGGTTTTGGTGAATTTTGATGATTCTTTTTTTATTTGAAAGCTGGTGCTTCTCATCATTATCATCATTACAGCCCTTCACAAGTCCACTGCTGAACATAGGCCTCCCCCAAAGAATGCCACAAAGCACGGTCCTGAGCCACCTGCATCCATCGACTTCCCGCATATCTTACCAGGTCGTCACTCCATCTAGTGGGGGGACGCCCTACACTTCGCCTGCCGGTACGAGGCTGCCACTCGAGAACCTTTCTTCCCCATCGGTTGTCGGTTCTTCGAGCTATATGGCCGGCCCACTGCCACTTCAGCTTACTAATCCGTTGGGCTATGTCGGTCACTCTGGTTCTACTGCGGATATCCTCATTTCTGAGTTTATCACGCAGAGAAACTCCGAGCATAGCCCTCTCCATAGCTCGCTGAGCGACCTTGAGCTTCCTCATACGGCCAGCAGTGAAGGACCACGTCTCAGTTCCGTAAGTCATCACTGGCAACACGCACTGGTTGTACGATTTCGTTTTAAGGTTTTGAGGTATGTCTGACGAGAAGAAGTGTCGTAGCTTCCCGAACGCTGCCAAGCCGAGTTGAATCCGTCGATTGACCTCTCGGTCGAAGTTGGACTTACCTAGTCGGACTATTTGTCCCAGGTAAACATACTCGTCAACAACTTCGAGCTTAGTGTTCCCAACAACTACCGGCATAGGTGTGACATGGACATTAAACATGATCTTTGTTTTGTCCATGTTCATCTTAAGACCTGTCCGTTGGGAAACACTATTGAGGTCATTGAGCATAGTGCTTAGGTCCTCCAGCGATTCTGCCATAAGGACTATATCGTCGGCAAATCGAAGGTGAGTGATGTACTCGCCATTGATGTTGATACCGTATCCTTTCCAGTCCAGAAGCTTGAAAACGTCTTCCAATGCAGCGGTGAAGAGTTTCGGGGATATGACGTCACCCTGTCTTACACCTCTCTGCAATTGGATAGGTTTCGTACTCTAGTTCTGTACTCGGATAGCCATCGTAGCCCTACTGTACAAGCACTTCAACACTTCGATATACCGACAATCAACTTGGCACCGCTGAAGGGACTGCAGCACCGCCCAAATTTCGACGGAATCAAAGGCTTTCTCATAGTCCACATACGCCAGACATAGTGGCAAATTGTACTCCTCGGACTTCTGTACAATTTGCCGTAGGGTATGTATGTGGTCTATGGTGCTAAAGCCTTTTCGGAAACCGGCTTGTTCGGGAGGCTGGAAGTCAAGTCTGCGCGCGAGACGATTCGTAATGACTCTCGAAAACAGCACGTAGACGCGGCTCAGAAGGGAAATCGGTCTGTAGTTCTTCAAGAGAGCGTTGTCGCCTTTCTTGAAGAACAAGACCACCGCACTTCTGCTCCACGCTTCCGGTGTAATGCCACCATGGAGGACGGAATTAAAGAGCTTCTGAAGGACTTCAAGTACCGGTTTTCCACCCGCTTTCAGAAGCTCCGCTGTAATTCCATCCTCGCCTGGGGCCTTGCCGTTTTTAAGGTGCTTGAGAGCCATTCTAATCTCGCTCAGACTGACGTCCGGGATATCATCGGAATAATGTCGGATAAGACTCGCTCTTGGATCGTTACTCACACTTGCGTGTGGCTCCAACGATGACGTGTACAGCTGCCCATAGAACCTCTCAATCTCACTCAAAATCTCAGGTGCCCCGGAAACGATGCTGCCACATTCGGTCTTCAGCTTTGACAGTTGGCTCTTTCTGGCAGACAGATCTCTGGCAAAGACTTTGGAGCCTTGGTTCCGCTTGATCGCTTCTTCAATACGAGCTGTATTGAAGTTGCGTAAGTCCCGCCGCATGCATTTGGAGATCTGTCTGTTCAGTTGCCTGTATGCTGCCAAATCTGTTGAAGAATGTAGCTTCATCTCCCGTCTAACAGCCATGAGATTAAGAGTGTGATCGGAGAGTTTTTGTGTTCTTCTGCGGCGGGTCTTGCAGAACTTAGCTCCGACCGCATGGACAGTTTCCACGAGCTTGTCATTCAAATCGTCCACTTCATTGCAGTCTTCTAGGCACTGAAAACGGTTTTGTAACTCGAGCTGAAAGGTTTCGGGACTTTGGATTAGAGCACGAGGGGGACGGAGCGTTGACTTCATTAGACGAGACCTCTCCAACTTAACGTTTAGGTTCAGTGTGCCTCTAACCATTTGGTGATCGCTGCCGGTTTTCACCCTCGTGATCACTGAGACATCACTGAACAGTTGTCGTTTGGTCGTCATAATGAAGTCAATCTCATTTTTTGTCGAACCGTCGGGGCTCGACCAGGTCCACTTCCTGTGTCCACTTCTCATATGGTCCCATATAAATTTGATCAAGATCTGACCAGTACTTTTTGAGTTAACCTTAACTAGCTGTGCCCCGCGGTTTTACCCGCGTGGCTGCGCCACGCGACATGACATGTCACCCAGTTCATGCATTTTAGATATCAATGTATGGAAAAATTGACAAAATTAATGGATTACTTTTATATATCTGCATATGTACGTTACAGAGCGAAGTTAAATTTTATCTACTTGCAGCCCCCTCCCAGGTGAGCGTTACCTAACTAACTAACCTAACCGAACATAACCTTTTTTTTACATGGGAAAATGCCTACGCATAACCGCTTCGCGGGGGCAAGGACAGGCTATGTCGGACTCGCACCGACTAAAACCCCATGGTATTCCACCTTCGTCGCATATTGGCATGGCCACGGGAATGCTTTCGCACACATCCGCGGCCCCTGCCAGCATGCGCTGGCCGACTCATGGCGGCCTCTCCTCGGGAAAGGACTACTCCTCCCCCATCTCCTTCTCAGGTAAGGCGCACCAGAACACATGGCGCGCCCTCCTCCTCGGCCTCCAAATTCCAATGCGCAACAGACGCCTCCGTGTCCGATGCTCGAAGGCCATGGGGCCAGGAAAAACTAGCACTCAGAAGCACCGGCCTTCCTAACCCCAGCGGCGGGTCTGGTCTATGGCTCCACCACCACCGCATCAACGGTGCGGCCCCGTCTGAGTCACGGAGGATAGGGCGAGTGGCGCATCGCCATACTGACACTCCTCTTCCTCCGCGACTCCACCTCGGCTGCAGCGGCAGGGGAGAGGACACCCCCTCCCACCGTAGCCCGCCGACACACATCCGAAGTGGGCTCGCCAAGCCCATTCGGAGTGACCACCTTGGGCCGGCCCTACACCACGGGCCAGCCAAGGGGTTCCTCTTTGTTCACCGTGGGTGACCAAGCCACGGCTACTAAGCCCCCCCCCCCCCCGCCACGACAAGGCGGGAACCCGTTCGGGGGGAACCTTTTTTTTTTCTTACGGGGGAAATCCTCATGGACTACCTCCACCTGGGGAAAGGTGGAGGGGCGTGCCGGACTCTTACCGGCTAAAACCACCCCGATGTCTCCTCGCACGTGCGCGTGGGGCCACGGGAATCCAAATTCTTCCGCAGCCCCACACTAGTGCTGGCCCGGTCAGTCCAGGCCTCGTCTCCTGCACGGGGTAGTGAGGTGTTCAACTACCCCGTGTATCGCCTCAGGGGCGCGCGCCGACACCCACGCGCGCCTCCGCCTCGGGTCCATCGAAAAGGGGTGGCGGGGGCTTCCCCAAGTCCCTCGCCCCTGGACCCATTCATGGGGGCCGGAAAAGGGCGTTGTCCGCCCTTCTCCTGCGCCCGGTGCGCCTTCTGCGGCCGGGGAAGGGAGTCGAAATCTCCCTTTCCCGTTCCGCAGTTTCCTTCTGCGACATCACGTCCTCGCAGAAGGACACCACCGCGTCCCACGACTCTACGCTACCGACCATCTTCCGCACTAAGGCCGGCAGCGACAGATCGCCTCCTACTTTATTTTTGAGGACACGGCGCTGCTCCTCCCAAGCTACACACTCAGCGAGCGTGTGTTGCGCCGTGTCCTCCCCGCAATAGACGCAGTGATGGCACCGAGCGTCCGGCTCCCTGTCTATGCGGCACAGGTACTTGCCGAAGCAGCCATGCCCCGACAGCACCTGCGTCACCCTAAATGTCAGGGAGCCGTGCCTTCTCCCGAGCCAATCGTCGAGTACTGGCCGGATCGCCTCGACGGTAGCGACGCCTGCCTCGCTACCGTCAGTAGGGCGCAGAAGCCTTTGCCGCCATTCCGCCACCAAGACCTGACGGAGCTCCTCTCGGCGCAGCGCGATCTGCCGCTGCACCGGCCTCGAGCCCCGTGCCCGCTCTTCCTCGCGCCATCGAAATAGTGACGCGAGTACTTTCGCCTCTAGGTCCCAGGGCGGGGATCCGGCCAGGACGCAAGCCGCCTCGTAGGAAATCGTGCAATACCCGCCGACGACTCTGACGGCCATCGCCCTCTGCGGTTTGCGCAGAATGGCGAGAGTGCTGGCCGTCATGTCCATCGCCCACACAGGGGCCCCATACAGGGCCATGTACCGCACGATTCCCACGTACAACCGCCTACAGGCGGCGCTCGGGCCCCCCAAGTTGGGAAGAAACGTTGATAGCGCGCCCGCTGCACCCATCAGCTTGGGCGCCAGCCGCCGGAAGTGGGGTCCGAATTCCCATCGGCTGTCGAGCACCAATCCCAGATACTTCATGGTGGACTCGACAGCTATCCGGGCCCCGCTGACCACGATGTGTGATCCCGGCGGCGGCGCGCGTCGAGGGCCATGGAACACCATGGCCTCTGACTTGTTTAGGGCCACCTTCAGGCCCAGGTGCCGGATGCGGTTCACCACTTGTGACACCGCAGCCGTGGCAACCAACGCTGCTTCCCTGTGCGAGCTCCCCCGGGCAGTGACGAGCGTGTCGTCCGCATAACACGTCAAGTCGGCGCCCGACGGGAGTTCACCTCTCAGCACCCAGTCGTAGCCGATGTTCCACAGAAGCGGTCCCAAGACCGAGCCCTGCGGAACACCGCACGACATGACGCGCTGACCTGTGCCGTCACGTCCCCGATACGTAACGCATCTCTCCTCAAGGTAAGCCTCTATTGTGCGGTGGAGGTAGGGAGGCACACGATGTTAATTCAGCGCCTCCCGGATACAACTCCAGGGTAGGGTGTTGAAGGCGTTGGAGATGTCTAAAGACACCGCCAGCACCACCCCACCCCGGGACACTGTCTCCTCCGCCAGAGCCCTCACGTGCGTAATAGCGTCTATAGTGGAGCGCCCGCGACGAAAACCAAACTGGTTCTCGTCCAGGTCCGGCCCCTCTCTGCACAAGTGGCTGACGAGGCGATCTGCGATGATACGCGCAAAAAGTTTGCCCGCCTCGTCGAGCAGCACTATGGGCCGGTACGCGGACGGTGAGTCCGCGGGGCGCCGCTCCTTTCTGAGCAGGACCAGCCTCTTCTCCTTCCACACACTGGGAAACTGACCCTGCTCGAGACATGCCGTGAAGAGCCCCCTGAACTGGGGCTCTAGCTCCTTTAGAGCCAGGACGACAGCTCGATCAGGAACTCCGTCGGGTCCGGGCGCTGTGTTCTTAGCCCGGAGTCGCGACACGGCCGCTCTCGTCTCTGCTTGCGTTACCTCGGGGACTTCGGTGCTCTCCTCTTCTGGACTCTGACACACAGACTCTGTGGCTGAGGGCAAAGCCATCGCCGGGGGAACGTGTCCCACTCGCTCAGGGAAGAGAGCCGATACCACCGCCTCTAGCAACTGGGGTTGCATCCTTTGTGTTAGTGGAGGCGCCCAGGGACGCAACTTGCCCCGTACCCAACGGTAGGGGCGCCCCCACGAATCCCGATCTAGGGACCCCAGCAGCTCCTCCCTGGCACGCGACTTTGAGTTGCCAATGGCCAGCCACAGAGTCTCCTTAGACGCGCGGTACACCTCATACAGCGCGTCCTCCTCGTCGGAAACCCGTCAACGCCGCCTCCGGTATCGGGTGTACCGGCGACGAGCTGCAACGCACGCTATGCGCAATTGCGCGATCTCGGTGGTCCACCAGTACACCTGGCGCTTTGCGGACCGTTGGCGGACACGGGGCATGGACGCGTCTCAGATCTGCGTCATCGCCCCGCGAAACCATAGCGCCACCGCTTCGACGTCGACGGGGCCGTCCGTCGTCGACTCCCAGATCCAGGACTGGACTAAGGCTGCTTCCTCGAGTAGTTCCCTGTCGATGCGCTTAAGCGCCCAACGCGGGCCGTCGTTAATCGGGGTAGTTGGATGGCGGCAGCTCGCAGTCTGGGCAGAGACGTCGAACCGGATATACCAATGGTCCGACAGCGTCTCCACCTCTGCGGCGACACGCCAGTCGTGAACTCGGCTGGCGACAGAGGGGCTAGCAAACAAGACGTCCACTATCGACCCGCCCCGCTGCCGCACGCACGTGTATTCTGAACCCCGATTCAGGACGACCAGACCAGTCGTCACCGTCCACTCTTCTAGCACCTCGCCCCGAGGGTCAGTGACCGGAGATCCCCACGCCGATGACTTGGCGTTGAGATCCCCGAGCACCAGAATGGGACGAGGGTGATAGCGGCCTACGACGGCGCCCAACTCGACAAGGAAACTCTCAAAGTCGGCGAGACTCTTGTTGGAGGAGAAATACGCCCCTACAATAACGATGCCGCCCTAGACAGCGGCAACCCAGCCGCGGCCCCGAGACGGGTCGACCAGAGTCTCGCCAATAATGGCCACCAAACCGTCGACGCATCCCAACCAGTTGTCACGGGCGGGAATGAAGTACGGTTCGGCGACCACAGCCACGTGAATCGACCACTGTGCCATGCTCTGGAGTAGGAGATCCTGAGCTCTGGCACAGTGGTTGATGTTGCCCTGGAGAAAATGGAATTGTGCCGTTACTGGCATTCCATTCCCTCGGCAACGGTCCTGGGCCGGAAGTTGGCCGCGGAGCTGCTAGCCTGCGGGGGCAGCGAGGTTAACCCGGCAGGCTTAGTGCTCCTCTTCTTTTCCTTTTTCTTGCTGGCAGGCGCCCCACAAGCCCCTCCGCCTACTCTGTGCTCCGCTGGCCTTCCCGCAGCAGAACAAAGGCTGCAGTTGAGCGTCGCGGTGCACAGGGCAGCCTTGTGCCCAGGCTGGCCGCAGCGATAACAGAGGTCACTACGGTCAACCTCGGCGGTGCACTTCGCCCGGACGTGCCCTTTTTCCAGGCACCGGAAGCACTGCAAAGCCCGGGGCGTAGGAGCTTGGTCCTTGCCGCCACCCAGCCTACCAGCAATCTGCCGCCATCAGCGATCTTCTTCGCCGACGCCACAGGGCAACGAACCCAGACCACGCCGAGTCCAGTGGCGTCGACGCGTATATCGCCAGCCCGCACCTTGTCCGGCGGACACTCTCCGCTTCTGGCAACGGCCGCCACCACCTCCTCGGAGGTCACGGAATCGTCCAGGCCAGCAATCCGCACCTCTGCGGTTTTCATTGGTCTGGAGACCCAGACGTCCTCAGGGTTGAGGACTTCCCTCATCTTGGCGGCCAGTGCGTCCGCCTTTTCGGCACTGCCGCTCACAGTACCGGCCACCTCGAACAGCTGCGCACTCGTGGCAGCCTGCCTGAGGGTGACGAACTGAAGGCGAAGATCTGATAGTTTGATCTTGGCCTTGGCCTCAGCGATGACCGACTGGTACGTCACGCCACGCTCCACAGCTCCGGGCTGCAACGTAAGCGTCACAGCATTGGACCGCGGAACATGCACAGCCGGTCTCTTGCGACCGCCTTTGGCCGTCCGCCGCGCAGGTTGAGGAGCCGTCTTTGCGGTTCCACCTGGGGTGCATGCAGCTGCTGCGGCCTTCTTGGCGGCTTTGCGGGCCTTTTTGCGGCCCACGACTTTTGCCCAGGTCTCACCCTTAGACCCGGCAGTCGTGGGCTGCTCGCTCGAAGGAGCTCCCTCCGCGGGCTTTTTGTTACCCTCCGCGGGCTTCCCCTTTTGAGGCGCAAGTCTCGGCGACTCCTCAGTTCTCCGTGTGTCCGCCGCCAAAGGCTGACGGAGGATTTCCGCCGGGAGACGCCGTGAAATCGCCTCCAGCCGAGCGTTAACCATGCTCCCGCACTGGAGCATGCAGATCCGTACAATGCGCTCGACCTCTTCGTCGGTACGAGGGATTGCCGGTCGCGGTGTGGGAGTCGGGGCCACTACAGGTGCGGCATCGGTGGACGTGCGTCGCTGCTGCTCTTGGCTCAGTGCAGCGACTTGCCGCCGGAGGTCCTCCAAGTCATTTCTGAGGCGGCTGTTTTCCTCCTGTAACTTTGCGACCTCGTCAGAGGCCATCCTGTTGAGGAGGATGCCAACCGCCTCCCTAATATCCGCGGCAGCCTCCTTTAAGCCACGGGTGAAACGTGCCCTTCAGGCTGCCAGACTTAGTGGCAACCTTCAGGACTAAGTCCACACCATCCAGAGCCAGCTGGCTCAAGGCCACCGCAGATGGCTCTCCCCCTTCCGCCGCAAGAGCAACTCGTCGCTCGCGAGCACGTCGGGCCATTTCCGATACTTCGTCGGCCGCGACGGCTTTGCGCTGCTCCCTCTTGGCGGTATTAAGCTCCGCTTTTGAGCTCCCCAGCGAGGCACAGCTTTCACCGCCATCGCCAGGGTCCTCCGTAGTGAAACCCCATGTCACTTTCTGCTTCACTAGCCGCCGAGGTATTGCAGCACACAAACCGGCCGTGCTTATCCCTCGGCGGCTGCGAAGCACTCGCCCCTCTCGATGCCTGCCGACCCCTCCCCGAAGTCGGCAACTTGGGGGCCGGCACGCCTTCCTCTTCTGAAGACCGGCATACTGGACGTTTCCTAGCGGAAGACGTCCCACGCGACCGATTTTCACCGCTCCCAGTATCTGATCCAGCCTATACTGATTTTTTAGTTTTTAAATAATGTGATTTTTCCATTTTTATTCCCACGAGTGTGGAGGAAATAACGGTCCATCCGAGCAGCGCCTCCTTTGCCCGGATAAGCCTATGCGTAACCCGTCAAGGGTGTCGGCCGGTACCCCGACGGGGGCAACGCTAACGACTGAACATTTACCCATCAACCATGCAGCTCCTCACGGCGTGCCACGCTTGAGCTTCGGGTGATTTTTTAAAGAGGTTATCATCCTCGCGACTCCAGGCGGTTAAGCCAAGAGCCCTCGGCCCCTTACCTAACCTAACCTTTTTTCATTTCACGTTACTATGGTATTTTAAAAGGTTCGACAATTTCAGTGGGCTAAAGAAGTATAACTTCCTACGTGCGTACATATGTACACACACACTTTTTTATTTAAAGTTTAATTTTTTACGTTTTTATTACTTTAAACTGTCACATAAGTGAATGTAATAAATTTTATTTGAATTTTTTTTATTTAGATCCACTCACTCAGAGACATTTAAATAATCCGAAATTTTTCTTGCGTAGTAATAATCGATGCATTACAATAACTATTTCATGAAAATGACCTTGTATTTTTACTAGAAGCATCACAGAGGATCACAGAGGCAGTAGAGTCCAAGGGGGAGGCGTTGGCCGTTAGTCTGGACATTGCGAAGGCCTTCGATCGGGTTTGGCACAAAGCGCTTCTTTCGAAGGCTTCCCGAAAAATTGTGCAATTGGATCACCAGCTTCCTTGCAGATCGGAGCATCAAGGTCGTTGTAGACGGTGCATGTTCTGACTACAAGCCTATTAACGCTGGTGTTCCACAAGGCAGTGTGCTATCACCAACGCTGTTTCTTCTGCATATCATTGATATGTTGCTAACTGGTAACATCCATTGCTATGCGGATGACAGCACTGGTGATGCTCTATACACCGACCGTGCTAATATTTCTCGGAAAAACGTCTTCGAGTACCGGAACAAACTTGTGTCGGAAGTCGAGTCTTTGCTGGACAAAGTCTCGGACTGGGGGCTACTAAATCTAGTCCAGTCCAATCCCCAAAAGACACAAGTTTGCGCGTTTACCGCTATAAGAACCCCTTTGTCGTATCTTCTCAGTTTCAAGGCACTCCCCTAGTTGCCTCAGCCAGTATCGGAATCCTCGGCGTCGACATATCGAGTGACGTGCAGTTTCGTGGTCACTTGGAAGAGAATGCCAAATTGGCCTCTAAAAAGCTTGGCGTGCTCAGCAGAGCGGGACAGTATTTCATGCCGGCACACCGCCTGCAACTTTACAAGGCGCAGGTTCGGCCTCACATGGAATACTGTTCCCATCTCTGGGCAGGAGCTCCCCAGTGCCAGCTCCTTCCACTTGACCGCATCCAGCGCAGAGCGGCTCGAATCGTCGACGACCGAGCCCTTTCCGATCGGCTCGATTCATTGGCACTGCGAAGAGATGTTGCATCCCTTTGCATTTTCTTTCGCATCTACCATGGGGAGTGCTCTGAGGAATTGTTCGGATTAATCCCAGCCGCCAAATTTCACGAACACACATCGCGGCAGAACTCCCGATATCATCCACACCATCTGGATGATTGGCGGTCCACCACTGTGCGATTTAGAAGATGTTTTCTTCCTCGCACGACTTCCTTGTGGGATCGATTACCATCAGCGATCTGGTGTTGCAGTTGTTCATGGGGGCGGTAGTCACTTACCATCAGGTGAGCCGCATGCTCGTTTGCCCCCTCTCCTATAAAAAAAAAAGACAGAGCATGATCAAAGCGTGTTGTTAAACTCTAATTTTATTTCGTTTTCTTTTTTTACTATAGTTAATCGTAACGTAGGGTTCTCCCCATATCTAGTAATATACTAGACAAGAAGAAGAAGGAAACGGAACGTAACTTCAACTAATCTTATACACGATTACAATCACGAGTTGGAAAACTGCTTTCAACAAGAATAAACTGTCCGAAGCCGAAGCAAACATTTGGGAGTAGTGATAACGCAAGGAACGTGACCAAGTGCATACAAATACAGCGCACTCGCCTCTTTCTGTCCCATTCATTACAAGAAGGTGTTGTTATTTTACTAACAATGTACGAGTACGTTAACTTGACGAATTTTCTTGGTGTATTTTTGGAATACCTAATCTTTTAACTGATCCTTTAGACATTGTTTACCTTTAACCGTTTTTTTTGCAACCTTTAAACAGAACAGACATTTCTTTAACGCAATATTATCGTTATTTATAAGCTAAGTTTTTGTTCCGTGAAATAAATATAAAAAATAATACATAATATTGTGACATTTAAAAAATATAACAATTTTAATAATTAGATTTATTATATGTACCTAGGAAACACTAAAAGTCGGAGTTTTTTGTAATCATAGAAAAGTATACTCTTTCCTTAGCATTTACTCACACAATTTTCTGTAAGAAAGGTCACAATCGGTGTTATTTGTAACGGGGAGCCCATTATGAATCAGTCTTTTCAACTAAGCAATGAGTAAATATCTCAAGAAGCAGCGTCATGCCAACATGCGCAGTGTAAGTACTAGATGTCAATTAAATGACCGTACGAGCCTTGCAGGGATGAGGGATGCTAAGTGCTTGTGATCCTAAGCTTTGTAGCTATTCACGCACGCACGCACACACGCACGTACGCAAGCACGCACGCACGCCCGCACGAACGCTCGCCCGCACCCTCGCTCGTACACAAGCACACGCACACGCACACGCGCACACGCACATGTACACACACACACACACACACACACACACACACACACACACACACACACACACACACACACACAATACATGCATGGCATTTTAGCAGCAGCGACGTTATGCCACTGCTGACGACAAACTGATGACGCAACATCTAAGTAAAAAATATTGACCTAAAATCTATAAGTTCTGCACGCAATAATTCGTTTCTCAGTAAAGTGAATATTGCTAACTTTTAAAAGCAACTGATAAACTAAGATGGAATGCCTCTTTTCCAGTAAAAAAGGTCTCCGGTTCTCTACACTTACCATACGGAACACAGCAGGCTGCTATTTTACGCTGGTATTCTGTGAGAGCGTGGTCGGTCCCCGGTCGAACCGACCCATTCGTGCTACAACTATTCTACAAAACTGCAACATAGCTTTATCATGTAAACCATATTAACACATTCCTGGTTGGGTAACGGTAAATTACAGTACCTAACGATCAGTAGCGTGAACGCCTTGGTCCGGTAATATTCTCTCAACGGAATGATGATACTTGATTTCAAATCCTAATCTTAGTCCAATAACTTAGACTCTGAGACGTTGCTTGGATTTGAATCTCAATTTCAAGTTGCATGTGAGTAAACATACAAATTTATTTTTTAAGTTACTTTACAGTTTTTGGTGTTGTTAATATCACTATGTCTCTTAATACTGTATTTGTAGCATTTAACTTTTACAATATACCTTTACTTGATGACTCTCTCAGAAATGACAGAAGACATATGCCCAACAATTATATATAGAAACAGAAACAGAAAAAGAAACTTTTTTATTCCATATAGATCACAAATAATACTTATTGAAAGTCACTCTTTTGTTTAATAACTGGTTCGAAAAAAAACCTCTGTCCTGTGAAGAACCAGCAAGAAACCCAGCGGGACTTTTAAAAAAAACAGCTTACAATCATGTATGTTACACAAATTAACAACACAACAAATTAAAAACAGCTTGGTAGAGATCACCTCATTCCCACGGGCTAACATCATCCATAAATTCTTTAATATTTTAATAACCCTTTTTATACAAACTTAGTTTGATAAAGTTTTTGAACTTTGAGCAGGTCAAATTTTGTACATTTTCTGGAATTTTGTTATTAAAGCGGATACATCGCCCCAAGAATGAATTACTGACTCGATGGAGTCGAGTAACTGGTACTACTAGCTTGTGTCTGTCCCTAGTATTTACAGAATGAATATCACTTATTTTTGTAAAACTGCGTCTAATTTTGTATACGTACATTACATTTTCATAAATGTATTTAAAGGTCAAAATTAATATATTAATTTCTTTAAATTTTTGTCGCAGCGACTCTTTAGGCTTTAAATCATAAATTGATCTTATGGCCCTCTTCTAGGCTGTAACTTTAAATTTTAACCTTTATAAGCTGATAAACATGAAAGTGTCTTTTTTGCATACTTTATCTCACTGAATAATCCCTACATTACTACATACTAACATTTGCAATACTGTATTTTCAAGAATGTAGCTGTTCCTTCGGGTGCTTGTTACGAAACGGAACAGCAACATAGTGTACGTATTGCGTCAGGTAGATTTAAAACCCTATAACTCTAGCTTACAACTACATACAGACTGATGAATGTTAGCTTAAGACTTATCTAAAAGGAAAAACTTTCAAGGATTGCTTTATTACAGTAAAGAGTAGCTTGAGGTATTTATTTTCGTGAGGTTGTGAAGAGCCTTCACATAGATCACTTAACTATAATATTAATACGGAATATACTGCACATGTTTCTACTGCGCAAGTTTCACAGTCATCAAATCTTCAATCAACACACACGTGTTAATGTAATTTCGTTGCCGCCGATAAAAACTCTTCGTTCCTACATTCCGCTCGCTACAATCATTCTGTCGTTACGAGGGCTCAGAAACGAGTCGATGGGAAACGATGACTTGCCGCTTTTTGCTCTCGTATACTATTGTGATGCAATTTAACGGGACCGATACGCGTTCAGACGTAATTTGATGTAACATCGGAGATAACTAATTTGTAATAGTGTTACGTAATAGAAAAAAATGAGAGAAAAAATAATACAAATCCAAATATTTCGGTAGACGAGGCCCTATCTTGGTTGTCCGTCTAGGTTAGAGCTCACTGCTATATTCAGGATTCAATGGTAAACACGCCAATACACAAAGATTGTGAGACATTTTATCTTAGTCCTCAGAAGTGACAAAGCAACTTCAAAAAAGGCTCAATAGCCTTTTTTGAAGTTGCTCGTGGGTCGTAGTAGCTTTTATGTCGTTTTAATAATACAAGAAACCTTCAGTAGTGTTAGTGTCGTGTCATAACAGTTAACCAACACCCCTTGTTCATCACATCATCGTTCGAATAATCACTTTATAACTTTATTTAGTAAAATCAAAACCCACTTAAGTTATTGTTATATTGCATGCTGTGTTTACTAATAAGTAGTCACTACACTTAGCTTAAGAAACTTTTCTGTTATTTAAGATTGTTATTGTGTAAGTTGGCTCATATATATCGCATCATATGTATCGCATGAAAACACAATGTATCTCTCAAGTAATACATTTTATATTCATTTAGATTGTTTAGTGCGATTGCCAAGTCAATTTAATTATTTAAAACATAAAAGATTTTTAATATTGATATGGTCACTATAAGATGTTGTTAAGTTAGCTAATTAGGTAATAACTTAAGACAGAAAGGACCCTTAAGTAGGGACTGAATAAATTAACCGACTTGGTATTACATGGATCTCAAAACTTTTCACGGTAGAAGAACTGAGTTGCGAGACTTGGTTTTTTTTTGCAAGTTATGTTTTTGATGGCATCTCATTTCTTTTTGTAAGTAGTTATATCTACATACCTACCTAAACCTATTATTATATTATATTATACATATATATGTATAGCTACACTGATTTATTCACTGCAAATGTAACTTTGTAATCCTATATATTTATATGGGATTACAAAGTTATTTATGCAGTTGGTGTATTTCGAAAACTAGACCAAAAATGCAAAATATTTTAATTTTTCCTTAATGTATATATTAAACAATAATTGTATTCTAAATTTGACGCTTCTATGTCTGCTAGAAGTGCCTTAGAGTTTTGATGATCGGTCAGTCAGTGAGTGACAAAATTAAGAAACTTTGACTAGTTATAATTCTTAAACTACTAGTTCAAATTGAATGAAGTTAAAAATATACCGAGCTAATACAATCACTACTTGGTTACTGAAAATTCAGGCTTCTACTTTTACCCACAACGAAGTTATAGGGTCTCTAAAATGACCTGAACTGCTTCGAGAAAAGGATGGTACGGTCGTGCCATTTATTGCTCGATTTGGCGCGGGCACTGCCGTGCCCCCAGAAATAAAAACTGCATGAAAGCTTTAAATGATATTACGCATTTTTATTTTTCAATTCGTTCTAAAAAAATCACGAATCATGATGCATGGTTCAAATAATGCCTACTTTGTTCTTGATACATAAGGTATATCTATCAGTAATGAGATCTTTCTGACAAGTTCTGTAGTCACCTCTTATGACATCCATAGGACAAAATAAGATAGTGAAATCTCTTAAACCGCCAACCACATGACACGATGTAGTTACGATATATAATATGATTCTCTATAGATGATTCTGTGAGTATTTCATTCATTTTGTAGAATGAGGAAGTAGTTATGTCACCGCCATTATTTAATAAAAGAATATGTTTGTGTCGTGCTATGACATGTTGCCGCTCTTATTGCAATACATTCGCACGTGACTACGTTAATACGACATTATTGCTCCGTGGGAATAACTTTGTTTATTCATATGAATGCATGTCACAACTGATGTGAAAACATATGGATCTGAGGCGTGGTTCTTCACTACTGACTATATAAGGAAGCTCAAGGTTGCTCAGCAAGTAATGAAGGGGGCTATACTCAAAATTTCTTTCCTTAATAGACTTCATAATGAGGATATTGGTATTAGAACCTGAGTAATCAACATAACCCAACGGGTCAGTCAACTGAAGTGAGAGCCTCGTCCCGGTAAGCGTAGTGTATGGCGGCCCGCCTCTAGTTAGAAATCTGACCTAGTAAAAAATGCAGGAAATCGATGGATACAGGCGTCTCAAGATTGTGCTTTGTGGCGTTTCTTGGGTAAGGTCTGTGTCCAGCAGTGGATTTGTGATAGATTGTACGATTGTGTGATGGTGTTAATATAAGCCTGCATCAAATAACGAGAACGACAATTCTAGGAACAATTAAATAGATAAGAATAAAACATATAGCTTCATGACCTAAAAAGTACAACACAACTTTCACTACAATTAACACTTAAAGTTGTCAAGTTTATTATTGATTAACTTTACATAACCCGGGAACCGAAAACATTACAGCGTACATACATACTAAAAACCGGCACCCTGATATAGTTTTCTTGATTACGTCTTTTTAGAGATAGAGTTTAATTTATATTTTAGAATTTACTGTCCCCAACATTTTCTTTTACTTTTTTGTTTTAGACCCAAACGACTTCATGGAAAAAACAAATTCCTTTCTAAAAAGTCGACAATGCACCTGCAATACTTGAAGAATATTCATGAGCAACGAACGTCGCTTACCGTCAGTTGAACCACATTTGCACCTTCTTATTAAAAAAAATACGTTTTATAAACTTTTGAGGCGAAATTTCCAAGAACAGGAATTTAAAATCATTTCTGAGAAAAAGGAAACGGATGATAATCCAACAGGGCCCGTTAATAAGAACATGGTGTGACTCATGAATCTTGAGGGGATATTACTTATTATACCTTGACTCACACGACAGCTTTGAACTCATGTTATAAGTCTGAGAAAAGCAGCATTTTATCTTAGTTGTGACTCACACACTTGTAATAGTAAAAATAACCGGCTTAATTAGGTTTAAGACTCTATATTATCGTTTTTATAATCTTATTTTAAAATTAATTTGAGATTCTAAACAAATAAATTTTCAAAGAAATAAGGATAACAAATGAACACACATCACCCCCGATGTTAAAGATATAGGCCCATAGACATCCTCATCTATCCCCTAAAATAAAAATTCGCTGTTACTGCTGAGAAATAAGATGAAACAGAATGCCTCTATACCAGTAATAATCCAGTCCTCATCACTTATGACCATACGAAACACAGCAGCATATTGCTGCTATGCCACGCTGGTATCCCGCGCAAACGAGGTCTTTCCCCAATTGAACCAACCTATTCGTATTGCAACAATACTGCAACTTTACTCTATCACACACACCTTTATCTGTCACACGACTTTCTCTAATCCTACTGACACACACAATTTGAAGTATTTGTTCATACCATTGAACAGCACGTCCGCACAGTACAGTTTCGCGAGCGCAAAGCCAAAGACCTAGTACTGGTGAAGTTGCTTCCTTTTATTATTATATGTACCAATTGGGATTCAGCATATAGAGAGGTGTATTTAACCTCTCAATTATACACAATAAATACGTTGACAATTATTGGACTAAGTTATCTTTTTATTCGGCGTTATGCATGTTTACGTGCATATTCCTCATCTTCTTCATTAACCTGTGTAACAAATTCCTGTTATAAGTATATAAATATTACTTGATATGGGTCTCTTTTATTGTAAAAATATTCAGTAATCACTACGCTTGTCAGATGGAGTAGCAATCGCACTATCATAGGTTTCGCATATTTGACGACGCTTCCTCTAGCCGGTCTGGATATTTTACATCTGATGTGTACGAGATGATTCTGACATCGAACCCTCAAGTTAATTAAATTAAGCAGAAAAATGCTTGCAGTTTAAAGCTGTTTACTCCACTACTACCACTCAAGTTGACTTTGCTGATATTTGCTATCTGGACATTACTGAAGCGCAGTCGAATTAACTTGAGCAAATTCGAAATGTATCTTACGATTCATATTTCAGTTCCGTAAATATGATAACAACAGAATTTCGTAAAAGTCTCTAGTGGCTACCAATTCACCTTCGCAGAAATACTCACATCCTTTCTGTTTTATATTGCATCCCTCCACTCACTCTTTCTCTCTCTCTCTCTCTCTCTCTCTCTCTCGTTTCTTGAAAAATCGCTTTGAAGACATTACCTCGTCTTATGATGTCATCTTCTATCCACAGACAATCTTTCATTACCTATCCCAGTGTATTCATTCAAAATCGCTTTCAGTGCGATAAACCCGCCTATTGTACCTTTTTTTTTATAGGATAATGGTGACAAACGAGCACACAGTCCACCTGATGGTAAGTGGTTGCTGCGGCCCATAGACATCTACATCTATCCTCTATAATAAATCAAAATGTAGATGCGTTGTCACCCGTGAGGACTAAGATGGAATGTCTCATTTCCAGTAAAAAGGGCCTCCGGCCACCTGCACTCGCCAAGCGAAACGCAGAGGTAAACCTCTACTTCACGCTGGTATTCTGTGAGGTCGTGGTACCACCCCGGTTCGAGCCGGCCCATCCGTGCGACAGCAAAAGCTGCCGCGTGGCTCTACCACTGTTGAAAACTTTACCTACCTTTAAAAACCTTCCTTCTTTAAAAAACTTGTTTCGTATATATTTCTTTTTTGTTTTAATACGCACTGGTGTGCAATAAGTAATACCTTGGTTATTTTGCCTTATATCGGACACCATTAAATCTTTCTATAATTTCCCACAGTCGCCTCTTAGGATACCCACAAGTCGAAATCGGGTGAGGAATTCCTTACACCGCCACCACACAATTAAAAGTAGTAACTAAGGTTTATTTCGAATATTTAAAACGCAAAACGTGTCTAACGCATTTGTCATTGCCTCTTTTTTCACACACTCAGTTGTTGAAATCGGAAATTCAAACTCCTTTTAGACTTAATCTTTATCACTTAATCGAATCATTTAATCGAAGAAATTCTTACATACTTTCACAAAAATTTTATGTTGAATGGATCCAAATGAAGAAATTTATTAAAATTTTGAGATATCTCTCCGTATCAAAGTTTTTGAAGTCGGGTGCTATGGTTTCTAGGAGGATACGTGTACGTATATGTATGTAAGTAAGTCCGTCGTTAATTTTCGTCGTGTGTGTCTATATTTCGAGAAAAAATAATGATATCGATGACGGACTGATTCGAATTCGATGCACAATATAATAAAAACTAATTATAAATACGAAAATTGATAATCTGTAATTGTACAAATTTTATGGTATAAATACGTACACCATAATACCTTTCCGATATTCAAGTTTCCTATTTTTTTATAGGATAAGGGTGACAAGCAAGCACACAGTCCACCTGATGGTAAGTGGCTGCTGTGGCCCATAGACATCTACACCTATTTTCGTTTGCGAATTAAGATACAGATGCGTTGTCATCCGTGAGGACTAAGATGGAATGCCTCTTTTCCAGTAAAAAGTGTCTCTGGTTCTCTACACTCACCATACGAAACACAACAGTGTTAAGCTGCTATTTTACGACGGTATTCTGTGAAAGCGTGGGCCTTCCCCGTTCGAACCAACCCATTTGTGCTACAACTATACAATTAATATAGCGACAGCATGGCTTTACCGCGTTTAATATTTTTTGGCACTTACTACTGGTAAGTTTGTAGTGTGAACCTACCAGCTCGCACAATTTTTTTTTTCTCTTGTATTTTCTACCTTCGTTTTATAACAAATTTCTAAAAAAGAAGATATTTCTTTTTCCATTTTACCACGATTTTTTAACTCACTTTCTTGTCTGTCTTTCGCTCCGGGTGGAATTTAGTAATTGATTTTAAAATAACTTTCCGATGAGCTGAAAACTTGAAATTTTGGATATAGCTCAAATTCGAATGATAATGCAATAATATGATAAAAAAGCGGTATTTTTTTTATTTAAAAGAATTTCTTTATTTGTACACCATCCTTTATGTTAAATTAACACATAGTATAAAAACTTTCCTAAAACAACAAAACATTTGTCTGGGAAATAAATCACTCATTATCTTTATATATAAAAATTGCGTGCCACATTGTTTGTCCGCGATGAACTCCTAAACTACTAAACTGATTGCAATGAAATTTTGCACACTGTGTGCAGTTTGGTCACTTCTAACTTGAGAGATAGGATAGTTTTTATCTCTATAAGTGACTCTCAATATTTTTTATTACGAATTTAAGGATTTTTTATATGAAAGGGCGTCGAAAAGAGCAGAATAACGTCTGCCTGGCCAGCTAGTTATATAATAATAATCTCCAAGATATTCTATAGTAAATGAAATTTGTCTCTGAATGGGTTCACTTGACCCGGGAAGGAATGCGATCGCACATAATACTAGCTTAAAATCGAAGCATAAGGCTCCTGTGTTTTGTATGATGAGTGATGAAAACTGGAAACCATTTTACTGATAACAAGGTATTCAGTGTCAGTCCTCAGGTTTAACAACGCGTCTCTATTTTGTTTCTTAGTCAATTATAGGTGTAGGTGTTTAGGGGCCACAGCATTCACTTACCATGAGCTGAATTGTTTGCTCGTTTTTCACCTTTACTGTGTTATAAAAGTCTTAGTTTTGAAAAACTGCATATCGACCACCACAATGAATATACATATTATGGACATTGATGTAGTGTTCAACCTCACATTTAAAATAACATTTTCACCTGAATTCTAACCGGTAATTCAATAGGTTATCAACTTGAAAGTTCAGCGATAAGACCAAAACGAATACGGGTCATTACTTAAAGCCGCAGTGAACCGTGCAAAAATGTACAATATTTCACACGTGCTCTGGCAAATTAAACTACGAAAATAAATTATACATAGCAATTATTGTATTGTTACATACATAAACGCACAATGCATTAATAAAATTTTAATTTAAATGTATTAATTTAAATTCCATTACAGTTCAGTGAACTGAACTCTACTATTTTAACGTTTACGTTATGATTGCAAAATATTTCGAAATGCTCCTATAATATTCAATTATGAAATATTAATCGTATTTTCTCACCAACATTTATTTTAATTAACCAATGTCATTAACCGCATGTTAACTGCATTAGGCTTATACCCCTTGACAATTAATTACTGATTTATTCAGCTTCGCTGATTGTGTTGCCGTTTATTAATTTAAAAAAAAAACTCTTAGCCAACGTTGAAAGAATGATCACTGCTTTAATTTAATTGTAAAATGTGAAATAAATTGCAAAATATTCTTCTTTACAAAGAAGGTTTGCTTTAGAATCTTCGCAAATAGTTTAATAAAAGTAACAAGACTATTCCCCATTTTAAAAGCAAAAATTTTTTTAAGTATCTTTTTAATTTTGTTGATTTTTTAAGCATCTATAATTCCAGATCACTGCTAGTTAAAAACTGCTAAAATATTGACACGCAAATTAATTAAACACAAAGAATATATCAAATTACATATGAAAATATCTTTGCTACTTGTCTCACGGGGGCAATAACAATTAGCCAAAGACAACTTACGCTTTTCATTGAAATATCTTTTTGCCCGATTCCGCTCAGCAGCCTCCCTCTGGAACATACTATGAGGCGTAAAAGAACCCATCATCTCATTTCGTTTCGTTGATACAGATAGAGATGGCGATATACCCACAATACCTCAATACCTCATGTAAAAAACATAGATATCTGGTATCGTGATCCCCAATATAAAGCGTATCGAATACGGTAAATCCTTCCCGCTTTCAGCAGTAATGCGTGGTAGAGCCATGCTGCAGCTATATTATGATTGGGACACGAATGGAACTGAGTATCAATGTAAGACAGTTACGCTGCTATGTTTCGTATAATTGAAACGGGGCATTCCAGGTTAGTTCTCATGGACAATGCATCTGAATTTTAATTATTTATCGAAGATAGATGTAGATGGTTATGTGCCACAGCAACCACTTACTATCAAACGGACTGTGTGATCGTTTGTCAACCTTATTCTATAAATAAATATAGAAACGAATTATTGTTATTATTATCTACTTTCTTTTTAATGTATATTTGTAACCAGCCAAGTGGAAAAAATAAAAGCTGATATCGTGTCTTCGAGCATTTCATAAGGTGGAATGGAATGCAAGACAAATCGAAAAGTGGCGTACGAAGATACTCATCGATAGTTTTTACGGTAGTTTTTATTGTATTCTGCTTGACGTATCAAAGACTTAAATATTACGTCAGCTTTCTATTATATCTGAATTCGTGTTTAGTGTGAAGAGCATAAATCAAACAAAAAAAATATCTATAAAAACAAAGATATTGACTGCGAAACAAAGATATTCTGACTAATTTCCGATATATTTACGTTGTAGAGTCATGCTATATTATGGTTGTAGCACGAATGGATTGGCTCGACCAGTGTAGAACCACGCTCTTACAGAATATCGGCGTAAATAGCAGCTTAATGCTGCTGTGTTTCGTACGATGAGTGTAGAGAACCGAAGACCCTTTTTACTCTAAACGCGGCTTTCTATCTTAGTCCTCAGAGGTGGCACGCATCTGCATTTTGATTCTTAATCGAGGATAGATGTAGGTGTCTATGGGCCACGGCATCCACTTACCATCGAGCGTACTGTGTGCTCGTTTGTGAACCTTATTCTATAAAAAATTAAATATAATTTGTTTATATTTTTATAATAAAACGATTTTAATGACAACAAAATTGTTTATATTTAAATAATAAATTATATAATATATAGAAGTTTTAGACAGTTCATGTCTTCCATTTATTTTTAGTTGTGTTAGTGCCTTTTCATACGTCCCGGTTGCCAGGTAGCCGTTGCCGACTCTCCGGTAACACATTCAGCTTTCACATGAGACGATTTGGTATCCAGTAGCGTCCTCTCTCCGTGGTTGTAATTGCGCGGCTGGCCGCCGGTGCGTATGAAAGCACGTGCGACTTCTTCACGTGCCATTGCCGGGGCCATACATCGCTGTGCTTCCGGCCGCCGGCTACCCGGTAGGCGACGACCGGACGCACAGTGGCGGCCAGTCGCCCAATACAACCACGGAGAAAGGACGCTACTAGATACAAAATCGTCTCGTGTGAAAGCTGAATGTGTTACGGAACAGTCGGTACCGGCTACTCGGAAACCGGATCGTGTGAAAAGGCACTTAGTGTATGCTATCCGGTCCGCTATGACAAATCGATTGAGATACATTATTCGTCAAAATCCGACAACTAAGGGGGTAACTACATTTATATAGCTCCATTCGCGTTTCGCTTGATGATTTTAGTTAAACTTATAGAGCTCTGCTAACATTGTAAAAGGCCTCGTAAATAGCATATTATCTCCGCTGAAACGCTTCTATCTGACGCGTACAGCGCTGGATGACTGAGAAGCGATTACATGCACGCGGTAAACTACTTTCATTTAGTATTTTGCACTTAACATGGACAGATTCATGTGCGATATTATTATCGTTACGTTTCTTTCAGAAGAGAGAAAAATTGGAACGTAATAAACTCAAACGCAAACGACAGTGGGTTGACTGACCCCCTTTGTAGAAACAGAAATTTGGTTAGAGAATACGTGACATTGATACCAGAATTAAAGGAAAACAATTTTAAATTTAAGGAGCATTTTCGGATGTATACTAATATATTATTATATTCAAAAATTTTACGAAATTTACCCTATTACGATCAGGGTTACAAAAGCAAAACATAAAATAATTTATGCTTACACATTCTCTCGATTATTTTATGCGAAATGATTTCAAATCAAATGATCAACCAATGGAAGTCGCAATTTATCGTCGAGGATAGCCGCGTATAGCACAGAACGGGGCGAAACAGCGCTGAATGCGGTGGAACAGCGCTGAACTCTGGAGTTAGCTTGCGTATGATAGAAAACACACTCGTCCCTCATTTTATGCCTGTTTAGAAGATTAAAACTATGAAAGCCAAAACCGTACCATCTATTAATGTCAGCGACAGTAACTTGAGGTGCGACTGGAGTGGCCTAATCGCATAACAAAGCCGCTATCATTTATATAATATATAAATTAGGTGCAAAGTGATTTAGATTCTATTAAAAATTCTGTTTCTGTTCAAAATGCACTATCAGCGCCGCCAGCGGTGAATAATGGTATGACTATAAGTACATAAGTCATAATATTATAAAATAATTTAAAATTAAAAATTTTGTACAGCCGACTTCAATATAAGTTATTAAGAATAACTCAAAACTATTGGTCAGACCTTGATCAAATTTATATGGGACCACACGAGAAGTACCAGCTTTTAAACAAAAAAAGAATCATTCAAATCGGTTCACCCAGTAAAAAGTTATGAGATAACACACATAAAAAAACATACAGTCGAATGGAGTACCGTCTCATTTATGGAAGTCGGCAGAAATGTAATAGCAAATAGTAAGCATATGTTTTGTAATAGTAAACATATTTAGTATAAATAACAAATAATACTTACACCTTCCGATGAGGCATATTTTTTTATCGAAGCGAAAAAAAATATTTTTAGTTTTACAGTTAAATATAGGCGCGCTTAGGGAAACATCCTATAATTCACTTTACAGCCGAAAATATCAGTATCTACCCTAATACAATGGTGTGTTTAATTACAAAAAAAGAAAAGTAATAAAGTTAAAAAAAGCAGTACCAAGAAATGGAACACTGCGATGATAAAGTAGTGGAACTACTACTACTACTACTAAACCAGATTTTGTTGTTCTGCCAGATTACTTTCGTGATATCTCAAAACCCATAATGCCGCAGGAGTACAGGACGCAGGACACAAGAAGTCAAAATCATTCTAATCTAGCCGTCTGTATCAAGCGTGAACAAAACGTCCATCCATCAACCATCCATTCAATCATCTAGGTATCTAAGTGGATATACTGCATATTTCATTATTGGTATAGAAGCTTAAGATAGAATGCCTCATTATCAGAAAAAAGGGTTATCTTAATCTAGTCACTCACCATACGATACGCAGCAGCATTACGTTACCAATTTATTTTAATATTCTGTGAGAGCATAACCCGTTCAAGCTGACCTATTCATACTACGGTCATAATACAGCTGTAGCAACAGCACGTATAACAATGGATGTCACGCAAGCGATAAGATCGAAGGGATCAAATCGGAGCGGACTATACAGCGTTATTGACACGTATTACAGACCAACCGGAACCGGAAACTAATAATGTGATAAATACAAATGTAGGCCTTGTTTTTCAGATCCATTAGTAGTTTCATTCTTTATGTGATATCATAGTATTATTGACGTAGCAATGAATAAAATCTGTTGTTTTATTTTGTGCATAGACACACTGAGTTGTCTAATTTACATTTGAAAATCGCACTCAAAAATCGCTATGTAACTATGTAGTGGACAATGGAACACATCTAGAAACAGCAACGATTTTTATACAAGTACGAGTACCACTTAGTCAACTTACTTTTTTTTTGAAGTGAAAACTTCTTTAGCGGCGTTGTGCACTTTTTTTGTAATGGGTAAAAAATGTTTAACTTGCGTCAGGTCACGTGTCCTGATCGAAAATTCGTAAGACGGACGGAGAGTAGACAGCCGGCGCGGCGTAGGAGAGGAAGTAAGTTAGGTTTAATTAATTTTCATTTATTAATTAATATAATTTTATTATTAAGATTAGGTTTCGATCGAGTCTACTGTACTGCTTGACGAAATTATTAATATAGATACATATGTACTTACATATTATAGATGTAATATTTGTAATATGTTTATACTTTATAACCTATATTTTCCTATACCTACATTTTCATAACATCACAATAAGCATATGTGCGGTGTAGGTTTACCAAACAAATAATTTCGAATTAAAATAAATGAAATAAGGTAATAATAAATAATCTCCGCCATTCCAAAATATCAAAAATGCACAACGTTAATATTCAAGTTTTCACTTCTGCCGGCACTCTCGGAGTGCAATCCGTCGTTTTTTTTTACTAGCCAGTGCTTGACTATCTACTATCTCACCTGATCGTAAATGGTGGATAGTTGATGACGGTAGTCGACACTGGCTTAGCTTGACAAATGCCAATGTGTTGTCAATGTGGGTGCCTTGAGACACCTATATTGTAATTAGATGGTAAGAGACTGGCAAATTTACTAATAAAGACTAACTTTGCTATCTTTGCGTGATATATCGACGAAAAATGAGGAGAGACTGGCCAAGCGTTTAGTTGTCCAATGGTAAAAGAGAGAGAGAGAGCGAGAGAGGATTAAGTCAGACTAGTAAGATTGGATTTAGCCAGATTGAAGTCACAAATATACCTTTTAGCATAATTTTTTATTGAGTTTAAAGCTGTTAGGTGACTCCATGCACGACCGGTCTGGTGCTTTATATACAGCTGTTCCGATTTAAAGTACCGTCCCACCTTTGCGAGGACGGTTAGCACCTAGCTTCTAGACTCAACGAACCACCCAAAGTTCAGGTTTAAGAAAATCTCAACGCAGCTCCACAACTGAAGGCGATGCGTATTTTCTTTTTATAGAATAAGGGTGACATTGAGCACACAGTCCCCCTGATGGTAAGCGAATGTTAGGACCCATAAACAACTACATCTATTCTCGATTAAATATCAACCCTGAAGACTAAGAATGCATCGTTGCCAGTAAAAGGGTTCACAGGTACTTTACGCTCACTGTATGAAATACAGCAGTACCTAATAAGCTGTTATTTCACGCTGGTAGTTCTTAAAAGCGTTATTCTTCTCCGTTCGAGCTGAAACATTCGTACTGCAACCATAATATAGATACAGTGTGACTCTACCACGTTAAAAGACGGTATATTCCAATTATACACTTTTAATTTTTTTACTTTTATTCCTTTTTTACTTACTTCTTCAAGTACTTTTACTCCTTTTTGCGGTGAAAAGACACACTTGTGTTTTAAAAGGTTTCAATTTTCACAACTGGCATCGCTAAATTCGGAGAACCGTGTCAATATTAATTGCATAGGGGTTATAGTTCTCCACCATATATTAAAGCAGAAACTTGTTTTAATGATCTTGTACTGCAGCTATGATTGATGTGAAACTAATGAACCTCAAAACATGGGGGATGCTGAGGCAATCTACGGAGGAAGAAGGCCATCAGCAGTGGACTTTTAAAAGACTATAATTGTGTGATGACTAATGATGATGATTGAAACGATGTGTTATTATGTATGTGCCATTTTAAAATCTGTTACTTCTCCTTATTGTTTTTTCTATTTTTATTCTCATTTTTAGGGTTCCGTACCTCAAAAGGAAAAAACGGAACCCTTATAGGATCACTTTGTTGTCCGTCTGTCTGTCTGTCAAGACCCTTTTTCTCAGGAACGCGTGGAGGTATCAAGCTGAAATTCATATCAAATACTCAAGTCTACTGTCCCTTGGAGGTGCGAAAAAATAAAACTTCTAAGCCAACGCAATCAAAAGATACAGCCGTTTATGCCGCAAATTTTCGACATTCGCAAAGGAATCAAAAGCTACAGGGGATTTCCCGTGAACTCAGAATCTTGAAATTTGGTACGAAGCAACGTTTTATAGCACAGATAAAGGAAAAAATTGCGAAAAGCATAAATTTTTAGTTACATCACGGATTTATTCCGAACCCTCGGTGCGCGAGTCCGACTCGCACTTGGCCGGTTTTTTTATCCTTTTTGTGCCTACCATTACATTTCACCATGTCCGAGGTTGACTGAGGGAGAATGCCAAAAAGGACCGGCCTTTGTGACCCTTTAATTTAGGTGATATCAATAAAGCAAAAAATAAATAAATACTCTCAAATAAAGTCCACTTATCAGACAGATAATGAAATTCTGTTTAATAAATTACCTTGACGTCCATTAATTTATAGTAGATATTGTCGGTTCCACTTCTAGAAAGCGACTGTAAGCGCTTTTAATTCTTTGTTCGTGACTTTTAATCACGTTGACACTTTCTCTGGTTCAATATATCAGGACAAAATGACAAAAACGAATTTACAAACTTGTCCAGTTAATATTCTAGTACCTGGGTGAACGAGTTTTGCTTGGCGTTGGAAAAAAATATAGTTTGGTCAGGAATGACACTTACCTATATTAACTTGGTTAGTAATTTTTTTAATACAAGATTTCATTAAATCGTTAGAGCCCTTTCTTACCATTTTTCTACCGACTTCAAAAAGGAGGAGGTACTCAATTCGACTGTATGTTCTTTTTTATGTGTATTATCTCATAACATTTTTATACGTGGTTGAGCCATGCTGCAGTTATATTCGTAGTATAGTTGTAGCACGAATGGGTCGGCTCAACCGGGGAAGAACCACGCTCTCACAAAAAACCAGCGTAAAATAGCAGCTTAAAGCTGCTGTGTTTCGTATGGTGAGTGTAGAGAACCGGAGACCCTTTTTACTGGAAACGAGGCATACCATATTAGTCCTTACGGGCGACAACGCATCTGCATTTTGATTTGTAATAGAGGATAGATGTTTTGTATTTATTTTAATTATTCAAAATGTATTAAATAGATTTTAATTGTATATCCATAAAACAATAAATTTGTGTAAAAAATACTATAATCAAACATATTTCGGAGAAGGCTTTGACTTCATGATTAAAAAGTACGCATAGTACCATAAAATTGGACACAAGTGCGCAAAAGATAAGTCTATAATAATTTATTTTTGCCTGGAGACCGTATGGGCTAGAATACTAAAGACCAAAAAAAAAATTAAATAATCAGACCACATAGCAGGATCTGATTAAAAATATAAGCTCAGATGTGAAATTACCACTCATATTGCGTGGATAAGTCATGTTGTTATTTTTCGCACGGAGAAAACGAATTTTCCCGGGAATGTGACTTAGATCTAAGTATTTTTCGCTGCTGTTAATTTACAATACACTGGATTCTGTAAACAACGATAAAACTATGTTCGCGAGCTACATTAACGTGATTATAGCTATCAATACTTAACAGACGGCTCCGTGGGTCAGTAGCTTAGCAATTGCAGCGCTGGGGGTCGCGGGTTCGAATCCCGCACGCATGGACGTATCCATGCCCGCACGGAACAAGTATTTGTAATTTGTATGGCCATGGACGTATAAATAAGGCGGACAGAATTTTGTTAAGAAAGAACTGATGCACTGTAATGGCGGCGGTGCAAGCATGTTTGCGTGTTATATAGGGTTGTCATGTAAAACAAAATTTCCCCATTATTTTATAAAACAATTTGTCAAAATATAACACAACTTTGATGTAATACTAATTTATTATTACGTAACTAATAAAAATAATACATTTGACTATTAAAAAAATCTAAGAATTTAAAATTTAGATTTTGATTGAAATCGAATTATTCTATGTCAATCAATTTCCATTTAAATTAATTTTATTGCAAACATTATATTATACAAAAATTGTGTTATATTATTGGAACGAAATTTATTATAAATATTTTCAACGAAATATATAACAAATAAACATATTATAGATAACCAAAAAAATTAATTTAAAATATATTATTTTACAATTAGTATGAAAACATTTAGAAACAGCATGGTAGCGATCACCTCAATCTCAGGGGTTACTATCAGTCATGTACTCTTTAGTAGTATACCCTAATAATCCTTACTAAACAATTTTTGCTTGCTAAAAATTTTAAACTTTGATAGATAAGGCCTGCATATTTTCTGGGACTTTTTTATGAAAGCGTATACATGAAGGAATTACTGATTATTTTGAGTCGATTAACTGGTATAACTAACTTGTGCTTGTTCCTAGTATTTACAGAATATACATCACTAAATACAAATACATACATTAAATTTCCATAAATATACTGAGAGGCCAAAGTTAATATATTTATTTATTTTAATTTTCTGCAAGTGTAAATTAAAGTTATTATTTATGATAATTAATAGAATCAGGGCATTACTTTGCGGAAAGCCATCATATTAAATTTGGTAAAAAATTATCTCGCGTACATCCCGCTCGATAAAATAAAATGATGTGTCTTACCTAGTTTGAAGAGCACCTCCCGCCATCCCTCAATTGCGTGCACTATCCCCGTTACCACTAATCCCAGCACCACTACTCCCAACACCACCACAATAGGAAAGACACACCATTTCGAAGCGGTCAGCCACCGCAGAGTCTACATCACCTGAAGATGCCTCGTGTAGAGGCGAAACACGTGTCGTATTGTCATTAGTGGTGTGTCTTTTCTAATTTAGTGGTGTTGGGAGTAGTGGTGCTGGGATTAGTGGTGACGGGGATAGTGCACGCAATTGAGGGATGGCGGGAGGTGCTCTTCAAACTAGGTAAGACACATCATTTTATTTTATCGAGGGAATGTACGCGAGGTAATTTTTTACCAACTTTATTATTATTTATGACAATAAGTCATAAATAATTACCATAATTTATCATATTCATGACAAAAAACAACGTTAAAACCTTTCGGTTGGATAATTTTTCTAAAAAAATGTCTTTTACTTTCGAAGGTTCTTGAAATCCCATCTAATTTAGAAATATGGTGAAATCAAATCGCCAAATATTTTTCTGCTATATATTTAATAACTCTTATCTTGTGCTCTATCCCTGCAAATATGTGCTCAAATTTCAAGCTTACAAAAACCCTGTCATTTTTTTTTAAACGTTACCCCCACACTAGGGTTTTCTCCTGTATCGTGTAGGCAGTTTACAAACATTGTTGCACAAGGACAAACATCCAGACCCGGAACAATTATTTGTAGGCCATACAAATACTTGTTCCGTGCGGAATTCAAACCCACGGCCCCAAGCGTTGCAACTCATTGCTAAGCCACTACGCCACGGAGCCGTCTATTGGCAATAAACTTTTCTAATATTTTTGTAAGTATATACTTTTGTTGTCTTCTATTGTACCTTGTAATGTTTTCCTTAATAATCTTTCGTACAACCATTTCGCAAGTTGTACAACAAATATTAAAAAAATCGTTAGACGGAAAACGTAAACCTCCTAAAGTTTTCAAATTTATTAATTTATGAAAGAAATGCGGTGCATTTTTGGCATTTAGTTTTTCTTTTGTTGCATAATGACCAATGCTACCCGGCAGATATCCTATTATTAACTTACTACAAAATGCATATAACTGCATTATAATCGATCGGGTAATTTTTCAGAAAAATTATAACAAAAATGTACACATAAAACAACCTTAAGAAGTTTTTGGGCACACATATATACCGTATCCGTGCCGACGTGGGTAAAAATAGCAATTTCCCAAATTTCGGGTAATTTTCCCTATAAATATAATTAACAACACTGATCACGTGACTCATGTTTTGTGTTCCAAAAATAGCATTTTAATTTAAGGCATAAAATTCTCAAATAAGTGATTATAATTACTGAGTCACCTATGAAAGGTGATTCCTTGATGTTTTTTGATAAAACCACTATGATTTTTACAAAATTTAACGACGCAAGACGGCATATTGATTTTTGTTTTTACTTACGCCAACTACTTCTCTCGGACGACGTTTGTTGCGTAATGGCGGGCGCTAGACTTATTATTAGTGTGAATGTGTGCGTGACCCCTTGTACGTACACGCGAGCTGACTTATTATGGGTGCCTCGCTGAGTTGTATAGCGAGATTCAGTCCGCCTTATTTATACGTCCATGTGTATGGCCTACAAATAATTGTTCCGGATTTGGATGTTTGTCCTTGTGCAATTTATGTTTGTAAACTGTCTCCGCGATACAGAAGAAAGTCCTAGTGTGTGGGTAAGTAATGTTTAAAAAAATATCAGATACGGGTTTGATTTTAAATTTTATTTCCATTACTTACCTTAGGTTTTTAGCTACGAAATTACCGTTTTAATATAGTATATAAATAGGATAGGAATTTCGTATTATTTTGTATTACGAATACGAACTTAACAGACTTCAACTTTTTTTCTAATTTTAGATACAATATTGATAGGCATAAATTTTAATTCTAAAGAAGCAGTAAGTAACGCCTTTAAAGTGTTCATCGATTCTCGTGAAAGACTTCTATAGAATGTGTTTCTATTTTAAGCAAATATTTTTTTTTTAATTTCTGTTTTAAATATTCCAATTTTAATAAAGGTAAACCCAATACAACCACTGTTTGTAGATAAAAAAAGGAAAAAAAATATAAAGTTCAGGGGCTAAGCGCTCGGCGTAATATAGTAAAGTACGCAAGCAACCCGAGTTCGATCTCCGTCGACACCAATGGAGTTGTTGATTGCAGTTTTGCACTTACACCTTTTCCACTTATTTGACAGTGAAGGAAAATAATAGAAAAAAAAATTGTAACCTCAACTTTTTATTAAATGTTATATGGCCATGCTACAGCTATATTAATAGTATAGTTGTAGCACGAATGGATCAGCTCGACCGGGGAAGGACCACGCTTTCACAGAATACCAGCGTAAAATAGCAGCTTAATGCTGCTGTGTTTCGTTTGGTGAATGTAGAGAACCGGAGACCCTTTTTACTGGAAAACAGGCATTCCATCTTAATCCTCACGGTTGACAACGCTTCTGCATTTTATTCGCAAACGAGGATAGATATAGATGTCTATGGGCCACAGCAACCACTTACCATCAGGTGGACAGTATGCTCGCTTGTCACCTTTATCCTATAAAAATAATGGCTATACCCCTAAGTAGATTTATATGTTATCAAACAAAATAAAAGTAATAACTGAGATTGCCAAGCGTGGCAACAGTAGCAAATGTTGCAGCTATATATATATTTTAACTTTACATTATAGATCATCATATTATATATATGGAAGTGGTAGAGCCACGCGGCAGTTTTTGCTGTCGCACGGATGGGCCGGCTCGAACCGGGGTGGTACCACGACCTCACAGAATACCAGCGTGAAGTAGAGGTTTACCTCTGCGTTTCGCTTGGTGAGTGCAGGTGGCCGGAGGCCCTTTTTACTGGAAATGAGGCATTCCATCTTAGTCCTCACGGGTGACAACGCATCTACATTTTGATTTGTAATAGAGGATAGATGTAGATGTCTATGGGCCGCAGCAACCACTTACCATCAGGTGGACTGTGCGCTCGTTTGTCACCCTAATCCTATAAAAAAAATACATTACAACCTGCTCTTATAAAACTTGCTACATACTGATTATTATACCTAAAGTCTATCCAATGAGGTCTTTTATGATGCCCTTGATCCGTCTTAGACGTGGTATTTATTCAGCAACAGTTTTCTGTTATGTAGTAATTTTAAGCTTTTATTAAATAATAAACAGAAATTTATTGTTGACGTTCGTTCTATCCTCGAGTGGTTTACGAGATAACGAATAATTCCGGATAATCGAGTAATACACTGTATTATGATCACTCGATTACCCATATTGTAGTGCGCCGATGCTGAATAATAAATACAAGTTTGCCTCGTCTAATTGGTACGCTCTTCTGGTTTGTTCAAGTAGCGACTGCAGGCAAATTGTGCCACTCGCGGGGAACGATAGCACTTCACTCAGGGTTGCCAGGTGTCCGATTTTAGATGGATATTTTTAACTTTTAAATTATAAAGGTAAACAAAAGTTTGTTCTCTTACCTACAAAACTATGTCAAACTTAAATAAGCGAAAAACGTGAAGTTTTAATCTTATAACAATATTAAGGAAACTTTTTTATAAGAAAATAAGGAGAGGACTAGAATGGAATGCCTCGTATCCAGTAATAACCTGCCAAGTGAGATGCGCGAGTCAGCGCATGAAGTGTTCCGTACCATCGTTATACACGTTTTTAGTAGGGGAGCCCCTTTTATTGATTTTTATTTTTATTACTTTTTTGTTATAGCGGCAATAAAAATACACATTCTGCGAAAATTTCAACTGTCTACCTATTGCGGATCATGAGAGACATCCCGCTGACTGACAGACCGACGGACAGCGGAACCTTAGTAATAGGCTCCCGTTTGTACCCTTTGAGTACGGAACCCTAAAAAGGGTCTCCGGACCTCTAAACTCACCTTACGAAACACAACAGTAATAAACTGCTATTGTAATGTTGGTATTCCGTTGTAATACGAATGGGTCGACTCGGCTATAATATAGCTGGAGTATGGCTCTACCACGTAATAACTGAAATAAACACTTCAATTTTTATTTAAACATTTACTAAGAGCTGATTTTGCAATCGTCAGATAAAAGTTATTAAAAGAATAAAACACAACAGAAACAAATTAAAATATTCAATACTATGAATAAAATAGTTCGATTGTTTCTCTTTTAGATTAAGACAGGTTATAAATTTTATGTGAGATTTGTAAAATCGGCTCTAGGTATAATTTTAATTAAATATATGTCATATCCGAAAAAAGCAAAAATCCTTGTCGTCCCTTTTTAAAATGGCTACCCTAACTCCACTACGAGTGCTCCGGGCCAAATTGGCCAGGTCCTTTATTATTAAATTGAACAACACGGCGTCTTGTCTGCTTACCAAATTACGACACCCGAGAAGGAGAGAAGATACCCCGAAACTTAATACATAGAGAGTATGATATTACTTTAATATATTTTTGGAGGGAAAAGCGAATTGGATGTGTTTTTAAATATGATGCTTTTTTCTATTTATATAATATAATGATATTTGGTTCAGCTTAAAACTAAAAACTAAAAACTATCTATACATATGTATAAAATGCTTTGTCTTCATGACTGAATGACAGATCAACGCACAGCCTAAACCGCTGAACGTAGAGACCTGAAACTTGGAGGGTGTGTTCTTGAATGACAGATCAACGCACAGCCTAAACCGCTGAACGTAGAGACCTGAAACTTGGAGGGTGTGTTCTTGAATGACAGATCAACGCACAGCCTAAACCGCTGAACGTAGAGACCTGAAACTTGGAGGGTGTGTTCTTTGTATGACATAGGCATCCGATAAGAAAGGATTTTCCGAAACTTTACCCCTAAGGGGGTGAAAACGGGGGCAAATTTTGTATGGGACAACGTGATCCGTTAGTCCAATCTACTTCAAATTTTGCATAAACACTCTTTAACAGAATTGATGGAAGACGTCTTTCATATTTTATTGAAACTCATCGCCTAACGGGGTTTAAAATGGGGTAGATATTTATTTTGAGGGTGATTTGCACCAAAGTTGATATCAATTCTCCTTAGTGCTTTTGATTTAAATTACATTTTAAAAATGTAATTCACGGATGTAATTACATGTTACGTACGTAAAATGTTTTTGAAAACTCAATAACGTTTTCAGTTTTCAAACATGTGTCAAAAACGTTGGACTCCCATAAAACCTTGGTGCAATGCAATACTCTTTAAAATTGTAATGTCAAATATAAAAAAATATTTAAATCGGATTAGAATTTAAAATATTTCAACGCCTTGATTTTCCTTCGAAAATTCCTGGGAAATTTCTTAGATACATACTTAGGAAATATGTGCGATGTGCGATTGCTGTATAATTTGTTTGAAAGTTTATTTTCACTATATATTTCATTACAATATTTTGAGTGTAGTAATTTAATTTATTTTTTATTTGTTGTTATAATAATAAAATAAGATTCTTTGAGTTTGGTTTGTTAGTGTATAATATAGGCATAGAATTATTACGCATCTATGAAAATAGGTTTTGGTTTCAATTGTAAAAATATATGTGTTTGATTTGTTTTGTGTAATAACATAGCTTTCTTTTTCTTTTAATTTAGTGTAAGAAACTATTCCACTTCTGATGTTAAAAGTTATTCTCAAAATTATTTAAATAAAAAAACACTACTCGATAACAAACCGTGCTTACTATCAGGACCCAATGACATGATAACACCAAAGAATGCAAACCAACAGCATCACCACCCATCTCAATGTAACACAGGGCAGCCTCTCAGCAACACGATTTTCCTTGTCTACACTAGTAGAATACCCCAACAGGCATAGTAAGGACAATGAGACTCGTAGAATTATAGATTGATGCCTCTTATTCGCCTGTGCGATACTTTATACTGCTAAAACAAGTGGGAGATCATCATTCTACGTCATTTGTTCGTATTTCCTTTTATTTTTTTACCCTCATTCCCAAAAATAGATATTTAAGTAGGTAGTAGTTAGTCTTAGAAGTTTAATTTAGTTTTTTTTTTTTATAGGATAAGGGTTATTGTTATTGTTTTCCGCAATTTTCTTATATTTATAAATTTTTCTGTGTCTATTTTTAAAAATTGGAGCAGAGTTGGTTAACATCAATGGAAAATTAAAACACCTTACTATTGTACCGATAGTGGCGGGATAGCGCATGCCTTTTATCGTACGGTTTCTTATCTGCCGACTTCCAAAAAGGAGACGGTACTCAATTCGACTGTATGTTTTTTTTTATGTGTGTTACCTCATAACTTTGTACTGGGTGAACCGATTTCGATGCTTCTTTTTTTATTTGAAAGCTGGTGCTTTACATGTGGTCCCATATAAATTTGATCAAGGTCTGACCAATAGCTTTTGAATTATTTTTAATAATTTATATTGAAGTCGGTTGTACAAAATTTTTAATTATTTTCTGCCGACTTCCAAAAAGGAGATGGTACTCGAGTGTATGTTTTTTTTATGTGTGTTACCTCATAACTTTGTACTGGGCGAACCGATTTCAATGACTCTTTTTTTATATGAAAGCTGATAGTTCTCGTGTGGTCCCATATGAATTTGATCATGGTCAGATCAATGGTTATTGAGTTATTCTTAAATAACCTATATTGAAAGCGCTTATATTGAAGTCGGCTGTACAAAATTTTTAATTTTTAATTATTTTGTGAATGTGAAATGAAATCTTAAGACCAAACAACTGCTTAAAAAAACGGTATGTGTTGCAAGTTTTATTCTTACCGTGTAATGATTAGGAAAGGTGAAGATAATCATCTGCTATATTTTCGTTCGCTATTTAGCCAGTTTTTAGTTGACAAAAATCGAGACGGATTTATATTAGGAACAATCAGGTGCAGCTTAATACGGACAGTTATATACTCTTGCAAGATGCGATTGGGAGACAGGACGTTGATGCCGATCAGCTAGGTCAAAAGGTGGTGCTGACTTCTTCTTTTACTGGGGGGCCACGCTATATGCATGAGCGGTCACAAGACGCCATGACGTATGTATGCTACTACGGTCGTCCCGATCTCTTTATAACATTTACTTGCAATTCTCGATGGGATGAAATCACGGAGATGCTTTTGCCTGGGCAAAAAAGTTATAATAGATACGACATAATAGCCAGGGTTTTTCCCCTCAAAGTCAAGAAAGTAATAGCACTTCTAACCTACGGGAAAATATTTGGAGAGGTACGGTGTTTCATGTTCTCTACCGAATGGCGGAAACGGGGTCTGCCTCACATACACATATTGTTGTGAATGGTTAACCGCATTTCGCCTGACATGGTGGATGAACTTATGTGTGCTGAGAGACCAAATCCAAATGAAGATCCTATTTTATACGACATATTCAAAACAATATGATACACGGTCCATGTGGGAACCTTAATATTAATTTTCCCTTTTTTTTGGGTGACAAACGAGCACACAGTCCACCTGATGGTAAGTGGTTGCTGCGGCCCATAGACATCTACATCTATCCTCTATTACAATTCAAAATGTAGATGCGTTGTCACCCGTGAGGACTAAGATGGAATGCCTCATTCCCAGTAAAAAGGGCCTCCGGCCACCTGCAATCACCAAGCGAAACGCAGAGGTGAATCTCTACTTCACGTTGGTATTCTGTGAGGTTGTGGTACCACCCCGGTTCGACCGGCCCATTCGTGCGACAGCAAAAGCTGCCGCGTGGCTCTACCACTGTTATGCCATTGCCTGCATGAAAGATAATAAATATAGCAAAAAATATCCCAGACAATTTTTGAGAGATACACAGACAGGTGACGATGGTTACCCACAGTACAGAAGACGATCTTCGGCTGACGGTGGTTTTACACTTTAATTAAAAGACATTGAAGTAGACAATAGGTGGATGGTCCCCTATAATAAGATTCTGTCACGGACATTTAAGGCACATATTAATGTAGAATAGAGCAATTCTGTTAAATCGATAAAGTACATTAGTAAGTACATTAATAAGGACAGTGATCATGTGGTTTTCGTGCTAGAAAACAAAAAGGATGAAGTCAAATTATAGGAGAGTAGGCGTTATTTGAGTAGTTCGAGGAAAGGTGTCCCGCAGTCATACATTTAGCTGTCCATCTTAAAAATAGCCAACGAGTCTATTTTAATTCTGACACATTTAGCTGTCCATCTTGAAAATAGCCAACGAGTCTATTTTAATTCTGACAATAACGAGGCTCTCTAACCAATGAACCAATGAACAAAGACGTATCTATTATAAAACACTTTCCAGTATCGACGCAGGTGTAGGTGATATCTTTTTTTTGGATGCTCCTGGTGGAAAAGGTAAGACTTTTCTATTAGATTTATTGATTGCCAAAGTGAGAAGCAAGCGTGATATCGCCTTAGCGGTCACATCGTCCGGAATTGCTGCCACTCTGTTGGAAGGAGGTTAAACTGTACATTCCGCTTTTTTTTTGTTTCATCTTCTATAACAACCTCTAAAGTTCACTGCTGGCCGTGAGCCTCTCCCGTTGTAGATTAAGGGTGACAAATTGCATTTCCACCCCTGAGAACTTAGATGGAATAACTCTTTTCCAGTAAATAAGGTATCCCCGGTTTTATACACTCACCACACAATACACAGCAGCATATAACTGCTATTTTACGCTGGTATTCTGTGAAAGCGTGGTCTTTCCCCGGTTGAGCCGATCCATTTGTGCTACGACCATAACATAGCTGCAGCATGGCTCGACCACATAAAATTTGCCAACCCCGCCCTCCCGGGCCAAGTTGCCAATCGCATTACCAGACTTCTCACCACCTCGTACCTTTGACTTTGGTTCTCTTCAAGGGTCTAGATATTTTACAGTTCGACAAGATAGTTGTACCTACCGCCGTCTACTGGAATGCTTGAGACCTTTTTGGATTTTCCCATAATCGTCACTAACAAGCTTACGACACCCACGGAACGAAATGCGTTGATGAATTCTCTCACGCGTCGCTTCCATACGGCAATTATTACATTTATTTATTTATTTATAACTACAAAAATAACAGCTATTAATTATGCATATAACAGTTAAGTAATTGTTAGAAAATCCAATAAATGAAGAACATGCTTTTATAATTACCACCAGCGATTTTCTACCGACTTCAAAAAGGAAGATGTAGGTACTCAATTCGACAGTGTTCTTTTTTAGTTTGTTACCTCATAACGTTTTCTGGGTGAACCGATTTCGATGATTCTATTTTTATTTGAAAGCTAGTGCTTCTCATGTAGTCCCATATAAACTTGATCAAGGTTTGATCAATAGTTTTATATTGAACTTTTAATTATTTCTGACCGATACGACTTAGGGGCCCTCAACAAGAGTCTACTCCTTTTTAAAAGGCCGGCTGCAATTCCTCTGTTGTTACAGTTGTTCATGGGCGGTGGTAGTCACTTACCATCAGGTGAACCGCATGCTCGTTTGCCCACTCTTATAAAAAAATTAAAAAAAATGATGAATTTTGTCTCTAATTTGAACCTAATCTAATTTTTTAAGCGCACAAATTATAACTATTGATTATCCGGTCATGTTGTATTGAGATTACCCACGTTTCTTTTACGTTACACCCTAGCGTACCCGGGGCCAAAATAACCTTAAGGCAAATAAAGTATGGGCCCCCTAGACAGTTGTCTACTTTACCCTTGAGCGCTTGCTATTATTTAATAAGAGCCCCGCGGTCTTATAAGAAATCATTTTTACTTGATATACGAAATAGGAAAAAGGACACTCGCATTGCTTTAGGGCCACTTCATAACATAATCCTTACCATCCGTTTGTGGTAATGTTTGTACTGTTAGCCTGGGGATTTTCAGAACTTCTTCTTCGAACTCCAAGCAGGGCAGCAACAGCAAACAAACTGGTCTGCGTGTTTTTGTATAGTTCGGATTAAAATAAACATTACAGTTACTCGCTTAACGGAAATCGTAATAACTTGAACACGCCGCCCTCTCTTCACAGAAACGTTAAATGTACTGTAAATATTTAATGTACCGTTCTTCCAAAAAATTTAAGAATTTATTTAAAAAAAATAAGATTGTAAAACACACATTTTCGTGAATATGTTAATGGTTAGTTGTAACGAATAATATGTCATTTTACATGACGCAGTGTTGATACACTTTATAGTAAGTCCCTTGGCAACTCAACGGATAAGCGCGCTTAATACGTCATAGTATGCTAACAAATTGAGTTTGATTCTCGCCGGATATAATTAAATGCTTTATAATAAGTTACACGCTTAACTCCTGAACAACGTGCTCGATATTAAAAAACAATCGTGAGGGTATCTGCATATCTAATACTAAAAGATATCAAAATGTCTACACAAATTGGTGTAGCCCGGCAGACATTTTTTGCGCTATGACTCTCAAGAATGATACGATTAGGAAAAAAACTAAGCTTGTGCAATTGGACATATATATAGGTTGTTATATTACTTTTAACAGTAAGCATATTTATTAAACAAAGTAGTCTACGCAGTAAGTATATTGAAACTAAAATATTCTCTTTATAACTTTAGCGACATTAGTTTGTTGTACCAGTATGTTGTTAAGAATATGGTAAGTAGGGACAAGAGAATAGAACACGTTTCGTTCAATTAAACCTTATATACTGGTTGACCAACTAAAAGTCAAAACTGGGGCAGAATATCTACTAAGTATTATGAAAAAAAATCACTTGGTAGAGTCTCTCACACACTCATGCCACATCTAAATCATGGTTGTGACACGAATGAGTCAACTCCACCGGGGAAGGATCACGCTTTCACAGAATACAAGCGTTAAATAGCAGTTTTGTGCTGCTATGTTTCTTATTTTTATATATTCTAAAACGGAGACATTTTTTACTAGAAACGAGGCATTCATCTTAGTCATCAGGGGTGACAACGCATCCGTATTTTGATTCTAAATAGAACAAAGATGTAGATATATCTGTGTTACTGCATCCACTTCCGGGATTTAAAAGATTTCGGATGTTCAAATATTAGACCCGTTACAAAAATTCAGAGGTGGAAAATTGAATATTTTTTTGTAATAAATAACCAATGGACCGCATATTGGCGATGTGAGAATATTCACATCCCCACATCGTCCCGTGGGTGTCGTAAGAAGCGGCAGAGGGAAACAAATGAGGAAATGTGTAGCAGCGTCTTCCTAAAAAAAATTAAATAGATAATAGATATATATATAGCTGCATAAAAAGCTGCAGTTGTCAACCAAGCTTCTCGAGCGTAAAATCTACAGCTGGTGTAACCGTTATGAGACACTATACTGGTATATATGGTATCTATGATAGCAGTGGAGTTTTTATAAGCTGTAACGGTAAAGATAACGGTAACCATTTGTTTTGAAATATACTTTACTAAATTAAAAATACTTTACCCCTAGGATTTACTCCTGTATTGTGGAGGCAGTTTACAAACATATATTACACAAGGACAAACATCCAGACCCGGAGCAATTATTTGTAGGCCGTACAAATACTCGTTCAGTGCGGGATTCGAACCCGCGGCCCCAAGCGTTACAACTCATTGCTAAACCACTACGCCACGGAGCCGGTAAACTTTACTATAGTTACTATCTAATATATATACGCCTGGATTACCAAAGGTAACAGCTCAGCTCTAATATATTTCATGGTACCTTATTTACGGTTCCCACATTCGAATCGTAACGAGTGAAAGGCATCCGCAGAGAATACTGGGCTTTCACAGTATTCACAACGGCAAAGCCGTCGTATTTCATACAGATAACACTAATTTCATCACAGTTACCGACAGAGATGTTCAACTCAAAGACAAATTTACTTTATTCAATTTATGTTTATACAAAGCTGTTACTAACTTTAGAAACTGTCGTCAGTACTCAAAGAAAGATATTTTACAAAATGTCCTTATCTGTTGTTTAGTTAATCAGATTTAAAGTAAAAAAAAAAAACTAGAAATAAAATAATATCTAACTTTGTAACACACTTTTATGAACTTCGCGTGTATTTAATATATCTATATCTACTATACGTGGTAGAGCCATGCTGCTGCTATATCTAATATGGTTGTAACACGAATGGGTGGGCTCGACCGGGGAAGGACCACGCTCTTACAGAATACCAGCGTAAAATAGCAGCTTAACGCCGCTGTGTTTCGTATGGTGAGTGTAGTGACTCATGGGTGACAACGCATCTGTATTTTTAAATAAAACTAATTTTACGGATTTTATCGCGTATATTAACTTATTTTATATTCCCGACGTTTCGAGCACTTTACAGCACCCATGGTCACGGGGGGGACTAAGGTGTATGACGTCCCAATGTCATAGTTAACCACGGCTACCTCCAGATTAAAAATTATTAATTTTTGTTCCGATCCACGCAGTATGAACTTACAGTATCATGAAGTCTTGCAGTTGTATGCTTGGGTTGGGATTTAATTTTATTAATTATGGGATCCCAAGCAGATGGTAGCACCCAGCCATCTTCTCTATTGAAATTAGAATGTTTCTTGATTTCAATAGCCTCGCGAATCATCCTTGGAAGGAATCGGTGTTCTTTAGCGAGGATTTGTGGTCTATCAAATCTAATGTAGTGACGGGGGCGATCCTGTACGTGTTCACAGACTGCAGACTTCCCGGAGCGTCTATTCTTCACATCAGCTATGTGTTCTTTAACACGGGTTTTTATAGATCTTTTAGTTTGTCCTATATAAGAGAGACCACATTCACAATCAAGCTTGTACACTCCTGCATCTTGCAGAGGAATATTACACTTGACTGATGGTAAAAACTAACTAATCTTCTTCGGCGGCTTGAAATATGTTTTAATGGAAGCCCGCTTCAAGATGTAGCCAATCTTGTCAGTGACACCTCTGACATATGGCAGTACAGCAGGCACTCGCTCGACTGTGGCCGGCTTCACTCGTTCACTGTGACGTAGGCGCGGGACCCGAAGCTTATTGTCGTGCAAAACTTGCTTGACCTGTTGGAGCTCGGCGGCCAGGTGTTTACTGTCACAGATCCCTCGTGCTCTCTGAAACAAAGATTTACCCACGGTAGCTAACTGTGAAGGATGGTGGTGAAAATCACCGTTTAAATATGTATCTGTATTGGTCTTTTTTCTATACACAGTGTGGCTCAAGGTGTTATCAGGATTCCGAATTACTAACACATCTAGAAAAGCTAAAGAATTGTTTGCCTCTAACTCCATTGTGAACTGAATTTTAGAATTTAAGGAGTTAAGATGGTCTAGAAATGCAGTTACTTTATCTAAAGGGAGAATTGTGAAAGTGTCGTCTACGTACCGCTTGTAGAATCTTGGGTTTACGGGAGAAGTACGCAGGGCTTTCTCCTCAAAGTCCTCCATGAATATATCGGCAACAATGGGAGATACAGGTGAGCCCATCGCCACTCCATCTACTTGCTTGTAGAACTCCTCCTTCCACAATAGGTAGCCAGATGTAAGGCAGTGTCTAAGTAATACTGCATATTCTACGGGCCTGTTGTTTTGCTCTAGCCTTCTAGTAACAATCGAGATGCAGTCTTCAACAGGTAAGCATGTGAACAGAGACTGCACATCAAAACTGACCATAGTTTCATTGTCTGCCAGATGTAGGTCTTTAATCTCGCTGACAAAATGGTAGGAATCCTTTGTGTGTGCTCTTGTATGTCCCCTGAGCGGTGAGAGTATATCCGCTAAGTGTTGAGCCAATTTGTAAGTTGGTGAATCGATTTGGCTCACTATAGGACGCAGTGGAGCATTGGGCTTGTGTATTTTTGGTATCTGTATTTTGATTCGTAATCGAAGATAGATGTAGATGTCTATGGGCCACAGCAACCACTTACCATCAGGTGGACTGTGTGATCGTTTGTCACCCTATCATATAAAAAAAATCTATGTAACGGAATATTTTAATGTAATTCTCATCAACATGTAAACGGCCGATTGACTTCCAAATTTGCACTCTTATCAAGTGCCGATGACAATAAAATATTTTAATAACTATGACCCAGTGTTCTTGTTAGGATCATCACAGCTCATGATCAATGCGTGTTGTTTAAGATTTCTTATACTCTAATAATTCTCTCACGTCGTATAAGTCCATTCTTTTTCATGCATGTCATTTGAGTCGACTGGAAAAAAGTACTTACTAGAAAACGTGGAGTTTAAGTGATAGATGCAGGATGTGCTGCTTACACAGCGGTCGGTGCGCAAAGAAATTCTCTACCTGGACATCTATAAGTCGTATGGGACTGATAGAGTTAACTATTGCGCTGAAGACGTGTGCACCGGTTTTAACGCATCTCTTCCGGTACTCATACTCTTTAGGCATAGTCCCGAACTCGTGGAAGAAAGCTTTGGTGCACCTAATCCCTAAAAAAGGCAACCGCTATGATCCGTCCAACTACAGGCCTCTCGCTATCAACTCCTTGTTCTTCAAAATAATCTAAATAATTTTTAACTGCTTTTAAAGCTTTAAAAGGTACCTTGAGGATCACCAGCTGATTAGTGACCGACCAGTACGGTTTCCGTTGGAATCGCTCAGCTGGTGATCTGAGTTACCTAGCTCATAGAAGGGCGGAGGCAGTAGAGTCCAAGGGGGAGGCATTGACCGTTAGTTTGAACATTGCAAAGGCCTTCGATCGGGTTTGGCACAAAGCGCTTTTTTCTTAGCTTCCTTCGTATGGGCTTCCTAAGAAATTGTGCAATTGGATCACCAGTTTTCTTGCACATCGGAGCATCAAGTTTGTAGTAGACATGCATGCTCCGACTACAAGCCCATTACGTTTGTGTTCTATAAGGCCGCGTGCTATCACCAACGATGTTTCTGCTGCATATCAATGATATGTTGCAAATCGGTAACATTCATTTTTATGCAGACAACAATGCTGGTGATGCTTAATAAACCGGCCGTGTCAATATTTCTCGGGGAAAACGTCGCCGAGTACCGAGTCTGAATTCGAGATTTTGTTGAACAAAGTATCGGACAGGGGGCGACTAAATCTAGTCCAGTTCAATACCCAAAAGACACAAATCTTACCGCTAAATAGAACCTCTTTGTCGTATCTTCTGAGTTTCAGGGCACTCCCCTTGTTGCCTCAGCCAGTATCGGAATCCTCAGCATCGACATATCGAGTGACATACAGTTTCGTGGTGGCTATTAGAGGCCAAATTGACCCCTAAAATCTTTGTGTGCTCAGCAGGCCGTACCGGCACACCGCCTGCAACTTCACAAGCTGAAGGTTAAGCTCACATGGATAACTGTTCCCATCTCTAGGCTGGGGCTTTCCAGTGCCAGCTCCTTCCATTTGATCGCATTCAGCGCAGAGCGGTTCGAACCTTTGGCGACTGAGCTCTTTCTGATTAGCTCGACTAACTGGCACTGCGAAGAGATGTTGCATCTCTTTGCTTATTTTCTCGCATCTAAATTGCTCGGATTATTTCCAGCCGCTCAATTTCACTATCGCACATCGCGACAAAACTTGCGATACCATCCATACTATCTGGATGATTTTCGGTCCACCACTGTGCGATTTAGAAGAAGTTTTTTTCATCGGATAACTACCACCAGAGATTTTTCCGGATCGATACGACGTAGGGATCTTCAAAAAAAAGCCTACATTTTTTAAAGGCCGGCAACGCATCTGCAATTCCCTCCCTGGTGTTGCAGTTGTTTATGAGCGGCGGTAGTTACTTACCATCAGGTGAGCCGCATGCTCGTTTTCCCCTCTCCTATTAAAAAAAAAAGTTTCAAGTCGAATTAAAATAATGGAAATAATCAACTAAAATCCGTCACATTAATCGTAAAAAGTATTATGATTTTAGATTAAATGTGAATTGATATGATGGGATGGAATGATATATAATGAGGGCATCCATGACTTTTTCTGCCACCAGGGCGGCGCCACTTAAAAGTGTGGTATAATATTTGACAGATTTCATAGCGGGGAAGTAAATTAGTTCGGAAAATGTAAAGGGTAATATTTATTTCTGTACTAGCTGTTACCCGCGGCTTCGTCCGTATGGTCACTGGGAAATGAACTATCCATTGCTTTTTGAATTGAAAGAAAACTGGGTTTTATAGATTTGTCAGAGATGCAGCCATTAAAAGGAAACTGAGCAAAATTGATTCGTCAGTCTATTTAAATGTTTTGAAACGCAGCGTATAGGAAAGCATGAAAATAGCCTGTTTGTTCCAAATGGAAATGGGATATTTTTTTTAATTAAAGGAAACTGAGCATAATTATCCGTCAGGGATGCAGACTTTTGAAAAGAAACTGAGCTAAATAAAAGATCCGTCTGAAATGCAGCCTTTTAAGTTGAAAGGAAACTGAGCTTAATAGGTCCGTCAGAGGTGCAGCATTTGGAATTGAAAAGAAACTGAGCTAAATAGGAAATTTTGAATTGAAAGGGAAGATCTGTGGGAATTCTGATTAATTGATTGTGGGAATTTTGGAAAAAAAACTAACTGAACACTATTTTAAGACGCTACTGTACACAATATTAAATGTTTTTCCATTCGGGGAAAGAATGTGGAGATTCTGGGCATTTGACACACGCGAACATGCTATATACAGCTGACCATGAGAGAAGCACGGTTTTTCTAAGTCGACTGCAACCTTTTGAATTGTAAAGGAAGATCTGTGGGAATTGTAGGGATCCCTGGTATAATAACATTTTCACCTTTTCCTACGCTTGTCAAAATTGTAGCACCGTTTATGTTCCGCCCAAGATGTGTCACACGCAGCCTTGTCCCGTTACATAACCGAGGAGCATCTACTCGTAAATTTCGCATTAGCATGACTGGGACGCCTAATTTTAATTGAAGCTTATGTGAGGGCACTCCTGACAACCAGAGAATTTAGAAACTCTATGAGATATGAAGTGCTCTGTTCTGTGTCCATAACTGTATCTACTGACAAATACTCTGTTATTTCTCCTGCTACTTCGCTTAATATATCTGAATTTATTTTGTTAACGCTCTCATTTTTTTGGGCAAGAATCGCCCTTTCACATAACCATTTGTCTTCATGCATGTTGTTCGTTATATCTGAATAAACGCTCGCAATTAATTCGGAATGACTCTGTACTAAATTACAAAAATCTCTCGGCAATTTAACGCAGCCCTCAGCATCCGTTTCCAACCGCCCATCGCCAATTTTTAATAGTGTGACACACTATTAAAAATTCATATTTATTAGCATAGTTTCCAGCATTGATATCATTATACAAATGCACTCTCATATTCGTAGTTAAACTGAATTTTGTCACCTTGTTCCATAAAATAGACTACTTGAGGCATGCTTTAATTTCATCTGCAGGTGTGCCCTTTTGAATGACAGGTAAAATTTGGCGAAAGTCACCAGCCAGTAAAACCACCATTCCTCCCATTACATCGGTATTGCTGCGCAAATCCTGGAGCGTTCGATTTAGTGCTTCTACAGCATTTTTATGCAACATTGTACTTCCGTCCCACACTAAAATATTGCATTGTCGGAGCATTATATCTCGTGCACTATTTTTGCTAAAGTTGCAGATCGGCGATTCTTCCTGGGCTAGATTTAGAGGGAGTTTTAAAAAAGAATGTGCAGTGCGGCCCCCGCTTAGTAGCGTGGCGGCTATACCGGAGGAAACTACAGCCACAGCAATGTTTTTATCTTTCCTTACTTTCAGTAATAATAAGTTTAACAAAAATGTCTTCCCAGTTCCTCCAGGGGCATCTGAAAAGAAAAGTGCACCATTTCCAGATTCAATTTGTCCTAATACTTTGTCAAAAACTCGTTTTTGTTCGGGAAGCAAGCGGGGTACAAATTCGGCTACTTGCTTCTGCAAAGCTGGTATATCGTAGTTTGTTTCACGCATAATTTCATCACTTAGTTCAATTTCGGTTGTTCGCTGAGGGCTTATCATTCCAAAGTCGCTTAATTTTTTGCCTACCATTGCCATTACTTTATCTTCAATTTTTCCAAGTGCTTCATTATAAATGTGTTCATTGTATGTCATGTTCGCGTGTGTCTGCTGTAACCTTCGCAAAATATCTTCCGCCATGTACTTTTTATATTTGTCCCACAATTCATGTGCATTAAATAGCCCGCGAGATGATATGAGAGTTGCATAAAGATCCCTAATTTTGGCTGGTGACTGGCACTGCACAGCTTCCTTCATGGTTTCATCCCAGGGATTATCGTTTTCTAAAAGATGCAGAGCTTCACATGCTTCTCTATAAGTTGCGCATTCCTGACCGTTGACAGTTTTAAGGTCTTTATATCCTGTAGGACCCCGAACATGGTGCAGCAGCAATCGTAAACAGAAACATTCAAAATTAGTTACATGGACGGTATACACACGACCAAGGGCATCTGATGACTTTACACTGGGCCAATTTGCAACAGGCGCACCTTGAATTGGGCGTTTCCACTCTTTCCTAGATGTGTTACAAGTATAATAGCGGGGGACTTCAGAATATAACAACGTTTTTGCAAAGGGGTCGGTTTGACAAATTTGAAAGAAGGCTGTTAGTGTAGTTTTTGGCGGTGATGCAATTCTTTCTTAGAAATTTCTTCCGGTGAAATATACACGCTCTCCATTTTCTAAGTGCACAGCAAGGTGAGTAACTGTTGGGTGCCTTTCGTGTAAAGGGAAGCCAAGGAGACGTCACGCTACCTCGTTACTGCTGACATAACGCCCTGCTTGAAAAGTCTGTACTTCATTAACGGGATTTGCCTCACCTTCACTCCTGAGATTAAATATTGCTTGGTCGCTTCCTTTATTTATGTACTTACAGATATACTTGATTGCGCGGACAGAGTTACATGCTTCTACATTAATGTGGGCATTAAACATTTTACATAGAATGGGCGAATACGGGACAATCCAGCTGTTATCTAAGGTTTCGAACGCTCCAGAGCGAGATTTGATTGTAACTTTCTTGCCACCATCTTCAGGAGCTCTGCGTCTGTATAAAGGGTAGCCATTGTCATTGTGCACTGTTTCTTTTAATAGCTGTTTAGGGAATTTCTTTGTACATTTTCCTTCTTTCATACATGGCGATATTGAATTTCGTGCTCCACGTGAACCGTGAATCATATTTCATACGATGGTATCATACAATTCTTAACCTTGCTTAAGATCCGGAATCTTGGCGCTTATTATGTCGTCTATTTGGCTGGGCCGCAACTTCTCTTTAAGCCATATTAGAATGTGGGCGTGCGGTAATCCTCTTTTTTGCCATTCAATTGAATACATGAAGCACTGCACCTCTCCGAAAATTTTCCCTTTGTTAATTACATACATTAATTTTTGTACTTTTAATCTACTCGTAAATACTCTAGCAACTAAATCGTGTCTGTCAGTACTTTTTTGGCCCGGCATTAGCTCCTCGGTTATTTCTTTCCATGTGCGATTGCAAGTAAAAGTAACAAAAAGATCAGGTCTTCCGTAAGTTCGTACATAGGCGAATGCGTCTTGTGTGTACTCATGTAGGTAGCGGAGACTTTTAACGAATGATGGGGGCAGAATTACCATTTTACCTAAATCTCTGGGGCTTACATTGGCGTCGCTAGAAACTGCATCTTGTAAATGTATATAATTCTCAACGCGCAGCTTTTTTTGGTTTAAAGATATTAACGGAGACGTTCACTTTCTACCTTCACATACATGTCTACCAAAAATTGATGAAATAATTGTCTACACCGGGCTAAGAGGTTAAAATAATTTTCTCGCAACATCATATGATACGCATAAAAATCCATACATGATACTTTTTTGTTCGGAGTAGGCTCCTTTGTGACCGGGTTAATGAGTGGAATTTGAAAATGATAACTCTCTTGTCCTTTGCAATAAATCAATGGGTATTGCAGAGCGTCATAAAACTTGTGTGTATCGGCTACCCGTTGCAACGTATCACCACGTGCTCGCAAAACAATGTCTCGTGAAGAAAATTGATCACCACTAATTACGGCTGCTATTTCGTTTATCAAAGGTGCATTGTAGCGCCTTTCATGCTCTCCTCGTGGGGTCCGATCTGCGTGAATGATGACTTTATAATCCTCTTCAGGTAGGTTTTCTAAAACAGTTTTAAATGTTTTGACTAAAATGTTACGTTCACGCAAGAATCTTTGAATTTTGAACACTGTGTCTCTGTCAACTCCCTGGATAAATTGGCAGCGACGGTCTACCTCAATTTCTTCGACACCAATAAAATATACTTGTAAAAATTTATGCTGTTCGTTTTCAACTAGAAAAAGTGAACCTACTCTATGATAAATTTGCCCTTGCACCGTAAATGTAGGCGAAAATACCGGCATTATTATTTCCCGGTCAACTCCGAAGGACGTCATTTGAAAGCATGAGTTATATTTCCGGATCCTGTTTAAAAAGCGCTGTGACTCATTAGCATCATATAAAAAGAGAGTTTTCAAAGGTTCTTCTGGTTCCCCAAGTAACGGAAGAAACAATTTGCCATTGGAACAGCACATACCTGCGGTCTCATCTTTCCATTTTAAAGCGCTGCAAAATCGACACCCTGTCGACGCCTTGTCCATCAGTTCGATAACAACTAACCTGTGATTTTTATAATCAATCAAGGGATCATAATTGAATACTGCGTCATTAAAAACCGACCAATTGTTTCTTTGAAAATTTTGCCGACGTTCAGCTTGGAGCTGTGCATTTGCATCTCTTCGCGCCTATGTCTGTTCTGGTGTTTCAGATGCCCTTATAGTAGATTGACGTTCAGCTTGCTCAATGAGTTTGTGTTGAGTTTTATTAGGTGTTTCCGCGGCTCTTAAGGCGGCCTAACGTTCCGCTTGTTCGAATAGTCTTTGCTGACTTTGAGCAGGTGTTTCAGTAGCTCTTAAAGTAGATTGACGCTCTGCCTGTTCAAGACGCCTTTGCTGACTTTGATCAGGTGTTTCAGTGGCTCTTAAAGTTGCTTGACGCTCTGCCTGTTCAAGACGCCTTTGCTGACTTTGAGCAGGTGTTTCAGTAGCTCTTAAATTAGCTTGACACTCTGCCTGTTCAAGATGCCTTCACTGACTTTGAGAAGGTGTTTCAGAAGCTCTTAAAGTAGCTTGACGCTCTGCCTGTTTAAGACGCCTTTCCTGACTTTGAAAACGTGTTTCGGAAGCTCTTAAAGCAGCCTGACGCTCTATCTGTTCAATACGACTTTGCTGACGTTGAGAAGGTGTCTCAGATGGTCTAAAAGCGGCCTGACGCTCTGCTTGTTCTTTCCTTCTCAGTTCAGCATCTTCTAAAGATTCTAGCGATCGAGCTAATCTTTTCGCTTGTCTTTGAGAAGATACTCTTGAAAGACTGGACTTGCGTTTGCAAGGCATTATGAAGTAACAAAAAACCTATTTATAAAAAAACGTTAAAATACTTAAAAGGAATTAAATTTCCTTTTAAATATTTTTTTAAAAGCATATCCCAAATATCTAAAAGGAATAAATATTCCTTTTAAATATTTTTTAAAATCAAAACAACAAAACCAATTCAAGACACAACACGAATCCGAAAACGATAGCCAAAAAAATCGAATCAACTTAAACCAAATCACAAAACAAATCGCAGAAAACCGAAGTCGAAAGCAGTAGTCAATATAAATATAACCAACGAAAAAAGAAGTAAGTGTATAGGTACCGTATACACTATCTATACTATTAATATTCCTTTGAAATATTGTTAAACAACCTAAAACAACGAAATCCAATTCACGATTCTAAATAAACAAAATCCAAAATCAAAGCCAAAGTCTAAATATGTATAAAGGAATACCAACCAAATCAACAAAACCGATCCAAGAAAATACACAAATCCGAAAATGAAAGCCAATATAAATCCATTCAACCTTAACCAAATCACAAAGCAAATAACAAACAACCGAAATCGAAAGCAGGTAGTCGAATAAGCTACGAAATAGAAACAATTTAAGCGTATAGATACCGTATGCACTATAAGTTGACGCGCGGTTTTTTTTTTCTTGCGCCCGAAGCAATTTGGAAATGGGCTACCACAGAGGGAGGCAGAAAATGCATGACGCATACCACGATGGCCGGTCCATCGTGGTTATGGGGGACTCACAAGGGGAACCTAAGTGATACCCCCTAAAAACTGCCTTTGGGGACTGGCAACCAGCTGTTGAAAGCTTCTTATGCCGTATCTAAAGCGACCCTCTTTTGGGAAAAGAGGGCGCGCCATCGCCATCCAAGTAAGGAGTTACCTAAACGAAGCCAACCGTGACCAGTGGATCGGCCGAATGGGACCGATATTGTGGCCACCAAGATCACCTGATATTAACCCATTAGATTTTTTGCTGTCTCGCTCACACAGCTTAGAATTCGTCCAAACAAGACGAGCAGGTAGTAAAGTAAAATTTTCAAGGGCGACAAATGTACTTACCTAATAAAGACATGCAATAATAAAAAAAACTATCGGCCAATAATTTTGTTATTTTGTAATGAAATGCCTACTTTTACACATTAACGGCTGTTGCTCAGTAAGGCCACCTCCCCCCGCCCGAACACGTACGTACCAGATTATCCACCATTACTGGGACAACCTGTATATATATATATATATATATATATATATATATAGCTGTCCATTAGTCTCGTTAAAACTCGAAAACGGCTAGAACGATTTTGATGATCTTTTTTGTGTGAGGTTGAGTGAGTCCCTGGATGATTTAGAAGAGAAACACAATTGTACCCGGTAGCCGGCGCTGTTGTCGAGATCCAGAAATCATCCGTGCGAAGCCGGGGCGGATTGCTAGTATTATACAAAAATTGTTTTTTTTACATTGAGTATTTAAAAATTGTCTCTTTATTCTCAGGTAAGAAGCAATAAATAATGTCGTCTCCGTCCAAACACCGTTTCAAGAAACAGACGTGGAGCAAATGACTCATGTATAAAAGGCTCCCGGTGACAAAATGGCTGCCCGATTATAATTCTGAAAAGGCTGTTGCTGACTTCATCGCATTTCAAAAAATATTTTTCTTATAATTTTGCACAATTTTTCTTATTGTAATACCGATTCATTCATAACCACATATAAGAACTGTATTCATTTCCGTTCAATAAATATTACTAAGGCTTATTAATAAGGCTTACTAAGAACTGTTTCTACCACAGTTAAGTAATAGTTAAGGGTGAAAGCGTGACAGGTGGTGATAGTATTTCTGATGCATACTTATAATCACGCCTGTAACCCTTGCGGGGTAGGCAGAGCATCAACGGAATTATTAATATCGTCTGCGAGGTTATCGCCTATTCTGTGAATTACAATGCACCAAAACGTTTGAAGAAAATCAGCTGGTGAATTTTATGTTTTTTATCGCTCTAGTTTTTTTCGCTAATTTTGGTAAAAATACATAATAATCCAGATATTCTGACCTTCTGTGTTCGTCCATCGTACCGTCGTCCGTCTTGTAGAATCACTGTGGCGCCACCTAGCTGAATTTAATTTTGCAACATATTCGTTTTTCCTGACGCTCTGTTGCGAAGTGAAAGAAGTACAAATTTGTGCAACATATTCGATTTTCCCACGGGAATGAGATGTTTTTCCGTGGAAAAAAGTAGCCTATGTCACTCTACAGCCACCGAACTATCCCCATACCAAAATTCATGCCATGCCGACGCTCTGTTGCAACGTGAAAGAAGGACAAACTTTTGCAACATATTCTATTTTCCCAAGGGAATGAGATGTTTTTCCGCGGAAAAAAGTAACCTATGTCACTCTACAGCCACCGAACTATCCCCATACAAAAAATCATGCTATGCCGACGCTCTGTTGCGACGTGAAAGAAGGACAAACAAACAAACAAACACACTTTCGTATTTATAATATTAAGTATGGATTACTAGCTATATTTCATATTAATTAGATTAAAAATTATAGAAACCAAGCCACAGATATTCATAAAAGTAGAAAAAATTAAAAAACGTTAATAATGTGCAAGAAATTAAAGAGCAAACCACTCAGGAATTGTTTTGTGTATTAATATAATACTCTAGAGAATGATAAACTTTTATTTAAAACTATCTTCTCAATTAAATGACATTGAGTAACAAAAAACTTTACCTCAGTGTCAACTAGCGACATCTGGTGAGCAGAAAATGATTAACCCTCATTATATAGTAATATTACCATTACAGCGTATCGAAAATCCTCTGCTAAATATGGACATCCCCAATAGATTGCCCAATAGGGGAAATTTTTACCATAGATGATAAGCTTGGCAAAGGGGTTGGCATCTGTAGTGTTTTATTACGTTGAGTTGTTACCTTTCTTTTATAGAATATAGGTGACAAACGAGCACACTGTCTACTTGATGGTAAGTGGATGCTGAAGCCCATAAACATCCACATTTATCCTCTATCAAGCACCAAAATGCAGATGCGCTGTCACCCCTGAGGACCAAGATGGAATGCCTCGTTTCCAGTTAAAAAGGCCTCCGGTTCTCTACGCTAATCATACGAAACACAGTACAGTGTTAAGCTGCTATTTTACGCTGGTATTCTGTGAGAGCGTAATCCTTCCCCGGTCGAGCCGACCCATTCGTGCTGCAACCGTAATATAGCTGTAGCATAACTCTACCACGTATCGGGAAAATGCTGCTGCCCATCTTCTGTTCCATTTCCTTGTCTCTCTGCCTTGGCGGAGGTTAATTTGAAGCAGTAGATTCTCTGCTGCTGCCACTACATGGTAATAATTATTATGATACTGCAATAATCACCTCCGTTAAGGCCAAAACTACAACCATTCATGATTAGAGGTGTGAGACAAGGCGACATTATATCTCCGAAACTCCTCTCCGCTGCGTTGCAAGACGTTTTCAAGCTTTAGATTGCAAAAGATACCTTTGATTTGCTGACAATATAGTCTTTATGATAGAATCCCTGGATGACCTTAGCACTATGCTCAACGAACTTACTAATGTCACTCCTTTCAACGGGTAGAATGGATAAGACAATAATTATGTCTAAATGCCATGTTACATCTATACCGCTAGTTGTCAGGAAGTTATTGACAAGTATGTACACCTGGAATAAAATGTCTGGTAAGGTAAGTCTAACTTCGACCATGAGGTCAACCGACGTATTAAAAATAAAATAAAATAAATATTTATTTCATTTCAGGAACAAATATGATTACAATTAAATAAAGTAACAAAAATAACATGCTATGATACAATTAAAACTATGTGTAGCTTAATAATGATGAATTTACAAAAGAAAAATAGAAAAGTCATGTTTATATTATTAGCTACCTGCCTGAACTAGGTGAAACCTGTGTTTCAGATATCACTTACACAATGGGTTTAATAATTTAGGACACTAAATATTTAAATCATTAAACTGTATTATATAATAAATAAAATAAATAACAATTTATTGTTACCTACAATTAATACAAACTATTTTAGAATTTCTGTCAACTTCTCTGTGTCTTCGTAATTTAATTTATTTAGAAATTCCCTTCCACTTATATTACAATTCTTATAACTTAGACGATATATACCTTTAGTAACTTGTTGAGTTTGTTATATAGAAATGGTCCTAAAAATATGTAAAATCTGTTCACAAATGCGTGTTTGGTTTGTGGGTTTACACAAACTAAGTCCATTCTTTTCCTGTCTGTGGATTTGAAGTTAAATGAAAGTTCGGTAGGCTGTTTAATATGATGTTCAGGATAAACAACTGACGGACAGTTAGTACACTACATGCAAAGTAAAGTTGATGTGTAGGAAACATGAATAGTCGGAAAGTGGCTACCTGGGACATATAATACCTAATGTCCTCAACAGTGGCGTAGCGTGCCTTAAGGTGGCTACTGACCTGCCTGCGGCATGGGCAATCTAGGGTGTAGGAGTGGGGATGACCCTTAATTGCCTCCTTAATTGTGATGTGTGTATGCAAGCAGGGGCAATTTTTTAAGTCGGCCTTCGATATTGCTCCGATCGCCGTGCTCCCTAGATTGCCCCTGCGGCAGGCAGGTCAGTAGCCGGCTTTAGATAGGCCCTATATCAAAATTTGTTGGGGGCCCCAATGAAGAGTAAAGATTTCATAAAAGGAACAAAAACGGATCCATTTAATTAAAATTATTATATATTGGTTATAATTTATTACTTACAATTAATACTCTTAGGAACTAAGCAAGCCATACAATTCAAATCAAATATACATTTTTTGCCTTTTGTTCGGCGAACATAGCTGAAGACATTTCAGTTTTTCTAATTTTTTTTGATTCTATAGACAATAGTGATAGCCTCTCCTGTCCCACAGAAGTCCTTGGAATTTTGGCTTACACAGGTTCAGGGCCCCTGTAGCCCGGGGGCCCCGTATCATTGATACGGCTGATACGGCGGCAACTACGCCCCTGGTCCTCAAGGAGAATGCAGACATTGAGCGGGAGCGGAGAGCGTTGTCCATTAGAGCTAACATAATAGCCCGCAGATTTGCGCAATGCTCACAGGAGGTAAAAATTACACTATTTAGAGCTTATTGTACATCATTCTAAACATCCAGCCTGTGCACAGGCTATAATAAGCGTGGACCTTTAATTCCCCCATACTCGTGGGTACAAAAATGGAAAAACAAAACAAAAAAACCAAAACCGCCGGCAACGGCAACGTAGAGGAGAGGAGGAACGATGCGGGGACAGAGTCCGACGCCGCATCGAGCAGCGTGGGAGGCTCAGAGAGCTCCCGACGCGTGGGGCCTGGGACCGCGGAGACCAGTAAGTTCTTCCGCAAGCGGTCCAGGCGGGATGGCGACCAGGGGTCGTCAGCCGGTGAAGAAGAGGTTTCGGCCCGGAAAATCCCCACCAACAGGCGGGGCGGGCTGAGAGGCAAGGGGAGGGGGCCCTCTGACAATCAGAGGGCCGAACGAGCGGCAAAGCTTGCCGAGGAGGGGCGCCACCCGGGCGATACGGCTCGGGTATCAGGCAAAGAGACGGATGCGACTGGCGGCTCCGAGGTGGAGCGTAAGGCCAGATTCGTAAAGGAGGTGGAGGCCGCGATCAAGGTCGTGGCCTACAAGCAAAAGCCCTCCTCGAAGTTCAAGGCCATTCCCGCGGCCTCCTTCCTGGCTGCCTTCCAGCACCGGTTCTCCGTGCTGGAGGTCGAAAAGGGGCAAGGCGGCAGCACAGGGGGTGGCTGCGCCAGCCCCAGTGCCTGCGGCGAATGTGCCAGCGCTAGCGGCAAGCCAGCTGCCGCCGCCGCCACCGCCCCCCCCCCCAGCTCTCTACACCTCCTGTGGCTGAAGCCGGTTGGCAGGTGGTCGGTGACAAAAAGAAGGGGAAGAAGGCAGCCAAAAAGGCCAAAGAGCAGGAGCGGCAGCGCCAGTTCAGGGCGCGCAAGATCGCGGCTAGACTCCGCGCCCCGAAGACCGCAGCTGTAGTGATTACACTACAGCCGGACGCGGAATAGAAGGGCGTTACCTACCGCGATCTGCTCGCGAAGGCGAAAGAGGCGGTGGATCTCGGGGAGCTCGGGATCACCGGGGGCCTCCGGCACAAAGTCACCCAGACGGGGGCCCGTATGCTGGAGATCCCCGGGGAATCCAGTGGCGCGACCGCGGACGCTCTGGCTGCGAAGCTCAGAGCGTCCCTGGACGCGGACGAGGCCCGAGTGTCCAGGCCCGTCAGATGCGCAGACCTGCGCATCATGGGTCTGAACGACTCGGTATCGGAGGAGGAGTTGGTGGCCACCGTCACCAGGTCCGGGGGGTGCACTACTGACCAGGTCAGATCAGGCGCCATACGCCCGGACCAACAGGGTATGCATGCCGCCACGGTGTGCTGCCCTGTTACGGCGGCCAAAACCATAGTGGAGGGCCGAAGGCTTCTGGTGGGCTAGGTCTCAGTGCAGGTTAAGCTGCTGGAGCCCAGACCTCTGAGGTGCTACCGCTGTCTCGTAGGGCACCACGTATCAGTGAAATGCGCCTCGGAGGTTGACCGCAGTGGCCTTTGCTTCCGCTGCTGTCAGCCCGGACACATATCGGCGACTTGCTGCGCCACGCCGCACTGTGATGCATGTGCGGCGACCGGCAAGCCATCCGATCACCGGGCCGGAAGCAAGGCCTGCGTGCCACCCGCCAAGGCCAAGGCCGCGGGTAGGGGAGGGCCCTCCGCCGCCACCGCCTCTGTGGCCACCGCCGCAGCCGCAACTGCCGCTGCCGCCGCTGTCACTGTCGCCGCCGCCGCCGCCGCGACACCGACGCCCGCAGAGGGACGCCCCGTGGAGGAAGCTGAAATGGAATGCCTATAACGGCCCCATTAAGCTTCCTCCAAGCGAATATCAACCACTGCACCTGCGCTCCATCATTTCTTCGGCCGCCGCCGGTACCCCGACCCTTGAAGCTGTCAGGAGGGGTCAGGGGTGCGTAGCAGCACGGTTGAGGGAGTTCGTCGTTGTGGGGGTATACTTCTCCCCGAAACGATCTCTCGCCGAGTTCCACAACTCTCTTGCAGAGCTGAGAGTAGTCGTCGTCGGAAGTTATCCCCTCCCCGTACTTGTCCTCGGGGACTTCAATGCCAAGAACTTGGCTTGGGGTTCTCGTCGTACAGATGTGCGGGGTAGGATGGTGGAAGACTGGGCTCTGGAGACAGGTCTGGTCGTCCTAAATCGGGGTTCTGTCCCCACGTGTGTGCGGATGCGGGGCGAGTCGGTGGTGGACATTTCGTTCGCTAGCCCCGCTCTGTCGCCGCGTGCCATTGACTGGCGTATCATGGAGGGGGTGGAGACCTACTCCGACCACCGGTACATCCGGTTTGACGTCTCCACCCAGCCCTCGAGCGCGCCAGTCCAACAGGCCCCGAGTGGTCCGCGTTCGGCGCTGAAGCAGCTGGACCGGGAGCTCCTCCTGGAAGCCTCCATCGTGCAGGCCTGGGTGTCATCACCGGACAGGCCTGCCGACGTCAATGATGAGGCAGGGTGGTTCCAGGGGCCATGTCCGAGATATGTGACGTGGCAATGCCCCGCGTCCGGCCAGGAAGCGCCCGGCGTCAGGTGTATTGGTGGTCGCGTGAGCTGACGTCTCTGCGCGAGGCGTGTGTCGCCGCGCGGCACCTGTACGCCAGGCATCGCAGGCTCCGCATTCGTCCACCGAATGCGGCAGCCATTTAGGCGGAGCTGTACGAGGGATACAGAGCGGCGAAGACCGCCCTCCGGGAGGCTGTCCTGCGGGCCCGGGATCGGGCCCGTGAGGAGATACTGAAAACTCTCGATAGAGATCCGTGGGGGCGCCCTTACAAGATGGTGCGGGATAAACTCCGCACCTGGGCCCCCTGCTGACGCAGAGTCTCCGGCCTCAGCTCGTGGAGAACGTGGTGAGCGCTCTGTTCCCTGCGCGAGGGGAACATCCGCCCCCGCCTATGGCTCCGCCACCTGCGGTGCCGGAAGCGGACCACCAGGACGACGACGACGACATCCCGGAAGGGACCGGGGTAGATCTGAGAGTGGCGGTACGTAGGCTCAAGGCCAGGAATACCGCCCCAGGACCCGATGGCTTGCCTGGCAAAGCCTGGGTCCTGGCCTCGGAGGCTCTCGGGCCCCGACTGGAGAACTCCTAAGCGCATGCTTGGAGAGAGGCCAATTGCCACTTCGATGGAAGACGGGGAAGTTGGTCCTCATTCGGAAGCCGGGGAGCCCGGACTCTCCGTCCGCATACCGGCCCGTGGTGCTGCTCGACGAGGTGGGCAAGCTCTTTGAAAGAGTAATTGCAAACCGCCTCGCCGAGCACCTTGCGGGGACGGGGCCGGATCTTGCGGAACACCAGTTTGGTTTCCGCAAGAGGCGCTCTACGGTGGACGCCATCATGCGCGTGAGAGCCCTCACGACGAGGGATGCAGTGGCCAGGGGGGGGGTTATCCATCGGCGTCGAGTCGACGTTGAAGTACCTAGGACTCGTCCTCGACGGCCGATGGAACTTCGTTGAGCACTTCCGACGTTTGGCTCCCAAACTGGAACGGACCGGGGCTGCCTTCAGGCGGCTCCTGCCGAACCTGGGGGGGCCAAACGCCTCCTGCCGGAGGCTCTACGCGGGGATCGTGCAGTCCATGGCCCTTTACGGGGCCCCGGTGTGGGCGCGTGGTTTGGCGCGGCTTGCCGTCCATCACCTGAACGCGCCCCAAAGGGTGGATGCCGTAAAAATGGTTCGCGGCTACCGCACGATCTCCCGCGAGGCGGCGAGCCTCCTTGCCGGATTGCCGCCATGGGATCTGGAGGCGATAGTCCTCGCGCGCCTGCATGAATGGCGCGCGGAGGCACTATGCCGGGGGGAAAACCCGCTGCCGAGGCAAGTTGTCGCGCAGCGGACAGACTTCCGGCATGATCTCATGGCGACATGGAGAGAGCGACTGTTGCAACCCCGTACTGGGCACGCCACTATAGCGGCGATAAGACCCCTCTTTGAGGAGTGGCTTGAGAGACGCCACGGCGTCCTCACCTTCCGCCTGACGCAGGTCCTCACCGGACACGGTGTGTTCGGGAGGTTCCTGCACAGAATCGGGCGGGAGGAAACGCCCGGGTGCTCCCACTGCGAGGATCGTCCGTAGGCCACGGTGGAGCACACCGTGGAGGTGTGCCCTGCTTGGGCGGAGCACCGCCGTGTCCTCGTAGCGGCGATAGGCGGCGGCGACCTCTCGCGTCCGGCCCTGGTCGAAGCCATGGTCCGGAGCGAGACGGAATGGGATGCCGTCACCACCTTCTGCGAAGCAGTGATGCTAGCGAAGGAGGTGGCGGAGCGGGAGAAGGAGAGAGCAGCAGCTTTCCTTCCCGGCCGCCGCGGGAGACGCCCCGGGCGTCGGGGGCTACGTCGTGGCCCCCGGCCACCGTAGGCGCGGGCCTGTGGACGGCGAGCAAAGGGTAGCTCGCCGTCCGTCCGTCTAACGACGACAGGCCGTGTCGACGGCGCGTTTTGTTCCACGCGCGCCTCAAAGAGCTGTCAGCAGCGTGAAGGGGCCCGCAAGGGCCGACGCCTGCCGGGGCTGCGGGCTGTTCGAAAGAGATACCGCGGCTCCGGAACGTAAGGGCACTGAAGGAACACGGATGGTTTTTAGTCAGTAAAAGTCTGACACTCCCTTCCGCTCCACCCAGAGCGAAAAGCGTCATTAGATGATTTTCCATCCGCAAAAAAAAAATAAAGGCTATAATAAGCGAAGTTACAACGATCTCCACATCCTGTACAATAATGCATTCAGGGTGATCTTGGGGGCTTGGGGCTGCCACGCTTCTGCAGTGCCTCTGGCATGTTTGAGGCGGCGCGCACTGCCTGCTTTCATGCAACCATGCGTAAGCGGTGCACGTCACTGGTGCGCAGAGTGCGGGCCAGCTCCAATATTATCCTGAAAATTATAGGAGACAGAGTGCTCCTGCGGCATTGCTGCGACAGACATTTCCCAGTAATTGTGGGAGCGAGAAGGTACTAATAATAATTATGTGTGATTTGTATTTATTTTATTTTGATGTATTTTAATATATTTTAATTTTTATTCATTAATATACGTATATTTACATAATATTTGCAATATTCAAAAACAACCGAATGTTTTATTATATACAATATTAAAAACTATAATAATATAAAAAAACTAAAACTAGAAACTTAATTATCATATAGTCCTACTCCCCGCGGTATCGTGCCAAGAACGCTCGCTGCGTTTCGCCTTCGAATGGATATACTTAGCCTTTGAGCGAGAAAAGAACCAGCCCTCTTATCACCAGCAGCAACGAGCAGCCGCGGATGGAGTTCCTTTAAGAACTTCACCGCACGTGGACCCCACGGACCGATAGTCTCTACAGCAAATGGCACTAATATGTAGTCATCTATGCTATTAAGATTTAAATAACCATGTTTAAAACGTTTGTGTCTGTCTGCCTGACCGGGCCAACCTTCGAAAATGCAAACAGATTGTAATGAAACTTCACTAACAGATAGAGGGCAATGCTAAGAGTGATCGGGGCTATATTTTATTCGAAACCCATGAACAATATTTCTTTGAAATCTACAATATCATAAAATATATGGTTTTATGATTATGTCATAAATCATAAGAGACATAAAAACGATTCGAACAAAAGTTGTTTTGCAATTTTACTCAAAAAACGGCCTTAAAAATTTTATCTCATATCTCTTAAATGCTAAATCTATTTACATCAACAGTACATTTTTTTTGAAACAGAAACTTTTTTATTCAATATAGATTATAAATAATACTTATTGAAAGTCACTCTTTTGTTTGATTACCACTGGTTCGGAAAAAACCTCTGTCCTGGGAAGAACCAGCAAGAAACCCAGCGGGACTTTTTTTTTAAATAACAGCTTACAATCATGATGTTACACAAATCAACAACATAACAAATTAGAAATAGCTTGGTAGCGATCACCTCATTTCCAGGGGTTATTATCATCCATAAATTCCTTAATCTTATAATAACCCTTTTTATACAAACTTAGTTTAATAAAGTTTTTGAACTTTGAGCAGGTCAAATTTTGTATATTTTCTGGAATTTTGTTGTAAAAGCGTATACATCGCCCCAAGAATGAATTACTGACTCGATGGAGTCGAGTAACTGGTACTACTAGCTTGTGTCTGTTCCTAGTATTAACAGAATGAATATCACTTATTTTTGTAAAATTACTTTTATTTTTGTGTACGTACATTACATTTTCATATATGTATTGAGAGGCCAAAGTTAATATATTAATTTCCTTAAATTTTTGTCGCAGCGACTCTTTAGGCTTGAAATCATAAATTGCTCTTATGGCCCTCTTCTGTAAAACAAATATAATTTCAGTGTCAGCTGCGTGTCCCCATAGCAAAATACCATACGACATTATGCTATGGAAATAGCTAAAGTAAACTAGTCTAGCTGTTTCAACACTGGTAAGACTTCTAATCATTTTTACAGCATATGCTGCAGAACTAAGTCTGCTTGCTAGTTTTGATATATGGGGGCTCCATTGAAGCTTCGCGTCTAGTGTGATTCCAAGAAAAATGGTGGTATCTACAAGGCCCAGTTTCTCCCCATTTAAAATTACATTAGTATTAATTGTTTGACATTTGGAGTCATGAATTTCATACATTTCGTTTTAGTGCCATTTAAATGCAAATTATTAACATTGAACCAATTTACTAATTTAGATATAGCATTATTTTTATTTTTTTTACTTCAACATCACATAAAGGATAAAGTGATAAAACCTTTTTACGTAAAATAAATAGATTATTCTTTTTATTTTAAACCTTTTCCCATTTCGCACATAGTTTTCGAGGTAATAGCAAAAGAAAACTGAGTTTAAAGTGGTTTTTGGATAACTGAACTACTTGGCCAAAGATTATTGATCGACATAGTTATTTATTGGCAGGATTTTATTGTTAAAGGTTTAGGCGGACGGAGCCGCGTTAAAAACTAATAATTTAGATTATGAAAGTTACGAGTTATTTGGGCGCTTGACGATTACCGTAAATATCTAGCGGGTCCTAGACGGTAATACAATATGACGTGTATTTCGTGAATAATATTGCTTAATGACGGACGCTCATGCTATATCAACAATCATTTTATAACATTTGAGGATAGGTTGCATATCATCAGAGAGCTCTCTGAGCTGTTGTGGAATTATTTTTTCTTAAAATTTTATGTGACATTGTCAAAGGCATATTTAAGAAATATACCTCTTATATTTGTCCATTTATGTTTTTCATTTTCGTTCCCACAATTCAGGAAAATCTTTATATATTTATATTTAAAACAACATGGATTCCTTATTGCTTTGAAATTTTTGCCATATTCACTTGCGTCAACGTTAGCATCGTCGGGGTGGTCTTGCAATGCATCATTTCAGACGTTTCGGAGCAAACTGAATTATCGCTTGACATGCTAATCCGAAGGCAATCATGCGTGCAAGTCTGCAAGTCAATCGTAGCTTGCAGGAAGAAAAATTAAATAAATTGTCAATTCACCGCCAGCACGTAATTTGCATGCGATTCAATACAATCATACAAACATGACAACACGTTATGTATATCATGCTGTATCGTCTAGGCCCACCTTAGAGATTCTGAAACACACTTTAAATCATTATATTGCATGCCAAGCGCAAAGCGCATAGGTATGTTCTATTAGCGCCTAAAAATCAAGATTCCAACGTTTTATCGCATGAAATCGTATCTAGCAATCATACATATAAATGATATAAAAAGCACATTGTCAGAAAGATAATTTAAAATTAAAAATTTTGTACAGCCGACTTCAATATAAGTTATTTAAGAATAACTCAAAACTATTGGTCTGGGCCTTGATCAAATTCATATGAGACCACACGAGAACTATCAGCTTAAAAGTAACACACATAAAAAACATACAGTCGAATTGATTACCGTCTCCTTTTTGGAAGTCGGCAGATAAATGATTGTCGAACTTATTAATATTTTTTTAAATCGATTAATTGCTATTTTTACATAAAAAAGGGGGTTTTAGTGGCTTATGGTGTGGATTTATTAAGTCCGTGTGGCTTTATAAACACGATAACTTTTCTGCAGACGTCCAAAAAGGAGACGGTACTCAATTCGACTGTATTTTTTTTGTTTTTTTTATGTGTGTTACCTCATAACTATTTACTGGGTGAACCGATTTCAATGATTCTTTATTTATATGAAAGCTGATACATCTCGTGTAGTCCCATATGAATTTGATCAAAGTCAGACCAATAGTTTTTGAGTTATTCTTAATAACTTATATTGAAGTCGGCTGTACAAAATTTTTAATTTTAAATTATACATTATGAAAATATCAATTGTTCAACTCAATCTATTTTTAAAACTCTTCATCTATCATGTGGAAAGCCATTGAATGTAAATGGCAGTTTAATTTTGTTTTGTTTAGTTATAATTAATTTTTTTCGACTGCTAAATGTCGAAATTTTCGGTGTTTTCGCAGCCTTGTGTTAGAATTTATTTCAGTAAATAGAGACTGCCTGTGCCTCACTTGCTTAGTTCGGCGTCAACCGCCCATAGAGTAGAGTAATATATACTGGAACAACCGCCGTTATGAGTGGATACTGTATCGGTTGTTTGCAGCGGCTTAAAAGATCGCTGTACAAATAAGTACAAAATATTAATATAATTATAAAACCAAATTTCATACATACTTGATTATTATAATAATCAGAGATTTTTATTACAATATTTTAAAAGCACAGAAAAAATAATAGTACTACGTACTAAAAGTAAGTAGGATGTAATATTTATATTTGAATACGTCTTGGACTTTTTGGAGTGACACGAATGATGATATGATGATCATATGAGCATTATGAGTCGTGCACTTTTGGATTTTCCAAACTTTTTCAAATTAAAGTTTGACATAAAATTATCGGAAAATTGGAAGTATAATAAGGTTATTAATGAAAACTTGTGTGTATTTAAACTACTTTAAAAAAAATCCGTATAATCATGCTATACGTAACTTGTTTAATGCGAAGGCATGCTCAATTGGAGTTATGATGTAACTAAAAATTTATGCTTTTCGCAATTTTTCCTTTATCTGTGCTATAAAACGTTGCTTCGTACTAAATTTCAAGATTCCAAGTTCATGGAAAGTACCCTGTAGGTTTTGATTCCCTTGCGAATGTCGAAAATTTGCGGCATCAACGGTTGTATCTTTTGATTACCTTAGCTTAGAAGTTTGATTTTTTCACAGCTCCAAGGGACCGTAGACTTTAGTATTTGGTATGAATTTCAGCTTGATACCTCCACGCGTTCCTGAGAAAAAGGGTCTTGACAGACAGACAGACGGACAGACAGACGGACAAAAAAGTGATCCTATAAGGGTTCCGTTTTTTCCTTTTGAGGTACGGAACCATAACAAGTAAAAATCTTAGTAATTGCTATACATAGATATGCTAATAAATAATTACTGTATTTGAAATGGTAATAAAATTACTTTATAAGAAAATTTGTTGAAATAGTCATTACCAGAAATAAATCTGTCAATTTTTCTTTGGGATACATTTATGAAGCATAGTGTAGTATTTTAACTGTATTCCGTTTTTTAATAACAGAGACTAAAACAACATTTTTCAAGTAATGCCATATTTTTTTTATAGGATAAGGGTGACAAACGAGCACACAGTCCACCTGATGGTAAGTGGTTGCTGCGGCCCATAGACATCTACATCTATCCTCGTTTGCGAATCAAAATGAAGATGCGTTGTCACCCGTGAGGACTAAGATGGAATGCCTCATTTCCAGTAAAAAGGGCCTCCGGCCACCTGCACTCACCACGTGAAACGCAGAGGTAAACCTCTACTTCACGCTGGTATTCTGTGAGGTCGTGGTACCACCCCGGTTCGAGCCAGCCCATCCGTGCGACAGCAAAAGCTGCCGCGTGGCTCTACCACTGTTAAAATATTATATATTTAGACATAATTCAAATAGTTTTTTGAAGAACTCATTTTTTACTCGTTTGATAAACTCGTTTATACGGTATTGTTCATAATGTCATTCTGAGAACTATGAAACCCCAGACGGCAGTTTTAGAGGGTGATATTTTGGGAAAGAACCTTGGGTATACTATTTTAATTTGAGCATTAAAGTTTTTGAAAATAAAGCACGCACACTCAATTAATGAGTAGGGATAAGTATAAAAAATACATTATAATATAGTTTTATCAAGTTTAAAATAATCTATATGTGTGCAAGTGGCGTTGTAAGAATATTGAATACCCTATGTCATCCTGTGAGTGTCACGGGTGTTCCTTTTATAGTTTTTGCTTTCTTATATTTCCATAACAGTTAAATAATTAGATAGAAGTTTTTAGGAAGGAGTAGTTATAACAAGCCCAAAATTATTTTTAAGTGTGATAGATGTGACTTCCGTTGAATATTGATAGGATCTTCTAAAATAACTTAAAACGGTAAATTCCTGAAATAAATATAGGTGCAGAAAGAAGCCAAATTTTTTGTATTTAATAATTCTTCCTTTCAATCTTTTTAATTAAGATAAGTTATACTAGGCACTTTATAAAACTGTATCCGAAAGATGTTAAAATATGATATGTTCTAATTCATTTCATAAGCGACAAAGGAAGTAATTAACCAAGGAAAACTGCTATCCACTGAAAGCGAAGATAGCTAAAATTGTCAAATGACCTCCCTATGGCTTTTCCATCGCCAAGCAACATTACGAAAGTAGCTGTTAACTGACTTGAATGGTAAGGTACCAGAGATTCATTACATCTACAGTTCGTAAGGCATTTCATCTTTGTCCTGTCATGTACACATACATCTGTGGTAGTCTTCGTTTGATGTTAGTTTAAATAGCTATTTATTGTAAGTTTTCATATAATTAAAAAACTTTTGCTCCCTACGCCGTAGTACTTACTACATATACTTATAACGTACGTACCGTCTAAACAGTCTCTTTCATATTACTTCTTACGAATCATTTTCGAGAAAAAACATTATAATAAATGGTCTTTTTAATTTATTTAAGCTGTCCTTTCCTTACAGCCTATCAAATGGTCACTGCTGAACATAGGCCTCCCCGAAAGATTGCTTTATTATATATATATATATATATATATATATATATATATATATATATATATATATATATATATATATATATATATATATATATATATATATATAATATATTTGCCATACTCATAAGCTTTCGTAATCTTAGCTCTGCATGTGGCTGTAAATTTACTTTTAATAATGTTAAAGTTACAGCTTATATACGTCCCACTGCTGGTCAAAGGCCTCCCTCATTTCCAAGAGGGTTTTAGGACAAGGAAATGTCCGTGACGCTGCCCCAATGCGTGTTAGCGAACTTCACATATTTTCGAAATATTTTATTTATTTCTCAAACATGTAGGTTTTCTCACGATATTTTCCTTCACCGCCGAGCACGTGGTAAATCAGTACTTCAAATAGCAATGAACAATTTCATTGATGCGGGTGGGGATCGAACCCGGGTTGCTTGCGTACTGTGAAATTTACAGCGAGGTAGATTAGGTAGATTTACGTGGTAGACTCATGCTGCAGCTATGTTATGGTTGTAGCACGAATGGGTCGGCGCGACCGGGGAAGGACCACGCTCTCACAGAATACCAGCGCAAAATAGCAGTTTAACGCCGCTGTGTTTCGTATGGTGAGTGTAGAGAACCGGAGACCCTTTTTACTGGAAACGAGGCATTCCATCTTAGTCCTCACGGTTGATAACGCATCTGCATTTTGATTTGATTTGATTTTTTGATTCGTAATCGAAGATAGATGTAGATGTTTATAGGCCACAGGGAACACTTACCATCAGGTGGACTGTGTGCTCGTTTGTCACCCTTATCCTATAAAAAAGAGGGCTTAGTCCCTGAGCTACTTTTTTATTTCATTTTAATATTAACCTTTTTTAAAAACATAATATCCTAAATCATTTTTAAACGCGCCGTGATATAAATTATATCGTATGAGGTAGCAGAAACAAGAATTGGAACAGGTATATTTATCTAATGTTCAAAATTACTTAAAAGATTTAAATGTTTGTATAAGTCCGAGTACATGTGTATACAAATAATGTCTAATTGTTATTTATGATTTTTTTTAATTTTAATTACATAATACTTATTGAAATTACATAATACTTATTTTTATCTACAATACTAAAAACTATAATAATAATTTAAAAAAAAACTAAAACTAGAAACTTAAATATCATATAGTCCTACTCCCCGCGGTATCGTGCCAAGAACGCTGGCTGCGTTTCCCCGCTGAATGGCTATACTTAGCCTTTGAGCCAGGAAAGAACCAGCCCTCTTATCACCAGCAGCAACGACCAGCCGCAGATGGAGTTCTTTTAGGAACTTCACCGCACGTGGACCCCACGGACCGATAGTCTCTACAGCAAATGGCACAAATATGTAGTCATCTCTCAGAGACTCATATTTGCGCCACTTACTCAGCCCAGCTGCCTCTGATGCCGCCCCGGCTCTAAACGAGGTACCCCTGAGATGAGAGACCGCCAGAGTGTCTACGCAAGTAGCATCCCACACTAGGGTTTTACCTCTCTCCCAAGGGACCAATGTCATACCGTCGGGTCTCCTGCCATCGTCTCTAAATATTCCACAAGGCTCTAAAACCGAGGGAACATTTATAGAGACAAGAGCCCTTCGGATGACATCGTTCAAAGAACTGTGTCGTGGAAATCTACCAGCGCTTTTCTTACATGAATGTCCGTGAAGCCCAAACTTGTCGACGCTGCTACCATAGGGACACTGATGGGGAAGACAAATCGCCGCTCCTAGTCGGATTCCTACGGCAATGCGTAAGCTTTCCTCATCAAGTAATGTGCCGAGATTACTATTACATTTTTTATGAAATATTATTTTGTATATCTGCTGTAACATTTCCTTCACTATAACCAGTAAAATATTGAGAAAGGTATTTTGAAAAATGTATGGTATAATGGAAAGCATTACGCAAATATTATAATGATAACGATAGGTATTCTTTGTCTGATACCAGATTGAAATCGCTCTGTCTTGGGATGACAGATAAAAAATAGGTTAATACGAATAATACAAATAAATGGAATCTTTTTATCGTGTATCGTAAAGACATAAATCCTATGAAAATGAAACAGTCGTCTCCGTGCCATTCGGGTAGAAGTATTGGGAGACCCTCATAAATAACGGATATTCCCGCACCTGTCCTCCGGAAAAACGATCTTATGGAAGGGATATTACTCTCATATCTGTTTACTTCGACGAATACTCGTAGGAAAACAAAGGCTACGTACAGACAGTGTTTTTCTTGTATTGATTTAGCTAGCTCGCCCACCGTGAAGTTATCTTTCGTATACGTACCACAACTCAGAAGTCGCTAGGTAGATTTATGCACCTTAAAGCTAGAAAGCTTTGTATGTACCTACATAGTACAGGTTGGTTTCTAACATAATTTACTAGAAAGTAGGGCAAGAGTTATAGTGGACCTATACTTATATAACATTGAACTTAGGTTTGAAATTATTACATCTATCACTAAAATAGAGTACCCTGACGTCATCATCATCACCATAACCATAACAACCCATCACAATTCCAATGCTACACATAGGCCTCCCCTAAGGAATGCCACAAAGCACGATCCTGAGCCATCTGCATCCATTGACTTCCTGTATCTCTTACCAGGTTGTCACAACAATCTAATGGGGGGGGAGGGCACTCGCTTCGCTTACTGGTGCAAGGCTGCCACTAGACACAGATATGCAGTCCGATATATTTACGTTTTTTTACGTGGTAGAGCCATGCTGCAGCTATATTAGTAGTATAGTTGTAGCACGAATGGGTCGGCTCGACCGGGGGAGGACCATGCTCTCACAGAATACCAGCGTCAAATAGCAGCTTAACACTGCTGTGTTTCGTATAGTGAGTGCAGAGAATCGGAGACCCTTTTTACTGGAAAAGAGGCATTCCATCTTAGTCCTCACGGGTGATAACCCATCTGCAGTTTGATTCGCAAACGAGGATAAATGTGGACTGTGTGCTCGTTTATCACCCTATACTATAAAAAAAAACTTGCGAGAGCCACACTGCAGCTGTATTATGGATGCAGAATAAATGGGTTGGCTCGAACGGTAAAGGACCACGTTCTCGCAGAAATACCACTGTAAATGTAAAGTAGCATTGCAAGGCTGCTGTGCAAAGAACCGTAGAATCTGTTTATTGGTAAAGAGGCATTCCAACTTAGTCCTTAGGATATCAACGCATTTGCATTCTTTTAATAGTTGTTTATTGGCGACAGTAAATACTTACCATCTGGTAAACTCTGTGCTCATTTGTCACCTTTAGTTCTATAAAAATATTAGAATGGGCTGAAGGAACAAAGGAAATAACAAAATAAGAAATATAAAACTCTTTAGTAACGAGGTATATTAGCGAGGTTTTTTCGTTTTTTTTTTTAGAAATTGAATTCGTAATTTACAGGCTGTGTTTGGATATTATACATTGTGACCACTGTAAGGTGTGACGTCAATTTAGTATAATGTGTAGCCGTTCCTTTTTAGTGTGTTTTACTGGTTACTGTTTAAAACGGAACGCAGTCCAGTATACTATCATCCCCATTTTTCAACACTGTTTTCAAATGAAATATTTTTGTAGGCACACATTTTCTGTTCGACAAAAAGAAATATTATTTGAACATTGTTGCTTTTAAAACTTATAAAAGTTGCAGCCTATTTACGTCCCACTGCTGGGCACAGGCCTCCTCTCATTTCTGAGCGGGTTTTAGGGCAAGGAAATGTCCGACGCGCTGCCCCAATGCGTGTTGGCGAACTTCACATGTCTTCAAAATATTTGTTTTTTTCTTATTTCTCAGACATGCAGGTTTCCTTACGATGTTTTCCTTCATCGCCGAGCACGTGGTAAATGAGCACTTAAAATTGCAATTAACAATTTCATTGGTGGCGGCGGGGATGCATAGCCCTCTCCATAGCTCGCTGAGAGACCTTGAGCTTCCTCATACGGCCCACAGTGAATGACCACGTCTCAGATCCGTAAGTCTTCACTGGCAACACGCTCTGGTTGTAAAATTTCGTTTTCAGATTTTGAGGTATGTTTAACGAGATGTGTCGTAGTTTCCCGAACGCTGCCCACCCGAGTTGTATCCGTCGATTGACCTCTCGGTCGAAGTTGGACTTACCTAGTCGGACTATTTGTCCCAGGTAAACTAATACTCGTGAACAACTTCGAGCTTAGTGTTCCCAACAACTACCGGCATAGGTGTGACATGGACGTTAAACATGATTTTTGTTTTGTCCATGTTCATCTTAAGACCTATCCGTTGGGAGACACTATTGAGGTCATTGAGCATAGTGCTTAGGTCCTCCAGCGATCCTGCCATAAGGACTATATCGTCAGCAAATCGAAGATGAGTGTTGTACTCGCCATTGATGTTAATACCGTATCCTTTCCAGTCCAGAAGCTTGAAAACGTCTTCCAATGCACCGGTGAAGAGTTTCGGTGATATAACGTCACCCTGTCTTACACCTCTTTGCAGTTGGATAGGTTTCGTACTCTGATTCTGTACTCGAATAGCCATCGTAGCTCTACTGTACAAACACTTCAGCACTTCGATACACCGACAGTCAACTTGGCACCGCTGAAGGGACTGCAGCACCGCCCAAATTTCGATGTAATCAAAGGCTTTCTCATAGTCCACATACGCAAGACAAAGTGGCAGCTTATACTCCATTATCTTCTGTACAATCTGCCGCAGAGTATGCATGTGGTCTATATGCGTCTGGTACTAAAACCTTTTCGGAAACCGCCTTGTTCGGAAGGCTGGAAGTCGTCAAGTCTGCGTGCGAGACGATTCGTAATGACTCTCGAAAACATTAACAACAATAACAATATTAATTAATAATAATAACAATCATTCGTGGATGCTGTGAAATCTCTAGGCGCTGTTATGTTTTTTTGATCACGTGATCAATGTACTGAGAGCACCTTACCTTGAATGCGCCAGTGGTCACAGTACAAAATTGGCGGCGATTTATAACCTCATATATTTCCCTAGGGTACTGCGGTAGTATACTGGCAGTCCATAACGGAACGAATTTTCACCGGTGAGAGCACTCTGCAGTGTTTGCAGTGTATATCGGAACGTATCCACAGTGTGTATCAATATATATTATAATAATGCCGCGGCCACACACATCGCGCTAGCGCGAATATTCGCGTTATCGCAATGTATTTGACCAGCACTTCGTGAATACTTTGTCACTTCGTACGAAGTTTCAAGCTCATCGCTTCGTTGTCGGTAAATTCTCGCACTTCAAAGGGTTTTATCGCGATGGACTTCGCGTGTGCGGCCACACTTTGACACTTCAGTCTGCCCACAGACATCGTGCGTAGCGGATGTGTAAAAGTAAATTAGGGTTTGCAACGTATTTCCGACATGGATTGGTGTAATGAAAAAATTTTGGAATTTATAAGTAATTACGAGTCCGAGCCGATATTATTTATATAATTTTCTTATTTATTAAAAATAGACACAATAATAAAAAATAATTATTCACTGTCAAATAATACAGAGCGACCGTGGCATCCATTTTGTTTTTAGCGTGTTTAGCGCGATAAAATTTACAACGCGCAGTGTGGCCAGGCACCTACATGCTAGGCCGAAGGCGAAGTTTAATCGCGATAATTATATCGCGATGTGTGTGGCCGTATCTAATTAAGATTAAATATTTTTATAAGTATAGAAGAGAGGGCAAGCGAGCATGCCGAGAGCATACGAACGTGTCGACTGCCGCCCATGAACAACTGCAACACCAGGGAATTACGTACGGTACGTTGCCAGCCTTTTAAAAAGCAGTAGCAGTAGTAAGCTCTTTTGAAGATCCCTAAGTCGTAGCCGATTTCACTGAGAAATCGTTAATCAAGAGTTAAATAAAAGTATTAAATTTTCCTTTTAATGGTCAGCGAATCGAAAATTTCGTAAAGTAATGACTTACGAGCAACTATACTTAGTAAAAATACGAATGGGTTGACTTGATCACCGTTTGACGATTCATATGGAGTCCCTTTTCAAACGACTTTAAAAAAGGAGGTTCTCAATTCATCAGAATTTTTTTTTATGTAGGTATGTTCACCGATTACTCAAAGACTCCTCAACCGATTTGGGAATTCTTTTTTGTTTCAAAGGGTATACTTCCCGGGTGGCCTCATTATAATTTTATCGAAATCGAGGGGTTTTAAAAAAATCAACCATTTATTACATTTATATTGAAGTTGTTTGTACAAAATTTTAAAATTACCACTTGGTACTATAACGAACCATGCCTCATCTTAGTACTCAGCGGTAACATCGCATCTACATTTATAGAAAGATGATTACGGTCACAACATCTTTGGGTCACAACATCCACGTAACATCGAGTGGACTACGAGCTCTTTTGTCACCCTGACTACTAATGAAAAAATCTCCTAGAAATGACTATTGGGTAAACTAAAATATTGTGTCTCTCTTGCTCGTTTCTTTGTTGATTATTATTGTTTTTATGTTAACATAACGGCTTTAGTACCCGACTTTACAACTTTACCGGACTTTGGTTTTCTTTTACTTTTTGTGAACAACAGCTAAAGAGATTAAAATAATAAGATAAAATATGAAACGCTTATTTTAAATTCATTTTCTTTTTCGAGAACAATAGATTTTAGAAAACTTTTTATAAAAACTTAAATATGTACATATTTATAAAGTCGCCGTCTATGAGTGTTGTTTCTATGCAATTGCACACCTCGAACGGGAAGCGGAGAGCTCGGGCTATACGAGTACTGTCGACTTGACAAGGTCAAACTGCCCGCTCTTATTAAATTTGGTTTGTTTTAATAAATAAATTAAACATTAAATAATACAGCCTGTTTGTTAGTTTATTTCATACCCGATTTACGTTTCGGACGAATTATTATTATATTCAATTCATATTTAAACATTTAAGTATCCATTCTTCAAAAAATAACGTGGACTGAAGAACGTTTAAATATTGAGAACATCTCTACGAATCTCTGAGAATATTTCTATATAGTGCCATCACATGTGATGAGATCTGAATAGTTTATAACAGATTCGAAACCAAGAGTAATCTATATAGCTGGTGCTTTACTTTTAAGGTTATGAACAAACAAAAGTAAACATGTAGTGCCAGTGTAAGAATTTCTACCACCCCATATCGTCTCGTAGATGTCGAAACAGACTATACATATAGGAAAACAAACTAGGAGATGGCTCCTGCCCATCTTCATAATAACAACTAAGAAATGAAAACCTACAGTTGCCAACCCGGGTACCAAACGTGGCAACTATGGCAAATTAGGCAATCTATGGGGAAGGTCTATGTTCAGCAGTAGACTTTTGATAGGTTGTAACAGTAACGGTAAAAAACCTGAATGCTTCATAATATACTTCATACAAACATACGCACACACACAAACACGCGCACGCACACACTTAAATACGCGCGCGCACACTCATGTATGCACGCACACAACAATAATACACGTAATGTTGTAAATTTAATTACTAAACAAAACCATTAAGCATTACAGGTTTTGTTGTGTACTTAAAATTACGACGTATATTGTTAAAATCTACATTGAAGGAACGAGAGCCTAGTGATTAATCATACAGGTTTCTCCGAGTACCAGGCTCTCATAAATTAAAACTCCTTATTCCTTAAATAGTATTTATAACTCATTATAAAGTTGTGGGACATATTAATTGCCAATCGTTCGCCAGTTGCCTTGAAAAACCTTTGACAGCAGCGCCTTCTAAGCGGGATCCTCCTTACCGACGACAGACGATCCAGACAAACAATCAATTATTTGACCACGACAGGTATAGATTGATAGGCAGATTTTCGACGTAAACTAACGCAACGGACGGATTGTCACCAGTGATTGAAAACATAGGAAAACCTGCTGACCGAAAAAGAAAATATTTCGAGGATTCAAATCCTCAAAATATTTTCTCCGCCAATGCGAATTGGACTCATCTGTGCTCCGAAAACTGGGATATTTATGTAGGCCGTCACTGTCATCATCATTACAGCCCTTCATAAGTCCACTGTTGAACATAAGCCTCCCGCAAGGAATGCCATAAAGTACGGTCCTGAGCCACCTGCATCCATCCACTTCCTGCACGTCTTACCAGGTCGTCACTCCATCTAGTACCGTTGTACGTAGTAGTAGACCGTCACTATACTACTTTAAAGGTACATACTATTGTAATCGTATTTTATTTATATTTTCGACACTGAAACGTCTTAGTTTAGTAATCTTAATTAAAAACACCTACGGGTGTGTTTTATGTGATAATGCCGGCTAGCACAGTGTCTTATACAAGTAAAACCACAATACAAACAGAACCGACAAGGCACAATTTTTGTTTCGTTAGTAACTAGTACTTGGAACCAGCGGCAGAACCGCGGTACTGTGTACTCGGGGAGATAATGAACTTAAATTAAATCATTTTTTAGTTTCTTACATAAATAAATTATTGATAAATGTAATAAAATGTTGTATTTTGCAATATTTCTAAATTTGTAGTTGCATTGTTAAGTGTAAAGTCAGGATAAATCCTAAACAAGCAATTGTAGCTTAATGGTTACGAGTACGAACTGTATAAAGACAACATGGGCTCGCATCAGCCATTCTACTATTGTTTACACTGTGGTATATATATTTTATCCTGTGAGTGACGACTAACCCAAACATAAAATATCTAGATTGGCGAGGGCCAGCAAAATCAAAGATGCGGTACTAAGATTGTCAATCTGCCTATCGGCACGAAAGTCTAGCCGTGAGCGTTATTGCGCATAAGTCGCGCTGATTGGATTATTGAGCATAAGTTGCGTTAATTGGCTCGTGCGTATCGTTCGCACGCGTTCATTGGCTCTCCAGTCGCATTTGTGCAATTCAATTCGTGCGCGTTCTCCTCCACGTTGCGTTCAGCGCTAGACTTACGGACCGCGACTTATACCACGCGTAAGGATTAAGTCAAATTTTCCCCTCAACAAGAGAGGCCGACTGCTGGAGTAGAACTTGTCCGGCTGATGAAAAAAATATCACCTACCATCATGTCGTCATCGCAGAATCTTGATGAATGAGTGATTAATTGAAATATTAATAGTGTCGCTAGAATTATTTCTACAAAAAAAGTAAAGAACGAAAATACACTCGTACTTTTTAATCATTATAAACCTCTACTGCAAAGTCTGTTAATACCATTATGCTAAGTAATCAAGTTACTTAAATTTTGCGCTAAATTAACTTTATAATGTACATACGAAACAGATTGGAGATTGTGAAAAGCTTTTGTTCCTGATGTAATGGGTTTGTAAATAGGGTGTTTAATAAAACAACGTAATATTTGGAAAGGATCGAGGTTTTCGAATCCTTTCACAAAACAAATAATTCCATAATGACTTGATCCTTAATGAGTAGTTGAACAATCGAGTAGGTAAATGATAAATGATTTGAACTTGGTATTAGAATTCATTTATGTCAAGGATTCGTCTGCATTTTATTTGTGGTGTGCATTTTATGTGGTAGTACGACACTGAAACTATATTATAGATGTAGGTTGCAGCACGCATGGGCATGATTGGCGTAATATAGCAATTTAATGCTATCTTGTTTCTTTTGGTGAGTGAGGAGAACCGGAGACACTCTTTATTGATAAAGGAGTATATAAGCATCGTGACGACGTATATAGGTTTTAAATAATTTAAAATTAAAATTTTGTACAGCCGACTTTAATATAAATTATTAATAATAACTCAAAAACGATTGGTCTGACCTTGATCAAATTTATATGAAACTACACGAGAAGTACCAGCTTTCAAATAAAAAAAGAATCATCGAAATCGGTTCATCCAGTAAAAAGTTATGAGGTAACACACATTAAAAAATACATATAGTCGAATTGAGTACCGTTTTCTTTTTGGAAGTCGGCAGAAAAATAATCAAAAGTGACAAACGGAGTCACTGTTCACGTGACGGTTAATGGTTACTGCAATTCTTCGTTGTCACCTCTGAGGACTAAGGTGAACATGGAATGCCTCACAGACTCTAATTATACTACCTATGAAATCGGGACACAGAAATACAGGCACTACTATTTGACGGTGGTAAGAGTTATGAAGGCAGTACCTACTCAGACGGTCTCACAAGCAGAAGAAGTCCCCCAATGTATTTACATCCTCCAATGCTTTTACACGTATTTACGTCATAGTTTTAAACATTAACAGCTACCCAACGCATAATTAACATAAAACAAATTTAGAAATTTTAATAACTTATAGGTACTCAAAGAGCGTGCGTGGCAGACCTTTTTTATAGGATAAGGGTAACAAGCGAGCACAGAGTCCACCTGATGGTAAGTGGTTGCTGTGGACTATAGACATCTACATCTATCGTTGTTTGCGAATCAAAATGCAGATGCGTTCTCAGACGTGAGGACTAAGATGGGAGGAATGCCTCTTTTCCAGTAAAAAGGGTCTCCGGTTAGGCAGCATTAAGCTACCTAACCGCTCGTATTCTGTGAAAGTGTGGTCGTTCCCCAGTTGAGCCAACCCATTCGTACTACAACTAAAAAATTAATATTGCTCTACCACGTGTAAAAGCCACGCTGCTGTCACAGAATACTAGCGTAAAATAGCTACTCAATATTACTGTGTTTTGTATTGAACTTAATGCTATAGTGTAGAGAAACGGAGACCCTTATAACTCGAAATGAGGCATTTCATCCATTGATTACATCATAGTCCTCAGAGGTGGCAAAGTATCTTTTTTTTATAGGATGAGGTGACAAATGAGCACACAGTCCACCTGATGGTAAATGGTTACTGTGGCCCATAGACACCTAAATTTATCCTCGTTTGCGAATCAAAATGCAGATGCGTTTTCACCCATGAGGACTAAGATAGAATGCCCCCTTTCCAGTAAAAAGGGTCTGCATTTTAATTCTTAATTGTAGATAGATGTAGGTGTATATGGGCCACAGCTTCCAATCACCATCGGGTGGACTGCTTGTTTGTCACCCTTATTCTATAAACAAAAATACTTACCATTTTTCAGTTTTACCCCGCAACAATCCACTACTGGACGTTTCTCTACTACTTCAGGAAAAAATTGCCGTAATCACACTTTAGAGGTTAATTGGCGATCGCAATACTTTGGCATTTTTGGCGTTATTCCCCGTTGCTGATCTAGGAAGTGTTCAGAACTTTTTTTTTTATGCCAGCAACGCATTTTTCTATTGATAGTCTAATGACATTAGTTTATTTGTCATCTTATAACTTATATTATTTATCTTTAGTAGCAAATTAAAATAGACAGAGTAGACTATACATAGTTTATTTTACTCCGCGTTCATGCAAAAACCAACCTTAACGCTAGCACTATGTAACTGAACTAAGTGAAAACTGAATAACGATTTATACCCAAAACATCCTTCACTTCGAGTTTACAAAGTATCTTATAGTTGTTAGTTGGAATTGAAGACATTACTTATCTTCTTACATGATTGCTTTCATAAACATAACTATACGCCTATTTGAGTTTCTAACAGTGGTAGAGCCACGCGGCTTTTGCTGTCGCACGGATGGGCCGGCTCGAACCGGGGTGGTACCACGACCTCACAGAAAACCAGCGTGAAGTAGAGGTTTACCTCTGCGTTTCGCTTGGTGAGTGCAGGTGGCCGGAGGCCCTTTTTACTGGGAATGAGGCATTCCATCTTAGTCCTCACGGGTGACAACGCATTTTTCACATTTTGAATTGTAATAGAGGATAGATGTAGATGTCTATGGGCCGCAGCAATCACTTACCATCAGGTGGACTGTGTGCTCGTTTGTCACCCTTATCCTATAAAAAAAAACCATTCTGGAGATTTCAAAATTCCAAACGAAAAGCCTCTCTGAGTTACAACAATTTTATACAAAATGGGCTAAGAATTATCATCTTGTACAAATCAATTAAAAGTTTGGGGATATTTTTTGAATTTTTATCTTTTTAGGGTTCCGTACCTCAAAAGAAAAAAACGGAACCCTTATAGGATTACTTTGTTGTCCGTCTGTCTGTATAGAGTCTGTCTGTCTGTCTGTCTGTCTGTCAAGACCCTTTTTCTCAGGAACGCGTGAAGGTATGAAGCTGAAACTCATATCAAATACTCAAGTCTACTGTCCCTTAGAGCTGTGAAAAAATTAAACTTCTAAGCCAACGCAATCAAAAGATACAGCTGTTTATGTCGTAAATTTTCGACATTCGCAAGGGAATCAAAACCTACAGGGTACTTCCCGTGAACACAGAATCTTGAAATTTGGTACGAAGCAACATTTTATAGCACAGATAAAGGAAAAATTTTGAAAAGCATAAATTTTTAGTTACATCATATAACAAAAATATTTTTAATAATTTTAAACTTATATACCTACAGATTAGTTCGGAACGCTCGGTGCGCGAGTTCGACTCGCACTTTGCCGGTTTTTTCAACTATATTATCATAACTGAAAAGAGAATGTAATAAAGATTTCATCATAACTTTCTCAGAAACACTGTTGCCGTGACTTTTTGATTTCTCTTCATTCAATAGTAATACGCACATTAACATTATCAAAAGTTTGCTCCGTTTTCACTGCAAATCACGGTCTATTTCTACAACATAGTGATTTTTTTATTATTTTACCTGGCAACAATAGTTTTTAATCTGCTTGTTCCGAACGCAACATAACCGCTGTAATTACCGTGAAATTAGTCAACGCACGGCACCATTTTACAGTTGCACTTGCACAATGTTTCCACTATCTGCCACACACGACGTGTAAAATGAATTAGATAAATTCCAGTCACACAATACAGCAATTATAATTCCAACACAATACCAACCAGTCACATTAATGTACTACAATGTCCAATAGCAAATACTGCATGCAATGTTCATTCAGTGGCCAAGACAGAACGTGCTATCAAAATTCTAAATTGCACATAGCGCCTAACGGTCTAATAGATGCCTATTCAGTATTCCGTCCATGTTTCGCAATACGATGATTGTAGTGCCTGCTTCTTTAACTAGTAGAATGCCTACGGTCGTTTTATTCGTTGACAATGTGATGTTAGAATTCAAAAAAGCCTGCCAAAATTTGCATGTTTAACTATTGTGTTAATTTTGCTTTCAGCAGATACTTTAAACTAAGTAAACGTCGAATAAAAGTAGAATTTAATGTAATAGTAATGTGTAGTGGTGGTTTAAATGATTCAACTGCTCAATATCATCCCGTGGATGCCTTAAGTGGTGACAGAAGGAATTGAATCAAGAGGCTAGCAGCATCTTTCTGATAATAACCAAAATATTTAAAAAAAAACAGCGTTTTCCAACCCGCCTGCCTTGCATGGCAACAAAATATATAAGACAAGTAAATAAATAAAAAGCAGTGGGAAATTTTTGACTATATTTACCACACTGGCAAAGCGGAGAAAAACGACACATAACCTTATTGCCTTACATTTTGACAATTTCCATTACTTAAAAAGTTAATCAACCAATATAGAATCAATGCATTTCAGTCTCTTAGTCTTCTAACAGGCGGTTATGGAAATTCCAAAAAAATCTAATGATTATCAATAGACCGAAGAAAATCTCGTAAATAGCTGAACTAAAATATTTAGACCATCGGCAGGTAGCAGTTTCAGGTTGTTAACCACAGAGCTGCCGCAAAGCTACAAAGATACCGTCGCCCCAAATCATTCTACGGACTTTAGAATTGTCATTTTTACACGCGGTAGAGCCATGCTGCAGCTATATTAGTAGTATAGTTGTAGCACGAATGGGTCGGCTCGACCGGGAAGGACCGCGCTCTCACAGAATACCAGCGTAAAATAGCAGCTTAACACTGCTGTGTTTCGTATGGTGAGCGTAGAGAAATGGAGACGCTTTTTACTGGAAAAGAGGCATTCCATCATAGTCCTCACGAGTGACAACGCATCTACATTTTGATTCGCAAACGAGGATAGATGTAGATGTCTATGGGCCACAGCAACCACTTACCATCAGGTGGACTGTGTGCTCGTTTGTCACTCTATTCTAAAAAAAAAACTTCCCACTTTCGTTCGCTAGGAGTAGTGGTAACTTAGGAACGTTAAGCGTTCGCTATAAATTTCACAGAACCTGGGTTTGATCCCAACCGACACCAATTATTAAGTGCAAGCGTATGTGTTGATTCACCACGTGCTCGGCGGTGAAAAACATCGTAAGCCAACCTGTATGTCTGAAAAATAAAAATTATTTGACGACTAAGTACTTCACATCTCTCAGAATTTAGAGGAGGCCTTTGTCCAGCGATGGGATGTAATATGTGCTGTAACTTTCGGTTGCCAGAGTCTCGTTTGTAGGCTTTTTATAGGAGAGGGGGCAAACGAGCAGGCGGCTTACCTGATGGTAAGTGACTACTGCCGCCCATGAGCAACTGCAACACCAGGGCAACCAGGGTAATTGCAGATGCATGTTAATGTTAAGTGTACCACGTAGTACAGGTGCAGTATTTAAAGTTCAATTTATCGTACCCCGTCCCACATATGAATAATCTAAAATAAGGCTTAAATATCTACTAATTCCATCACCTAATAAGAATAAGCTTTTGCATACTACACAGATTAAAACAATGGTGACTTTGAGCATCTTTACTCCACTTTTTGCGGTCGTAACCTACTTTCCCTTACACTTTCCACGCCGTTGCTGTAGCGTCTCTTTGTTCACAGTATTGATTAAAAAATGTCAGTTTTTGGTTTTCATTAATCCTGTTTACATTGCAATTTTTAATAATAAATCGCACTATTTTGGGTTTATTGTTAACACATTCCATGTCCCATGCTTATAGGTCTTAATTAATGTTTTACATTTGTGTCTGAAAATAACACAGTATACCAACGTAAAATAGCAGGCCGATGCTGTTGTTTTTATGGTGACTGTTGAGAACTGGCGACTCTTTTTACTGGTAACAAGGCACTCTATCTTCCTCCTAGTTCTCAGGGGTGACAACGCATCTTCATTTTAATTCATAATCGAGTGCTCATTTCACCCATATTTTATAAAAAAAACGACGGGTTGCACTCCGGGAGTGCCGGCAAAAGTGAAAACTTGAATATTAACGTTGTGCATTTTTGATATTTTGGAATGGCGGAGATTATTTATTATTATCTTATTTCATTTATTTTCATTCGAAATTATTTGTTTGGTAAACCTGCACCGCACATGTGCTTATTGTGATGTTATGAAAATATAGGTTAATGCTATAAAGTATAAACATATTACAAATATTACATCTATAATGTGTAAGTACATGTGTATCTATATTAATAATTTCGTCAAGCAGTACAGTAGACTCGATCGAATCCTAATCTTAATAATAAAATTATATTAATTAATAAATGAAAATTAATTAAACCTAACTTACTTCCTCTCCTACGCCGCGCCGGCTGTCTACTCTCCGTCCGTCTTACGAATTTTCGATCAGGACACGTGACCTGACGCGAGTTTAACATTTTTTACCCATTACAAAAAAAGTGCACAACGCCGCTAAAGAAGTTTTCACTTCAAAAAAATAAGTCACCAAATTGATCAAATAAATATTACGTTAAATAAAATAAGGTAAATATGGTAATAAATTATAAATAAAATAGGTTGCGGGTATTCATACTTGTAGAGAAATAAACGAATTAACTAATTGTTTTTTCCCTGATCCTTAAAATAATAAGTGTACTACGAGTAACACGTCCATTCGTATAAACCTTAATATAGAAAGCATAAAATAAATCCGCAAGAAGTCAATACTCTAAACATTTATGACCTAACATAAATAACCAAAGTAAAGGAAACGGTCATAAATCACGAACAACAAGCTCCGCCCTCGATAAGTACGCAAGAACATTCTTTGAAATTCTGAAGGAATATTTTTAAAATGTTTCTTGCATAATCGTCAGTAAAGAATCATTATTCCTGTAATGTGCACACTAGTACTTGTACACACACAACATATTAAATATACAATTAAAAACATAACCTTGAAAAACAATAATTGAAATATAAAATTGTAAAATCTTCAAAAGACAAACCTGTTTATAAAATGTTGATGATCAATCCCGAGTGTAGCCGTTAAAACGATATAACGGTCAAACCAAAATTTTATGAATATACCTTATTGTGCTTAATGAAATCAAAGTTTTTATGATGTGTGTATGAGTATGTGTGATTTTTAAATAAAATAAAATAAAAAAGAAGTTCTTTATATTCATTTCCTATAATAAATAATAATGTCCTCCAGACCAAATTTTGGCACACGGTTTCACACGGCAACCACGACGGAGACCAATCTACACAGGAAAAGGTTATAGTATACAGGTGTGTTCGCATCCCAGGTGCACTACTCTACTAACCTAGGTGTATAATCTCTCAGTCTCATTGTCTGATGATACGGCAATCTAACATGAAAAGAAATAAGGCACAGGAACAAATGCTTGACATACTTTCCGAGGCATGGACTGAGAATTTCTTGACTGTAAGACCCCTTAACTAATTTTCGAGCTGAAATTCGAACCTGAGACCACATGATTACCAGTCGTCACTACAATCACTAGAATAACGATGCAATCGAGGCACTTAATAATACCTATTATAAGTCACAATTAAGATACATATTATATTAAAGAATATTTTATTTAATAAACACCATTCAGCTCAAACCCAATGTAATCTAATATCGACTTTTGATAGTACTCGGATATGCTCGTCGATGCCTAAATAGCATAATATAACATAATCGTGTTCATCAACAACATCGTCATGGAAGAAACCCACCCATGTAGTGGAGGAAAGGAAGATATTATGAAGATTATTATGTTTATCCACCAAATAAAGAGAGCTTTATTTTGTGGTTCAGCTTCATACTGGTTAAAACACTATGAAACCTGTGGTTTTCTTTAAAAGCGATCTCTTAATCAAATCCTGAACGATAATACAGCATGATTGTGAATGACCATGTTGCATGACAAACTTTTATACTATATCATTAAACATTTTAATGCATTTCCGGACCGCCTGCATAACAGTGTAGAGATCGCTGAGATGTTATCTAATATTATTGTTTCACAAAATTTTAAGTGACAATGTGAAGGACAAATTTCTTTTTCTTGTACTTTCGCTGAGCAGCAAAAACAATTTTTTGTCTAAAGAAATATTTCTCTTGTTTTTATACATTTATGTTTTTCTCATTCAATTCCTTGAATTCATCTCTCTTCTCGTTTCTCGACAAACATGCACTTATGAAAGTCTCGGGAAAGCTTAGTGGGGCACTCAAAGAAAATCATTAATTTCAAAAACAAGAGAAATATTACTCGAATAAAATATTGTTTTTGCGATGCAGCAAAAATAAATCTGCCTTTGACTTTGTTACTTAAAATTTTGAAAAACAATAATTCCACAACAACTCTGAGACCTTTCCACTATTAGGTAGCTGTCCCAATATGCGATAAAATAACTGATGATATAGCCTGATGGTCGCTTACGTAGCATAAACATTTAAACGCATATCATGCTGCATTACCGTCTGATGTCTGCTTTTTCATGCAAGTAAAATTGTTTCGCGCTACCTATTATTTCTAATATTTATATGACGCCTTTTATTTATTCCTTTTGCAAACAAAAACTCCACAGGAGTTACAGTTACGTCACCAGATATAAATAGTGAAGTGTTATTGTTTTATATTCCGAAAGGCGTCATCTAGACCGCTCTCCGAATCCACAGTAGGCAATAATTCACGCGTAAGTAATATTATGCAACGTTCGGCGCGTGGCAGCTGCGTGTTCTGATTTTAATGACACATACGTTGTTTTCGGTGCGTAAAATTACGAAAGGCAATGTTTTAATAATAATGGATAGGATTTATTTAATAGAATACATAAATTGCAAAAATGGTTTTTTCAATATAATTTTCGCACAATAAAGTATATGTTCTTTTCCATAGACAAGCTCATCATCAACAAACGCGGATTTAGTGGGAGCGTTGACCCGCTGCACAAATAAATTATATATAATTTTAAAAGTATAATTTTGCTTCATATTTCAATATTTTGTGAGAAGCGTCTCTCAGTCTCTGATACCCTTAAAACTTTAACATCGATCGGCGGCTGGCAAGAAACCGTTAATAGTACACTACTTGACATGCCAATCTTCCATGACGCTCACAGTACCAGTCATCTCGCGCCTTTGATACTGCTTTCCGTTGCTCATTTGGGAATATTATATCCCTGTCTTTTGTTGAGGATCCCTGGGTTGGTTTTAACAAAATCTACGGAAGGGAACGGGTTGCAGGTTCCTCCACTAGCCATCACAAACCACTAATACACTAATCATATCCCTACTTTAATAACCAAGCTCGCTGTATGATAGCAGGAGTAAGAGAATTCTCCGCTCCATCTTTTTCCGCTGATATTGTAAGACTCGACTATATGAAATACCAGGAAAAATCAAAAACGTCGATGCACTACAGTAAAACCATCGTTTATACAATATGTAAAAAATACTCAGTCCGATCAGTGAGGATGCTTTGAGGCATTGTAACATATAAATCAATGCTTTGAGGTATCGCGTTTGATTCGTTCAGTAATCCTTTTCAGAGAATAAGGTCGGCGATAGCGATGTTGCCAAATTTTAAAAATCTGCTCAATTTTAAGCAAATTGTAATTAAAAAAATGCTTTAAATAACAATAATTTATTTTTATATTTATTAATAATATGATTTTTCAATTTTTTTAATGTCATTGCGATTCCTATAAGCCCCTTAAGGATCGGACAGGTTTTGTTATACGCCAAATGAAAAATGTCCCGATTGGCTGCAGGGATCAATGTCAAGAGTGAAAGCATTATGGCAAATCCTATTATATAAAATAGGTCCATTTACTGGACTATTTTCGGCATCATGAATAACGGAGGTTAAAGATTGTTACGCGGCGACAGCGCGTCGATGTCACTACATTAGTCGTGGATAGAAAAGGCGAGATTCCCCGCCTGGTAAGATGTTGAGTCCGGTAACCGAGCGACAGTCAGTGCAGTACCTACAGAGATTATTGTATACCTGCTGATCTACTGTAAAGAAATAAAAATAGGTAGTGTACATATTTTTCCATTTTTCAAAGTAATCTTTATTTTAGTGATTTCATATAACAAAATTCCAATTATATGCAGCCTACTACGTCCTAATCCGTAGAGCTACGTCGGTCACTCTGGTTCTACTGCGGATATCCTCATTTCTAAGTTTATACTTACTTACTTACTTACTTATCGTCACGCACAATCCCTGACGGGGTAGCCAGAGAGAACAGATCGCCAAGTGTCACGATCCTTACATACCTCTTTCGCTTCTTTCAGATTCATTATCTTCTTCATACATGCACGTCTAGGTATCCGAGTACTCTTGACCCTCCCCTCTTCGAGCAGTTTGCTCACATGGTCTTCGAAAGTTAGTCTCGGTCTACCTCGACACCTTTTAATATTAACTTTCGCGCTATACATTTTCTTCACCATTCGGTCTTTACTCATTCTCTCAACGTGCCCAAACCATCGAAGCACGCCCTTATCAATTTTTGTGATAAGGTCATCTTTCAAACCTGCCATATTGCGAATCTCTTCGTTTCGCTTTCGGTCGGCCATGGTGACGCCGCACATTTTACGAAGAGATCGCATCTCCACTGCATTCAACTTGCTTTTATGCTTCTTCTGGCATACCCAGGTTTCGCTGCCATATAACAAAGTCGGTACCAACACTGCGTTATGTATTGCAAGGCGTGCACTCTTCACTACGCCTTGCCTTTTGACTAACGCAGTCAGGGCACCATTGACTTTGTTCCCGGCAGCGACACGCCTGTCCACATCTAAATCACATCTTCCGTCCCGGCTAAAAACACTCCCCAAGTATACAATTTCATTTACCTGTTCTAGACATTCCTGATTTACCCATACACACATACACTTCGTTCCCTCTTCGTCCCTTTCAAATACCAGAACCTTAGTTTTATTAGCATTCAAGCGGAGACCTTTAATTTCACATTCCTCTTTCATACACGTGACTAATGCCTGCAGTTCTGCCTCTGATGGTGCAATAAGCACTGCATCATCAGCATACAGCAGACAATTTACTTTAATGTCACCCAATTTCACACCCAAACAGCTATCTTTCAGCTTCTGTAAACAGCTGTCGAGATACAGTATGAACAGCCAGGAAGACATGACACAACCCTCTTTTACGCCCGTTTGGACGCTAAACATGGGTGACAGGTCATGCCCTACCCGCACACAGGCTTTACAGTCACAGTAAAGTGACTGCACAGCCCTTAGCAATCGACCATCCACACCATACCCCGGCAACAGTTCCCACATTTTCTTCCTTACAACCTTATCAAATGCTTTCTCAAGATCCACAAAAGCACAGAAAATCCTCTGGTTAGCAGCCAGAAGCTTTTCCGTGATCATGCGGAGAGAAAACATTTGATCCGTGCATCCTTTTCCAGGTTTAAATCCGCATTGTGCCTCCCATAGAAATCTTTCCGATTTCTCTTGCATCCTACCTGTCAAAACCTTCGAGTAAACTTTACTTGCTAAACTAGTCAAGCTGATCGCCCGATAGCACCCGCAGTCAAAATGTGAACCTTTACCTTTATATAAAGGCACAATGACTGCGGATCGCCAATCATCCGGGACATCCCCCGTCTGCCAGCACAAATTGCACAGCAGATGAAAGCTGTCCCAGACGCGAGGCCCACCATACTTGACCATTTCAGCAGTAACTCTGTCTAGTCCCGCAGCCTTACCACATTTCAAACTTCGAATCGCACGTTCAATCTCTTTCATACTGATGGCCTCAGTGTCATCGAGGTCCGGGTCTGGCGTACCAGTCTCGGCGTCATCCCCGGATCCCTCACTAAGATCATCACACGCATACATTTCTCTATAAAATTCGCTCCATCGCTGCATGACGTCCGATTTGTCTGAGAGGACGTCATTAGTTCTCGAAAGCACTTTGTTCATTCTTAAGGCCGTCGCACCACTTCGGGTCCTTCCAACCTCTTTCCAGAAGAGTTTGGATCTCATGCAGAGAAACCCGAGCATAGCCCTCACTATAGCTTGAGCTTCCTCATACGACCAGCAGTGAAGGACCACGGCTTAGTTCCATAAGTCATCACTGGCAACATACACTGGTTGTACAGTCTCGTATTCAAGTTTTGAGATATACCTGATGAGAAGATGTGCCGTAATTTCCCGAACGCTGTTCAGCCGAGTTGAATCTGTCGATTGATCTCTCGGCCGAAGCCGGACTATTTATCCCACGCAAACTTACTCATCAACAACTTCGAGCTTAGTGCTCCCAACAACTTCCGGCATAGATGTGACATGATGACGTTATACATGATCTTTGTTTTGCCCATGTTCATCTTAAGACCATCTGTTGGAAGGCACTATTTAGGTCATTGAGCATAGCATTTAGGTCTTCCAGTGATTCTGCCATAAGGACTATATCGTCGGCAAATGGAAGGTGAGTGATGTACTCGTCATTGATGTTAATACCGTATCCTTTCCGGTCCAGGAGCTTGAAAAGGTCTTCAAAGACAGCGGTGAAGAGTTTCGGGGATATAACGTCTCCCTGTCTTACATCTCTCTGCAGATGGATAAATTTCGTACACTGGTTCTGTACTCGGATAGCCTTACTGTACAAACACTTCAGCACTTCGATATACCGGCAGTCAACTTGGCACTGCTGATGGGACTGCAGCACCGCCCAAATTTTGACGGAATCAAAGTCGACATACGCAAGACATAGTGGCAAATTGTACTCCTCGGTTGTCTGTACAATTTGCCGAAGTGTATGTATGTGGTCTATGCTGCTAAATGTCTTTCGGAAACCGGCTTGTTCGGGAGGCTGGAAGTCTTCGAGTCTGCATGCGAGACGATTTGTAATGACGCTCGAAAGCAACACGTAGGCGCTGCTCAGAAGGGAAATTGGTCTGTAGTTCTTCAAGAGATCATTATCGCCTTTCTCGGAGAATAAGACCACCGCACTTCCGCTCTACGCCTCCGGAGTAATGTCACCATGGAGGACGGAATTAAAGAGCTTCTAAAGGATTTCAAGTACCGTTTTTCCACCCGCTTTCAGAAGCTCCGCTGTATTCCATCCTCACACGGTGTTGTCCCATGTCACCAAGTTGTCTATTTCTTCTTCCAGCTTCAGGATCTTCTCATCAGTCCTCAGGGTGCGTGCGTTATATATATTGCCAGGTCGCGTCGTCTTAGGTGGCACCCAAACCTCCACCGGAGATTCTTAGCACCTCCTGCCCCGCCTTTACCTTGGTCACCACCGTAACCAGGAATAGCGGGTCGCCGGGGACTGGGGGCCGTCTCTTCGTGACTTTAATCATGGAGGGTATATTGCCATAAATGTCACGCATGGCGAGCGGGTTGGCAACCACAGTTTTTTATTGCTCTTATCAGAAAGATGCTGTTGCCCATCTTCTGCCTGAGTTTACCTCTGTCGCCTCTTACGACACCCACGGGAAGATATGGGGTAGTGAGTATTCTTACCCGCAACTACACGGGATTGTTTTCACTAACAGGGATAAAATTTCCATCAAAAACAACTTGAGGTGCTTGAGATAGGTTAGATTTTCCAATCTTATTGGAACTTCCGATGATATTTACCTGAGTATTTAGGGGGTTAATCTGAAAAAATTATGTATCTCTAAAATTTGATGTTTGCTCAAGGTCTAATAGCTACAGCTAATTCACTAGGAGAAACATGACTATATATTTGAAGATCATCTACATATAGGTCAGTAGGAAGAGGTAATCTTAATGGCTACAGTATTAATACAATACATCAACTAATAAAAATATACATTTAAAAAATAAAACATATATAACCAACAGTTATACCAGCATAGGAGTTGGAATTCATTCTCAAAATTTAATGGAAGCAAGAAGATTTGCCTAACGCTTTCCTTTACTTCCAAGGTCGTTGGTAAGACAGCACTTGGTTAACTTGATAACTTGGCAAAGGTTTTTTTTTTTTTTATAGAATAGGGGGCAAACGAGCATGCGGCTCACCTGATGGTAAGTGACTACCGCCGCCCATGAACAACCGCAACACCAGGGGAATTGCAGATGCGTTGCCGACCTTTTAGAAAGGTGTAAGCTCTTTTCTTGAAGGTTCCTAAGTCGTATCGGTAAGGTTGATCCATTTTGGATATTTTCGAATATGTTTTGAATACTTAGAATCATAGTAGTGTTCACCTCGCATAGCATCAAGAGGAAGGTCAAATATAACATTTGGGTTTCGAAAATGAACACTTTAAGTATCTATTTGCACTGTATAGGTCTAATACATACCAATATAATAGGCCTTACTAAACCAATTATATGACCAAGCCTCTCTGAAATAAAAAATATTGATATAGGTACCATTTTCTATGTAGTAAAAGATCTATATTTAAAAATGTTCACTTTTATAATTTCATTTTACAAACACAACAATCAACCGTATGTCGTCTATAGATACATATAGGGTGGCGAAAACATAAAAAACTCCAGCTGTTTTATTACATGACTAATAAAGTTTACTTATACCCAGTAAATAATATATTATCTCCTAGTCGTTCACACCACTTGCCTGAAACCTTGAAACGACGTCCTAGAGTTGCTTTTAGATAAGTCCAACATGGAAAGACATTTCGCTATGTCTCTACACCCGTGGCGCCACTCACATCCGTAAAGTAGTTAAGCTAACACAATAAAATGTAACTCTAAATTAGCTCCTCGTTTTACAAGCAATAAATTTAATAGGCACAGGGGGTCTTTTGCTCACGTTCAAAATTTTAACTCGGCGACAATTTGGTTAGCGAGTCGCGCGGGGCGTGTGTCAGAAATCAAGTTGGGTAATCAACTTTTTAGTGTTATTATTGACTGAAGTTACCCCTTGAGTAAACGAAGGGTCGATATTTACAACATCGTTCCTTATTATTAGGTAATGAACCGTGCTTTATAAAAATTGTTAACAAATTGGATTTAATTTAGTCCGATTTGCACTCAGAATTGATAATTTAAAAGTTAAAGTGAATTGTAATTTGAATATTCAATACGTGAATGTTGTGTAAGTGTAATGTTGAAGACGGATATGCGTACAATGAAGAACGTTATCAAAGAGAATTATTTCTTAAAAAACAAAGAAAGCTTTTTCTTTCTTTCAAATACAGTTTTATATATTTTTTATTTTGTTAAGGTATGAGGTGTTAAACCAGCACACAGTTAATCTGATGGTAGGTGTTTGCTGTGGCCTATAGACATTACTCGTACGTCTATCCCTGACTAAAAATCAAAGTGTACATGCGTTATCACCCCTAAAGATTAATATAGAATTCCTCGCGCCGGTAAGGGTAGGGTAGGTAAATAAGAGCCTCCGATTCTCTACAACTATACGAACCATAGTAGCATTAACTTACGCTGGTATTCTGTGAGAAGGTCGTTACTCTGTCGAGCCGAGCCTTACGTGCCCCAGCCGTAATATAACTGGAGTACGGCACTACCACGTTAAAAATATAATAAAAGTCAAGTAAAGTTTTTTTTGCAGTCTGTATGAGAAAATAAAATTTTATTGATGCTGCAGCTAGTATTGTATTCTATCGACGGAATGCCATAAAAATTACTAATATCGTCTTGAAATTTGGTGAGCAAGTTGAGATTAAATCGGCAAACCGAACCATAATGGTGAATTTTTAATATTGAATAAGGGTAACAAACGAGCACACAGCCCACTTGATGGTGAATCCTGTAGCCCATGGGCATCTTCATCTATCGCTCATTAAGAATCAAAATGTAGATCTGTCGACATCCCTGAAGACTTGGCCTATCATTATTTATTCCAACTTCAGTTGCCAACTGCTTGCCAACTTCAGTTGGCTACAAGTGTCCATGGACCGCAGTAGCCAATTGCCATTAAAAGGACTATAATTTCGTTTATTTATTTATTTTTATTAAAAAAAAAACATGCGCGAGTGTCGTGGAACACTCAGCTGGAACGAGGTTCTTTTGGTAAAGTATTATTATTGATAAACGTATTATATTTAAACTTAAAAGTTAAAGTTACAGCCTATATACGTCCCACTCCTGGGCACAGGCTTCCCCTCATTTCTGAGAGGGTTTTAGGGCAAGGAAATGTCCGCCGCGCTGCCCCAATGCGTGTTGGCGAACTTCACATGTCTTCGAATTATTTTTTCTTATTTTTCAGACATGCAGGTTTCCTCACGATGTTTTCCTTCACCGCCGAGCACGTGGTAAATCAGCACTTAAAATTGCAATTAACAATTTCATTGGTGCCGGCGGGGATCGAACCCGGGTTGCTCGCGCTCTGTGAAATTTACAGCGAGCGCTAACCATCTGAGCTACCACGGCTCTTAAAAACGTATTATAATATTGATTAACAAATACAAATAAATGAATTACTATCGTCTATTAAAATGAAACGTCATTTAATATAAAATAATATTTCTTTTATGACAAGATAAGAAAAAGTGCGAGGGAGATGTATATTATTCCATCTCGCTTCGTTATAACCGTCAAGGCCGTCTACACTTTTAAATCTTACACTTTTTCTCGCCTAGCCTCATCCGCCAAATTCGTATCGTTCCATAAGGAACTTCGTTTCAAAATAAAATCTTTGTCATTTAAACATTGTGGTACCTTCCTAGTTGGATAGAAAAGGAGTCCCAGAATCTCAGTTCAGATTATAGGTGGTAGTACAGAACTCAGTTTTCTTATTCATATTCCTTGTCAGTGAAGTACATAACATCTAAGTACATATTACAAATCATTAGTACGATTCTCAACTATTAAGTATTTTTATATACTTATCTGATATTTCCAGTGTTTTTAACACTCATTAGATATATTTCTATGGTAACACTCATGCCACGTTTATGTTGCTTAGTAAGCATAAATACTGCCTTAATATGTTATCTTAGTCCCCAGGGGTAGCATTTGTTGCCATCTTAATTTCGATTCTTTATTTATCTGGTGATACTACAGGGCTGCAGCAGACATTTATCAACAGGTGGGTGTATATTTGTTAATATTATTACCTTTAACGATTCTTAAAGAGAGAATTAAAGGCTGTAACTATTTTAAAACCGTTATGGCGAGGGTTTACATTTTATATTAATTAATGTACAATTTCGATTAAGCACGAGCAAAATTGCAGGCGATTGTTTGCAATTGAATATAATGCGTGTCAGCAACTGACCGCAAATGTACACTATATTTGCGGTTCCGCCCATTATACCAAAAAAGAATGTGGACACATAAAATAGTTGGCATAACGGATTTCAATAAAATATTTAAAAAAAAATTGATTTAATTTTTGTCTTATCTATAAAATAGATTATGTATCAATTTTAGAAAATAAATGAAATGTTTTAAGACCAAAACATTATTAATATTAAAGTAATTGTTACTATAACCATCATCATCATCATTACAGCCGTTCACATGTTCACTATTGAAAATACGCCTCCCCCAAGAAACGCTTCAAACTCAGTCCGGAGCCAATAGCATCCATCGACTTCGTGCATGTTTTACCAGGTCGTCACTCCATCTATTAAGGCCCCCTACGCTTTTCATATTGGTATAGGGCTGCCACTCGTCAACCTTTCCTCTTCACGGATTGTCAATCCGGCCGTTGTAGATCCGTTGGATTTTGCCGAGTACTTTGGTTCTGCAGTGAATTACGAATTCTGTCACGTAGAGAAACTCCGAGCATAGCCCTCTGCATAGCTGAGTGACATTAAGCTTCCTCATACGGCCAGCAGTAAAGAACCACGTCAATATTCATATAGCATATACATTATTATTTTATAGAAACAACGTGTTATTATTTCTTATCTGTTCCAATATCCGTTACACCAACTCCGTAAACTTGACAGTGAGTTGCGAGATTCACATAATGGTGAAGTAATTTCGGGAGCCGCCACAACTTCCGGACAATTCTATTTGAATATATGAATAAAACTTCGTAAATGGACGATAATGGATACTCAGCCAACCGTGAATATATTACTTACCTATATTATTGAGACACGCTCGGTGATGATCGAATTTTATATAGATAGTTTTTTGTAATAGGTAAAAATGAATGAAGCGATTGAATACAAGATGACGGGTAACTGGAGCACTTACTCGATAATACGTTTTAGCCGACTGCCCCAGAAGGGGGGTAATATGTATGTATGATATATATGTCTATTTCTTTGGGACAATCTGTGGCCTAGAAATGGCTTGATGGATTTGACATAGAGGGTATCGTTAATTCGTTTTGGTTATGGAAGTGACATAGGTAACAGTGGTAAAGCCACGCGGCAGCTTTTGCTGTCGCACGGATGGGCCGGCTCGAACCGGGGTGGTACCGCGACCTCACAGAATACCAGCGTGAAGTAGAGGTTTACCTTTGCGTTTCGCTTGGTGAGTGCAGGTGGCCGGAGGCCCTTTTTACTGGAAATGAGGCATTCCATCTTAGTCCTCACGGGTGACAACGCATCTGCATTTTGATTCGCAAACGAGGATTGATGTAGATGTCTATGGGCCGCAGCAACCACTTACCATCAGGTGGACTGTGTGCTCGATTGTCACCCTTATCCTATAAAAAAAATAGGTTATAAAATTTTCAGTACGGTTTTTTTATTGCTTTTTCAACCATTGGCCTTGGCTACTTATATTGTTGAAATAATTTTAAAAATCGCACGACTTATTATATATTTTACTATAGTCTTTGCGTTATAGCATGGTGCGGGTGGGTGCGGGTGACAGCTTACACTTTTGGCGTGTCTAGAGATGGAACATTGTTAAATAGATTTAAAAAATGCGATTAACGATACACAAATCAAAGCAAAAATTATCGATTAACTATCGATATAATAATTAAAACCGAAACATATATTTCTTTATAAACTACAATGTATGTAAAATTAAGTTAAAGTTTAATACAAATTATGACATAATAGTTACATAATAGTTGGCAAATTACTATCGAAAGAAAAATAAATTACCACCAACTCCTCCTCATCAGGCTACAACCACAGAATAAATAAACCTAGCAAGCTAATAGCATAGCAAAGTGGCGAAGCAATCAGCTTTGTAGCGGTTTCTAACGGTTGCCATTGAGCAATCAGTTTCAAAATAGGAGGTTCAGATGCCTGGGTGATCAGTAATCGATTGCTGAAAACAGAATTTGAAAATTCGAAACCGTTCTCGAGATAATCGTGGGCCCGCAGCCCGCAGCCCCGGCAGGCGTCGGCCCTTGCGGGCCCCTTCATGCTGCTGACAGCTCTTTGAGGCGCGCGTGGAACAAAACGCGCCGTCGACACGGCCTGTCGTCGTTAGACGGACGGACGGCGAGCTACCCATTGCTCGCCGTCCACAGGCCCGCGCCTACGGTGGCCGGGGGCCACGACGTAGCCCCCGACGCCCGGGGCGCGGCGGCCGGGAAGGAAAGCTGCTGCTCTTTCCTTCTCCCGCTCCGCCACCTCCTTCGCTAGCATCACTGCTTCGCAGAAGGTGGTGACGGCATCACATTTCGTCTCGCTCTGGACCATGGCTTCGACCAGGGCCGGACGCGAGAGGTCGCCGCCGCCTATCGCCGCTACGAGGACACGGCGGTGCTCAGCCCAAGCAGGGCACACCTCCACGGTGTGCTCCACCGTGTCCTCCGGTCGATCCTCGCAGTGGGAGCACCCGGGCGTTTCCTCCCGCCCGATTCGGTGCAGGAACCTCCCGAACACACCGTGTCCGGTGAGGACCTGCGTCAGGCGGAAGGTGAGGACGCCGTGGCGTCTCTCAAGCCACTCCTCAAAGAGGGGTCTTATCGCCGCTATAGTGGCGTGCCCAGCACGGGGTTGCGACAGTCGCTCTCTCCATGTCGCCATGAGATCATGCCGGAAGTCTGTCCGCTGCGCGACAACTTGCCGCGGCAGCGGGGTTTCCCCCCGGCATAGTGCCTCCGCGCGCCATTCGTGCAGGCGCGCGAGGACTATCGCCTCCAGATCCCATGGCGGCAATCCGGCAAGGAGGCTCGCCGCCTCGCGGGAGATCGTGCGGTAGCCGCGAACCATTTTTACGGCAACCACCCTTTGGGGCGCGTTTAGGTGGTGAACGGCAAACCGCGCCAAACCACGCGCCCACACCGGGGCCCCGTAAAGGGCCATGGACCTCACGATCCCCGCGTAGAGCCTCCGGCAGGAGGCGTTTGGCCCCCCCAGGTTCGGCAGGAGCCGCCTGAAGGCAGCCCCGGTCCGTTCTAGTTTGGGAGCCAAACGTCGGAAGTGCTCAACGAAGTTCCATCGGCCGTCGAGGACGAGTCCTAGGTACTTCAACGTCGACTCGACGCCGATGGATACCCCTCCTACCATCACTGAGGATCCCGGTGGTGGCCTGTTCCGAGGACCATGGAAGTGCATGGCCTCGGACTTGTGCAGAGCCACCTCGAGACCCAGGTGCCGGATCCTCTCAACGACTATCGCAACCCCGCGTGTCATAGTTTCCGCCGCCGCCTCGTACGACCCCCCTTGTGCCAGTACCAGCGTGTCGTCAGCGTAGCGCAGTAGCAGCCTGGAGTTACGAAGTTGGCGGTGTTTTGCCCCCGTGATGCAGATTGCGGGATTCGAACACGGGACAAGATTACGACCACTCAACTAACGTGGCAGTCAATGCCGTCCTATATTATGCCGTACTCGCGCATACACTCGTCCATTATAATTGTTCTAAGCAGAAGGCTAGTCTCTAGTGAGACTGGTCGTTATGATCGAAGGAACGGTAGGCGTATTAAGTATCTTGCAGAAGATACTTAATACGCCTATCTGCGTATCTATTTATCTATAGATATATGCATCTGCGATTTATCAGCAATTATTGTTCTAATTTTGCTATCCCTAGCCGTCTGCAAGATACGTAATACGCCTCCGAGTCGGTCTCGAGGACATTACATTACATTATATTTATAAAGAAAACGGTTTAAAAAGACAATATTATTTTACTCTCAAAACTTCAACTGACTGACATTAAATTAGTTCACTGGAAGATACATATGCATGTAGGTCACACATCTTTAGATACAGAGAAAACACTGAATAATTGCATCCCCATTTCCAACCTCCTTTGCTTCCGCAACCGTCGTACCCACAAGTCTAGTTACAATACGAAACCCTCCTTCCTTCTAGTGAATAGTGAATACCTCTGACTTAATGAAGATAAACATTTTCTATGTCACGTTGTAATCCACTTTTGCGCCATTCATGCATATTTAAGTGGTGTATGCAAACATACGTTCACGTCTATTCTGCCCTCATACTATGTTGATTTCGGGGCAGTTATTTACTATGGTGGTAAATTGAAGGTTGAACGTTGACTACATATTTTATATAACCGCAAGTTTTACACAATTGAATTTTATTAGTATAGATGCATCAAAATAGATCAACATTTTGTACGCTTTGAAACACTAAAAATTCTATATAATAATTTAATAATATACGTATAATATATAATAATATTTTTTTTTAATTTTAAAATAATTTCTGTATACAGTTACAGCCTCTCAACGGCTGAACATAAGCTTCTTCTTCTGTTAATTGCCTCATAGTTGTCCCGCCTGATAGGCTAGTTGGCACCTGTAGTTTTTTTTTAATATTTTAGGGTAAATAATGTTTATTTAATGGGTTTTTGATAGAATAAGGATGACAAACGAGTCCACAGTACACCTGATGGTAAGTGGTTGCTGTGGTCTATGGACATCTACATCTATCCTCGATTTTGAATAAAAATGCAGATACGATGTCACCCGTGAGTACTAAGAATGCCTCGTCTTCAATAAAAAGGCTGCTCTTTTACGCTGGTATTCTATTAGAGCGTGGACACTCCGTTCCCCGGTCTAGCCGAACCATTCGTGCTACAACTATACCACTAATATAGCTGCAGCATGACTCTATCACGTAAAAAACGTTGACCCTACAGGCTATCCCTGCAACTTGCCGCTTATTTCAAATGCAAAGTGCTCCGATAGGTGGAAGGTCATAAGAATTCAAATTTATCGACAACGATTTCTATTGAATTAACGAATTAACCAATTTTGATGCGGTTTGCGGCAATTGATGTTGTTTTTTGAGGTAAAGAGCTGATTAGATATTGGAATCGATCGATACATTAGTTTAAAAGTTATCTCAAAAAAACATTTTTCCGAAGGGTCACCTTCGTAGGAATAGTCCTAGGGCCCAAAGACCTCAAAATGTGAAGATCTCGATTTTCGAAAACCAGGACGAAACCAATAATATAGCGGGATGTTCAAAATTGATTGTATTATGATTCAAACAGTTCAAGGATTGTAAATACATTTTTATAAGTGGAAGTCTATTATGCAATTATTTTCCTATGGTTAAAACTACCAAAACATGAGCCGGATATACGTTTCTACAAATTTACACAAATTTTATTTCATTTCAGCTCCATGATTCTGGATGAACTTAAAATTCAAGTTAGTTTAGTTTAGTTTACGGCGGGTTGTTTTGCTCAACTCCATGTCTAAGCACGTATTTTGCGTGTTGGCAGGAATATTGTGATTATTTGAGCCATGAAATCTCCCCGAAGAAGTTCAACAGTCCGTTGATGTTACTAGCAACTTCTGGGAGTAATCCCAGCGTGCCGAGATTTTTAGCCCTTTATGTAACGACCTCCGAATATGCCAGCAACACGTGGGTCGACGTTCTGCTTCCCCATGCATGCCCTGCACAGGGGACTATCTGTAAACATATAGTAAATAAATGTTTGTTAAAGGAGCCATGTCTTTTTATAGCACACTGATCTGTGGCTTGTTCAATCTCATTAAGACCTTGGTCCAACCTTGGTTATACGACTGTTTATTTCTAGCAGGGCCTCCCTACAGTCCACTAGATTTTTCCAAAGGTTAGCGTATTGATTTGTAAAGTCTTAAGTACCAGTACACGAACGTTAACAAAAGGGATCAATATAATCGGTTCCGGCCCTTTAACGACCATAGCCGATCCTCTCATGGCCAGTTCCTCTGCTGCGTTATTGCCCCTGAATCCGCTATGTCCTTTGATCCACTGCGGAGTCACATTGTTGAGTCTAAATACCTTATTTAATCGATGATGTCATTCATATATTAATCCCGAGTTCACCACATTGCAACTCAGAGCTTGTAGTACCTCCATACTGTCGGTCAGTATTCTAATGGAGAAGTCTTTTACCTTCCTAGCATCTATTGGTATAGCCGCTTGAATAGTACCCATACATTCTGCCTGAAAGACTGATTTGTGGGTACGCAGCGGTGTACATATGTGGATATTGAGGTCTTTCGAAAAACTTCCACTTTCTACACCTTCATTTGTTTTAGAACCATCCGTGAAAACTCTAAGCTCCTTTGGGTTTTAGCTCTTCAGCTGGTTGGTTTCATTTAATTGTATTTTATATTTCTTATCGAACACAAATTGTTTGGGGATCTTATCGTACTTGGCTTGTAAGATAGGAATTTTTGAGTAAATTCTATCAATTATACCTGGATGAGGGACTCTACTCTTACTCCAAAGATTTAGGGTCTTAAGTGTAATGGCAGCTAAAGTCGCTTGTTGTTGTATGTGTAGGTGAAGCGGGGTGAGCTCCATCATTGTCTCTAAGGGTGCTATTGAAAAATTCAAGTTTCAATTGAAGTGTTTTTTAAATATCGTCATCATTCCCATTACAGACAAAAACTGTCACAAAGTACAGTCGTGAAGTTACCTGCGTTCTCAACGTAATGCAACATGTTTCACCATATTCGAATAATGTAGATACAATCTAAATCAGCCAAAACAACATTACAATTAATAATAAATTAATATATATTATCTTGTTCATCGTGGTAGCTGAGATGGTTAGCGCTCGCTGTAAGTTTCACAGTACGTGAGCAAGCCGGGTGCGATCCCCACCAGCACCAATGAAATCGTTAATTGCAATTTTAAGTGCTGACATACCACGTGCTCGACGGTGAAAGAAAACAGTGAGGAAGACTGCATGTCTGAGAAATAACAACAAAAAAATATTTCGAAGACATGTAAAGTTCGCCAACGCGCATTGGGGCAGCGGGGCGGACATTTCCTTGCCCGTAAACCCTGTCAGAAATGAGAGCAGGCCTGTGCCCAGCAGTGGGACGTACATAGGCTGCAACTTTACTTTGCTTATCTTGTTCATTAAATCATAAGGTATCCATAAAATGTGGTAGAATTTCACAGGTCACTACTGTACAAGCTTCATACATTGGAACTAATTACAAACTGATCCATGATCTAAATAATACATATCGTACTTTGCTAAACATGCAATAAAAAAATAAATAAAATAAAAAAGCCTTTTATTTCTTGCTTCAAAGTAGAAATTTACAATTTTAAAACAGTGTGCATGCAAAAAAAAAAAAATTAATCTAGTGTTACAAAAAAACTTAGTATTTTGGTATATATTACTTTTAATAGTTAGGAATATAACGTTTATTTAGTAAGGAATATACTTAATTTTGATAGATAGATATGTAATAGAATAATATAGAACAAGATAATTTATCTTCTTACTTCTAGTAGTTGTCTTAGACAATTATAACAATGCATAATGAAAGTTTTTTTTTTTTTTTTTTTGCAAAAATGCAATAACCAACGTCTTATTAACTAATTACCATAAGCGGATGAAAAGAAATACCGTAGCACATATATGGCATCTCTACGTGGTAGAGCCACGCTGCAGCTTTGCTAGGTATACATAGCTGCAGCAGGAATGTGTCAGCACGACCGCAGTAGGACCACGCTTTCACAGAGTACCAGCGTAAAACAGCAGAATAATGCTGCTGTGTTTTGTATGGTAAGTGTAAAGAAGTGGAGACACTTTTTACTGGTAATGAGGCCATTCCATCTTAGTGGGGTCCAGCTCAGAGGTGACAACGCATCTACATTTCAATTCTTAATCGATGTCTATGGGCCATAGCATCCACTTGCAATCAGGTAGACTATGTGCTCGTTTGTCACCATTATTCAAAAAAGGGGTAGGACCATCGATATATATGTACTACGTACTAGATTGCGCATTCCGAACATACACTATGTTCAACTAAACTGTACTGTAATCCGTACAGTGTGTCATTTAGTGTGGTTTCAATCTACTAGTTAGTCCGTGGTTTCAATATTCATGCAGTGTGGAGCGGCGCTAATAATACAAGATTTCAAATTAATGTTTAAACCTGTACGTAAATAACAATTCAGTAGTCAAGTAAGTAAAATTATTTGTTGTTCAAGTGAATAAATAGGTAATAATATCGTAATATTACAAAAGAAAACATCATGAAAAAATATATTTCTTTATATAAACTGACCGTGCAGGCGCAACGCGCTTAAATCAACTACGCATGCGCGACTTCACTATCTCCCGTGCATGCGCGAAGACATAGAGTAGTGCACATTTTTTTGTTTAGAAAGGCTTCTCTAATACGTGGTACTTATAACTCAATGGGTAGGACTGACGTTCACCTTAAATTTGATTAAACGCAAGGAACGCGAGTTCAGTCGGTACTACTAATATTGTTAATCACAATTTCAAGTAATGATTGATCGTGTGGTCTGCTTAAGAACATATTAAATAAATCTGCATTTAAGAAAAATTGAAAATATATCGAGAACAATCTGAAAAGGACTGAGTGAAGTCCGCCTTGTTTCACTGGTGTACTATTTCATTTTCATTCTGAACAGTAGACAGCAGCTGACACATCTCAACAAAAGAACTCTATTACTCTCTACCAAGAGGCACAACATGTTTAGGCCATTAGGACATATTATTACGGTAGCTTATACCAGGCTGGTGCAACTTCCATAGTAAAAATTATATGTACTACTCGGGTCAAATTTTAATGACGGTTATCTCTTCTTTCTGCTTTTCGTAATATGTTTATTAACGACATTGTCAAATGAAAAATGGTTCAAATATCAAATCAAACAATTATATTTGTATATATTTTATTAATTAAGATTGCTTTTAATTTTGCTATAGGAGCCGTTGTTCATTTACAGAATTGTTAAGAAATTTAGTATGCATTATATAACTTTCCAATTAAATGGAGCAAGAAACGGAAAAAGTTTTTATTATCAAGCCACGTCTAAATTATATATTTTTAAATACTACAAATATCTAGTTTACCTTAAATAGTAAAGTTTTAAGAAAGTACTCAAAGTAGCAATTTCAGTTATACAATGTATAATTTCAAAAAAGTTGGTTTAATCTACCCAACATTTTGTAATAGTTGATGTATTTTGGTTTACATTTTATAGTATGTTATGTTAGTAAACACATATCATTTAAGGCGGACACTATCATGTTTTTATTAAAATTAATTTTTAATTTTAATATCAATACATTGTAAATATTACATATTGGATACTTATGTAACTTTCATGACAATGTAATAATATGGTACCATAGAACTGATATAACGATGGGCCCGGATGCACGTCCTAGCAATGCCTATAAAAGCTTGTTTGTGAATAGATTTATATTTCACTAAATTTATTTATATTTCTGACGCCAAACTGCAGTACACGCACTACTGCATTCCGATTTAAAGGTTACACAACGCTCATCTTATTGTATCTACGAACATGCATTCACGAATACATAATATGCTCCTAAATTCATTTGCAACGTATAACGTGGTTTAATATATACCTACGTAGCGTTCTTTACCTTTTGGTCTGCGCTAATCTGCAGCCTTTTTTTAAGTTTGATGCAGGTGCCCAAGAGCTACAAAAGCCAATTATCAACAGGTAGACTGTTAGGTCGTTTGACATTCTTCATTTAAAAGGCCAACAACACACCTACAATTCTCTTGGTGTTGCAGTTATTGATGGGCGGCGGTAGTCACTTAGCATCAGGTGAACCGCATGCTCGTTGGGGTAATTTAAAAAAATATATTATTTACAGCACGTAGGTATTATGACGTAAATAACGAACTTTAAACAGTCGTAAAACATTCTCTTCGGGACTTTTACACAATAGGCAGTATAATATAAAACACACCGGAAGCTTATTTAGCATTTGAGAGCATTAAATATGATTTATTGATGCGTATGCATACGAGCTCATTACTTTTATTACTTACACAATTTATTCCAAAGACTTTAATAGAACAAACGTTTTATCCTGCTTTATACTAATAATTTAAAGAGTTGAAATGTAATGGCAGCGGGAGAGATTCCATCTTGTAAATGGTATATGTTAACTAAGCTAACGGCTTAAAAGCCACAAGACTTTGTGGCCACAGAACATGACAGGATCACTCTATCGTTTATACCTAGAAATATACTTGAAATAGTCATATACTTGAACTATTAAAATCAGCCAAGGAGCCGTGACAAAGATGAGCGGTGGCGGTTGTCATTGTCATCCCGTGCCAAACCGGATGATTTAGGCAGTGTAACGTGTACTTAGAACCGTGCTGCAGCTATATTATGGCTACAGCTTGAATGGGTCGGCTCGACCGGGAAAGGACCACACTTTCACATAATACCAGCGTAAAATAGCATCTCAATGCTGCTGTGTTTCGTGTGGTGAGTGTAGAGAACCGGAGACCCTTCTACTGGATACGAGGCATTCCATCTTAGTCCTTAGAGGTGACAACTCATCTGCATTTTGAATCTTAAGCGAGAATAGATACGAGTATAAATGTCCATGGGCCACAGCATCCACTTACCATCAAGTGGGCTGTGTGCTCGTTCATCGCCCTTATTCTATATAAAAAGTAATAACTCGGCTGAGAGATACAATGCTTGTCCACCATGGCGACGCGTACACTACTTAAGCATCCGCCATCCACATTACCCACTCTGATTCAAGTCACAGTTGTATGTTGTATAGATACTTTACCTACTCTATCAAATAATGGTCACATAGAAAAATTCTTTCCTGACACTACAATTGATTTTGTTGTACAATTCGACGTCAGCGTCCTTGGGTCACTATACTTGGGCTACTATAGAGACATCCTTGTCTGGATTCGAATTTTAACCAAAACCAGTTCTTGTTCAGCGCACTCATTTGGGATTATCGTTTTTTCGTTTTGCTAAAAACTGAAAGTGAACGAGCTCCAATGAATTCATTAGCCCATAACCACAATTCTAATAATTTTTTTCAATTTTGTTTATTTCTTTTCTGTAACATGGTTTGTTTAAATATATATGTAGAAAGGGTAATTGAGTATAGTACAGAGACTAATTTTGTAGTTAGGAATAATAATTAATTCGTTTACACGAATTAATTATCCAACGAGTCGAGGATAAACTGGTAACGGAATACGACAAGCGTACCGTTCCACGTGAGAGCCAAGACTGTCCTAACGGCGGCCGCGCCGTCCGTTTTATACAAGCAAAACGAGCGCCACTGCAGGTGCAATGGTGCAGGTGTGCGGAACACGTGTTATTTACAAGAATTCTGTCCAACTGCACCGACGGCTACCGCGCCGCACGTGCAATGGTGCTGGTCCCGTCATATACATTAATCTGTTGTGCGGACATCCTTTTAAGTAAATATATAACTGTACCAGAATGTACAATTCTTCTGTAGAAAATTTCGTGTGTGTGTGTGTGTGTGTGTGTGTGTGTGTGTGTGTGTGTGCGTGTGTGTATGTGTGTGTGTGTGTGTGTGTGTGTGTGTGTGTGTGTGTGTGTGTGTGTGTGTGTGTGTGTGCGCGTGCGTGTGTGTGTGTGTGTGTGTGTGTGTGTACGCGGGCGTGTGTGTGTGTGATTTTTAGGCGATTTCATCGAATAAAGCATCTTATATCTTCATAATTAATTTTGTAAGCCAGTCAGGAAAACACGTTTTTTTTAAAAAAAGGAAATTAATTTAAAAAGAAAGAAAAAAGATATTTTAATTCGTAATTATTTAACAAATATATTTTTTTAAAACTATTCACCTTCTTGTATGAGCTGATTGCTTAGTATACTGATGACTAGCAAATTTAGTTTTTACAATATGTGTTTCTACACTAATGTTTACTCTTCTTTCATCTTCGTGTCTATAGTTACTGTTTTATGCCGCTTTAGTATTACCTGTAATATGTATATCTTTGTCACACTTAATAAGTTGTTTATGGAGTACACCTCTTTTGTACGGAAAAGATAAGGTTTACTGTACATAACTAAGGAACAAATGAATCGAGGAAATGCCTCAAACCTGTTATATTTAAACCGGGAATATTTATCATCTTACGGATCAGAATCAGAAGAAAATAGCAACAAATTCTTTGCCTGTGGCGATTATAGGAAACCCTATCGCACAAACTATGCGTAGTAGATCGTTGCTATCTTCATAATTTGTATTTATTTTATTATTTTACTTATTATGATGATAAATTTACAGACAGTGCATGTTACGATTGATTACCTATGGAACCGAGACGAGATTCTTCACTGTCGACCGTATGAGGAAGCGCAGTCGCTCAGCGAGCTGTGAAGAGGGCTATGCTCGTACTTCCTCTGCATGAATTCGTTACGAAAATATTCACAGTAGAACCAGAGTATCCGACATAGCCCAATAGAGCATTAACTGAATCAGCAATAGGCCTGCCATACAGCTCAAAGAACTGGCAATAGATGGGGAAGAAAAATTCCCTAACGGCGACCTCGTACCAATAAGCGTAATCTGTTGCTAAGACATGCAGAAATTTGATGGTTTCAGGTGGTCCGGGATGATGTTTTTAGGCACTTCTAGAGAGGAGACCAATATTCAGCGCTTGAATGTGATCACGGCGTTAACTTACGAATAATGTCGAAAGCTACGTAATATCTCTATGCACATTAAATACTATAAATACATATAGTGTTGTATGAGCTATAAAATAGTTTATAAAAATCGTAATCTACCCGTGCTTGATGTATGCAATGTTATAAATACGGAAAGCAAATTCCAGCACATAGTGAAAAAAACCTAAGTATATGTGTGTGTTGATTTATTCACAGATGTGATTTGGAACTGTTATCACAGTGGTGAAAACAGTTCCAAATCAAAGTATAAATATAAAGAACCAAGTTCTTGATTTAAACTCTTGATGGAACAGCGAGCAGAAAAAAATAATATTCTTCAAGAGTTTATAATAGTTATATTATCTTTATTATCAGGTAACAAACTTCTTAATAATAAAATAAACATGAGATCTTACCTACAATGTAATACTTACTTTTCATTCCATGTCCTGAATTGACGTTAACTCGGCACAACGTACAAGTGCCTTCTCATCTAGGTCAAAGATTTTTCAATTCTCCTCTGATATCATTAAACGTGTTACAAGGTACTAATGTAAGATCAATGACTTTAAGAGTTTGTTTTCACTTACTGTTAATGAGTCTCCAGTCCTCCATAATACGAATACATAACAGTGACGTAACACTATTGCAAAACATTTCAGGGAAATGAGAAGAAGAAATGAGAATTGAGTAGTACATCCAAACACAATAATTTGTACTTATGTTGTAGAAAATTAGACTTTTTTTCTAAAACTCAAACCTACATTTCATAAAATGTGCCGCATCCTACCGCATTTATTCGTGGTAGAGCCACGCTGCAGCTACATTAGTTGTATAGTTGTTGCACGTTGGGTTGATTCAACCGGGGAAGGACCACACTCTTACAGAATACCAGCGTAAAATAGTAGCTTAACGTCCCTGTATTTCGTATGGTGAATGTATAGAACCGGAAACCCTTTTTACTGGAAACGAGGAATTTCATCTTAGTCCTCACGGATGAAAACGCATCTGCAGTTTAATTCGTAAACTTAGAGATGTCTATGGGTCACAGCAACCATTCACCATCAGCCTGATGGTACCATCAGGTGGACTGTGTGCTCGTTTGTCACCCTTATCCTATAAAAAAACTAAACACGTTTACTATTTACAAGACCCGTTATATACCCACCACACCATTAGCTACATCCCTGATGGTACTGAGAAATCCTCCTTACAACCTGGGAGTCCCATGTTCAGCAGTGGACTTTTACGTACTTATGATAAAGAAGAAGAAGAAAGATATATTTTTGAACTAAAACAGTTCCAAACTTGCAATATTAGTAAGTCGTGATAGCTCAAGGTAATATAAGGGCTCACCCTTCGTCCGTACCGTTGAATTATAATTATGTTTTTTATTGTTGGCCTAGAGGCTTTTGCAGTTTCATTTTCTTTTCTAGTAACTTATTCTTTTCATAGTACTCAGGGCCTTCTCGATACTTCTTTCTGCTTCCTTTATCCCAAGTTATTTGGTGTCGCATAGCTTTTTACGTGGTAGAGCTATGCTGCAGCTATATTAGTAGTATAGTTGTAGCATGCAATAAAAGCAATGGGTCGGCTCGAACGGGGAAGGACCACGCTCTCTCAGAATACCAACGTAAAATAGCAGCTTAACGCTGATGTGTTTCGTATGGTGAGTGTAGGGAACCAGAGATCCTCTTTACTGGAATCGGGGCATTCCATCTTAGTCTTCACGGGTGAAAACGCATCTGCTTTTTGATTCGTAATCGAGGTACATGTAGATATCTATGGGCCGCAGCAATTACTTACCATTAGGTGTACTGTGTGCTCGTTTGTCACCCTTATCCTATAAAAAAAATGTCTTCCTTTTTCATTCTCCTGTATTAGCCGCCATTCACTCATTTCTTACGCTGATCGTGCCTAATACAGTCCATCCAATTTTTCTTAGGCCTCTCTCTACTCTTATATCCATCCTCATTATCAGGCCCTTCCGGATACGAGCTATATAAAAAGGGTAATTGTCAGGTCTCCCGCACAGATTTTAAATAATCAAAGTACGGATAAGATAATTATCTAACCGCAACAAAATTGCTAGTTTCCATTTTAATTGCGGATTTACCATATGCTTGTGGAAAAGGAAAACATCATGGTTAAATTATCTACACGTCTGACAAAATAAAGGGTTTCACGGACATGTGAAGCCCACCAACACCAGCGCAGTGAACTTTTTCACACTTACCACACACAAACACTCACGCCTGTCACCCAGAGACCCCTCTGGCAGGCAGAGACTATGGACTTCCATTTGGCACGATCCTGACACACCTCTCTCGCCTCCTTCACATCCATATATCTACGCATACACGCTCGTCGGTTAAGGGTGCTCCTAATCTGGCCCATTTTCAATGTATCGCCGATTTGGTCGATAAACCTTCTTCTAGGCCGTCCCTTCCCGACTCTGTCGTTCACTTCTGCAACATAAATTTGCTTTGTCACTCTTTCCTCGTCCATTCTTTCTACATGACCAAACCACCGAAACATTCCTTTCTTAACCCTGGTCACATCTTTTAACGTTTTTTCCTTGCCAAAATATCCTCTCATATTTGAGAGGAGATCTGTGCCTAGCTGTAAAAGCTAACTCTTCTTTTACACTACACTAGACTCCTGTATCGTTGGTACTCGTACATAGATAAATTGCGTATGGACAAAAATCCGGAGACGGATCTATTATTTGTGGGTATAAAAATACTGCCTTTGAACTATTTAAACAAAATATTTTTAATAAATAATATTTAGTAGGTAAAAGGTAATCATTGCAAACGGGATTTAACCACTTTATCTTACGAAAATATAATGGTTTAATAGCAGCGTTTTTGTTACGTGTCTTAACCTCTTATCGCTCCACGTAAATTAACCAAAAAAACAGAGCAGAGCACTCGTCATTATGTTATTTTTTTAGGTTTGCATCACACTATCATACATCTTAATTGAGGTAGCGACATTGAATTACAGTGATATCAACTTACTATACGTTTTTTGTTCCAAACTAAATACAAGAAATAACATTTTGCCCTCACGTCTTGGTTCCGTTGTCAAGTAATTTTCTATTAAGAATTGCGAACATTCTTATTGTTAAATCAATGTCAGAGTTTTATGAGCTTAACCTTCATCCATTATAATTTATTCTCTGAATACTTTTTCAATTATGTGTTGTAATTACATTTAAATTGTGTATTTACCTAACCATTTCCAGTGTCGAATAGTGGTAGTTCGTGGGCTAAGAGCTCGTTGTAAATATAATATTTACGTACGCGAGCTACTCGGGTTCGATTTCCGCTGGCATCAATGAAATTGATAATTTCAATTTTAAGTGCTGATTTTACCACGTCCTCAGCGGTGAAGAAAACATCGTGAGGAAACCTACATGCCTGAGCAAATGAAAAAAAAATCGGTTGTCTGTAAAGTCGGTTTACTGACGATAGTTGAACGTGACAACGTCATAAGAAATATTTAATATCGAAAGAATCATTACATTTATCTCCGCAATTATCGTTGCTATAAACAATTGACACCACATTCGCTCGCACAGTCGCTCGTTCCGCGCTCTCGCTTGCACTTTAAATGGAACGCCTAGGTAACGCCGCATGAGTCATGTTTTTTCGTGCCGGCAGCCAGCGTCATCGATTTATAAGACGTTGTCACGTCAAAAATATTTCGAAGACATGTGAGGTCCGCCAACACGCATTGGGGCATCCCCTCTCAGAAATAAAGAGGCCCAGGAGTGGGACGTATATAACTTTACTTTGTACTTAATTTTTTTACTTTTTTCCTAAGTGTAATGAATTCTTGTTTTTATTTTGCTTAGGATTCATTCATAATGTTATTTTCTGTACTAACAGCTTTCGCCTTTAGTTCTTTTCGTATTGAATTTTGTGGAAATCTAAAAGAAGAATGGTTATAACAAAGGAGCATACACTTTCATGTCATACAATATCAGTACTTATTTGTAATATTCATAGCAAAAAAGATATATAAAAATTGCTATAATGATAATGTGTAAAAATTACGTGTCACATTGTTTGTCCGCTATGAACTCCGAAACCACTCAACCAATTTTAATGAAATTTTGTTTTGTATCGCTTGCTGCAACTTGAGTGATAATAATTATATACTATATTATAGGTGGATGATGGATTATATTATAAGATTTTTGTCCCGATAAGTGACCCTCTATACTTTTTATTGCAAATTTAAAGTTATTTCGTCGTTGGAAAGGGCAGAAAAAGGTCTGGCCAACTAGTTGTAATATAAATAATTAAATTAATCTTGTTGTTACGTAACACAAAACATCGCTATCATCATCATTACAGTTCTTCACAAGTCCACTGCTGAACATAGACCACCGCCAAGGAATGCCACAAAGCACGGTCTTGAGCCAACTGCATCCATCGACTTCCTGCATGTCTTACCAGGTCATCACTCCATCTAGTGGGGGGACGCCCTACACTTCGTCCGCCAGTACGAGGCTGCCACTCAAGAACCTTTTTTCCCCATCGGTTTTCGGTTCTTCGAGCTATATGGCCGGCCCATTGCCACTTCAGCTTACTAATCCATTGGGCTATGTCGGTCACTCTAGTTCTACTGCGGATATCCACATTTCTAAGTTTATCACACAGAGAAACTCCGAGCATAGCCTCCATAGCTCGCTGAGCGACCTTGACCTTCCTCATCCGGCCAGCAGTGGCCATCACCAAACCATCCCTATATAACAAATTAATTGCTACAAAAACTCGCAATCATACTATATATACAAATAAATAAAACTGAAGTGTCTGTTTGTATGGCAAAATAACAGCTTTTTACTAAATGCATATGAGAATATATACGGTAGGTACCCTACCTATAACAAAAACACAGTTTTTAAAACTTTTGTCTGACTTTCTGTTTGTTCCGGCTAATCTCCGAAACGGCTGGACCTATTTCGACGGGATTTTCACTGAACGATAGCTGATGTTATAAGGAGTAACTTAGGCTACTTATATTTTACAAAGAGAATTAGGGTTCCGCGCAACATAATTAAAACCCTAAATTAGACGCGGGCGAAGTCGCGGGGAACAGCTAGTCATCAATAAAAATCAATAATATCCTACTGCGATTTTTTTAAAATGTATTCAAATATGTTTTAATTTTTTTTATTTAATTTTCAAAGCTGACTTAAACTTAACTTCTAGAGTTATTATATTTTGTCTATATTAAATATCACATGGTATATTATTAAATAACTATGTAATTACAAGCGAAAACTAATTCTAACATACATTTGATGCAAAAGCGATTGTTTTTTTACAGTATTTCATAGTACGACAAGGAATCTTTGATGTCTAATGCGCGAATATCTTTAAATAAATATAATAATCGACCGCCACCAGTGTACGCAGAGTAATTTTTAAGCAACGCCCAACGTAGAGCAGTTGGCGTTTGATTCATTTTCTAGCGCTAGGAAATTAAGAATGCTTCCACATTTTTGAAGTGGTAGAGCCATGTTGCAGCTATATTATGGTTGTAGCACGAATGGGTCGGCTCGACCGGGGAAAGATGCTGTTGTGTTTCATATGGTGAGTATAGAGAACCGGAGACCTTTTTTACTGGAAACGAAGCATTCCATCTTAGTCCTTACGGTGACACCGCATCTGTATTGTGATCTATATTGTGATTCTTAATCGGGGATTATGTAGATTTCTATGGACCACAGCATCCAATTACCATCAGTTGGACTGTGTGCTCGTTTGTCACTCTTATTTTATAAAAAAAAAACGTTATGTTTGCGTTCACTGATACAATAACTAACACAGCTAATGTTTTATTCGGCTAGGAACTAGGTTAACTTATGTCTTTGTAAACATTGGCATTGATTTTATTTCTTTTTGATATGCATTTGATTCATTGGCACTGCGAAGAGATGTTGCTTCCCTTTGCATTTTCTTTCGCATTTACCACGGTGTATGCTCTGAGGAATTGCTCGGATTAATCCTAGCCGCCAAATTTCACGAACGCACATCGCGGCAGAACTCCCGATACCATCCACACCATCTGGATGATTGGCGGTCCACCACTGTGCGATTTAGAAGATGTTTTCTTCCCCGCACGACTTCCTTGTGGAATCGATTACCATCAGCGATTTTTCCGGACCGATACGACTTAGGGACCTTCAAGAAAAGAGCCTACTCCTGTTTAAAAGGCCGGCAACGCATCTGCAATTCCGCTGGTTCCCCTGGTGTTGCAGTTGTTCATAGGCGGCGGTAGTCACTTACCATCAGGTGAGCCGCATGCTCGTTTGCCCCCTCTCGTATAAAAAAAAACATATGTGAAGAGAAATCTACAACGGACCAATCAAGTGCGTATTTGTAGACTGTGGACGGTTATAGCCCAAAAGTAATTGAAGGACTGCCCATAAACTAAACGTAGATACATTTTTTTGTAGTAGGTGTCAAAATATGTAAGCATAAAATGGACTACATGTATATTGGAGTTAGTCTTTAACTAGCTTTCATTTTGTACCTATATTTTGTTATTCAAAATATTTTTTACTATTATTCCTGGCGATCCACCAGTGTGCGATTTGCCAGATATTTTCTTAATCACAAGTCTTCTTTGTGGAATCGGCTACGACAAGCGATTATTATCTGAACCGATACGCCTTAGGGGCCTTCAAGAGACGAGCATACTCATTTTTAATAGGCCGGCAACGCACCTGCAATTTTCATGGGCGGATGTAGTCACATACCTTAGCCTCTCGTTTGCTCCCTCTCCTCTCCTTCTATAAAAAAAAATCATGCCCCCATCCCCCAGCTCCATGCGAAAAATGAACGCGTTAAAATCCGTGAAAATATCTGTTTCGTTCAATATTTAGAGATATTTTTTTAAAAACAAATTCAAAGTGATGAGAGGCAAAATAAAAAATAAACTTAATATGAAATAGCCACATTCGTGTATATCCAAGTATTGCCACTCATCTGCCAATTTAAGCAGAATCGTTCAACGACTTCAATAATCTCGATACCCTCGAAATATTGTTTTTTGCTACTTTGGCTCTAACCCAAATATAAAAATCTTGCCTAAAGTATCTCACATTTACTTTAGTTGGATAGAATGCAAAATTAATATGCACATAATACACATAAATTAAGCCTTTACGATACAAAAACATATAGACATGCAACCTTATTCCAAAAAAAGAAACTTAGATGAGAGTACATTTTGTATTCTCGCAAAATAGAAAATGAAAAGAAACTGACAAAAATATTGATAATAATGGTTATTGTATTACGTCGATATTACACCCAATTACTCAGTTTATAGAACATCCAAAGTCTGTGAAGCTATAACAAACTTCTAACAAGGTATAGCAAAAACAAACAGGTTGTTAGTCTTGTCTGTACATACATAGTCTTGTGAAACGTATACAAGAGAAACGACGGGTGCTGTGTTCATTTTATATCCTGCAACGGTGCAGGGAAATATTTGTAGCCCGAGAAACAAGTCTAGAGCCGTACGTTAGGAGCGTTAGAAATTCCGTGTAACTAACTAGTTATAAGTCAAGCGAGCGTTGCCAGAATTAACTTATTTCTCCCTCTTGGAAATGCGGGCTTATTTTATGTATTCATTTTGTTTTCTTAATCGAATTAAAATCGGAAAGAAATGGAATCTTTAACATGTTGCCGATGTCTTCGGCCTTTTTTTTAGAAGACCTATACCCATCAGTGGACTCTAACGTGTTAACAGAGAAAAAGTAAAAAAAGAAGGGTGTACTGCGTAATATCTTTACGCAGTGTAATATCTTTAAGGCTTGCAATCTGGAGAAAAATTACACATATTTCCCTTATATTTTTTAGCAATCTTAACGATAAACCCATCGAAACTTTTGTTACGCTAAGACAGTGCGATTTACCATCTAAGGCTGCATGACCACTTACCACCAGATGAGATTGTGGTCAAGCACTGGCTTATAATAAGTAAAAAAAAACTCAAATTAATGAACACTAGTAAGCTTATAATGCATACGCTAGAAGTGGTTCACCCACCCACCACTCACAGATATTGACTTTCACTCTTACACTTAACAATGCAGTTTCTATTAATGTTAGTTATAGATTCCCAATTATTAAGTAAACGAAACAAATAAATTAAGCTAGCTGATAAAAGGAACCGACCATTTAATGATAATATGTTCTTTAGAATGATCTTAAAGCTAGCACCATAATTAAAATTCGAATTGTTTATTGCATGTCACTTTACAAATTTAAGGTGGTACGTTATTGATAGGTACACCATACATATGACGCCCTGCAAATACACCAGAGGACTGACAATTTTTTTGAATAACTAGCATTTCGACATAAATTATAAAATATCATCAGCATTCAAATACATAAAATTGAAGGGTCTGTTTGTAATATCAAAATAACACCTTTTTACTAAATGCATATGAAAGTATATAAGGTAATTATAACAATAAAACAATTTTTAAATTTCTTGTCTATCTGTTTGTCTGACTGTTTGGTCCGGCTAATCTCCGAAGTGGCTGGACCGATTTTGACGAGACTTTCACTTGCAAACAGGTGATGTTATAAGGAGTAACTTAGGTTTTTATTTCACTTTTATTATTACTGCAGTTTTTTAATTTTTATTAAATTGCCCAGTTTTCTAAGACTTTTACATAATTCGGTTGTAAATATTTAATTTTCATATCTAAAATATTATATTTTAATTTATAAAACTGTATTCTAAGCTATATTAAATTTTTATTGTTTAAATATGTATAATAAACCTTTTATTTTATTGTAAGTACATAAATTAAGTTAAAGTAAAGTTAAATCCTAAATACATCCTACAGCGGGGCACAGGCCTCCTGTAATTGTTGAGAGGATGTTTTCCTAGGATCTAAAAAACCTGCACTTGAACTATATGTCTGAGCAATATAAAAATATTTTGAAGACTTGTGAAGCCCGCCAACACGCACTGGTGCAACGCGGCAGAAAATTCCTTTAATTTTAAATAAATAAATAAATACAAGCATACGTACATACCTACACACAAACATGCATACCCGAGTAACAGCCCTCTTACTGTGACAGTCGGGTAATTAGCTTTATTTTACCGTCTGTAACGTAATGAAAACGAACGCTTACTTAAAATTTCCTTTTATTAATGTACAAAATAAGAAAAGCTTGTCGGTTCCTCGACAATATTCTTTGCGTTAAAGAGTTTAGAATTTAAAATACAGTTTTAGATTTTTAATTTACATTAATAGGAACCCGGCGGTTATATGATCATTATACCGATCGTTAGAAGCTAATTTAGCCGTATTAACTGGTGGTATTACATAGTATGAAGAACGTTATAATGGCGCTTCGTTGCCATTTTATAAATGATCTTTATCATTGCCTTTACTCATGTTTGTAATCTGTAAAAATAATATCTTTTCTATTTTATGCGTTGATCGATAAAGTGAAGCTTGGAGCTATATGAAATTCAAATATAATAAGATGTTGCGCTCCTTCTCAATTTTGATCACAGCACATTTTTCAAAATAATATTACTTTTCATATAAGTTACGTAATTTACATAGCAATAGAAATGGAAAATTATTTTTATATTTAGATTATTAATATATACTTACTAAATTCATAATAACAATAAATAAAGAAATAAAATATAATAATGATGAAGAGGTGTCCGAACTCAGCGGAACTTCTTTTTAGGGTTCCGTAGCCAAATGGCAAAAAACGGAACCCTTATAGATTCGTCATGTCTGTCTGTCTGTCTGTCCGTCCGTATGACACAGCCACTTTTTTCCGAAACTATAAGAACTATGCTGTTGAAACTTGGTAAGTAGATGTATTCTATGAATCGCATTAAGATTTTCACACAAAATAGAAAAAGAACAATAAATTTTGGGGGTACCCCATACTTAGAACTGGAACTCAAAAAAAAATTTTCATCAAAACCATACGTGTGGGGTGTCTATGGATAGGTCTTCAAAAATGATATTGAGCTTTTTTATATCATTTTTTTCTAAAGTGAATAGTTTATGCGAGAGACACTTCCAAAGTGGTAAAATGTGTCCCACACCTCCCCCACACCCCCGTAACTTCTAAAATAAGAGAATGATAAAACTAAAAAAATATATGATGTACATTACCATGTACACTTCCACCGAAAATTGGTTTGGACGAGATCAAGTAAGTAGTTTTTTTTAATACGTCATAAATCGTAAATTATGTTACTTGCTGCTACGGAACACTTCATGGGCGAGTCCGACTCGCACTTGGCCGCTTTTATTTAAACAATTATGTGTTTATATGTTGTACCGACTATTAATTATACACAGAGACATTCAAACTAAATTAGATAGCGATCACATCAATTCTATCGGTTAATATCCATGTGCTCCTTAATGTTATAATCATTGATTTATACCTCAATGGTTATAATAATCATTTGTTCAATATTTTTTTAATCTTGATGATATACAAACATATATATAATATCGGGGAGCAGCTTTGTGCCTAGCAGTGGGTCGTATATAGGCTGTAACTTTAACTAACTTTAATAATATATGAAGTTAATCATAATATGCCGTATACTTTTATAATTGCAAATAATAGTCATTGGAAGAGATCGGCACACTCGGCCTAGTTTAGACGCTAATGCATTACATTCTATAAGTTATAACTCACATCATTTTTTCAAATATCTTAAGGATAATAAATAATGTAAACCTTACTTTGTGGCAAAAAATGTATTATTATTATCAGTAGATTTGAAAAGATTGAAGAAAGATAGAAGTTTCATCATTACAAGTTTTAGTAAAAAATTTATTCAAACATGGAGCAAGTGCCACTTTAATACGCGTAAGTAAACGTGACTAATGCGGTAGACCGGCAACGTGCCACATTATTACTCAAGAGCTCTTTACGCCTACTTCCCATCTCAGATCGACTCGCAGATCATGGATATTCCGGTAGGTGAAACGTACTTATATTTTCTTGAGCCGTTATTCAAACAGACCAGTTACTTTCACAGATAATAAGCGTATAAATTACTGCAAGCAGTCGCAAACCATTCACATTGCGGTGAATCTAGAGTTATTATTAGAGCAAAATGCAATATAATATTCAAGAAAAATTAATTGGCCTAAAACCTTAAATTATGATGAAATTGAGGATTTACTACATTAAATTATTTGATAAAGAGCACACACAAAACACAAACACTCACACACACACTCAAACAAACGAATGCACATACACACACACACACACCGCGCGCGCGCCAAACCTACTAAAACAAAAAACTTTATGATAAAGTTAATTATTATTGTTATTTTTTCTTTTCTCTTTTTTTCTGCATGTGACTTTAAGCCAAGTAGTCGTCATTTGCTGGTATTATTAATGTATTATCCAGAGCATTTTCTGGGATTTGTAAAAATGTTCGCGCTAAGCGACATCTATTTAAAATAGCTGCTTTTTGCATTTTGATATATAAATTTGGGGGTAATTTTTTTTTATAGGATAAAGGTGACAAACGAGCACACAGTCCACCTGATGGTAAGCGGTTGCTGCGGCCCATAGACATCTACATCTATCCTCTATTACAAATCAAAATGTAGATGCGTTGTCGCCCGTGAGGACTAAGATGGAATGCCTCATTCCCAGTGAAAAGGGCCTCCGGCCACCTGCACTCACCAAGCGAAACGCAGAGGTAACCTCTACTTCACGCTGGTTTTCTGTGAGGTCGTGGTACCACCCCGGTTCGAGCCCGCCCATCCATGCGACAGCAAAAGCTGCCACATGGCTCTACCACTGTTTAAATCTAATAACTTAAGGCAGCGATGCAAATAGTTTGGTTTATTGTTATTATTATTTTCATTATTTAAGAAGAAATATATTACTGATAATAACTTTTAATAGAATAATGCAATGGAAGCGTGTGGCCTTCTGGCACAAGTATTTTAAAAAAAGAAGGTCTCAACTATAACAATGTACCACTTTACAATGTCCTTATTACCCAATAAATATTATTATTATTCAAAAAGAGTTTTTATATATGTTTTTACAGTAAAAAGTAAAGTAACAGTCTCTATGCGTTCCAGTGCCAGGCACAAACTTCCCCTAATTCCTGAATGTATCAAGGAAAAATCAGGCCAGTATGCGTTGGCAGAGTTTATATTAAGTCTTAAATGTTTATGTATTAAATATTTATTGTTCTCAGAAATATTGGTTTCGACACAAGATGGCCTGCAGTGGTAACGGCTGATATCGAACTCGGTTCACTCACTGCAATCTTAAAGTTAAATAATAATAAGGCGAGCGCTTATCGTTTATTTCTATTTCTATTATTTTGAAGTTTTAGGAAAATGCCAACATAAAATTTCATCAACATCAACCTTACTATTGACCGAAACTGTCTGTTTTACTCTCTCTTTATAAAATGTGTAATGTGATTTTTTTTTACAAATATAAGGACAACGCTACACATATTTAAAAACTTTATTTACCAATATCATTAGTTAATGAAAAGTTTCCTATAAATATACAAGTCAATTAAAAATCCGTTTTATTTATTTAAATTTTACCACAATTACCTGTAACATTTTCCTATCAGATACGCCAACACTGCTATTTATTTTTTTTATCTTTAGTTTTTTTTTAAATGTATCTTAAATATTTATTACAATTCATTTATTCAGGGCGTAATTTAGTATTAATAGCAATATAAATTTTGTTAATACACTTATTTTTCTAAATGTACATTAAAGTGACATAAAGTCATTTATTTCTATACCACATTGGATATAAATCAGATTGGAATAAAGACGCATGACCCAGCAACTCACGGCAAAAAAGGAACAGTTGTCTAATATCAATAGATGTCGAACGATTACTTCATAACTAAAATGACATCTAAATTAGATTATAGACGCCTTTTGCCTTTGGTAGCGAAAAATGAAAATCTATCACTATTTACTAGTATCGAAACAATCTCAAAGTATACGTTATTTATTGGAAACCTAATGTCGGACACGTTTTTACTCATCGCCATTTCTGTTTACAAGAGCCAGCTGCACTATCTACTCCGCATCGTAAAAACAAGAATTGTAAACGGAATAAAACATGTATATTGGTTATCTCAACTTCTTTTTTTTTGCACAACATCGGACCTGAAATAGGAAAACTCAAAATAAAACCTTGTTTCTTGCTTATAAATTTCTTTAATTATGTATCTATACAAACATCATTAATAATCGAATAAAAACTACACAATAATTTACAGTCTTTCGAATTAATACTTAAAATTTTTCATTAAAGAACAAAGTAATAAATTACAACGAAGCAAATCTCACAGAAATGCGGTAATTTGGTATCGTTATTGTACAAGAAATATAATTATTAACAAATAGTACAAGGTTTTTATTTACAATAACGGACAACTTTCTTTGTTTATATAAAGCGATATTTTCAGCGGTTTATCCGATTTTTACAAACTGAGATCTTTTAATTTAAATATCTACTACAACGAACTACACCAGGTACGTTTGCACAGTGTGCTGTAAAACCACAGACTGTGGTTGATTGTGACGGCCATGGAAATCAGTAGACGAATAATCCGAATCAATAGTTGAATAAATGTGCTCTGAAAGAGGTCGATCACAAGGCGATCGCTCTGCGGAATTGGCAGACTTGCCACACAACGTCTGGCAGGTGGTATTCAACACTGAAGCATCCATTGTGTACGTATTCGAGTTTCTTCCATAATTGAGCCTTTTCAACTTTTGCCCTCGTCGCTTCGACGATGGCATAGCGTAACGTAATCTTTCCCAAAACCGTTTCTCTTTCCATGTTATCTCTAAACCTGTTCTGAAATACGATTTCAAATCCGGATCTCGTGGGACGAGCCCTACGGCGACTATTATTAATTTATTTGGATTTTTTCGGAGAGCTTTTTGTAACGCTTGTCGGAACTCTATTTGCGACCATTCTGTTAAAAGAAAATTCTTAGTTAATACCACAATTATACGTCTCGATGCTTCAGTTGCTTCGACAACCAAATCAGGGAATTGAGCGTAGGTGGCCTCGAATTGAGGAACATCTCTGTAATGTAAACAGAGATGATAAGAAGGATAACCATTTTCAAGCTCCTGTGCCAAAGATTCTATAACGAACTCCTCGTCTTTAGGACTATAACAAATATAAGCGTCATAAAGCTTATCAGCGTCATTAAAGGCACCCGCTAGCGGGGAGAGCTTAATGCCGCAATTTGAATACAACCACATTCTGCAAGCGTATCTGAATGTGAATACTAAAGCTAAAATTAATAAAATAAGCATGAAGCCAGTGAGAACCGATGCCAGTAATGGTAAGTTATTGGAGACGAAAAGGGCGCTTATTACTGAAGAATCACTTATTTCACTACAAATCGTCACATTTAAATTCAATGGTTTTTTCTCTGGGTTCATGTTCTCGTTCCAACACGACAAATTATGAACGTCTACAATTTTTTCAACGTTCTGGGATATGTAAGTTAGGAAACCTTGTAAATATTTACAATCACATGACCAACGGTTACCGCCGATAAACAACGTTTGTAACTTTTTATTATTGTCCAAATGCCACAGGCCATAATTTACGAGTCTGTTTCCATCCAAGCGTAAAACTTCGAGAGAGTCTAAAAAGGACAAAGTTACGTTTGAAATAAATTCAATAGCATTACTTTGAAGATACAATTCTTTCAAGTTGCTCAACTTCGAAAACTCGAGGCCTCGTAAACGTTTCAACTTATTGTTATCTAAATGTAGTATTCGTAGATCGACAAGTGCATTGAATGAGTTGTTATGAATGTTCACGATGTTACTTGAATTTAAATACACAACGACAGCTCTACGCATGGAAACGAAAACAGTATCGTTGAGTTCATAAAATACATTTCCATCTAAATAAATATGCGTGGCACTTATAGGAAATTCTACTGGGACTATGTTAATTTGTTTTACAGAACAATCTACAACATTTGTGGTTTTTGTTGAATCGTGATAACATGAACAGTTCGTAGGACAGACAGTTTTACAATTACAGAAATTGAAATCACAACAGCCGCAATCTTCAGGGCAATGACTGTCGTATTTGCATAGAAAATCTTTCAAATGAAGCGAGCTCACAGGGATGTATTTGGCACCGCGAACGTAAGACTCTTTACATATTGCATTATCTAAATCCATTATACGCGGGTATTGCTTAGACGTCATTGAATTAATTAAAAGTAACCATTTCATTGTGCAATCGCAACGAAAAGGATTACCGCTAATATAGAACTCAGGCGGTGGTCGCTCGTCTGCCGTTCTCGAAATACGCAAACTATTTATATCTAAGCCCTCGATTGCATTTGAATACATATCGACGCGTGTCAAATTATTCTTGTCCCGAAACGTGTCTATCTCAATGTTAGAAATAAAATTATTGTTTATAAACAGAAGTTCAATGCTGTTCGGTATGGACATGGGCGATAAAGCAACAATTCGGTTATGGCTGGCGTCTAACGTCTTTACGTGTAATTCTTTCTGTATTTTATAGTAATTACCAAGAATCTCTATAAAGTTAGCGTGAATATCCAACCATTTCAAACTACCCGGAATAAAAGCATAATCAAACCAGACTAAATGATTTTCGGATAGATTTAACCACAACAACTTCGTCAACGATACAAATACGCCATTTATATCAGAAATAAAGTTACCGTCCAAGCGAACGGCTTCCAGTTGCGTGTTCCTTTGAAAGGTATCGGTCTCAATCATCTGTATTTTATTTTTCGCCAAATTGAGTACTTGCAGACTCGGCAAACCCCAGAACATGCCGGCTGTAAGGTTTCCAATTTGATTGTCGATTAAACGCAACCCGGTCAGCTGCGACAAATTATGAAATGTATTATTTGCTATTTCTGTTAATAAATTTTCACCCAAATCTAACGACTTCAAGAACGATAATTGCAAAATTGCTTCAGGGACCTTCGTCAACTTATTTGAACTTAAATCTAACTCCTTCAAATCCGAGCAGTTTCGGAACGCGTTTTCATTAATGTAGGACAACAAATTATTGTTCAAGTTTAACTTATTCAAAATGAAAAGTCCGTCAAATATGTGATCGTCTATGGCATTCAATTTATTTTGACCTAAATTTAGAGTATGTAAATTGAAAAGCGGAGAGAACGCATTGTCTTCGATGTACCCTATAGAATTATTACCTAAATTAAGTATTTGTAAAAAGAACAAGTCCTTAAACATATTTCGCGCGATCCGTACAATCGAGTTGTGTGACAGGTCGAGCACGATTAATCTTATTAAACCCCCGAACGTTTCATCTTCTATGTGGTCGCTCTTCAATTTATTCGCTGAAAGATCTAAAACGAGTAATTGTTCCAACCTATTAAATATTCTCTTAGGCAATATTTCCAGTTCATTGTTTTTCAAATAAATCTCACGAATTTCTCTTGAATTTTTGAATAAGCTCTCTGGCAAGTGATTTATAGCGTTATCTGAAAAGTTCACAACTTTCAACGACAACAAATCGCTGAAGACCTCGCCCGGCAATTCATTTATCTTGTTATTTTGCAGGAATAGTTGTGTAAGCCTCCGCAGATGTAATATTTCGGAGTCAGCTGGCAGGGACATGATGTCGTTATAGCTCAAATCTATTATTTGGAGTGTCGATCCGCATTTATGACCGAAGCCTAGTTCATCGACGAACTTTATTTTATTTCGAGTTAAATTAAGTGAAATCACATTTTCCAATGCGCAGAAAAGTTCTGATGGTATTTTCCTGATATTGTTGTATGCTAAATCCAAAGTGTGCAGTTCTCTTAGGCCATTGAAGGCACCGAGAGACAAATCCAACTCTTTATTTTGTCCCCATTCGTTGTTCATGGAACGTATTTTCAATGTTTTCAGGCCTCGTAAACCCTCGAAAGCATTACCGGGGAGACGAAGAAGCTTACAGTTATATATAGAGACCTCAGCCAAACCTTGCATCCTTCCGAAATGATGGTCCCTGAGCGTGCTCTCGGTGAGTTGGGGCCCGCAGCGGATTGCGAGCCGTTGCGCGCCCTCCGAGTGCATCGAACCGACGACGTCTCTGTCCGACAGCGTTCGTACATTGCACTCCACCGCACTGTTCTCATCGGGCGCACGGAAACAACCATCGGCAGTGCCAGGCGCTTCCGTAAGCACCGCGCCCATCACCAAACAAAAGAATAACACGTTAATTATCATTTTAATCCGCACTGTGAACATTTCATTTTCACTCGTCAACTTATATCGAAGTAGGGTAGAGTAGTTCGCAAGTCGCAATCAGTCATATTAATGTGTTGTACCGCGAGAACAGTTCACGATTCAATTTCGATTGGTAAATAGGATGATTCGATGTGTACTTTCGTAAGGCACACGCGCTCCCCCCGCGGCGGCGTGTCGGCGACTGCCGCTTAACGCTTACAATGAAATGCCATGAATGCGCGGCAGCTTGGAGGGACGGGCTACACCATCGCATTTCTATTGCCGCATACTAAGTAACCCTCGTAGTTTTCGACTTTTGTAGAAAACGGAAACCGTTACGTGACTTTGCTTCCATTAATGTTATTAGATCTTACCGAGATCAAAACCGTAAAGAACAAATGCATAATTAGTGAAGTATGCTTCAATAGCGCTTTTTTTAAAATTGCATAAATGTGACGGCTAAATGTGTGTATTTTTATAGCCTAAATATAATTGTTCCAGGTCTACCCAGACTTGGAATAATTATTTGTAGACTATAAAAACTGTTTATCTTAGGACAATAATTTCTGTATAGTATGACGTCTCCACGATATGGAGACAATCCCAGTGTGTATGTGTTTTTTTTTCCTAATGTATACGAATGAAAATACATCATGTTACTTACCTAATTGACTCTGACATTTTTACGCCATTTAAAAAGAGGTACTGAAACTGAATTGATAAATGGATGGCAAAAGTTAAGAAGGCCTTAATAGCGGGGCAAATAACAATATGTAGAGCTAGAGGTGAAAAATCAGTCACATTTTTTATATAAGTATGCACTCTTTGATCGTGACACCGAATTTTTTGAAATTATGGGAGGTTTAATCGTTAGATATAGGTAGCTAAAGTCTGAAACCTTTAATTAAAAATAATCTTAATGTATCGTAGATGATATAAACTCCAAACAAGAGCGAGTAGAACTCGCGCCCTGAGGGTTCCGAATGAACTTAGTTATGTATGTAAATAATTCGTTCTTTCCGGCGATTTTACCTGTTTTCGATACCATTACACGAACACGAATGCCATAAATTGTCAAAGATAATTTTCATTTACATACAATAGTTATGTATAGCCTATAAAATTCCACTGAACATAGGTCTCCCCCTTAGAGGGGGGGGGGGGCAAAATAATACTCAAATTCATAAATTATAGATGAGGTAAGCAATGAGCACAGAACGTAGTTCTAACGAAAAATAAAATCGATGAAAGGACAAACTTAACTCTGCGCGGAAAGAAGGTCTCCCATAAATCGGTGAACGTTTCTATGGTGAACATCAATAACGATGCTCTAATAACTGCAAATGTTAATTTGTATCTGAAAAAATGCGATATAACTACAAATAAGCAGAATTGGGATATTTTCCTTTACTTGTGCTGTGAGACCTAGCTTCTTGCTATATTTCATTATTCTAGGATCTATATCAACGGGAAGTATCCCTGTGAGTTATCAAAAACAAACTGTAAGAGACCCATTTTTCTTATTGGCATAATAATTATTGTAGGGTTTATTGTTACCAAGTTTAAGTTATTTAATATTTTATTCTACATATATTATACGGACTCCAAGTTTTCAATTTCATCATCGTAAGCACTTAAATATTTCCTACCTAATTAACGAATTTCGTCATTAATCCTTACTGCTCATAGATCACATGCATAATTTCCATACATAATAGGAAACACTATAAATACTGTATTACATCTCATTCTCTCGCAGATATGTTATTCTCCTTTTAATATAGCTTTTTGGTTTCATCGAGATTCAAATCGCAACGATTCTAAAGAAGCATTCACTTCAAAAACTAAATTAAAGAAACTAAAAAAAAAACTAAAACTTCAAAAACTAAAGCAAAAAACACGCCTGCGTAAAAATAATTAACTGAAAAGAGAAGAGTAGAAGTGAAAATTTCAGAAAATTGCAAGTAAAACTTTGTAATAGCGCCATCTACTTCATTTTATGATGGTGATGTCATTTTATCGAATAAAAATTAATTGACTCTCAAGGTGGTACGCAGAATAGACGCTAGATGGCCTTAACACGACTAATTTAATATTAATCGGCAAGTTATGAAATCGTGGATTCAATATGATAATTTTATACAATATTATTAATTTTATTTATTTAAAAGTTTTAAAATACCGCACTAAAGGAGAGATAATAAGAAACACTGTATACTGTATTCTATCTCATTCTCTCGCAGGCTAAATCCTATAATTGTACATATTTGTTTCTTTTTAAAGCCGCTTTTTCGTTTCATCAAGTCTCAAATCACAACGATTCCAAAGAAGTTTTCACTTCAAGAAGCTCTAGTTCTAGCTCTAGATACAATTTACAGTTTTTTACAATTTTTATGAGTTATAAAGAATGCACCATGCAATGTTTTTTATTCAATACTTACATACTACTCAAGCAAATAATAAAATATACTATAATATAACCACAAATAATAACAAAACCAAAAACCAAAATATGTTTGACAGTAGCCTTTTAATGTAAATCCGTAAGAAAATAAAAATGTTTTGTAATTTTTAAGATTTTGTTAAATATTTTTTTTTTATAGGATAAGGGTGACAAACGAGCACACAGTCCACCTGATGGTAAGTGGTTGCTGCGGCCCATAGACATCTACATCTATCCTCTATTACAAATCAAAATCTATCCTCGTTTGCGAATCAAAATGCAGATGCGTTGTCACCCGTGAGGACTAAGATGGAATGCCTCATTTCCAGTAAAAAGGGCCTCCGGCCACCTGCACTCACCAAGCGAAACGCAGAGGTAAACTACATAAAAAAAATTATGTAGGTAACTCCCACAAATTTTAACAGTGGTAGAGCCACGCGGCAGCTTTTGCTGTCGCACGGATGGGCCGGCTCGAACCGGGGTGGTACCACGACCTCACAGAAAACCAGCGTGAAGTAGAGGTTCACCTCTGCGTTTCGCTTGGTGAGATCAGGTGGCCGGAGGCCCTTTTTACTGGAAATGAGGCATTCCATCTTAATCCTCACGGGTGATAACGCATCTACATTTTGAATTGTAATAGAGAATAGATGTAGATGTCTATGGGCCGCAGCAACCACTTACCATCAGGTGGACTGTGTGCTCGTTTGTCACCCTTATCCTATAAAAAAAAAATTAAGACCAAACTAACGACACTACTCAGATGTAGACTTCATCTGAGCGACACTATGTTAAAATCAATCAAGCCGCTTAGGGTACAGGGCGTGTCAAAAAAATAGACAGGACAGACATACACACATACATATGCACGTACGGATACGCACATACATGCATACATTAGAAACATATCAGCCTCTTTCTGAGATAGTTGGATCAAAACAGTTGTTTTTTTCTTCTTTAAATAGATGTACCTATTTATTTTTAATTGTTTATTGTGGTTTTTTTTTTATACAAGACAGGGTTTGCCCCGTCTTCTATAAAAAAGGCAAACGAGCATGTGGCTCAACTGATGGTAAGTGACTACCGCCGCCCATAAACAACCGCAACACCAGGGGAATTGCATATGCGATGCCGGCCTTTTAGAAAGGTGTAAGTTCTTTTCTTGAAGGTCCCTAAGTCGTACCGGTCCGGAAAAATCGCCGGTGGTAAACAATTCTACAGAGAAGTTGTACGAGGAAGAAAACTCCTAGTAAAACGCACAGTCGTGGACCGCCTAGTACCTAGATGGTGAGGATGGTATCGTGAATTTTGACGCGATGTGCGTTCGTGAAATTTGGCGGCTGGAATTAATCCGAACAATCCTCAGAGCACTCCCCATGGTAGATTCGATAGAAAATGGAAAGGGATGCAACATCCCTACGCAGCGCCAGTGTATCGAGCCGATCACAAAGAACTCGGTCGTCCACGATTCGAACCGCTCTGCGCTTGGTGCGGTCAAATGGAAGGAGCTGGCACCGGGTTTTCCCGTCCCAGAGATGAGAACAGTATTCCATGTGAGGCCGAACTTGCGCTTTGTAAAGTTGCAAGCGGTGTGCCGGCATGCAATACTATCTCGCTCTGCTGAGCACGCCAAGCTTTTTAGAGGCCATTTTGGCCTTCCCTTCCAAGTGACCACGAAACTGCACACTATTATATGTCGACGCTGAGGATTCCGATGCTAGCTGAGGCAGAAAGGGGGGTGCCTTGAAACTGAGGAGATACGACAAAGGGTTTTTTTTTCTTGCGTACATATTATTTTGGCAACTACAGGCACTTAGTATCTTTTGCTAAATAATAAATTAACCTAATTCATAATTGTGTTTCCCGTGCGGCTCTAGGATTTATAAGGAATGCAACATCTGCCGATCCCGCCGCGCTTGTTGTAAAAGATGGCTAGGGGACTTTTTTACGTCATGAGGGCGATGGGTTATCAACCTGTTACATTTGTTAGACGCGAAGCATTTTATGGTGAATTCGACCCAACGTTTTTGATGATATTCTACTGACTTGGAAGTCCATTCAACCCTTTCGGTGTCCCGTGCACTACATATAGGTCTTACTATTGTGTCTGTAAACCGGACAGTTAAAGTGTTAATATAAAATATACATTGTATTATAATAACTTCGTTGAAAGAAATCGATTAAGAGCATGGCAAAGCGCTCGCTTCAAATGTCATAGTGCCAAGACTGCGTACGTATATTTGATGCCGACACCACTAAAATTGTCAATTGCAATTTTTGAAGCGAAGAGGAGCGAAGCCATCGTATCCCTGTTCCCGATGCATTTTTTTATTGCTATATTCTCTGAAACTTATTAAATGATTTTCACGAAACTTAGCACAGATAATCTATGTAGATAGTGTGAACAGTTCCACAGATTCATTTTCATATCTCTAGCTATTTTCATTGACATAAAAATCGAGATTTTCATGTAATATCTAAACACAAATTTGTACTGTGTGTGCGTGCTGTCAGTAATAACATATGCATTGGAGACATGGTAATTTACTGCTGGCCGTATGAGGAAGCTCAAGACAGCTCAGCATGCTATGGTAAGGCTATGCTCGGAGTTTCCCTGCGTGATAGACTTAGAAATTAATATATCCGCAGTAGAACCAGAGTAACCGAAATAGTCTAACGGATTAGTAAGCTGAAGTGGCAATAGGTTTGCCATAAAGCTTGAAGAACCAACAACCGATGGGGAAATAAAATTTTCGAGTGCCAGCCTTGTATAAGTAAGTGTAGGGCGCCTCTCTGCTAGAAATAATGATTGTCATGAGACTATGCAGGAAGTCGATGGTATGCAGGTGACTCTGGACTGTGCTTAGTGGCACTCCTTGGAGGAAGCCTATGTTCAACAGTGGACTTATGAAAATCTGTAATGATCATAATGATGGAAAATTTGTATATAAATAGAAGTCTAGCTTTTGCCCGCGGCTCCACTCACGTTTAATTAAAAGAAAACGTTCACGTTTATTTGAAAGAAAACGTATATTTACCCTATTATATACTATACTATTTTTCGTTACAAAACATTTATGGAACAATTACCAAACTGGTATCATCTTGAAATTTAATACATGATGAGTTATGATAGAAAATAATGAAATTGAATATTTTTATTACTAAAAACATTATCATTTCGTTTGCCACGTGCCATCATTTTTAGGGTGAAATCACAATATAATTCACAATTTATTTATTATACGGTTTTAAGCGTTCTTTTTTTTTAAGAATAAGGGTGACAACTTGGAGCGTAGCTCTACCACGTTATGTTAAGTTTTAAAATTGCGTATATTAGATAATATGTCCTAGGTTATCATATACATAGAATAGATTAGAATAGTTTTTTATTCAATATAGATTATTACAAAAAACTAATTGAAATACATTTTATTATTTACTACTGCTTCGGATAATTCTGGGAAGAAACAGCCAGAAGCCCACCGGGATTGTAATATTTTTTTATATACATAACTCTACAATAATTTTGTACAATATATGAATTATAATAGAACCATTATGGTAGCGATCTCCTCATTGCTAGAGGTTATTTTGATTCATGTCAGTTCCGATGTTGTTCAGCTACGACGAAGGCTATGGTCGGAGTTTCTCTGCGTGTTAGATTTAGAAATGAGGATGTCGACAGTAGAACCAGAGTAACCGAAATAACCAAACGGATTAAACTGAAGTGACAATGGGCAAACCCATAAAGCTTGAAGGGCCAACAATCGATGAGGAAGAAAGGTTCTCGAGTGGCAGTTTCGTACAAGTAAGCGAAGTGTAGGGCGATGAATAAGGTTTGTTGTAGCAATACTGCTTGCCCGTGGATATCTCGCACTACTACCGATTATGGACGGTGTCTTAGCGCGTTGCGTTATGGTATGTCGACTATCTTTCAGGTTACGAAGAGTGTACCTATTTAGTAACACTATTTATTTCAACCAGGATACTCGACTTCATGGCTTAGTGCAATAAATATGTTTTTGATACATGACTCTTTAGTTAAGGGAGTCCTAGCAGCGTACTACTAAATATGTTGGTACTACTTTTAGTTAGCAACGTTGTAAGAGCCGTGGCAGCTCAGAGGGTTAGCGCTCGCGGTAAAATTCACAGTACGCAAGCAACCAGAGTTCGATCCCCGCCGGCACCAATGAAATTGTTAATTGCAATTTTAAGTGCCGATTTACCACGTGCTCGGCGGTGAAGGAAAACATCGTGAGGAAACCTGCATGTCTGAGAAATAAGAAAAAAAAGTATTTAGAAGACATGTGAAATTCGCCAACACGCATTGGGGCAGCGCGGCGGTCATTTCCTTGCCCTAAAACCCTCTCAGAAATGAGAGGAGGCCTGTGCCCAGCAGTGGGATGTATATAGGCTATAACTTTAACTTTTTTCTTGCCAAAGTCGATAATATAATATATTGTTTATGTACAGTCTTTCCACACTCGAAACTCCTCAGTTGCGAATGCAGAAAGACATTGTAAATGAAGTGGTTAGGGAACCGGCGAGAGTACAAAACACAGACATTTTGGACCTTATAATTAAATGGCTTTATAAACGATTCTTGTGATATTAAAGTGACAAATTGTCAAGAGTTCACCTGAATGTAAATGACTACAGCAGTTCATGAACACCCGCAGCCAACAAAATACTTTAAATCTATACATCTATCTATACATAGTACAAAACAAAGTCGCTTCCCGCCGTCTGTACGCTTAGGTCTTTTAACTACGCAAGGTATTTTGATCCGGTTTTCATCAATACACAGAATGATTCAAGGTGAAGATTTATAAGTATAATATATGCAAATTATACATTATATAATTCTTCTGTCCGTGTGTATGTGACTGAACTTCTCTAAAAGGCTGAAATTTTGTGCGAGTGCGTGTGCGTGTGCGTGTGTGTGTGCGTCGCGCGTGCTTGTGCGTGTGCGTGTGCGTGAGCGCGTGCGTGTGCATGTGCGTGCGTGCGTGCGTTCCTGCGTGTGTGTGCGTGTGTGATTAAATTGATTAGAGAATGGTTTAGATTCACAATTGTAATTGCGATGTTGTCCAGATACGGAAATCAAGCGTGTGAAACCGGGGCGGATCGTTAATACAACGTATAAATAAAATTGAATTGTCAGTCTGTAACATTGAAATAACTGCCCTCCATTGACATGAGGGGATTATTTGCATGCCAATAAAAATTAAAACATGAATAAACATTTTTTTAAATTTCCCTTGAATATGGCGATGGAGAGAGATGTGCGCCCTTGCGTTTATTTTTTTTTTTATGAAACTGAGGTAAGAAACGAACTTACAGTTCACCTGATGATAAGTGAATAGATACTTGAGTCCGTGGACACCTGCAACCAACTTCAAACAAAGAACGCTACTGATGCGTTATCACCTTTGAGGACTAAGATGGAATGGAAAGCCTGAGAACTTGCAATTATACTAGCTTTCTATATCCTGGAATCTGAAATACAGCAACACACGCACTAATAAGTTACGCCAGCAATATGTTTTTGCACGACGTGCTAAGTAAATTAGCACTTAAATTTGCAATTAACAATTTTACTTGTGTTGGTGGGATCATAGCCTTACTTCATTGAAGTCCGCTTTTATCGTATAAGCATTACATCGCACATGCATGCTAAGACGAATAAGTGCCTCTACGAAATATCTCTGATGGTTATACACCACCATCTATCAGAGTAATTCCCATTACCATTAGTCGATGTCCATTGAATGATATTAACACAACAGATAAAAATAAAAGTAAAGTAACCCCCAAGCGTCCTAATGGGCACCGACACAGACATCATTCCTGAGATGTTTATAAACCAGGGAAAAGTCCGCGCACTACCGCAATACGTGTAGACGGACTTTGGGTTGTAAGAAGCATACTGAAACCAGTGGAGTAGCGTGCCTTGGAGGAGCCCTGTATCAAAATTTATTGGGGGCCCAAATGAAGGGTAAAGATTTTTCACAAAAGGAACAAAAACTCTCGCATTTAATTAAAATAATTACATATTGATTATAAGTTATTACTTACAATTAACACTCCTAGGAACTAAGCTAGCCAAACAATTCAAACCAACCTCCTGTCCCACAGAAATCCTTAGAATTTTTGCTTACATACGTTCTGGGCCCCTGTAGCCCTGAGGCCCCGTATCATTCATACGGCTGATACGGCGGTAGCTACGCCCCTGACTGAAACACTTAAATTTAAGTTATAATTGATATAGTACCTGTAAAAATTTTTATTATATCGGTGTTATTTTCGTTTCAATCTATATTTCTTTTCCATATTTTAAATAAATTACTGAATAGTTCATAAAGATTATTGGACAGAAGTCGTACCACGCGCATAGGAACCTTTACTATCCACAATAGGACTGTATTTTCAAGATCTATAAACAGAATCAGGCGGAGACCGATATCCTGGTCTCCAGGAATGATTTAGAGAAAGTGAACTTAGTGCAATATGACACCATCTCCTTGTGACCCACCGACCCTCCCGGCAGCAGCCGAGGATGTGACGAATATAGATAGCTTTACATCAGTTATAAACAAACTTACTGAATGTGTGAGTGTGGCACTTAATGACGGAAAAAGTGTTTCAGCCACTAACAAGCGGCTAATTACAAGCGCAATAGCGGAGATTAGAAAGGCTACAAGTACCCTCAGCACTGTCATTTCACCACTAGGACCTTCAATTACGGAGTTTATTGATAGCCAGTTGCTTGCGAGAAGAAATAGCTGCATTAAGGAAGTCTGTGACATCCACTATATCAGCCTCCCAGGCACAAATGCGACCGCAATATTCACAGGTGGTAGCTACTGCTGACGGTAAGCCATCTACCATGAGCAGACCAGCTGTCTCTTTCCCTCATCTAGCTAGCAAACCAGCCATTATATTCAGCACAACGAAAGAAGTTAAAACAAGACAGGAAGTAATGGAAACTTTTAAAAAGAACATTACATACAGGGACACAAATTACGCTCCTGTGCGCATACAACCCGTTTCCAATAATAAATTAAGAATCGAATTTGACACTGAACAGCAGAAGGAGGACACACTGAGGCGACTTCAAAGCAAACCGGCGGTAAGAGCTGAGTCTGTACGCAAGCTCAAACCAATGATTATTTTAAAAGGTATTTCTAGGGATGTGCCAGCCGAGGAACTCTCAGAGATTATCTGTAAACAGAACTCTGAAATTACTGAACTTATGACCGATAATGAGAATTTCAAACTGCGATTTCAACGGCATAACAGAAATGAAAAACTGTACAATGCAGTCTTTCTTACTGAGCCTAAGCTATACAGAAAAATGCTAAAGATGGAACGTGTCTCCGTTGACTACCAGCGCATACACGTTGCAGATTTCTCGCCTTTTATACAATGCCGTAAATGCCTACAGTTCGGACACATCAGTTCCAAATGTACCGCTTCAGATATCGTCTGTGCTCACTGTGCAGGTACTGAGCATCAGGTGGTTAACTGCCCCAATAAAGAAAATCATCATAGTGTTAAATGTTTTAACTGCGCCTCCTTTAATATTAAATTTAAAACCAATAACGATACTAAACACACGGCCAACTCTAATATCTGTCCTCGTCTACGAGCCATGAGAGAGAGAATCAATAATCGAATCGACTATGGTTATTAAAAGCCTACGTATAATACAGTGCAACATTGACAAATCTAGGAATAGTTACCATGAACTACTACACTCTTGCATGACCGGAGACTTCGATTTGGCGCTGGTGTCGGAGCCTTATGTGGGGGCTAACAATGAACTTAAGCCAGTACACGGAGTAGATATTTATCAGTTTTCATCGGATACCAGAGTAAAGGCATGCATTTTAGTAAAACCGAAATGTGGACAAATTATAGGGCTCACTCAATATTCTAACTCTAACCTCAGTGTTATTAAGCTTACCACTAGAAACCGCAATATGTATATAGCGTCTGTGTACATTGAACCAGTAATCGATGAGTACAACACTCTGGATCGACTAGACGCCTTTATTAAGGCGACAGGTGATTCCCTCAAGGTCGTAGGTGGTGATTTTAATGGGTGGCACCCCCTTTGGGGCAGCGATAGAAGCAACAAACAAGGTGATGATTTGGCGGATTTTCTACTTAGTAATGACCTAGTCATATGTAATAAAGGGAAAACCCCTATCTTTGAAACTGTCTCTCATGGCCGAGTTGGCACCTCCATAATCGACCTTACTATGGTCTCGGGCTGTACTTACGATTACGTCACAGACTGGCAAGTAAGTTTCAGCATTTGCCCATCGTCGCAACATAATGCTTTAGAATACACTATTAATCTCCAAAAACCTAACAAACCCTCACATTACACAAACAATACCTCCACCTTTTTATATAAGTCGAATAAAGCCTGCTGGCCTCTATTTAAGGAGACCTTACACACTCAAATAGCTAGATCGGATATTCTCACATTTGACATCTCCACTCTCAATAAAAATGAACTAGAAACACTAATTGATACCGTGACCGAAATTATCCATTCAGCTTGTCGCGAAAGTATGCATTGTAAAATGTCAGAAAGCAAATTCAAAGCTCCATGGTGGTCCGAGGAACTGGAAATCATGAAGCGTGAATTGATAGGTTTACATCGAAAGCTTCATACCTTTAAACGTCAGGGACTCCCTCTAGATGGCATAATATCCGAAAAAAATGAAAAAAAGACCGAATACTCCAACAAGTTAAAAACAGAGTCCACTAAACATTTTAGAGAGTTTTGTAATTTACAAACTAAAGAAAATGTCTGGTCGCTCACAAACAGACTTCTTCAAGTCACCGCACCCCGACGACCTCTAGCCACTTTAAAATCGAATGGCAAATTTACTTCTTCTGCCAAAGAAACAGCTGAGGCATTGCTCAACCATTTCTACCCAGATGATTCTGATGACACTGAACCCCGACATCATTGGCTCAGAGCAAATGTAACTAAGCTACCTGACACTGACGATAACCCACCATTCACTGAGGAGGAGGTGTTGGAGTGTCTTGAGCAAATGAACTCCAAGAAAGCTCCCGGTATTGACCATTTCACTTCAGACATATGCCATCAGTTCGCCGTGAATTATCCCAAACTAATTACTGACATTCTCAACCGATGTTTAACACTGCAGCATTTCCCCAAACAGTGGAAGGTGGCTTATGTCAAGATTATCCCCAAGCCAAGCAAGAAAGATTACGGAGAGCTGGGCTCTTTTAGACCAATAGGTCTTTTACCCATCTTTGGAAAGCTTTTAGAGAAATTATTCATCAAAAGGGTTACCCATTGCGCATCTCAAAACGGAAAGATAAACCGTCGCCAGTTCGGTTTTCGTGAACAAACGAACACCATAGAAGCCATTAACACTGCATTGGATCTAGTCCGAAGGGCAAAAGAAAACAAACAGTTAGCGGTGGCCATCTCTCTCGACATCAAAGCTGCTTTTGACAGCGCTTGGTGGCCAGCACTTTTCAATCGACTACGATACATTGCATGTCCAAACAACATATTCGGACTAATCAGGAGCTATTTTCAAGATCGCGTGGTCATCTTGGATCATGCTGGTGAACGCGTTAACAAAACTATGTCGAGAGGATGCATACAAGGTTCCACATGCGGTCCAGCGCTGTGGAATATTATACTTGATGAACTATTGGACATGAAATTTCCAAAAGGATGCCATGCGCAAGCTTTTGCAGATGATGTCCTACTCTTAATCACAGCTGATAACATTCATAAAATACAAACCATCGCTAACCAAGCCTTATCTATAGCAAATGAATGGGGAACTGGCGTGAAGCTAACATTCGGACCTTCCAAGACCCAAATGCTAGCGTTCACGCCAAAGGCTAAAAGTGCACAAATTGAAATGGCCGGACATATTCTTACTTTCAAATAGGAATTGAAATACTTGGGAGTAATTCTTGACGAGAAGCTTCTATTTACCAATCATGTCCGGTACGTCATCAGTAAGGCGACCCGAATTTTTAATACCCTCTCTATCTTCTCAAGACCAACTTGGGGAGCTCATCCTGAAAATGTCCGTATCATTTACGAGCAAGTAATTGTGCCAATAGTCACATATGCTGCAGGTATCTGGGGACACATTGTTCACAAGAAGTACATCAGGAGGAGCTTAGAAAGAATGCAGAGAGGATTTGCAATCAGAGCCATTAGGGGTTTCCGTACTGTGTCAACGCTTGCCGCCATAGCCCTGGCAGACATGTTACCATTAGATTTAAAAGTAAAAGAAGTCCATATCATCGAACGAACGAAACTCACCGGAATATTTAGTTACACGTCCGCCGATATAACTATTGAAAAACCTACTCTCTTCCACAAACTTCTCCACCCAGCGCACAGAATCAATGTTAAGCCCAAACTGGTGTATAATCAACAACAAGTTGATGCATTGGCAGAACCAAACACTACCCTTATCTTCACAGATGGCAGCAAGCAGGATGACGGAACCGTTGGTGCTGCCTTCGTCTGCTTCAATCTCAACAAAACGTTTACTACAAAGAAGTATAAATTGCATGTTACCTGCAGTGTTTTTCAAGCAGAGCTTTTAGCTATTCTTAATGCATGCAAATGGGCAATCTCCAACCATTTTCCTCATACTATCATATTTTCGGACTCTCTCTCCTCCATAAAAGCAATCAGCAACAGAAGCAACACACACCCAATTGTAACACAAATACATCATATTATGTACACACACAAGACATGCAATAGAGGCAGAATAGATCTGGCTTGGGTAAAAAGTCATGTTGGCATCACTGGTAACGAGGCAGCTGACTTAGCGGCTAATGCCGGAGCCAAGTTACACAAAAAACCGGATTACTTTGCTACACCCATCTCTTACGTTAAGCACAGAATCAAAAAAGACAACCTAACCACCTGGCAAGCAAGATATGACAGCGCGGAACAAGGCCGATACACTAAAGAAATATTACCTAGTTTAGGAGACATTAAAAAACTTAGATCCTTAATCACGACAAGCTTTCATATGACTCAGTTTCTTACAAATCACGGATTTCATAAATCCTATTTATATAGATTTAAAATCACAGACGATGACAAGTGCCCATGCGATGGCACCTCGTCTCAATCGCTGGCCCATCTCTTAGAACAATGTCCTGCTTTCTCTAAACATAGGTTTAATCACGAGACAATTTGCAACAACCTCAGAGTGTCACCCTATATATTATTAGAATTGATGGAAAAGGAAGCAACTTTGGAATCGTTTAATAAATTTATCAAAATAATTGTAAATAGTCTTAATCAATTTAATAAAACACATAATGACACTAGTATATGATATTTGTTAGTTGTAATAAAAAAAAGTCTTAGTTTTAATAATAATATGTTGTATTTACTTTTAAGATTATTAGTAAAATTTTACAAAAGTTAGAAACAGAGACGCAAAGGATTATTATTAGTTTAGTTTTAGATATTAATGTGTGTTATATATATATATATATATATATATATATATATATATATATATATATATATATATATATATATATTTAATTCTATGTTAACTATAAATTAAGAGGAACACTTTACTCTGTATCAAATCGCAGCAGTAAAGTATGTCCTCTTAACAGTAACTAAATTAAAAATATATTGTGTATAAAACAGCATCTGTGTTGAAATTGAAAATACACTCCCGTCAATGGTGGTGTAACCATTGGCGGAAAAAAAAAAAGATATAGTACCTGTATTGATGATTAGGGTATTATTGGTTAGTTGTATTAAAGATTAGTAATGCTTATAACAATATTATGTAGGTACATGTAAACATAACATACATATAGAAACAAATTTATGCATGTTATTTCTGTGACATGCCCTACAAAAGTTTACAATAAGCCTTTACAAACTCATATTTCCTACAGCTTAATAAACAATTTGACGTCGTAAAAGCGAAAATATTTCTCATATACCGAATTACTGTATGAGGAAAAAGCTATTTTATGTATTAAAAACTGAAACACAATATTAGCACTTTTCAGTTCTATTATTACATGAGTAATTTTCTGAAATAAATATATTAAATGTTAAGTAAGTAACATCCTTAGAATACATAACCTTGCTTATGCAGGTATGCTCTAAGCGGATTAACGAGTATCATTATTAAAACTACGGCCATTAAATTCAAGAAGTATGTTAATAGCAGCAAACTCTTAAAATATTCTTGAAGAATGTGGAATGTATAATGTTTGTTCAAAAACATGTAGAAAATATAATGGCTTTTTTTTCAAAACGTAAATGTTAAGCCTCAAAAGCATAGTATAAAGACAGGGAAGTACGTTATCTTCAAACAAACGCACTGCGCGCGGCTTGTATGTGTGCGCCATAGTATCTATGAGGCGCCGCACGCACACTTAAACACAATCTCGGAATGTTTCTCACTACGCCAGTCTGGGCTAACACCGCACGAGGTTCGCGCGTTACGGCTTTTTTACATACATTTACATATTTTTGTTGTATTAGTTGTCTATCAGACAGAGGAAGAATAGTAACTAAGTACCTACTTACGGTTATAAAATCGTAATTAATTATATTTGCAAAAGTTATTTATAAGGATGCGGATATATTACACATTAAAGTTTAATAACAAGTCGTTTCGTAATAGTCGAAACCGAAGAAAGTATTTTTCTGTAGGTAATTTGTAATTTTGTAATAAATGTGTGATTCAATATATATATGCATATATGCATATTCAATATTAATATGGTCCTTTATGTGTGCAAATACTATATTATGCCTATTAAAAATAAAAAATAACTAGAATATACTAAGTAAATAATTTAAACACGAGCTCACACACCGCCCCGCCGGTTTATTTTATCCCTGTATTTCCCTGTCTTTGTTAGGAAAACCATTGTTGAACTTTATCGACTAATGATCACTGAATTAGTTATACAGAGATGTATTATTTTTGGCAAGGGCCGGGCTTTAAACTAATGATTTGGTGACAATGACAACCCTGAGACAGTAGGCAATTATATCGCGGATTGGGCCGGAGACAGCCTACTTCCCTGTCTTTATACTATGTCAAAAGTCTCGAGGCTGGAAAGTGACGGTTCCTTCATTTTGCTACCAACAATGACAGTAATGACTGTTGCAAAGCGCATCGAGAGATGTTGAATGTATTTTCATTTTCGGCAAAATAAATAAATAGTTTATGAATAGCAACCGAGCGGCCTCATATTTGTGGTCAAACTTCACGGTTTTCAATGATTATTATTTGCAACACTGCGCTGTGAAAGTATATCGGTTTACATTTAATATATGCGAGGTTTCATTTAATGCCACAAAAAGCGTTAAAAGCATGGAACAAAAAATAATCAAACATCCTTTCCTGACAATTTCATTCGGTAAATATTTCTTATTAACTCGTAGGTATTGCAAATTAAAATAAAAACATGAAAACAAAGTATTGGATAAAAAGCTCACTAGTTTTATAAAAATCACTATTAGGGAGTAGCAGTAGATTTTGTTTACCGACCTTCACCGGGATTTAGAAATCCCAACAATCCAGCAATTTCTTAAAAAACTCTCTGAAAACTTCTTTAAAGTATCAGAGTCGCATACTAACACACTTATTCGTGAGGCAGTTACTTATACCGCCCCACTCCCTTCCCGTTATAGCGTCCGCAGGCCGAGAAACACTCTCTCGGACCCGCCAAATAAGTTGTCAAACGACCTGAACTGCCTCCTGGCGGCTCAGGCCAATCCTAATTAAATTAAAAATTAGTTAAAATTAATAATATGCCTTCGTAGGCAGTCCCTAAACGGCACTTAGCCGTCTGCGCCCTCTTTTCCCAAAAGAGGGTCGCTTTAGATACGGCATATGAAGCTTTAATAAAGCTAGTTGCCAGTCCCCAAAGGCAGTTTTTAGGGGGTATCACTTAGGTTCCCCTTGTAGGCAGTGAGTCCCCCATAACCACTATAGACCGGCTATAGTGGTATGCGTAATGCATTTTCTGCCTCCCTCTGGGTAGCCCATTTCCAAATTGCTTCGGGCGCAAAAAAAAAAAAATAATTTTGTTTACCAACGAAGCTTTGAGTTTTTGGTTTACTGTAGTCTAACCAACAATTCAAAATGAAACTCATCGCATTTATGCCTTTGTGCCGCCGACAAACTAGTATCTGGCACTTGACTAAATACCTTACCATCTTTATATAGATAGAGCCCTGCTTTGTAGTCTCCTAGTGACCGCTTCACTACGGCTTTTGATGTGATATTTGCAAGGCTAATTTTAAATTCGCTAGAACTAATTATTTCTAAGGACTATAAAGGTACTTATTATAATAACTGGTACACTGAATGACAAGCATAGAACACGGTCATTTTATTTATGACTAGCTGTCCTTCGCGACTTCGGCCGCGTGGAATTTACTACGATTTCACGGGTTATATATTTGGTCACTTTTTTGCGCGGAACCCTAATTCTTTTTCTAAAATAATAGTAACCTAAGTTACTCCTTATAACTAGTGTCCGACCGAAACAGGATTTTCAACCGAAACCGAAACCGAACCTTCGGTCTGGGTGTCAGTTACGGCCAAAACCGAATCCGAAACCGAAACTTATTTAGAAATGCAAATTTTTTATTGTATACTAAAATCTGTTATATTTTGTATACATATACTGATAGGTAATGCATTATAACGAAAAACAGTAACTGTAATAGTCATGTAGCAATATATTTATTTATTTTAAAGTAAAAGTCAACAATTTAACGTTAAGAAATACTTTTTTGAGTCAATTTTGTAAAATAATCAACACTTACACACATAAAAAGTTACTCGCAATATTATATTTTAATGCGTTCAATATTGTTAATATTATTCAATGAGAGCATTAACTTAATATAATATATCACACTCACACACACACATTATACACACAATTAAACAAAATCCCAGAAAACATACATAACCTCCTCAAAGTTCAAAAACTTAAATAAACGTTAAAAAGTTATTATAATATTAAGAAATTTATGGACGATAATAATGGCCCCTGGAAATTAGGTAATCACTACCAAGCTATTTCTAATTTGTTTTGTGTTGTTAATTGTGTTACATACTTTTATTGTAAGAGTGGCGTAGCTTGGCGTGAGCGAAGTGGGCCCTCGCCCACAGCTTCGCACTTAAATGGGCCTTCGCGAGACCCCCTAAAATGGGAGACCACCAGACTTTACCACAGATGACTAATTAATTTGATCTCTTTTACGCTCGAAAAAGAAAGTCACAAATTTAAGTATGCTTGTTTGGAACCTCGCAAGATGCTCCTCTTAAATACGACTGCGAGACTTGTCAGGAATTAATAGATATGAGTAGGTACGACGGTGACACTGAAAGTTTTTAGAAAATCAAAAACTAAACAAACAAACTAGCAAGTTACTGGTTTTATTATATCTTTTCAAAATAGTGTCCATTTACATCAATACATCGCTGCACCGATGGAATCACTGAGAAAAGCACTTTGCCCACTCGTCCTTAGGGGTCTTTTCGACGGCATTTTGAAACGCAGCCACTGCTTCCGCGGCGTTCCTAAAACATTTTCATCGAAGTATTTCTTTTATTTTAGGAAATAAATAAAAATCGCAAGGTGCGTGGTCGGGGCTATAGGGCGGGTGACCCAGTAAGTCCACGTCTGACGTCGCCAGGTCGTCGATTGTATACTTGGCGGTGTGCGACGAGGCGTTGTCGTGGTGAAGGAGGATCCTACTGCGAGGTCGTTCCTCTTCTTTCGTTTCGAACTTTTTCCAAGACAAGTGGCAAACAATTGTTAGTGTATCACTCTACAGTAACTGTTTTTCGATCCACTAAAACAATTGTTGCGTAATGACCTGTCCTTCCGAAGAACGAGGCCACCATCTTTTTCCCACGCTTCGACCTCTCTTCACTTTAGTTGGCAACTCCTCGGAAGGAAACACCCAGACAGCAGACTTTCTCTTAGTTTCAGGATCATAACAATAAATCCGGCTTTCGTTTCCCGTAAGTATGTTGAACACAGCATTTGAGTCACATCCGTTAAATCTTTGAACCATTTCACGACACCAATCAACACGACGGAGTTTTTGGGCCTCTGTCAAATTATAAGGTATCCACCAGGCACAAAGCTTCCTGACCGCTAAATGTTCATGGAGGATATTGTGCACTCGACTATACCGATGCCTAAACTTGTCCGAATCTGCTGATAAGTCATTATTTTGTCAGTGTCTATCATACGCCACACAACACTGATGTTATCTTCAGTCGTCGCCGTAGAAGGCCGTTCCTCACGCAGATCAATGACAGTTTTCAATTTGCCGCAAAATCGTAAACGAATGACAAATTAATAAAATACATACACAATAATATTGACAAAGAGTTGATGTCAGATGGCAAAATTTGAACTTATTTTTTACTTGCTGGCCCGGCAGACGTTGTTCTGCCCTTTCCAACGACCCTTCCTATAAAAATCCTTAAAATAACAATAAAAAATTTTGAGGGTCATTTATTGGGATAAAAACTATCCTATCTCTCAAGTTGGACAGTTGAAATCAGTTCAGTAGTTTAGGAGTCCATCGCGGACAAACAACGTGACACGTAATTTTTATATATAAAGATAAAGATTATATCGTTTACAAGTGGCCAGTTCTAAAAACTTTCAGTGTCGCCCTCGTATGTCGTGTAAAAGTATGTTTGGTAAGATAGATCTATTGGGTAGACCCTTGGAACGAAAGAAAAGGGGCCTCGCTGATGCAAATTCGCCCAAGTTTATATTTGACCACGCTACGCCTCTCGTTGTAAGCTGTTTTTTAAAAGAAAAGTCGCGCTGGGTTTGATTTGTCAAAAAGTTTCTCAAAAATAAACTAAAAAAATTCGTGCGTGTACCAGGGCAACATATTCGTAATATAGTAGCATCCTGCTTCATCGAAGAGGTAAGCCACGCCCTTTGTGTACTGTCAGCGTGTATACATTTGCTGCATAATTTTTGGCTCCACCCACCGCTTTTGCTCAAAAAGCGCCTGCTGTTATAAAATAGCTAATCTTCAGAAAATTATTGCTTTGCTCGACATATTTAAAAATCAACATGATTCGTTCACCTAATAAAGCTGGATCAGACTCCGATATCTCCAAACATTCGAAAACCCCTTCTTCGTTTGCGGTTTCAAGACAAAAAAGACGTCACGATGAACTCTCAAGGGACGACTTTATTTCGTTCAAGGAAGAAGTTATGCAAATGCTGAAATCATGGAAAACTGATCACGACAACAAACTATCTAAAATGGAAAATAGTCTTACAAATATCAAGAAGATAAATACGGACATAGAAAAGTCACTTGAATTTATATCCCTGAAATATGAGGATATGCAAAAGAAAATAATAACGCTTGAAAAACAGTGTAAAGATAACCATAAATATATTATGTCTCTGGAAGAAAAAGTTGAGGAACTCTATCGAAACAGCAGAAGAAATGGCATAGAGATACGTAATATTCCTGAAAAAGAAAAAGAAAACAAAGATGATTTAACACAATTAGTGATGCACCTCTCAAAAACATTAAATATTAATTTGCAATCGTGTGATGTTAAGGATATGTTTCGTGGCCCCGGAAAAAAGGGTTCCATTAGGCCTCTGATTGTTGAATTAGCAAACATCTCACAAAAGCAGACAATACTTAGCTCTGTGAAATCCTTTAATAAGAACAACCCCAGTAAAAAACTTAATGTGTCACATTTTGGTATAAATACTAGTGCTGCTCCAGTGTACGTATCCGAATATCTAACCCCTAGTACGAAGAAAATATACTACTTGGCACGCCAGTACTCAAAAGAAAAAATGTACAAGTTTTGCTGGACTGCAAACGGAAAAGTTTTCATACGAAAATCAGACGGATCACCTGCGATATTAATTAGAAATGAAGCCCAATTTGAGGATCTAAAATGTGAATGACTAGATATTGCTTCTTTTTGCCTTAAAACTCTTTTTGATTATTCATTACGTTACTGCATGTTAATTTTAAGGTTTATTTCTTCGTTTTACATAACGTTAATTATAAGATTAGTTTTAAAAATTTGTTTCTCAACACAAACACTACACAAACTTACAAACCAACAAACAAAACATACTACACTCCAATACTTACACTCACTCATCAGACTTGTGATTATTTCCACACTATTCACAATTAAACATTCCATTAAAACTTCATTATTCCTGACAATCGTTCATCATAATCAACATAATATGCATAATTGCGATATGAGATCTTGCTTTAAATTATATACGCTATTGCACGTCAAACGCTGTACTAACCATTATAAAACGTATGCCCGTAAACTAGAACTTAAAAATACTTCATTTATTACATTTTTTGTTTATATGATTAACTACACCCATTCAATACATTCTATTGTTCAAACAAACAGTATAATCTTATTCTCTTACATACACAAATTATGCGTCTCAAACATTTATAATAAAAATGGCAAATAATATTAACTCATACATCGACAATATAGACCAGTGCACTATAAGTGAAACCTATTACTGTACTCCAGAAGAGGCTAATGATTACATTAAACAACCAAACAAATTCCTAAAGATACTAAATCAAAATATAAGATCGATAAATTGCAACTTTCTTAGTCTACAGACCTTACTTGACCGAATCTCATTTGATTGCGATGTGTTGGTTTTAACAGAGTGTTGGTTGCCCTGCTCAAGTAATCAAAATATACCTTATATACAGCACTACACTATGTACAAAACTTGTAAACATCAAAATCAAAGTGATGGGGTAATTATTTACATTAAATCATGTTTCTTGGTAAATATTGAAGAAATAAATTTTAACAATGCGGCGTCTGGACTAATCGCTACGATTGACTCGGATACAGTGCTTATGTGCATTTATCGATCACCATCAAATGACAACATAAATGAGTTTCTTTCGATACTCAACGCTACACTTACACCGCTTACCAAATGTAAGACAGTCATAATAACTGGAGATATAAATCTAGATATAAAATCTTCTTCTTTAGATACACGCAGCCATGATTATCTTAATTGTCTCGCATATCATAGCCTTCTTCCTGCTCATACCCTCCCAACCAGAGGTGAAAACTGCATTGATCACTTTATCTTGCGCACCAAATGCATGGCTGTAGCTTTGGTTTTCGACACCACTATCACTGACCATTATGCCTCTGTTTTGGGTATCAAGAATGAAAGACAAAATAATGTTATTTCCACTATTTCAAAAGTTGACTTTGCCAAACTTGATAAATCAGTCGAAAAACTTCACTTAACACCTATTTATTCCATGTTAGATCCTAATACCGCAACTGAAACTCTTATTAAACTTTTTTCGGATGCAATAGCTGAAAACTCATCACTTAAAAAAATATCGTCCAGAAATAGAATACTTAAACCGTGGATGACACCAGGCTTATTAAGGTGTATAAGAAATAGAGATTCAATGCATAGAAAATTAAAAAAGTCTCCTAATAACTTAACGCTGTCTATCACTTATAAGCGGTATAGAAACTTCTGCACTAAAATTTTAAAGAAAGCAAAAAGATATTATGATGCTCAAGAAATAAGGAAAGCAGGTAAAAACCCTAAAGCACTATGGGATACTATCAAAAAAATAACAAATACATACCACAATAAACAATCATCATGTCAGTTAGTTGCACAAGCAATGTCTCTAAAGCAATCATGTAATAATGTTAACAAATTTTTTGTTGACGTTGGAAAGAAACTTGCGGACAATATAATCAAATCTAATAATTTACCTCAGTTTACTTCTTCCCAATCTTTTACATGTATTTCTTCTTTTGTTCTTGAAAAACCTAGTACGGATGAAATAATTTCAATAATAAAAAGTTTAAAGACTAATGTTGCTACCGGTTGGGATGGCATATCTCCCGCCATACTAAAAAGATACTCTTCTACACTAGCACCTGTACTAAGCCATATATTTAATCTCTGTTTTGAAAATGCTATTTTTCCAAATTCTTTAAAAAAGTCTATAATACATCCTATCTTCAAGGGTGGTGACGGGACTTTAGTTACTAATTACCGCCCTATTGCTATTCTACCTGCCTTATCTAAAGTCTTTGAACGTCTAGTGAACAATAGACTAGTCCATTATCTTGAACATTTTAAATTAATTTCACCTCAACAATTCGGATTTCGTAAAAATAAATCAACTTCTGATGCAGTTCATGAATTAATAAATTTTATAATCAGTAATCTAAATAATCATAAGAAGGTCCTAACAATATTTTTAGATCTAGCAAAAGCCTTTGACACAATTCCTGTTTCCACTCTTTTATCTAAGTTAGAAAAAATGGGTGTCAGAGGTTTACAGTTAGACTTTTTCAGAAGTTATCTTACAAATCGCACCCAAATGGTCAAAATATCTGACTGCGTCAGTGACGAACTTCCTGTATACTATGGTGTCCCGCAGGGAAGTATTCTTGGCCCGACTCTATTTCTTGTCTTCATCAATGACTTGTGCAATATTCATATTGATAACGCAAAAATCGTCTCTTTTGCAGACGACACAGCTATTACTTTATATGCAACATCTTGGAAAGATCTTGAAAGTAAATCCCAACGCAGTTTCAATCACATATATAATTGGCTTTTATCTCACACTCTTACTCTTAATACTTCCAAAACAAAATTTATAACTTTCTCTATCAGCCCCACCTCGCAATCAAATATTCCCATCAAGTTGAAAGCTCACTCTTGTACTCTTCAGTCTTCCTCTTGTCTGTGTCCCCACATAAATTCTGTAGATAATATAAAGTATCTCGGTATTATACTAGATAAACACCTTAATTTTAAAATGCATATAAATCTCTTAACATGTAAGGTTCGCAAATTAATATATGTTTTTAAAACACTCCGATCGCCAACTCCGTAATTATACGCAACGTTTATTACGCTTTATGTCAGTCTATAATCACGTATTGCATTTCTTGCTGGGGTGGTGCTGCAAGAACAATATTAAAACCACTTGAAGTTGCGCAAAGAGCTATCTTAAAGGTTGCTACTTTTAAACCAATGTTATTTCCAACTATTCAACTATATCAAAATTGCGCTGTTCTTAGTGTGAGGCAGCTCTTTATACTGCACACAGTATTATTTCAGCATATTAAGACTCCTTTCATTGAAATTACAAAACGTCGTAAAGACAAAGTATGCACACTTCCACTAGTCAATTTTTCATTTATAAAAAGATTTTTTTATTACTTAGGTCCTTTACTTTATAACAAAATGAATGCGAAAATAGAGATTTATGAAATGTCAACATTTAATTGTAAAACAGCTGTCCGCTCTTTCCTGCTAAATAAGTCATATGATGATACGGAACAATACTTGTTAACATTGTTATAAAAAAATTACGACGCATTGTGTTTATTTATATTTATTTTATATATTTTTCTACATAATAAACACACACACACACACACACACACACACACACACACACACACACACACACACAGAGAGAGAGAGAGAGAGAGATCTGTTTATTGTCTTTTTAAAATTTTATTTCTTTACATGCAAAAATTTAAACAATACAACTATGTATTCCTAATCAAAAGGGGGGATAGGTCTGTATCTCCTAAATACAGGTTACTAAGTAACCTGGCTAGGAGACTCAGGATTCTACCCATTTTCAAATTAGTCCTCTTGATGTATTGCATATATTTGTAAAAGTATGTAAACTATAAAAATGTCAATAAAGATTTATTATTATTATTATTATTATTATTATAATATTAATTTAAAAAGTCAATTGTATAGAGAATATAAAGGGGATATACTTTATTTAAGGACTTATTAGATGATAATTAATTTTTTTTTAGATATTTGCATTTAACATACCTACAAGAAATTTCAAGAATTGTTACATTATATTAAAACCATATCATTCTATGGAAAACTCAAGACTTAGTAGGCCAATTGAACTTTGAACCAGAGAAAAGACTTGTTGTATGTTTGAGGTATTTTTATTGATAATTAAGTGATTGGGTTTTTGAATTAAATTTTACTTTTTTTTTTAATTCAGTATTTAATTAATTTATCAGTAACTACATATTGATAATCGTAATTGTAACTTTTCTTCTGAAAAATATCGAAAACGTAATTAAGTCCTTGTTCTGTTGGATGAGCGATATTATAATGTGCGACAACTTTACATGCTTACGTCATCCATTGTTAAAAGAAACGCACATCTATTATATATATTTTAACGAGGTCATATTAGTACATTACCATTCAATACATTCCATTAGAAGTCTTCGACATATACTACTAAACGAGCTCTACGGCTACATGAGTAAAGAACTCTTTACTTTGTGCTACCCAGTAAGTTACGGTCAATTCTCCGTAACTTCTTTAGTCGACTGCGAGCGAGGTTGAAAACTAATCTTACTTTTCAACCGACTTCAAAAAAAGGAGGACGTTCTCAATTCAGCTTTATTTTATTTTAGGTAAACCGATTTTAATGATTCTTTTTTTTATTTGAAAGCTGGTGCTTTTCATGTGGTCCCATATAAGTTTGATTAAGATCTGACCAGTAGTTTTGGAGTTATCCTTAATAATGCGTATTTAATTGACTTCGGCTACATTGATGATGTTTTTATATTGAAGTCGGTTGTACAGTATTTTTAATTTTACCATTTGTTTATTATATAAACCGCAAAAATTGTTTTTAATCAATCTAAAAATAACCTTTCTTTTTAAATTTTTACCTTCTGAGGTAACACAAATAAAAAATACTTTGAAATTTGAATTGAGAACCTCCTTTTTTTTGAAGTCGGTTGATATCCTTATGTTTAATATTCATGTTTTTAATATCGGTAATTATATGAGTTTTCAGGTATTCTCGGAGATTTTTGTCTTGACTGAAGAATGAGCGAGAAAAAAAGCTCAAGTAAATAATAAGATGTTACAAAATGTTTATTTCTTAGTAGAATCAAGCATTTACATAATGAAAGCCGCATATCACTTTGAAGAATAGTATTATGAGTTTTTAAAATATCAACAATCTTCTGTGGAAATGTTGTCATTTCATTCAAATAATATATATATATGTGTATGTGTATATGTATTTATAGTGGTATTTTGTTATATGTATGTTTACATGGATATTTGTTTTTATTAGCTTTACTTTATGTTAAGTATATTAATATTATAAAATTTTATTATAAGAGTGCACACTAGTTCAGCTTCTCTTTTAATTTGTCCAGTATCAGGCCTGCTGGAAGAGATTTCAATATGAAATAAGCAGTGCCTTTGTACAAAATATCTTTTTTTTTTTCTTCATTGTAACATTATTTTGTGTGTACATAAATTGTTAAATAAATTAAAAAATAAATAAAAAAAATTCCGTCCTCCATGGTGGCATTACACCGGAGGTGTGGAGCAGAAGTGCGGTGGTCTTGTTCTTCAAGAAAGGTGACAACGCTCTTTTGAAGAACTACAGACCGATTTCCCTTCTGAGCCGCGTCTACGTGCTGTTTTCGAGAGTCATTACGAATCGTCTTGCGCGCAGACTTGACGACTTCCAGCCTTTTGAACAAGCCGGTTTCCGAAAGGGCTTTAGCACCATCGACCACATACATACCCTTCGGCAAGTTGTACAGAAGTCCGAGGAGTACAATTTGCCACTATGCCTGGCGTATGTGGACTATGAGATAGCCTTTGATTCCGTCGAAATTTGGGCGGTGCTGCAGTCCCTTCAGCGGTGCCAAGTTGACTGTCGGTATATCGAAGTGCTGAAGTGCTTGTACAGTAGGGCTACGATGGCTATCCGAGTACAGAACCAGAGTACGAAACCTATCCAATTGCAGAGAAGTGTCAGACAGGGTGACGTTATATCCCCGAAACTCTTCACCGCTGCATTGGAAGACGTTTGCAAGCTTCTGGACTGGAAAGGATACGGTATTAACATCAATGGCGAGTACATCACTCACCTTCGATTTGCCGACGATATAGTCCTTATGGCAGAATCGCAGAATGGGAGGATCTAAGCACAATGTTCAATGACTTCAATAGTGTCTCACAACGGATAGGTCTTAAGATGAACATGGACAAAACAAAGATCATGTTCAATGTCCATGTCACACCTATGCCGGTAGTTGTTGGGAGCACTGAGCTCGAAGTTGTTGACGAGTATGTTTACCTGGGACAAATAGTCCGACTAGGTAAGTCCAATTTCGACCGAGAGGTCAATCGACGGATTCAACTCGGCTGGGCAGCGTTCGGGAAACTACGACACATCTTCTCGTCAGACATTCCTCAAAACCTTAAAACGAAATTGTACAACCAGTGTGTGTTGCCAGTGATGACTTACGGATCTGAGACGTGGTCCTTCACTGCTGGCCGTATGAGGAAACTCAAGGTCGCTCAGCGAGCTATGGAGAGGGCTATGCTCAAAGTTTCTCTGCGTGATAAACTTAGAAATGAGGATATCCGCAGTAGAACCAGAGTGACCGACATAGCTCAACGGATTAGTAAGCTAAAGTGGCAGTGGGCCGGCCATATAGCTCGAAGAACCGACAACCGATGGGGAAGAAAGGTTCTTGAGTGGCAGCCTCGTACCGGTAGGCGAAGTGTAGGGCGTCCCCCCACTAGATGGAGTGACGACCTGGTAAGACATGCAAGAAGTCGATGGATGCAGGTGGCTCAGGACCGTGCTTTGTGGCATTCCTTGGGGGAGGCCTATGTTCAGCAGTGGACTTATGAAAGGCTGTAATGATGATGATGATGAATCTACATCGTACACTGTAAAACCTCGAAACCTCTCATCAATGCAGAGCGGAAACTACTGTGCATCATGTATGTTCTTTACTCCAAGGACTGTAACAGTGTACAATCCTTTAGACATGAAATACACGAGTATTGAAAATATGTAATAATACCAAAAAATGAAAGACATGAAATAAACTGGCGAAAAATTTTGGGATATATGCAAGTTAATTTAGAAAGGGAATGAATCCATTTCAATGCGCATAATCGCGGAGAAATTTTTGGCCAAAAATCAAAAAGTTTTTTGTTTATGGACGTTTATGGACTGCGCATGTGAACTATTATCTATTAGAGAAAACTACGAAACAAGTGCATCGATGTTGATAGAAACCTCAAGTTATTTTGATCGCTTAGGCGTCTTATAATTTACTTCCGTGCTCTCAGAAGTAGCTGTTAAATATTTGATTTCTTCAGCTACATCTGAACAAATTACTTCTACAATCAATCTTTTAGTGTCCAATGATCGTAGTATTCAAACAGCTGAACATTATAAAACGAGTAATTTTGAAAACTCTTACTGGAAAATATTGGTACACTCATAGACTTAGAATAATACTGGCGTATTGACCAATATAGTGTGCAAGCGAGAAGAAAATTCCTCATGGCAAAAATGCAAGATAGAAAATGATACCAAATGCATGCACAGAATACATGTACCCTGACGGGGGTACATGTCGGCACGCAAGGAATAGCTCCTAGATATTTTATAATTTTTTAGGATGTAATAGTAGTTATTTTTAGAAAGTAACTTTTTCCAAAATGGTTACTTGTTCTGTAAGTGACTGTAGTGTTAATAATAAAAATAATCCTGATAATTGCACATTTCACAGGTAAATTCTCAAGACGTCGTCAATATTATGACGCGTTTATTTTTGGTTAAATTTTATGTTATATACCGTTTAAAATATAGAATGGTTTCAATTATTTTGTTAATTTTGATATTTTGCAAAGAAAAAAGTCACGTTCCTGATAATTTGCATGAATTTGGTAAATACATTTTTATAGAAAATATTTTACATGTAGGTACGCTAGCGATTGACTCAACTATGTCAAAATCAATATCGATATTTATCTTGAATGTTTATAATCAATCGATAGACTTGCACACACAACAAGATAATAAATCCTTAGTTTTCGTTCGAAATTGTAATTTTATTTTGCCTTTTCTCAAATAGATTCCCTCCGGATTCTATAATTAGAAAAAATGGTTAAGGTGAAAGCGCCTGGGTAACCCGCGAAATTCAAATTTTCTTACGTTGTTTACAATTTGTAGGTCAGTGTCAGGTTGTATGTTTAATAAAATATGATTCGCGACCGTAACGAGTACGTATTTACAGAATTATAATCATTATAATCATCAATACAACCCCCTAAGTTCGTATAATCCCATTGTATGGCTATTTCCAGAAAAAATCATTCAAAGGGATTACATGAACTTGGAGGGTTGTATTGGTGATTTTAATAATAATAATTCTGTAAACACATACTCGTTACGGTCGCGAATCATATTTTGTTAAACATACAACCTGACCCTGACCTGCAAATTCCAAAAAACGTAAGAAAATTTTAATTTCGCGGCCCACCCAGGAGCTTTCACCTTAAGATTAATTGAACGGGTTGGTTGGAATCCAAAGAAGAACTTAACAATTTTCAGCAAACATTTTCTTGAAAAGAATAAAAGAAAAATTTGAATAAAATTTTTATTAAAAGGATACGTGGTAGAGCCATACTGTAGCTATATTATGGTTGCAGCACGAATGGGTCGGCTCGACCTTGGTAGGACCACGTTCTCACAGAATACCATCGTAAAATAGCAGCTCAATGCTGCTGTGTTTCGTATGGTGAGTGTAGAGAACCAGAGATCCTTTTACTGGAAACGAGGCATTCCATCTCAGCCCTCAGAGGTGGCGGCGCATTTGCATTTTGATTCTTAATTGAGGATAAATGTAGATGTCTATGGGCCACAGCATCCACTTGCCATCAGGTGGACTGTGTGCTCGTTTTTCACCCTTACTCTATAAAAAAAGTCAGTAAGTATTATATTGTTATAATAAGACTTCAAAAATTTAACTTTCAAAACTTTAGATAAAAATGGAGGCAGATTTTTATTCATTACAAAACTGAAGTACATTGAAAATAAAAATCTTGAGATTATCCTCTTTAAGCCATTATAAACCCAACTAAGTATATATTTATCAACCAAATAAATGTATCACCTTACTTAACCAACCGCACAGCCTCGCGGTCACACTAGTGCAGTATTCATAGCAGCACGCTATTTTCCATAAGGGATTGAGCGGAGGTTCGGATTATATTCCCAAGTCACAATGATAAAACTTTTAGCCACGCATGAGACGCGACAGTATAAATTCTACAATATTTGATACTCACGACGTTCGATGCCCGATTCATGCATTATAGCCGGCGACATTGTGCTGAGGGCTTAAGTAGCGTGGTTCATTGCCTACAGCGTTAGTCGTAGAGAAGAGGAACTCGTGGTTAAGCAATAGCTGCGCGGATCAATAGATCTGCGAGGTTAAGTTGCATTTGCCGCGGTCAGTCCATGAATGAGTGACAATTTTCTTAACATACCGAGATTGAAAGAATAGAGAGTGCATCTGTATCCTCAGACACTTAGTCCACTTTACTGTGTTAAGATCATTATGTTTTTAAAGTTCATGCAGGTAATTACTACTTTATACTTTTCAGGGATAGATGAAAGAATATAAACATGAAGCATTATAAAGCCTCATAAACATATTGGCCTTTAAACATAGCAATCTTATTTAACTAATTCCTACAAGTTTCCTTACTTAAATTATTAAGTTGAAATTCATATTTAAGTCGAATGTCAAAATAAACTTCTATAATGTACCTATTTAATTATTAAACGTTGGTAATTATCAAAAGTAATACTTATATGAAAAATAAAGCAGCCACTATGTACTCCATGTCCCCGTTTTTTATTTCCCCATCAAAACATTTTGTAAAATATATAAAATATAAATAGCTATATACTTAGTGGACTTTAACTGCAAAGAGGTGTAAGACAAGGTGACGTTATATCCCCGAAACTCCTCACCGCTGCATAGGAAGACGTTTTGAAGCTTCTGGACTATAAAGGAAACGGTATTAACATCAACGGCGGGTACATCACTGACCTTCGATTTGCCGACGATATTGTCCTTATGGCAGAATCGCTGGAGGACCTAAGTACTATGCTCAATGACCTCAATAGTGCCTCCCAACGGATAGGTCTTAAGAAGAATTAGATTTCGATTTTTGATCATAGACAAAACAAAGATCACGTATAACGTCCATGTCACACCTATGCTGGTAGTTGTTGGAAGCACTAAGCTCGAAGTTGTTGACGAGTATGTTTACCTGGGGCAAATAGTCTGACTATGTAAGTCCAACTTCTACCAAGAAGTCAATCGACGGATTCAACTCGGCTGGGCAGCGTTCAGGAAATTACGGCACATCTTCTCGTCAGGTATACCTCAAAACTTGAAAACGAGACTGTACTACCAGTGCGTGTTGCCAGTGATGACCTATGAAACTGAGACGTGGTCCTTCACTGGCCGGATGAGGAAGCTCAAGGTCGCTCAGCGAACTATGGAGGGCTACGCACAGTTTCTCTGAGTGATAAACTTAGAAATGAGGATATCCGCAGCAGAACCAGAGTAACCGACATAGCCCAACGGATTAGTAAGCTTAAGTGGCAATGGGCCGGTCATATAGCTCGAAGGACCAACAACCGATGGGGAAAAAAGTAAAAAAAGTTTTAGTAATATATCGCAATAAATGATGAACTTTCTTAACAGACCAGGATATTTTTAAAAGTTTATGAAATTATATGTTATAGTATTTTTGTTAATTTTAGGACTAAAGTGAGGCGGATTACCAGATTTTTTTTAATTCAGAAGCTCGTGACTAGGACCAACCTCTACTCCCGTCTTTGCAAAAATCAATAATGAACATTTCTGAGGTGTAAAATTTAACTAGAAGTCATGTCTAAACACGATAAAAAATTGTTTGTTATGTTCAGAGAATTCTAACAAAAGAAATTACCATTTTTCACATCTCATTAATGAGGAATTGGAGCAAATCATGTTGTATACGTACAAGATGCTACTAAAAATATTAGCTTTTCTAAACAGAGTGCAAGGTAACCACATAGACGAAATTAAATTTATTGATACTGAAATTAATAAAGAAAAATAATTTGAATATAACAAATCATTATGATTAAATTCGGCTATACTTTGCTGTCGACTGTAACCAAATACATACACTAATAATCCTGTCTTTTATTTAAAGTAATTATTAATAACTCCCAATTAACTTGATCATCAGTATAAATCACACTGATATCTACGATCTTGTATGGAATTATAAAAGGGAATTATTAATAGTGCAGCTGAAAGTAATCACTTTCGAATTTTTTACAAACTTTCATACTTTACGAATACGAAACTATTCAAATAAATAAAATTGAAGTATCTGTTCGTAACGTTAAAATAAAATATTTTTACTAAATACATATTATCATGAAAGTATATAATATAAAAAAAAATTTAAATTTTGTCTGTCTGTATGTGGTTACTAGCGCGACTGTGGATCATGATTTAGTCCTGGATTTGAATACCAGGTCGTGCCAAGTACCGTTATTGGATTAATTTGGGTGTAATAAGTGTTCTAGAAACCACCTTGATCGTTGTATTACAGCCCTCAATCAAGCACTTAGATTTTTGGGTTTTCTTCTCGTACGTTTTCTTATAGAAAGGGGGCAAACGAGCATGCGGCTCACGTGATGGTAAGTGACTACTGCCGCCCATGAACAACTGCAACACCAAAATTCCGCTCAACATAATAACTGCTCGGGGCAAACTGAGCAACAAGACCAAGGCGACCCCAGCCACGCTATCTGTAAATTTCTGCAACATCAAGGGACTTCACTCGAGCCTAAACGCCGTCCACTACCATCTTGAGACGGCGAAGCCTTGCTCTTTCTGACCGAGACGCAGGTGTCCTCTCCGTCTGATACTTCATATCTCTCCTAACCGTGGTACAAATTGGAACACTTCTTTGTGCCTCGGGCTGGAGTTTGCGTATACGTCAGAGAGGACATCTGTTCTCGACGCATCGGCAGTCTTGAAGGTTCGGAAATGGCTACAGATTCCTTGCTACAACAGGTCCCATCCGCAGAGATCGTGATCCTTGGCGATTTTAACGCCCACGACGCCGAATGGCTCTGTTCACGTTTAACCGGTAATGCGGGGAGATCTGTTTATGACTTTGACTTGGCATATGGTCTCACAACTGGTTACATCGCCTACGCGGATTCCAGATGTTGAGGATCATACACCTTCCCTGTTGGACCTTCTGCTGACCTCTCATCTGGACGGATATCAGGTTTCAGTCGATACCCCTCTTGGCTATTCGGACCATTGTCTGATCCGGTGTGGTGCCACTTACGCTCCCCTCGCGATTGCGTTCTGCAGATTGCCGCCGTGTTTGGCATTACAGGTTGGCGGATTGGGACGGAATGCAGTTTTTCTTTGCTTCCTACCCATGGGGGCGGGTTTGCTTCTCGCCGGATGATCCCAGCGCTGTTGCTGACTCTGTCACTGATGTGGTGCTACAGGGAATGGAATTATTTATTCCATCATCTGTGGTACTCATCGGAGGCAGATTTCAGCCTTGGTTTGGTCGCTCCTGTAAGAATGCATTACGCAGTAAACAGGAATGCTATCGGGCCTGGGCTGAGGCTTCGGCAGCTCGGGAATTAAACACCAGCATGCTTAAAAAGAAGTATAAATTCGCCTCCAGGTCCTTCAAGAGAGTTATTGCCAAGGCATAGTCAGAGCACATAGGCAGAATTGACGAGAAACTAGTTCGCCTTTCTTCGGAAACCCGTGCATTCTGGTCTCTCGCCAAGGCTGTCCAAGGGAATTTCTGTAAGCCATCACTACCATCTCTGCACAGGGAGGACGACTCACTGGCCCACGTCGCAAAAGAGAAAGCCGACCTTTTAGGCTCCCTTTTTGCGTCCAACTCGACTCTTGATGACGGGGGGAACACACCGCCGACCATCCCGCGGTGTGAGTGCTCCATGCCGGATGTGCGGTTCACACAGCGTTCGCTTCGCAGAGCACTCCCCTCCCTGGACATCCACAAGTCGAGTGGGTCTGACGGAATCCCCCCAATTGTGCTGCGGACGTGTGCTCCGGAGTTGGCACCGGTTCTAACGCGCCTTTTCCGGTACTCCTACTCCCTAGGCGTAGTCCCGAAACCATGGAAGACAGCTTTTGTCCACCCGATCCCTAAAAAAGGCGACCGCTTAGAGCCGTCCAACTACAGGCCTATCGCCATCACCCCCTTGTTCTCCAAACTAATGGAATCCGTTATAAACTGCCACCTCATGCGGTACCTTGAGGATCACCAGCTGATTAGTGACTGCCAATACGGTTTTCGTCGGGGTCGATAAGCTGGTGATGTTCTGGACAACTTGACTCATAGATGGGCGGAGGCAGTAGAGTCCAAGGGGAAGGCATTGGCCGTTAGTTTGGACATTGCGAAGGCTTTCGATCGGGTTTGGCACAAAGCGCTTCATTCGAAGCTCCCTTCCTATGGGCTTCCCGAGAAATTGTGCAATTGGATCACCAGCTTTCTTGCAGATCGGAGCATCAAGGTCGTTGTAGACGGTGCATTCTCCGACTAGAAGCCCATTAACGCTGGTGTTCCACAAAGCTGCGTGCACCAACACTGTTTCTTCTGCATATCAATGATATGTTGCAAACCGGTAGCATTCATTGCTATGCGGATGACAGCACTGGTGATGCTCTATACACCGGCCGTGATTATTGGCATTTCTCGGGAAAACGTCGCCGAGTACCGGAACAAACTTGTGTCTGAAATAGAGTCTTTGCTGAACAAAGTCTCGGATTGGGGGCGACTAAATCTAGTCCAGTTTAATCCTCAGTAGACACAAGTTTACGCGTTTACCGCTAAAAAGAACCCCTTTGTCGTATCTCCTCAGTTTCAAGGTACTCCCCTTGTTGCCTCAGCCAGTATCGGAATCCACGGCGTCGACATATCGGGTGACGTGCAGTTTCGTGGTCACTTGGAAGAGAAGGCCAAATTGGCCTCTAAAAAGCTTGGTGTGCTCAGCAGAGCGGGACAGTATTTCATGCCGACACAACGCCTGCAACTTTACAAGGCGCAGGTTCGGCTCAGATGGAATACTGTTCCCATCTCTGGGCTGGGGCTCCCCAGTGCCAGCTCCTTCCACTTGACCGCATCCAGAGCGGCTCGAATCGTCGACGACCGAGTCCTTTCCGATCGGCTCGACTCATTGGCGCTGCTAAGAGATCTTGCATCTCTATGCATTTTCTTTCGTATTTACCACGGGGAGTGCTCTGATGAATTGTTCGGATTAATACCAGCCGCCAAATTTCACGAACGCACATCGCGGCAGAACTCCCGATACCGTCCACACCATCTGGATGATTGGCGGTCCACCACTGTGCTATTTAGATGTTTTCTTCCTCGCACAACTTCCTTGTGGAAAGAGGCTACTCCTTTTTAAAAGGCCGGCAACGCATCTGTAATTCCCCTGGTGTTCATGGGCGGCGGTAGTCACTTACCATCAGGTGAGCCGCATGCTCGTTTACCCCCTCTCTTATAAAAAAAAATGTGCCGACATGAAATACTGCCCCACTTTACTGAGCACGCCAAGCTTTTTAGAGGCTAATTTGGCCTTCCCTTCCATGTGACCTCAAAACTACACACGATTTTCAGTTCAATGTCATGAGCCCATTTGCAGTGGTTCAAAAACTTTTTGTATCTTATTCTGTACTGTTAGGATCGCGATCTGCAACAATTACGCATGTGTCGTCCGCAAATTGGTGTTGGTGGTACACAGAGCTGTGCTGGAATATTTTATGCATATCGTTGACGTAGATGAAATATTCAGTTGGTGCTATTTTTGAGCCCCTCGCAGTGCCTTAAAGCGTACGCATCATCTCGCTTCGTTCTCCCGAGATTTTAACTTCTAGAGGTTTACACCACCATCGGAGCACTTGCATCACCGTTTCCACTAAAAGTTCATATTATGCGCAGATATTTAACACACAAATCATACCACTTTTACAGCAGCAATCCGCCGGCGGTCAAATTCCCGCCAAAACTTCAAATATATTGATTAAAAATATTTTTGGCGGTAAATCGCGTTTCAATTGCTTTATATCACAAGTTGAAATTAGTCTTCTGTAACAAAAACGTAATTAATACGAAAATGTTTTAGGGCGACAAATTTTTATTATTTTAAAGGTTTTAGTTCCAAATGGTTTTGGGAAGGAAACACCTCAGTGATCGTTTGCACATTCTGCATCCAAAAGACAAGTCTCACATACAAAAGTATTTGTCACCATACCAGAAAGGAACTATGCTAGCTCAAGGGTGAACGCGCGCCTTTAATTTCACAGCGCGTACGACTAAACCACACACGGATACGATAGGATCGGACACACTCTGATAGGAGAGGGTTTTTACTTTTTATATAAGTATTGTATAAACTAAAAATAAATTTGAGCTAAGAGCCTACAGGTTGAATTAATACAGTGTATTGCACAGTAAAACTACATTACATTCGTTTTATTCATTTTAATACTATAAATCTAATTAAAACTAGGCCTTAAAACAAGAAATATTTACAATCGGTGATCTGAGACAAAAAAATTATAACTAGCATAAAAACAATACATGAGTCACACAAACAATCTGGAATAATTGTCAACATTTAATTCCAACAGGATAATAATAGCAATAAAACATACCTACCTTTATGTGAGAAGAAAATATATCACAATATTTATATTACCAGTAAACAAACTAAGTAGATAAAATATAACATTCCACTACACATTTTGTTCTATTCTTCTTTCATGATCAGCGTTCATTTTAAGTCATATTTAAGCAAGGTTAATGAAGAACACTGAACAACCTTAATCAACGTAGGCATTGATACTAAATAATTCCATACTGTGAATACATTCAACTACATTATAACAGTTTACATATGACAATAATTTTACTCAAATTAGAAACACTACAAAGTAATTCATAGCTATAGTTGAATACAATGTGGAAAAATATATATGAATTTTTGCAACAGTAGAAACAATATATTTAAGATAATTACAGTATCTGTATATAAATATAAATTGCCTATAAATCTGCTAAGTAACAAAAATTAAACTAAGAGATTTAAAGCTAAAAAATTCAAGAGAATAAAACACACTGAAAAAATAAAATGTTTACTAATACACCAAAATATGAGTTTTGAAGTAATATGTAATGTTCACAGAATAAAAAGAAATCATAACCATACCAAAAAAATTAAATTCATCATTAAACAGTATTAATATCAACTTATCATAATTGTTGCGGAAAACTCAGTCTTATTCCACATTGATCAAAATTTAGGAGTCATAAATATTTTTGGTATGTTTCATTGAATTATGTTGCAAAAGCAATTTACAAAGCATTTTTGTAATGTTTGTCATTATACATCCACGCCCAAATTGAAATGTACCAGTTAAAATGGTACAGTAAATCAAACCATTATTTCTCAATGCTAGGCTATTGTAACAACAATATAATATCTATTTATCTTAACTGTATGATCCGTATACTGCCCCTAGTTAAGTAGGACAAAAATGTTTAAAAGTATGAAAATATTTTTGTATGCATGGCTATTTTGAATATCTATTACCTAATTCAAATCATAGAGTTGTCAAACACAACAAATTAGAGAAAGTCTATAGTCACAATTAATGTAAAGTGATTTACACTTAAAACATCTAAATAGTAACTAATTATTGCAAATTCTGCAGAGATAAAGGCCACTTTAATTGTTACTAGTAAACTTTAAAGCTACAAACAAAAAACTGGTCTAGCTTGCAGTGAAATCCAATAAACATAAAACCCAAATTTTCATTTTGCTATATTTGACTAGAAAACAATAGTGTAAGCAAACACAGTTATTTGTCACAATAAAATAAATTGCTTATGTCACAAATTATCAAATACTGTCACACACACTGTTCATTTTTTATCATGTCGGTGAACCATGAACTTCTTAATGCCAATCAAACTTAAACTAAATCCGACCATCAATTTACTGCTAAATATACAATGGCGTAGCTAGAACTACACTCACACTTATTCTGCACAAATACCCATATCATTAATGTTCGAAAATTTATATGCAAGATATAAAATCACTTAGTGTTTTTGTCATCTATCCAATTTGATAGTCTTGACAAGTACCAATAATACCATCCTAGCTACGCCAATGTAGTTTCACTTTCACTTTAAAGTCAGCACCAACGGCGTTTCTTACTAATCCACTCACAACGTTCACCGGCGCGAAGCAACATCTATTTGTCTGTTGCCTGTACGTGATCTGGCCGTTCGCCTCGGGAATATCGCGCCCACATTCTTGAATATAACATCTCGAGTCCCGTCGCATATGCCTTGCAGTCAAAGAGAGGACTCTCTGTTCGTGCAGTCCACACTTTAGCACGGATTGCTTTCAAACTGTAAAAAAATTGTGATTAAATAAGTTAATTGTGATTTGGATTTCCTTATTTCAATAGTTATGATTATGAGGAACATTAAACACCTTTACTTTTATTAGAATATTTCCAATGTTATTTTATTAGGATTTCAAAAAATTAAATTTTCCTATAATGCTAACGCCAGACCAGTAAACTCCAATTACAGAAAAGAAAATATAATTATTTAATTACACAAAAAAAACATTTCTTTTCTATTTCCATTAACTATAATTGAATTATAAAATAAATATAACAAGTGGTAAATTTAAAATGTTGTACAAACAACTTCAATATGAATGTAATTTATTGTTAATTTTTTAAAACCCCCTAGACCGATTTCGATAAAATTTAAAAGGGACCACCTGGGAAGGACCCTTTGAAACAAAAAAGAATTTTCCAAATCGGTTCAGGCGTCTTTGAGTAATCGGTGAACATACATAAAAAAAATATTTGGACAAATTGAGAACCTACTCCTTTTTGAAGTTGTTTGAAAACAATAATAAAAACATTAAACACTTACTATTCCTTGTCAGTCCCCAGTCTTACAGCTATGTCTTGGTACTCTTGCCTTGTTCTTGCAATGAGCTCAGGGCAACCAAGTGTGTTCAGCTGGGAAGCTGCCACTCTGTTAAAATTAAATGTTGTAAATGCAATTATTATTATTTCATGATGAAATATTATCATAACTTGGCATATGCTTGATGTATTAAAAACTATCTGATTTTATACAAACCAACCAACTTTACAATAAACATAAAAATATATGTGAAATGCAATTGAAGGGTACAGGGGAAGAAAGGTCATTGTCACTTGACAACTGTTTTGAGAAAACTGATAAAACTTATTTAACTTTCTCAAAGTGTTTATTTAAAAACATTGTGCAGTATATTTTAATACTAAAATATACGAGTTACAAAATTATACCAACATGATTTTTTTTTACTAATGCTACATTAGAATTGAAGTAAAAAAAACAATTGTTAACAGTGGTAGAGCCACGCGGCAGTTTTTGCTGTCGCACGGATGGGCCGGCTCGAACCGGGGTGGTACCACGACCTCACAGAATACCAGCGTGAAGTAGAGGTTTACCTCTGCGTTTCGCTTGGTGAGTGCAGATGGCCGGAGGCCCTTTTTACTGGAAATGAGGCATTCCATCTTAGTCCTCACGGGTGACAACGCATCTACATTTTGATTTGTAATAGAGGATAGATGTAGATGTCTATGGGCCGCAGCAACCACTTACCATCAGGTGGACCGTGCGCTCGTTTGTCAACATAATCCTATAAAAAAAAAATCTAAGATTACTACAAAAAAGATCAAAGATACAAAAAAAATATAAATGGATTTATATTTTTTATATAATTAGAAGTTAATTGAATTACTTATTTAGATCTTATTTTTTATTATACAAATAACTTACAGTTAAATCTTACTTTTGAAGTTTGTAAAAAAATAAAACTGATAAAAACTATCATCAGTGCAGATATTTTGATCTTCCTTAACAGAATGTAAGTCTAACTTAGCACAAACCAAACATAGGATACACCAAATATAGGACACACTAGGTTGTTTTAAATCATGGGATAAAAAATTATTAATTCTATTACTTATGTAATAATTTTGTACAAAAATGTTGAGTATCAGGGCTTACAAAACTTTTTTAAGCATTGCATATCTTCATATTTTTCTCTAGAAATTGGAATGGGATTACTGTAGAGGCTTTCTACGCCTTTAATAACAGGTATAGATGTTTGGTTACGTTTCACACAAATATAAGAGTCGTATCTGCCAGTATATTGGTCATATTTGATTAAAATTTGATTAATTGCTTCCTTCGTAATTGAAAGTTGTCTCACAGGTTGTGAGGTAAATGGACATTTTGTAACAAAATAATCTTTAAAGACCTTACTAAAATTTTTAAACATACATGTGTGACAGTCAATAACATGTAATGTTTTTGGAAATTTACATGCTTCAGAAATAACTGAAACCCAATCAGAAGGCAATTCACATGTGATTTTTTAATTTATAAGCCCCTTGTTTTTATCACACTCCGTGTATGAATGGCCCCCTATAGGGAATATAATAGAAACTTTATCAAATCTTTTTTGAACATGAACTAAATAATATAGGTAGCGAAACTTGGTATAGTTTTTGTTCTGTCCACTACAACTGTCACAAAAAAATTGTATTTCCACTACTTCTTTAGAAACAAAGTGTATATAAAGTTATCTAGCAGAGAAACCACATCATCATCATCATCATCATTACAGCCCTTCACAAGTCCACTGCTGAACATAGGCCTCCCCCAAGGAATGCCACAAAGCACGGTCCCGAGCCATCTGCATCCATCGACTTCCTGCATGTCTTACCAGGTCGTCACTCCATCTTGTGGGGGGACGCCCTACACTTCGCCTACCGGTACGAGGCTGCCACTCGAGAACCTTTCTTCCCCATCGGTTGTCGGTTCTTCGAGCTATATGGCCGGCCCACTGCCACTTCAGCTTACTAATCCGTTGGGCTATGTCGGTTACTCTGGTTCTACTGCGGATATCCTTATTCCTAAGTTTATCACGCAGAGAAACTCCGAGCATAGCCCTCTCCATAGCTCGCTGAGCGACCTTGAGCTTCCTCATACGGCCAGCAGTGAAGGACCACGTCTCAGTTCCGTAAGTCATCACTGGCAACACGCACTGGTTGTACAATTTTGTTTTAAGGTTTTGAGGTATTTCTGACGAGAAGATGTGTCGTAGCTTCCCGAACGCTGCCCAGCCGAGTTGAATCCGTCGATTGACCTCTCGGTCGAAGTTGGACTTACCTAGTCGAACTATTTGTCCCAGGTAAACATACTCGTCCACAACTTCGAGCTTAGTGCTCCCAACAACTACCGGCATAGGTGTGACATGGACATTAAACATAATCTTTGTTTTGTCCATGTTCATCTTAAGACCTATCCGTTGGGAGACACTATTGAGGTCATTGAGCATAGTGCTTAGCTCCTCCAGCGATTCTGCCATGAGGACTATATCGTCGGCAAATCGAAGGTGAGTGATGTACTCGCCATTGATGTTAATTCCGTATCCTTTCCAGTCCAGAAGCTTGAAAACGTCTTCCAATGCAGCGGTGAATAGTTTCGGGGATATAACGTCACCCTGTCTTACACCTCTCTGCAATTGGATAGGTTTCGTACTCTGGTTCTGTACTCGGATAGCCATCGTAGCTCTACTGTACAAACACTTCAACACTACGATATACCGACAGTCAACTTGGCACCGCTGAAGGGACTGCAGCACCGCCCAAATTTCGACGGAATCAAAGGCTTTCTCATAGTCCACATAAACCAGCCATAGTGGCAAATTGTACTCTTCGGACTTCTGTACAATTTGCCGTAGGGTATGTATGTGGTCTATGGTGCTAAAGCCCTTTCGGAAACCGGCTTGTTCGGGAGGCTGGAAGTCGTCAAGTCTGCGCGCGAGACGATTCGTAATGACTCTCGAAAACAGCACGTAGACGCGGCTCAGAAGGGAAATCGGTCTGTAGTTCTTCAAGAGAGCGTTGTCACCTTTCTTGAAGAACAAGACCACCGCACTTCTGCTCCACGCCTCCGGTGTAATGCCACCATGGAGGACGGAATTAAAGAGCTTCTGAAGGACTTCAAGTACCGGTCTTCCACCCGCTTTCAAAAGCTCCGCTGTAATTCCATCCTCGCCTGGGGCCTTGCCGTTTTTAAGGTGCTGGAGAGCCATTCTAATCTCGCTCAGACTGACGTCCGGGATATCTTCGGAATAGTGTCGAATAAGACTCGCTCTTGGATCGTTACTCACACTTGCGTGTGGCTCCAACGATGACGTGTACAGCTGCCCATAGAACCTCTCAATCTCACTCAAAATCTCAGGTGCCCCGGAAACGATGCTGCCACATTCGGTCTTCAGCTTTGACAGTTGGCTCTTTCTGGCAGACAGATCTCTGGCAAAGACTTTGGAGCCTTGGTTCCGCTCGATCGCTTCTTCAACACGAGCTGTATTGAAGTTGCGTAAGTCTCGCCGCATGCATTTGGAGATCTGTCTGTTCAGTTGCCTGTATGCTGTCAAATCTGTTGAAGAATGTAGCCTCATCTCCCGTCTAACAGCCATGAGATTAAGAGTGTGATCGGAGAGTTTTTGTGTTCTTCTGCGGTGGGTCTTGCAGAACTTAGCTCCGACCGCATGGACAGTTTCCACGAGCTTGTCATTCATATCGTCCACTTCATTGCAGTCTTCTAGGCACTGAAAACGGTTTTGTAACTCGAGCTGAAAGGTTTCGGGACTTTGGATTAGAGCACGAGGGGGACGGAGCGTTGACTTCATCAGACGAGACCTCTCCAACTTAACATTTAGGTTCAGTGTGCCTCTAACCATTTGGTGACCGCTGCCGGTTTTCACCCTCGCGATCACTGAGACATCACTGAACAGTTGTCGTCTGGTCGTCATAATGAAGTCAATCTCATTTTTTGTCGAACCGTCGGGGCTCGACCAGGTCCACTTCCTGTGGGGCCGCTTCTTGAAGAAAGAGTTCATCATAAAGAGTCCCTCTTTCTCCATGAAGTCGGCCAGCTGCTGGCCCCTTGGGTTCCGTTGCCCTATTCCAAATTTCCCTACTTTCAGCTCACCGTTCTCTCTTGTGCCTAGTTTTGCATTGAAGTCTCCCATTAACACCCTATATTGGGTTTTGGAGGAATGCATGGCTCTAGAGATATCCTCATACATTTCCTCCACCTCCTCATCGGGGTGTGCCGAGGTTGGTACGTAAACCTGTATGACCTTCAGCGAATACCGTTTGGTGATTCTGAGTATAAGGTACGCAACCCTCGTCGACACACTCCCGATCTTTACAACGTTGTTAACGAGAGACTTGTGGACGATAAATCCGACACCTCCTTGGGACAGATGGTCGCCCTCCCGGTGATAGAGCAAGTTGCCGGATTCGAGGATTACCGTGTCCTCCCCCTCTCTTCGGACTTCAGATAATCCTATAATATGCCAGCGCAACTTGTCTATTTCTTCTTCCAGCTCCACCATCTTCTCGTCAGTCCTCAGGGTGCGTGCGTTGTACGTTGCCAGGTCGAGTCGTCTAAGGTGGCAACCGAACCTCCACCGGAGATTCTTAGCACCCCCTGCCCCGCCGTTACCATGGTCGCCACCGTAGCCAGGAATAGCAGGGCCGCCGGGGACTGGGGGCCGTTTATTATTGTCATTGCTCATGGGGGGTATATTGCCATAGTTGCCACGCTTGGCGAGCGGGTTGGCAATCGCAGTTTTTTTATTGTATTTATGCCGTTACCAGGAAGATGCTGCTGCCCATCTCCTGCCTGTTTCCCTTTGTCGCCTTTTACGACACCCACGGGAGGATATGGGGTAGTGGATATTCTTGACCGCCACTACACGGAGAAACCACATCATCAGGGCCTTTTTACGTCTTGTTTCATCATAGAAATAAAAATATGATCACAGAATACTTTTACTCCTAGCGGAGAAATATGACGAACATGGTAAAAGATAAAAGGGACATACTCCATGAACGTAGTAAAAGGGACATAGTCCATAAACAATGATCTTTTTAAATACAAGAGTGGCGACTATGATCTTTTATGCACACAGCCATACTGACATTTTTTGAGTCGCATTTGTACAATGATTGGTTTTAGCTGTTTTCGGTTTCATAACCAAATAGCTTTATGCATTTTGTACCAAATGTTAACTCATATTCGGAAAAAATGGACAATGATCTTTCTTTCCCTGTACCCTTCAATTGCGATATGACATTCTATTCCGGAATGCACTTAGAGTAGAATTTGCGTAAGCAAATGTGTTTCTTTGGACAGTATTGATGCAAATTTGATGTGAATCTTGTCACCGAAGTCAATTTTGCGTATACTATGCCCATAAAAACTATTATTGACAATTATTATTTTCGTAAATAAATAATTTATTAGTGAAATTTTTGATCGATTAAGGCATGAAAATCGTCCCAACTACTACTTAACTAATCAAGCACCTACAGATTATGGAACACAACTGTCTAAAAATAACTTATTTCATGATTTATGTTCCGTTCATTTGCGGTTTTCGTTAGTCGTTCGCTAATAAAACCAAAATTATGGTGGCAAGGGCTCTCTGAATTCGATTTCTATAAACTGATTATGAAATTGATTACAAAATCTAAAATGAAACATTAACCATTTGCATATAAATCCGAAAACACATGCCTAATTGTAACCATATAAGAAATTCTTTCAATAATTACTGCCTCTCAATATCTGAGCATAGGCCTCTCCCATAGACTTTCTCTTAGGGTTGGCGCTACTGTAGTTTTTTATTATTTTCAGTTGTTAATAGAAAGAAGCTGCTTATCTACTGCTCCATTTCCTTCTGCCGTCTCTCACACGCCCACGGGATGACGTGGGATAGTAGACTCTCTTACGCCGCCACGTTACGGCGTATAAAAATGAAATAACAATTTATGAAATATATTGCAATTTAATATTTTCGATTAAAATATTTCTTTTAATAAATTCGTTACCTGGACGCCAATGTTTCCCCTGGCAATGTGACGACAGGCGTGCCAGTCCACAAAATGTCCATGCTAGTTGTATGTCCGTTACAAAGCGGTGTATCTAGACACACGTCCGCTAATTGACCACGACGTACATGTTCTTCCTTAGCCGCCACATTAGAAAAGATTATACGACCGGGAGGAAGACCTGCAATAAGATATACAGAAATGTGACAAATTTAAAAGAAGTAATTTTGTGCATACGATGGGAGGTAAAAAAGTTCGCGGAATGACAGAGAACGATGATGAAATGAAACATTAAATTATTTTTCCTTTTAAATGAATTCTCCCTTAATCCTAATACATTTATTAGATCTGTCAAATAACTTATTAATACCGTCTAAAAACAAAGATTTGTCTTGGGCGTCAAAATAGGCCAAAATTCCCGACTTCACTTCATTTTTGGAAACAAATAATAGTTGCTTGGGGCTAAGTCTGGGCTGTAGCGTGTGTGTCGCAGTTGTTCAAAACCGCAGCGGTGAAGGGCAGCCAACCGTCGCAACATGGCTTGTGTGCACGGGCGCATTGTCGTGCAAAACGAGCACTCCTTTTGTAAGCTTTCTTCGCCTTTTTTCTTTAATAGCTTATTTTATTTGATCTAGTAAAGAAGCGTAGTATTCTCCCGTTATGGAAACACCAAATTCCTTATAATCAATCAAAATGATACCTTCTGTATCCCAAAAGATCGTCGCTATGACCTTTCCGGCCGATTGAGACACCTTATACTTCTTAGGAGAGGGTGTGCCTTTTTATGCCACTGAATCGACTCTTGCTTTGACTCAGGTTCATAATGGTGAACCCAAGTTTCGTCGCCAGTTACAATTCGGGCCATAACTTCCTCCCTTTACTCTCCAGAGCGGTCCAAAAACTCGCGACAACTTTCGACGCGCTCATATTTTTGATGCGCAGAAAGCATTCTCGGTTTGGTTGTTTCTGATACTCCAACTAATGCTGCAAGCTGTTTTTTCTTTAGCCGGGCATCTTCCGATACAAGTTTTTCAACTTTATCGATTATATCTGGCGTGGTAGCCTCAATCGGCCGTCAAGGTCGAAGTCGTCTTCAATGGAGTCCCTCCCTTGTTTGAAAAGGGCGTGCTATTTATAAATCATGGTTTTCCCAGGAGCGGAGTCCCCATAAACACCTGACATCTCTTGAAAAATGGTTTGAGGTGTCTTTCCTTGTTTGATGAGAAACTTAATGGCGGCGCGATTCAATTTTCTCCATAGTAGCTAGTTTCTTCCCGATTAACTTATTCGGGTCATTAGCTTTTGAGTTATCAACGTGTAATAACTCAAAAACTAATGACTCGATTAGGCTGAAACTTGGTATATATACTAACAATGAGTCACTCAATTAGCACCTACCTGGATGGGTAAATTCACCCTCGCCAACCCTGCCATTCCGCGAACTTTTTGACCACCCCTCGTAATATTTATAGTATACATAAAATTATATCCCCAAAAATTATTTGTTTTTTTTTACAAAAGCAAGGGTGGGAACAAATACCCCCATTGAAAACTAGAATCAACTGCAATTCCTAGGAAATGACCAATATGTATGGGGGCAATTCTAGGTATAGACAGCATAAATTAAATGCATTTTATTTTTTGCTATATTCAGATTTAAATTATTAACAACAAGCCAAGAAACTTCATTAAGAATTAAACTGAAATATATACAAAAAACAGTTCTTAATCAATAATGACAATTTTTGCCATTTCTTGCCTCAGATTAATCTTTCTGTCATCACTTTACTATACTAATGTTAAGAAACAGGACGCCGTCTGTTGCGCTCTCTGTCGCACGGCAAGGCCTGCCGTTCCGCCTGTTTCCCCATTTTATTGCACCGCGGGTAGCGAGTCTTTAACATTAGTACTATAAGAATAAATATGGGCCAAGGATCAACCCCTGGGAAACATTTAGAGCGACTCATACTAAAATAAAGATATTGACATAATACAAATAACAGTTCTCACAATATAAACAAATATTGTCACATAATACAAAAAAGTAATCAGTATTATAATATCCAGACCTTCGAACTGATTTTATCTTTGTACAATCAGGTTAATAGTTATGTATTATTTTGTGGTATATTAATAATTAGATATTTATTTTACTATTTAATCAAGCATAACTTTATAAATATTTTACAAAGTGCAGGCAAAACAGAAACCGGAAAGAAAATTTTGCTTTTCTGCCGACTTTCAAAAAGGAGACGATACTCAATTCGACTGGTTTTTTTTTTATGTGTGTTACCTCATAACTTTTTACTGGGTGAACCGATATCGATGATTCTTTTCTACCGACTTCCAAAAAGGAGACGGTACTCAATTCGAGTGTATGTTTTTTTTTTTGCTTTTTTTTTATGTGTGTTACCTCATAACTTTGTACTGGGCGAACCGATTTCGATGATTCTTTTTTTATATGAAAGCTGATAGTTCTCGTGTGGTCCCATATGAATTTCATCAAGGTCAGACCAATAGTTATTGAGTTATTCTTAAATAACCTGTCTTGAAGTCGCTTATATTGAAGTCGGCTGTACAAAATTTTTAATTTTAAATTATTTTATATAAAAGCTGTTAGCTGTTACATCTCGTGTGGTCCCATATGAATTTGATCAAGGTCAGACCAATAGTTTTTGAGTTATTCTTAATAACTTATATTGAAGTCGGCTGTACAAAATTTTTAATTTTAAATTATAACCTGAATATATTGGCCAATGTTGATAATCTTAAATTTTAAAGCATAGAAAGTTTTTGCATAAACATAATACGAATTTGTTAATCGTTAAATGCAGGAATATTTTAAATACTAACTTATGCTTTAAATATTGTTAGGAACTCGTAACAATATTTAAAGCATAAGGTATTTGTCATTAGTGAAAATACAAAGATTCATACCTAACTGCTGAGCAGTAGACTGTAAGTTGGGCTCTCCAACTGCAGGGAACCTCAAAAGCCACAAAACACTGTTTGGCACATGTTTCAGAATGTACACCCACATATGCAGCGTCAAAGGATCAATTTTGTACAGCTGATTGAAGTTACAGTATACCACAGCATCATCGGGCAAGCCATATTGTTGGCGGGTTGTGATTACAATGGACTGGGGCACTTCCTCGCCAGTTGCTGCTTTGTTGTTAGTTTGTGTCGTGGCGAGGCCGTTTTGTAAAATAACTCCGTTTACTGATGTCTGCAAGTGACAATTAAATTTATAATAAATCCCTTCAGATCATGCATACCTAGGGAGGTCACTAAATCTTTTAAGCGTTTCCCAAAAACGATCCTTACTGCACCTTGGAGATAGGATGGTTGACAGATTTTTTTATGGCCATTTTTGTACCAGGCCCAATATATCAACACGGGTGTTCAACTGCACCGCTTACGTATTGATAGAAACGTATTATAAAAAACCACTACCATGAAACTGTTCAACTGAATTTGATAAGAGTCATACAAATTATTGTTGTACAAACAATGTATGATTTATTTTAATTACGTCGAAAATGTCACAAAAAATTTAACGTGATATAATATTATTATGCCAAAAAAATCTTAATTAAAATTGCAAAAAGATAGGCTTTACTTTGTATACTTATATGATGTACATACCTGAACTTGTCCTGAAGCGATCATAGTCTCAATGGGCGTCGTAGTAGGCAACTCGGCGACCTTCAGTGAAATCTCAACCGGTCTGGCTGCTCTCACAACTTCCTTTATTTCTTTAATGTCAGTATTCTCAACTAAAGGTGATAGATCTGTTGCGTTTATAACGGCCACGTTATCAGGCAATATACCGAGATTATTATGAGATTTCACCTTATCGCTAAGAATCAATCTCTCTTGCAGATGTGGAAACATTTGCTTATGGTCGCCAACGAAATACGTGTGAGGCATGTATGCCAATTTTTCACTATACTGATTAGCTAATTCCAAGGGGGAAGTTACAGCATCAGTTATAAGATAGTCCATGTAACTTGCTCCACTTGTTCCTGGATAACCGAGCCACATAACTTGGACTGGGGCAGGCCTCAAAGCGAATATTTCATTACGCGCTCCTTTAGTATAACCATTCATATTGACCAAGATATGAATTCCGTCTGCGTAAATTTTATCAGCGGCCTTACCATTGCATGGCATCTGAGACAGATCGATAAAATGCTCCGCTTCGCGAGCAATCTTAGAACGGAATGTGGTGCCATCATCGGGACTTAAAGCGTAGCAGAAGATTTCTACTTTGCCACGATCGTGCAAACCAGGCACAGACTGCATCAAATGTGAAGTAGGATGGTTACCGAAATCGCTACTTACGTAGCCGACACGCAAACGACCTTGCAATTCGCGACCGAATTTGTATTGGGCTTTATGGAGGACCTGAACTTTTTCAAGACATAAATTAGCATGACGAGCTGCGATTGCCTTTCTGAATTCGTGTGTCAATGGATACAACATAGAATGATGCGGATGGACTGACGGTAGTCTGTTCTTATCTAGCTGTTCCGCGACAATGCTGACTAGCTTCTTCATGCGCGCTTCGTAGTCAGTCCAGTCGCATACAATTTGCAAACAGTGTGCCAAATTACAGTACGCATCAGGAAAATCTGGCTTCAATTTCAATGCAGTTCTATAAGATTGTATGGCTTCTGGAATATTTCCAGAGTCTTTGTGAATGCTGGCAAGATTGCTGTGTGCATCAGCGAATGCTGGATTGATTTGAATGGCTCTAGTGTAGCATTGTAAAGCTCCGGCCACATCTTGCATTTCTTTTAGAGTGTTGCCCATGTTACTATATGCATCAGCAAAGGTTGGCTGAATCCTAATCGCTTCCTTATAATGCATGAGTGCTTCATTTAGCTTGCCCTGTTGCTGTAATACTGAAGCCAAGTTGCTATGAGCGGCAGCGAATTCCGGGAACACTTCCAATGCCTTTAAATATAGCCGAGTCGCTTCTTCTATATATCCTTGTTCGCGTTTGATGTTCGCCAAGTTATTAAGTGAATCGGCATGAGAAGGACAAAGACGTAAGGCTGTGTTATAGCATTCTTCAGCATCAGCAACTTGTCCCTTTTCTTTTAATGCGTTGGCCAAGTTGCAGTAGGCATCTGGGAAATTAGGCTGCAATTCTATCGCTCTCCTATATGTATCGATAGCTAAATCAATCAGCCCTTGTTCGTAATAAACGCATGCCAAATTTCCGTGTACGACCGCGTTATTTGGTGAAAGATTGAGAGCACGTAAGTACGCTGCGACAGCCCTAATAAAAAAGAATAAGGTATTAATAAAATGTTAAAGAAATGTCGGGACTATTTATTTAATATTTCAAATATTAATCTTACCTGTCGAAAATTCTAGCTTCCTTGAGAACATTGCCAAGATTGATGTAAGCGTCCAAAAAATTCGGATCCAATGCCACAGCTTTTTCAAAATGATGAATTGCCAACCAAATTTCGCTTTGGGCATTAAAAACACATCCCAAATTACTCCAAGCTACTGCAAAGTCAGGCCTCGTTTCGATGGCCTTCAAGTAACAAGCCTACACACACGGAAAAATTGCATGTTATTATCGAACAAAGATTCCTATTTTCACATTTATGAATTAGATGGAATGAGTATTTTACGCAAAAGAATAAAGTTACACCAAGGCAATGAATGGCGCTCGGAAGCCGAATATCAAACATAGGCGCAACCGAGCACCAAACAGTATTTGCTTTTGATATTACGCCAAATGCACCCTACTAAACGCTACGCCGAGAGCAACAAAACATCAGTAGGAAATGCAAACGACAAGCCTTATAAGTAATGCTGGTTGGTAGATAATAACTTGTATTCATAACACAAAAACATTTTTAAATAAACAAATGATAAAATCCAAACATAGACGCTTCCACTTCCTAACCGATGGAGAGGATGGCCACGACAATGAGAGAACAAAATGCACGAGATGTATCCGATATCCTGTCCAAAACAATTTCTTGCAAACCTTTTACACTTTACCTTCATGGCACAGTATGTTGTCATCGCGGCGGGATAGCGACTGATGTACCAACCGTTACCCAGCTACATACAGCACCGGTCACACCTACTGTCTTACCAGACAACACCTTGTGAAAATATAACAAAATTAGTTGATTTTGAGTCAAACTATTTCACCTGAATTTCGTGTTACTCGTATTTATATTGAAAATCAAATGTATATGAATCGGGAGGATCATTGTCAAACTCAAGCTGTCATCGAGCAGAGTGTTACGACAGGCATGATGTAGATGACAAAATCATATTATACAATTACAAAATAAACTAAGTCATATCACTAAAGAAATATACTACTGATTCCTCTGATCCTCCTTTGCAAGTTTAACAAGAATCACTACAAGCACAAGAATAAAAATAAACTATGTGAATAGTTGAAGGAAACAGGACATTGTAATAAAAAAAAATAAAAATGCTCATATTTGTTCACTATTATTAGCATACTCTCTCTTAAGACTTCAATCTTCCACACAACATTATAAGTATCTAAAACACTTTCTTTGAAGCAAAAATTACGTGACATCAGTGATTGTAAAATTTATTTTATAATTGATTGTATAATATTAAATGTTATGTGAAAAATCAGGATGGATAAGTACGCATAACGCCGTCACAAAATATTAAAAAAGAATATAGGAAATCAACCATTTAATATTTTGTGACTGTGTCACTCTCTAACATGGAACAAATTGGTAAAGAAAAATCCATTATGTAATTGCCATGCGTCATTCACCAATTTGTTCTCACAGAGAAAATAATGGTTTAAACAAACGCGCTTCCAACGTACCTACAATTTACTTTTTGCAAAAATATTAAGTAATAAAACAATGATGTTGAAACCATTATAATGGAACGCATTGCTCTAACAAAGATAAAAAAAATTACGCTTTAGCTGTACGCTGACGAAACAGAGAGTACGCTAATGTAATCTCACACAAAAAAAGGACAGTCCTAGAGTCCTGTTAACTTCAGGGCAAACCAGAAAGCATGAAACAAAATTTTATTTACCTTTGCCTCGTCGAGACGACCAAGGGCCTTCAGCAAATTACCCAAGTCACTTCTAACGCAGTAAAGTTCCTACGACAAAAAAATTACATTGTATAAAAACAATTGCCAACTTTATTGTTCGTCATCATCATTACAGCCTATGGCTGGCCATAGGCCTCCGCATAGATTGCCTTATAGGGGTATAATTGCCGTAGTAGCCAGACTTGGCAGGCAGGTTAGCATCCACAATTTTATTATTTTTAGTTGTTATTATTAGGAAGACGCTGCTGTCTATCTCCTGGGTTGCCTGTAAGCTTTTACGTCACCCATGGGACGATATGGGGTAGTGGATATTCTTACACCGCCACTACACGATAAACTTTACTGTTGTTACGTATTTAAAAAACGAAAAATATAAAACAATTTATGTAAAAAGAAAGGGCGCACATAAATATAGTCTAATTTAGTAGTATAGTTGTAGCACGAATGGGTCGGCTCGATCGGGCAAGAACCACGCTCTCATAGAATAACAGTGTAAAATAGCAGCTTAACGCTACTGTGTTTCGTATGGTGAGTGTAGAGAACCGGAGACTTTTTACTGTAAATTGAGGCATTCCATCTTAGTCCTCACGGGTGACAACGCATCTGCATTTTGATTTGTAATAGAGGATAGATGTAGATGTCGATGGGCCCGCAGCAACCACTTACCATCAGGTGGACTGTTTGCTCGTTTGTCACCCATATCCTATTTAAAAAAAAAACAACGGACGTAGTTCGCAGTGCCATTATTGCAAACTAGAGGGTTAAAGGACAATGTCCAAAATCGCCCTATGTAATAAAAGCATCGGACATACACGATAATTAATTTTCTATTTTATTATGTTAGTTGCAAATACTTTTAAAACACGGACTAGCTGCATGCAAAAATGAACATTAAAAAGTATTCTACTCGACTAATAACATAATCGCCGCCATCTTCGCCAAACATTATGTGGTTTCGAAAAATGATTAGGGATGCCCAATCCAAAGAGAATATAATCACTACGCCCAATCGATTGTAATCGATTTTTGAATTTAATGAAATACATTTTGAATTTATTTCGAATAAAGTTTCAAAAAGAAGCTACAATAAAAATATAAAATTACCATTTCTTTATATTCTTTTATAATATTCCCTAAAAGTGTAATTTAAAAAACCTACTATACCTAATGAATGAGGTCATACTCGATTTTGAATAGGTAGTTAGAATAATGTTTAAGAAAAATATTCGTAAAAATAATTATTCAGGATTTTCTAACGACCATTTAGAAAGTATTGTATTTTACTTCTTACTAAACGATAACTTACGAGTTTACAACAATTAATATTAAAAAAAAAACACTTATCGTTGCTGCATTAATTATAAATGTGTTCTTTAAAAAGAGCAATATTGTAGACTAGATACAGACGTTATTATAAATATTGTTTACAAGTGTGGAAGAATTTGAGACGTACATGTTATTATAAGTAAAGTACGATATTGTCATACTTGTTATGGTATTAATATTATCGTATGACAAAAGATGATGTATGATATGATGTGTGTTTGTAACGAATGGCTATAAATCTTAGGAAATAATCACAATTCGTATCGTATTTGGCACTCCTATTTTTGATGAACATCATTAAATTAATAAACAAAACATCACGCTTGTATTTCTCAGAAGGAGTATGTAGTAATAGAGGGTGCACGTACTACCAAACACCGGAGACAAATCCAGACTCCGTGCTACTACTAGGAACATTAAGTTATAAAAACCCAATAATAAATTGTCGGACACTGGGATTGAACCCAGAACAGAACAGTTTTTCTGTCTGTCACAAGGAACAGATGTTCCAACTATGCAAAAGTATTTCTTGAATCGTTTGAAATATTCTTGAATAAGTCCAATTCGAGAGGTTTTTGGATCGATTCATTGAATCGATGGAGTGTTCTAAGTCGATATTAGGACATCGGATAAAGATTCTTCAGATCTATATCGATCTGGAAAATCGATTATTTTATTATAAACAATCGATTAAACGATTTCAAATTGAATGCCTACTTATACTGTCATATTTCACTCTGTCAAAATTACATTGGTTGGCGTCGTTTGCTCTTTGTAATTGTATCGGTGTTTTGGTGAATTTCAGGACTATATATTGAACATTACGACTTGGCTATTTTAACGGACTCTGATTGCTTTCAATAACGACTTACCTTGCTGTGATTTTTCGGAACTGTGTACTACTGAAACGATAACCTAGCATTCATAAACGGACTTACGCACACGCAATGGAAAGTGTACTTTGTGTAAATTGCGGCTCTGCTGGTGGCTCAATGTTGTTAAAAGATGAACAGAGAAGCAATCGTGCAATATTGATGTAATTGCATCGTTATACGCAGAACCATCGGTTCCTGCGCCCATGTTATGACCATCATTTGGTATTTGAGCTTTACGAGACATCAAAATAATATTGACATCCCTGTACAGTTTTTAGACAATATTCTAATTTCCAATTAAGAAGATGAACAATATACATGAAATTAATCTGTGTTTTATTTCTAATTCAAACATAATAAATTAATGTAGTTGTAAAAACAACTTATACTATCAATTAGGTGCTAAGTCGGTAAGGCTGGTTTCATAGTCACGCGTTTGAACAGCGCCGTCCAGACGCACACGCTTGCAAATGCACTAGATAGTAGTCTATAATATTCACGCTGTTCGACGGCATGTCTAGCGGCGTGACTGGAACTAGCCTGAATCCTATACATTTAGGTACCAGGTATCTTACCGTAACGTATATGCTAATGACAACATCTAAATGCTAACAGCCATTATATACATCCATTTTTATTTTTACATTAATACGCAAACAGTATCTCTCATTTCGAAACCAATTCTAAGAAAGCAGGTTTGTTAGCTATATTCTATGCATTTATACGTTGCACTTACATACACTTAGGCTTTAGAACAAAAACTGCATACCTAATTGTCTAGATAAGTACTAAAAATAGCTAAATGTTTTAGGACATCGTTTTTCAGTTTGTTAAAAATCACTCGGAGCTATGAAAAACCGTAACATTCGTGATTCAAATATAACCTCAAAATCTGATACTTTTTTTGAAATATATCTTTAATGCAGCTAGTCCGCTATAAAAATAAGATCATATATGAATTTACTAATGATCGACAATAAAACACATAATTTTCCGATGCTCTTGGTTCCAGGGCGAACTATGTATGGGAGCAGAGCAATGTCCTTTAACGTATGTTGTAGGTGAATCATGATTGATAATTATTAAAAAAAACCAGAGTATTAGGAATTTAATGAGAGGTATAAAAAGAGGTGTCATATGAATGAGTACCTACTTAAGTCTAAAAATTATAGGTACATAAAACATTTTGAACACGTAATTAGAATTAGCCGACCCTCTATAAATTGTGTTTTATGCCCAAATACTTAAACTAACCAATTTTAAGATGCTGTTAAGTATCTTGATGTCTCTATAACTTTAAGACAAAACGACTGTGACACCTAGTCTTAACGATATCTTAAAATTGAGTAGCGTTTGAGTATTTGGTCATTAGTAAAATAAAAAAAGGAAATCTTAAAATTGAGTAGCGTTTGAGTATTTGATCATTAGTAAAATAAAAAAGGAAATCTTAAAATTGAGTAGCGTTTAGAGTATTTGGTCATTAGTAAAATAAAAAAAGGAAATCTTAAAATTGAGTAGCGTTTAGAGTATTTGGTCATTAGTAAAATAAAAAAAGGAAATCTTAAAATTGAGTAGCGTTTGAGTATTTGATCATTAGTAAAAATAAAAAAAGGAAATCTTAAAATTGAGTAGCGTTTGAGTATTTGATCATTAGTAAAATAAAAAAAGGAAATCTTAAAATTGAGTAGCGTTTGAGTATTTGGTCATTAGTAAAATAAAAAAAGGAAATCTTAAAATTGAGTAGCGTTTGAGTATTTGATCATTAGTAAAATAAAAAAAGGAAATCTTAAAATTGAGTAGCGTTTGAGTATTTGGTCATTAGTAAAATAAAAAAAGGAAATCTTAAAATTGAGTAGCGTTTGAGTATTTGGTCATTAGTAAAATAAAAAAAAGGAAATCTTAAAATTGAGTAGCGTTTGAGTATTTGATCATTAGTAAAATAAAAAAAGGAAATCTTAAAATTGAGTAGCGTTTGAGTATTTGATCATTAGTAAAATAAAAAAAGGAAATCTTAAAATTGAGTAGCGTTTGAGTATTTGGTCATTAGTAAAATAAAAAAAGGAAATCTTAAAATTGAGTAGCGTTTGAGTATTTGATCATTAGTAAAATAAAAAAAGGAAATCTTAAAATTGAGTAGCGTTTGAGTATTTGGTCATTAGTAAAATAAAAAAAGGAAATCTTAAAATTGAGTAGCGTTTGAGTATTTGGTCATTAGTAAAATAAAAAAAGGAAATCTTAAAATTGAGTAGCGTTTGAGTATTTGGTCATTAGTAAAATAAAAAAAGGAAATCTTAAAATTGAGTAGCGTTTGAGTATTTGGTCATTAGTAAAATAAAAAAAGGAAATCTTAAAATTGAGTAGCGTTTGAGTATTTGATCATTAGTAAAATAAAAAAAGGAAATCTTAAAATTGAGTAGCGTTTGAGTATTTGGTCATTAGTAAAATAAAAAAGGGAAATCTTAAAATTGAGTAGCGTTTGAGTATTTGATCATTAGTAAAATGAAAAAAGGAAATCTTAAAATTGAGTAGCGTTTGAGTATTTGGTCATTAGTAAAATAAAAAAAGGAAATCTTAAAATTGAGTAGCGTTTGAGTATTTGGTCATTAGTAAAATAAAAAAAGGAAATCTTAAAATTGAGTAGCGTTTGAGTATTTGGTCATTAGTAAAATAAAAAAAGGGAATCTTAAAATTGAATATTTGGTCATTAGTAAAATAAAAAAGGAAATCTTAAAATTGAGTAGCGTTTGAGTATTTGATCATTAGTAAAATAAAAAAAGGAAATCTTAAAATTGAGTAGCGTTTGAGTATTTGGTCATTAGTAAAATAAAAAAAGGAAATCTTAAAATTGAGTAGCGTTTGAGTATTTGGTCATTAGTAAAATAAAAAAAGGGAATCTTAAAATTGAATATTTGGTCATTAGTAAAATAAAAAAGGAAATCTTAAAATTGAGTAGCGTTTGAGTATTTGATCATTAGTAAAATAAAAAAAGGAAATCTTAAAATTGAGTAGCGTTTGAGTATTTGGTCATTAGAAAAATAAAAAAAGGAAAAGAATAACAGCAATAAAGTTCAAATAGAAAATTTAATAGTTGTAAAGAGGAACATGCAACCATTTCTTTCATTCCAACACCACAATTACGTTGAGCGTGATAATGGACATAGCGTGATAATGGTGAGAACGTGTTAATGGGGAGCAGCAGTAAGGTGTCGGCTCTGCGCTCAATAAGTCCACTATGTGCAATCACAGTAATGCATGGCAGCTGGTACATTAATGGAAAGGCGTAATAAGTCCAGCAGTAGAGTTGTTGATGATAATAAGAAAATAAAATTAATAGATATCTACAGTGTAACCACAGTAACCGACATAGCCCAACGGTTCAGTAAGCTTAAGTGGCAACGGACCGGCCACATAGCTCGAAGAACCTACAACCGATAGGATAGAAAGGTTATCGAGGAGCAGAAGTACGGTAGCTCCCACTAAATAGAGTAACCACGTGTTTTGTACCATTCCTTAGGCGAGGCCTATGTTCAGCAGTGGACTTGTGGCTGTAACGATGAAGCGCCAAACATTTTTATTTTTTTACCAATGAATTAAAAATGGTTTATGTAAACTTAGACATGATTATTTACTTTGTTTTAAAAATAATTCCATAGAATTAATCGTAAAAATATTATAGTGGCATAAATAAATGTAACTAATTAGAGCCTACTTTACAATGTTTATTCTATCGAGAAAATTACATCATGTTATCGTGTATCCTTTTTATGAAATCCAAGGTCATATAGTCAAAAATCATATACCAATAAAATGGTTCCTAATCTATAAAACTTATTAAAGATATATGTAAAATAGAAAAATCACCAATTTTTAATAAAGATAAACCTTAAGGTGAAAGCTCCAGGGTGGCCCGCGAAATTCAAATTTTCTTACGTTTTTTGCAATTTGCAGGTCAGTGTCAGGGTGTATGTTTAACAAAATATGATTCGCGAGCGTAACGAGTATGCTCCGTCGCGCAGTGGCTTAGCAATGAGTTGTTGCGCCAGGGGCCGCTAGTTCGAATCCCGCACGGAACAAGTATTTGTATGGCCTACAAATATTTTTTCCGGGTCTGGATATTTGTCCTCGTGCAATCTATGTTTGTAAACTGCCTTCACGATACAAGAGAAAATCCTAGTGTGGGGGTAACGTTTTTTAACAAAAGAAAAAAAAATTATAATCATCAATACAATCCCCTAAGTTCGTATAATTCCTTTGAATGAGTTTTTCTGGAAATAGCCATACATAGGAATTATACGAACATAGACGGTTGTATTGATGATTATAATGATTATAATTCTGTAAATACATACTCGCTACGCTCGCGAATCATATTTTGTTAAACATACAACCTGAAACTGACCTGCAAATTGCAAAAAACGTAAGAAAATTTGAATATCGCAGGCCACCCTGGAGCTTCCACCTTAACGACGTCTTAAAATTGAGTAGCGTTTGAATATTTGGCCAATAGCGTATCAAATAATTAAGATTTTGACCTATTTGAGTAGACTAAGCATAAAGTATTTATAAGCAAGTATTAATACTCTAAGGGACTAATCAATATCGCAAACTCAAAGTAACAATAAATATCGTCTAAATAGTTACATTTAAAAAAAATTACCTAATTTTTTTCATTTAAGTTTAAATAGGACCACACCCTTGAGGTTTATTAAAAAAAGAATAAAATTGGTTCACAATTGGCGAAGATATCATCCACCTTAACGACGTCTTAAAATTGAGTAGCGTTTGAATATTTGGCCAATAGCGTATCAAATAATTAAGATTTTGACCTATTTGAGTAGACTAAGCATAAAGTATTTATAAGCAAGTATTAATACTCTAAGGGACTAATCAATATCGCAAACTCAAAGTAACATTAAATATCGTCTAAATAGTTACATTTAAAAAAAATTACCTAATTTTTTTCATTTAAGTTTAAATAGGACCACACCCTTGAGGTTTATTAAAAAAAGAATAAAATTGGTTCACAATTGGCGAAGATATCACGTAACGTGCACACAAAAAAACCCTGTTTACTGGAAACGAGGCATTCCATCTTAGTCCTCAGGGGTTGTCGTCCCTGCGGACTGCATTTTAATTCTTAATCGTGGATAAGTGTAAACTTCTATGGGCCACATCATCCACTTACTATCAGGTGGGACTGTGTGCTCGTTTGTCAACCTTATTCTATAAAAAAAAATACAAACGAATTAAATACTTCGTCCTGTTTTGAAGTCGGTTGAAAATACAAGTAAGAACAAGCGAAATTGAATAAAACTACTTTTAGGGATTTTATCGCTTATAACTAACTTGATTTTATTGACTGAAGTTAATTTTTTAACAGTGGTAGAGCCACGCGGCAGCTTTTGCTGCCGCACGGATGGGCCGGCTCGAACCGGGGTGGTACCACGACCTCACAGAAAACCAGCGTGAAGTAGAGGTTTACCTCTGTGTTTCGCTTGGTGAGTGCAGGTTGCCGGAGGCCCTTTTTACTGGAAATGAGGCATTCTATCTTAGTCCTCACGGGTGACAACGCATCTACATTATGATTTGTGATAGAGGATAGATGTAGATGTCTATGGGCCGCATCAACCACTTACCATCAGGTGGACTGTGTGCTCGTTTGTCACCCTTATCCTATAAAAAAAAAAAAATTAAACGCGATAGAATCCGTAAAAGTAGTTTTATTCAATGTGTAGTGTTCGCGTAAATATAAGAAATCATTATGTAAACAAGCTAAATGTTGCTTTTAATATAATTTCTAACAATGCGAATATTAAAAAGCATTTGTTTGAAAACGTTATTCGTCGGTTTAAATTAAAGGAGCATAACATTCGAAGCCCTTTTATTAAAATCATTGAAGTATATATATCTGAGGAGATCAAGTCTTAATGAATATACGCTTGTATAGACATCAAGAGCGATGGATGACACAAGCGAGACAATAGGTAATTGCTGTACGAGGAAATTAATTCCACGAGCAAACGACGTTCAAGGTTGTGCATGTTATCTTACGGTATAAAATAAAGATTACTTATTTTTACCGTAACCTTTAATGGCACGATTGTGATTAAGTGTCAAATTTGTAATATCACATTAAATAAATGTTTTTTTTTTAAACAGCGAATTAATATACAAGGTTATTTTTTAAATAGTATTAAAATTTTACGTGGTACGAGGGTGCATTTTTAGTTCGCGGAAGGGGGGGAGGGGGGGGGGTTTATGGAGTGGAAATAAAAATCCAAATTTTGTATACCCTCAAAAAAATGATTTGTCTTTGTCTAAAAATACGCCGAAACTGCTTCCTTCACTTCTTCATCACTTAAAAACTTTTTTCCCTAGAAGTTCTTTTTTTAGTTTGGAAATAGATAATAATCACTAGAGGGCCAGGTGAGGACTAAGGGTGGGTGTGGCAAAATTTCTAAGCCCACCTTCTGCAGGACAGCCATCGCAACATGGCACTGGTGAACAGCCGCGTTGTCGTGCAGAAGAAGGATTTCTTTGGTCAATTTTTAACTTTTTTTTTTCCTTTATGGCTTTTCTTTCCTTCAATTGTTCTAGGATTGAAGCGTAGTAATTTTCGGTTATGGAGACACCTTTATCTTTATAATTAATCAATAGGATACCTTCAGAGTCCCAAAAGACTGTCCCCATGATTTGCTCAGCCGATTGTGCCACCTTACATTTCTTGGGTGGTGGTGTGCCTTTTTTGTGCCACTGCTTAGAGTCCTGTTTGGACTCAGATTCATAATGGTGAACCCAAGTTTCATCACCAGTAACAATTCGAGCCAACACTCCATTCTTATCTTCCATCAGAAGTCCAAAAATGCACGAGAACACTCCACGCGCTGTTGCTTTTGAGGCGGCGTGAGCATTCTAGGCACCCATCTTGCGCCAACTTTAGTCATGCCAAAATGGTCATGAAGAATTTCGAAAATGGTTGTATTTGATACTCCAACCATTTCTGCGAGCTGTTTTTTCTTTAGGCGGTCATCTTCTAATATAAATTTTTCGACTTTTTGAATAATTTCCGAAGTGGTCACCTCGATCGGCCTTCCTGGCCCATGAGTCGTCTTCCCGTGACTCTCTGCCTTGTTTAAAAAGGGTATGCCACTTGTAAACCATAGTCACAGTAAATATATAGTAGGAACAGTATGGAAACTTCCTACAAACGCTCGAAACAGCACACTCACACAAACATGCGCAACGACGACACTTCTAAGCGCTCGTCGCGGTGCTCTCAGTAGCGAGTGTCGCCTCGAAGACTTTTTACAATTATTTTGAAAGGTAAGAATGATTTTTATTGTCATTTTTATAATCGTTATCGAATTATAAGTCAGTGTGATTGATCATAATGAATTCGTGAACTTATTTTTAAATACAGAATGCGGCGGTTTTGAGACTATTTAAAGCTGATAGTGCAATAGTGGTACCAAAAAGTAAATCCAAGATGGCGGCTGCAATAGGTATTATTTTTTTCGTCATGGGTGCCATTTTCATGGGTTTCGAGGGTGATGAATCCGATAGTGCTGTCGAAATGTAAATCCAAGATGGCGGCTGCAATAGGTGTCATTTTTTTTCGTCATGGGTGCCATTTTCATGGGTTTCGAGGGTGATGAAGCCGATAGTGCTGTCGAAATGTAAATCCAAGATGGCGACTGCAATAGGTATCAATTTTTTCATCATGGGTGTCATTTTCATGGTTTTCGAAGGTGTTGAAGCCGATAGTGCTGTCGAAATGTAAATCCAACATGGCTGCTGCAATAGATATCAATTTTTTCATCATGGGTGTCATTTTCATGGTTTTCGAGAGAGTTGAAGCCGATAGTGCTGTCGAAATGTAAATCCAAGGTGGCGGTTGCAATAGATATCAATTTTTCATCACGGGTGTCATTTTCATAGGTTTCGAGGGTGTTGAAACCGATAGTCCTGTCGAAATGTAAATCCAAGATGGCGGCTGAATTAGTTACCAATTTTTTCATCATGGGTGTCATTTTCATGGTTTTCGAGGGTGTTTGAAGCCGATAGTGCTGTCGAAATGTAAATCCAAGATGGCGGCTGCAATAGGTATCAATTTTTTCGTCATGGGTGTCATTTTCATAGTTTTTGAGTATCTTGAAGCCGATATTACTGCTGAAATGTAAATCCACGATGACGGCTGCAATAAGTATCAATTTTTTCGTCATGGGTGCATCGACCACTAATAAAAAACATGGATGTCATTTTCATGGTTTTGGAGGTTGTTGAAGCCGATAGTGCTGTCGAAATATAAATCCAAGATGGCGGCTGCAATAGGTATCAATTTTTTCGTCATGGGTGTCATTTTCATAGTTTTTGAGTATCTTGAAGCCGATATTACTGCTGAAATGTAAATCCACGATGACAGCTGCAATAATTATCAATTTTTTCGTCATGGGTTCATCAAACACTAATAAAAAACATGAATGTCATTTTCAAGGGTTTCTAGGGTGTTGAAGCCGATAGTGCTGTCGAAATGTAAATCCAAGATGGCGGCTGCAATATATATCAATTTTTTCATTTTGGGTATCATATCATGGTTTTCGAGGGTGTTGAAGCCGATAGGGTTGTCGAAATGTAAATCCAAGATGGCGGCTGCAATAAATATCAATTTTTTCATCATGGGTGTCATTTTCATGGTTTTCGAAGGTGTTGAAGCCGATAGTGCTGTCGAAATGTAAATCCAACATGGCTGCTGCAATAGATATCAATTTTTTCATCATGGGTGTCATTTTCATGGTTTTCGAGAGAGTTGAAGCCGATAGTGCTGTCGAAATGTAAATCCAAGGTGGCGGTTGCAATAGATATCAATTTTTCATCACGGGTGTCATTTTCATAGGTTTCGAGGGTGTTGAAACCGATAGTCCTGTCGAAATGTAAATCCAAGATGGCGGCTGAATTAGTTACCAATTTTTTCATCATGGGTGTCATTTTCATGGTTTTCGAGGGTGTTGAAGCCGATAGTGCTGTCGAAATGTAAATCCAAGATGGCGGCTGCAATAGATATCAATTTTTTCACCTTGGGTGTCATTTTCATAGTTTTCGCGGGTGTTGAAGCCGATAGTGCTGTCGAAATGTATTTAAACTACTTTAAAAATTCCGTATAATCATGTTATACGTAATTTTTTTAATGCGCTTAAGGCATGCCCAATTGGATTTACCAATTTTTTTTCTACTATTATTCATACACACAGTACAATAAACAACAATTATTAATAAATACCACGTTTTTACATAAAATATTCAAACTTGCAAGTAACAAAACCAACGTGCGTCGCACTGACCCTGAGATTGTTGTCCACTGGCTGTGCCAGCGTAACCGGTTTTTTCCAGTCTCGCCGCCTACGCGCTACGCGGCCAGTGGTCACGCACTCATGCCTCGCGTTCTTGTAGTAGTGCAACCGATTCGCGCGGTTGTATGAAGCTTTACCTCTGTTCCGTTTATTTACTCATGGGACCGAATATTGTTATTTATTAGTGCGAAAATAAAATTAAAATAGTATCAAATAATATATTTTACAAATCCCATATTTAGTTTCATTATTTAATTAATCAACTAACAAACAACTTGTTTGATAAAACAAACAACAACATAATCAATTACATTACGTAAGTACACAAACAATATTAACAAATAATTGTGTAGCAAAATTAAATCAAATTTATATACTTACCTAAATAAGTAATATAATATTTTAGTAAGTAACGGTTCCGTGGCGCAGTGGGTTTAGCATTGAATTGCGGCGGTGAGAGCAGCGGGTTCGAATCCCGCACGGAACAAGTATTCGTGTGGCCCACAAATACGTAATTGTTCTCGGTCTGGAGATTTGTACTGTTACAATTTATTTATGTAAATAACCTACATGATAAAAGAGAAAATCCTAATATGGAGGTAATCTATACAAATAAATAAAATTTAAGTGTCTGTTGTAAGGTCAAAATAACAGCTTTTTACTAATTGCATATGATAGTATATACGGTACTAATAACATTAACACAATTTAAAACATTTTTGTCTGTCTGTCTGTTTGTTCCGGCTAATCTCCAAAACGGCTGGGCCGATTTTGACGGGACTTTCACTGGTAGATAGCTCATGTTATAAGGAAAAAGGCAAAAAAGGCCATGAAATTCAATCGTAATAAATTCCACGCTGGCGTAGTCGCGGGTAACAACTAGTATATAATAAATGACGTGTCCGAATTTTCGAATTCGGCGCGTCCCGAAAAAATATTACTATGGCCGATAACGAAATTCGGCCTGAGCCTGACTTATAACTTCTGACTTATACTAAAATCACTTTTTTAAGTATGTAAGCATACTTGCACTGTTATCTATTCAGTGGTATAAGAAAGATTTTGCCACCACCCTTATGAAAGAACCTTAATTTAAACTACAATTGTGCCTGCAACTTCATTCACATCAACAGAAAACAAAGAAAAAAACATATGTCAATGGCATAATATAATATAGGTTATAGCATTATATGTGTGGTAACTACCTTCGTTGTCTGTAATATAAACACTGGCCTCATTTTAGAGAAATAAGGTCAAACGATGCCGAGAGTAAGCCCACACCGAATAGTGCATTTTTTTGAATGTTATGGAGTTAGCATGATTTCTTGTTGATTAGACATATGCGGAAATTTCGCTCCTTAACAAACCTGTGATAGATAAAACAACAGATCAGGTAACACTTGCCCTAGTGCCCAATGGCGCATATAATAGCCTCGTGGCTTCAATTTCTGTACCAGCTGCATTTTACATTGTTGTAAACCAACATCTTTGTGCAAAATATTCCACATTGTGGACAGACCTCCAATTCCTGAGAAAGACGACAAGCGAATAAATACGAATTTTCTTTCACACCTCTGTAGAGGTGTTAATTTGTGACCGCCGCCCATAAACAACTGCAACACTAGAGGAATTGCATGTGCATTGATGGTATTTTAAAAAGATAGTGTTTCTTGATGGCCCCTAAGTTGTCGGTCGGTACAATTAGCTGGTCGTAGCAGATTATAGAGTATGATATCTATTCAGTTTAACTGATGGCATATGCTCAGATGGACTATTATGTGAGCCATAAAAATTACTAGGTGTCTCTATAAATTCTGCAAATCAACAACTGATTTTCTAAGTAAATTTGGATGACTGTTTACTATCAATTCTGATAATGACTGTCAAAAAATGAACACAGCTTGTTTGATAGTTAACCACCATTCAGTAAGTTTTATCTAAGCAATATAACACCAATTATCACTAGGTTTGTTGTGGCATGTTATTTATACTGATTGTCACTAAATTTACTAAGCACTAATCACTAGTAGTAGTTACTAATATAATATTCATCATCATTACAGCCCTGTTCAAGTCCACTGCTGATGCTGAACGTAGGCCACACCCAAGACATGCAACAAAACATGGCACTGTGGTACTTGCATCCATCAACTTCCTGCACATCTTACCAGCTCGTAAATTCATCTATGGGAGGGGGGGGGGGGGGATAAATTCATCTTACGAGGCTGCCATTTGAGAACCCTATCAGTTGTCAATTCTTTGATCTATATGGTCACTTTAACTTACTAATATACACTAGTAAAGTCTAAGGATTTGCTTTAACATCTAAACATAATTGACAAGTGAAGCTAGCTGCCTGGATCGCTCGCTAAGACGAGACAAGGCCGAAACGCATATAATATCTTATTTACTTTTAGTATTTGTACTGATTTTAAAGATAACATGTGTGGAGTGGGCTAAGCCCACGCTGGCCTTTTTATACTTGTAATAAATAAGGCAGAAATGAATAAGTCAATATTGCCTAACCCCACAACCAAAAAAGGCTAATAACATTTTTAAAATCAAATTAAATTATTTGAAGCCTGGTGGTGGTAGATCCAAAAGAACTTATTATAAGCATAAAGTGAAATAAAAAAAATTAAACCTAGATCTCACAAATACTGATTATTTAATAATACTAATCACTATTAACTTTTTTAACATATGATAGAGAAATTAAAAGAATGAAGATATGATAAAGCCATAATTGTTGTAGGTTACTTAAAAATGCCATCCAAAATTGATTTCTTTTAATGGACATTAAAGGAAATCAATTTTGGATACAGATCAAATTTCAGTCACTGCCACCAGCCTCAATGAAAACTAGGCATTGGCACATGACAGGATTATAGTGCCAAGTGTATGTGCAAGCACAGGTACATTCTCTATTCCCTCACTGTCATAGTCTGATGGGACAGTAAACCAACACAACCAGGGAGAGATCAGGCGTAGGATCAATGGCTTTACATGCTTTCCGAGGCACGGGGTGAGACACTGCTAACTTCCTGATAATTTCTTGATGGAAAAGCTCAATAAGTGATTTTTTTGGCCTGACCGGGATTCGAAACCTGAATGAACCTCATGATCAGCAGTCGCACTACAACCACTAGACCAACAAGACAGTCCAAAAAGTCCTTTTTTTAAGTATTTTCTGTACTTTTAAAAATATACTGAATACCATTTTTTGTTATATTTAAATAGACAAATGAAATGTAATAAACATTTGATGGTCTATCAAATTATGTTCGGTTTTACTAGTCTACACTTTGTTAGAACAATGGCCACTTGCCATTGTTCTTTTTACTTTTTTTAAGAACTTAGTAACAATGAAAACCACAAGGTAACAAAACTAGAATGTTGTCAAAATTTTTTTGTTACATTAAAATTTTCATTCCCATTTTTTCCACCCTTATGGATGCAATTTTTTTTTTAATTTATATGAGACTACCCCTGGAGTAAGACTTTATTTATAAAGAAATAAGATTTAGTAAAAGAAAATCATTAATATCAGTTCATAAACGAAGTTTTGCCAAAACATACATAATTGAAAATATTACACAGATACATTAAGAACTTACTTCCTTTTTAAACTCACTTAGGAAACTGAATATTAATGTTTACAATCACAACCCTGGAGCTATCTTTATCAAAATTTTATTTTATAATTTTGATAAAGAGTTCAGGAAAATTATTGTTATCCATCCATCCTTTCATACTTTACAGTCTAGTATTACTTACTGCTGAACATAGACCTCCCCCATAGAGGCAATTTTGCCATAGTTGCCACAATTGTCAACTGGTTGGCCACTGGAGTATTATTTTGAGTTGTTATCAGGAAAATTCTGCTTGCCTTTTCAGTTTCCCTCTGTCCCCTCTTATGACACCCACAGAATGATATATGATAGTGGATATTCTTACACCGCCACTACATGCTAAAGTATTTGTTATATGCAAAGAATATCTAACTCATGAATTAAAAAAATCATTAATATCACTAAACAGAAGTATATACTCACAGGATTATATTGTAGAGCTGTAACATATGCTTGTACCGCTTGCTCCATATCACCAGCAGCCACAAGGGCTGCAGCCAAGTTGATGTAACCATCGATGAAGTCGGGCTTTAGTCTCACTGCATGCCTGTAGTTCTCCAATGCTTCTTGTAACTGCCCACGTTCCTTGTATACATTACCCAAATTGCTACAAAAATACATAATTTTAATTAATATTACTTTAATATTATAGACACAATTCTTATACAACAGTTAACTTTATGCTCTGTACAATTATATGTATGAAATGAAAGATAAGAAAACAACTTTATCAATTTGACACAACAAAAATGTTTTGTTTAGTCCCATCATGTCGGTTGTGATGAGGATTACTTAATACACCAAGATAACATTAAAATGGTTATATCCTTATATGTAACTCAGGGGCTGTGTGCTTATTTAGATTTTGATTTGATAATATGTAAGCAACTCATATAACATATTCTCATGAAATATTTAAACATAAAATAAAGTGCTCACCCACCTCACATTCAGTGGTGATTTAATTATTCATTTTAAATTTATTTATTATATATACCTATTAAATATTTTAAGGAAATATGACATCCACTAATATGCATTGGAGCAACCTGGAATTCCATAACCCTCAGAAACAAGAGGCCTGTGTCCAGTAATGGGATTTAGAAAATTAACTTTACTTCTATAAATTATAAATGCAGTTGTAGAAACTGTATATGAAAATATGTGAACATTTTATCCGCTTCTCAATACTTAAAATTATTTTCGATAACATGTTCAAATTTCAGGGTGATAATATTAATGTAAAAACAGTTCCTACCTGTATGCCTCAGCCAACAAAGGATTTTGTTTAATAGCCAATGTTGAAAAATGCGCAGACTTGTCCAATCGCCGACATTGGAAGTGAATTGAAGACAAGAGAAGCAAGACACCAGTGTTGGTGCCATCTTGACGCCATAGTTGCATACAATGCAATTCAGCACTGTCATAGTCTCCAGCTTGGTACTCTCGGTGTGCTAACTCTAATAGCCCTAATAAAAAACAATACTTTTAAATGTGTCTCATAATAATATTATAAATATAATTCCGCCACACTAAACCATTCAAAATTGGCAAAATAATTTGTTTGCCGAGGATTAACAAGAAATTCGTTATAACATGAAGACGAATTGAGTTATTACATACCAACTGTAGATATTTGTGGTCCTATGTCCGACATTTTAAGTATCACAGCATTTGCTGGAACACCAACAATTTGTTGAGGCTGAGTCGTAACAGACTGTGGCACTGCTACATTAGCTTGAGGTTGCATTTTGGTTATCATATTTTGTGCACACTTTAATCGTCACTAGGCACAACAAATTAACTTAATATATAAAATTCATCAAAACCAAAAAATAAATTTATTAGTACTTTTCCATCGCAATATACTGTACTAAAAATATGACCAAGAAACTTTCCAAGGAACACGATTCAATTCCGCACACAAAGCGGAAATTTTCTATTTGTATTGTTACCTACTCTACGGCGGAAATAAGTATCGCTGGTATAAATTGTCTGTGGTTCAATTAATTTCCGTCCTCATTGCACAAATATTATTGTTAAAATATTAAAAATCAAAAATTATCACATATTAATTACACAGTATTTAAAAATAATTAGTACAAATATATGACAAAATAATGCTCAAACATTTAACAATTATAAGAAGAAATAATAAAAAAATTGCACTTCCGCTTCCTTTAAACTATGGAATACAATACAGATTATATAACATTTCAAACCATAATTGATTACATGATTCATGCCTTCTTCTTCTTCTTAATAACTGGCTTTACGGCTCCTGGATCTAGCCCTTCTGAGCCTGAAGTTACAATATATTATAATAATTATCCTTCATAGTATTTGGCTTTACAATATGTTGATGCGTCACATTGTGCAGCCCTTCGGAGATTTTGACGGCAACTTGAGCTAGCAGACAGCTGACGGTTGGCGATGGTATCTCAAGGCGCCTAAGCAGACAGACACCTTATTTTGAGAATTTTCTTCACCATCAGAACACTTGTTTCACAGTTTCCAATAATAGTTCACATGCGCAGACACTTAATGCACAAAATCGCACCACTTTTACATATCAAAGTCCACTTCAAACCATTATTTAAACTATAATACAGGAGCAGCAAACCGACGCCGGTGAAGTTCCCGCCAAAACCCCTGATTCATGCCTAATTATAGTGATTATATAGAGTATTTATAAGGAAACTATAGAGGGTACGTTTGCAGGATTGAACACTAAGCACGGAAGAGAGTACTAAAATAAGAACAAAATTCTTATACCTGAACTCTTTATACATACGTCGTTTAATATGTTACGAAAAAAGATAGTTATATTATTCTCACCTTCTTTCTTTTACAAGTTAGTTGACTTAATAAAATTAGGGTAGGGATTTTTATCCAATTCCTAATACTTATATAAATCAATGAAAGATTATGGAAGCTTCATCTGACATCTTACAACAAAAACGTAGTCAAATAACGCGGAATTTCGAACTATCGTAGTATAATTATAAATACTACGTAAATACTATACGTGGTAGAGCCATGCTGCAGCTATATTTCTGGTAAAGTTGTAACACGAATGGGTCGAGCCGACCCATTCGTGTTACAATTAGCGTGTTTAAACAAACAAAGGGAAAAAAAAACAAAAAAGAAAAACTTTTTCGCTTTATTATATTGGTATAGCTTGTATATGTTGCGAAAGTACATAATATAGGGAAATTCATATTGACTTTTTACATGGAGAAAATCCTACGCATACCTGCCTCACATGGCCAAAGTCGGGTTATGTCGAACGTGCACCGATGGTGTTTCACCCTCGCCGCATACTGGTAGGGCTGCAGGAACACTTTCGTCTTGCACACATCCGCGGCCACACCAACGCCGACGGTCCCATGGCAGCCCCTCCTCGGGAGAAGAAAACTCCAGAACTTTCTCTTTCTCAAGTAAGGCGTACTATAACACAAGACACGGCTTTCTTCGCAGAGCCCAACTTCAGCTGCCTAACAGGGCCTCTTGAGTCCGATACGCGGAGGCCAGGTAAAATGAGCACTCCGAAGCTAGAAGCCTTCCTGATTCCAGCGTTGTATAAATCTTTAATTAATTAAATTTAATTTCTTATATTTACGCGGTCACTACACATTTAAATAAAGATAGTTTTGACGAATTTTATCTACAGCTACCTAAAAGGATCGATTAACATTTAGAAGGATACACGTTAATTCCAAACACAGTGGACTATACAAAGATATAATGTACATACATCTTCGTTTAAGAATCTTATTTAATTAAATGGTTTAATGTGATAAGATTGATAAAAATTAAAAACAGAAGAGATTAGAGAATACCACTACGCGGGAAACCGGTTAATACATCACTCCAATTGCCTTATATTATGGCCTTATATTATTTACATTATGGCCTGAACGTACAGCCTTTTGGCGCCCTCGAAGATATTGTGAAAATCAATCCTAGACTGAAGACAAGATTTTCAAGTGAGAGAGTGGAATTAGGAAGATAGTGGGCGACAGTATTAAAAGCGATAGAGAAATCTATTAAGATAAGAACTAATAATTCCACATTCCACGCCCTCTCGAATATCTTCAGTAACCTTGAGAAGAGCGGTTGTAGTTCCGGGAGCAACCAAGCTCGCTCGATCCCGTCGACCCAAACGTCGCAGACACATCACACACTGACACTACACCCACACCAAATAGGACAAACACTAATAGGACAACGGATGGGGCGCGTCGCACCCGTAGGCGGACACGACGCGTTCCAACACACACTGCGTACACACCGTACACTCGCGTGCCTGGGCAGTTCTCACGGCCCAGAACATCAACCAATACGAGCTAAGCAGTCAGAAGCAGGGGTTCGCACTCCCCCCTCGGACAGCGGTTAGATAGCTCAAAATAAACCTCTACGGATGGGACATGATAATTGGTAACAATACCAATTCATATACCATCATCATCCTCATCCTCATCCCAATTACCGCCTTTCCACTTTTAAATAGCCCTGTGCCCGATGAAGCTGTAAGAGCCGCATAAGCTAACAGCGTAAACATCACAGAAAATAGGTTTTAGTGCCAAGCCCAGGGCGAAATCCAGACTGATATGCGGAAGAAAGGCAAAGAAGGAGAATACTTTCCTAATAAAAATCTGTCGAAGAGGTTGACGCCTTGTTGCCTGACGAAGAGTGCGCACCATGCGACGACGAAGAGTGCCACTCTTCGTCAGAGTCTAAAAATAAAAGTGGCAAATCTAGAACAAATTCTCGAAGAGTTGAAGGTCAAAGCCTTGTTAACGAAGAGGATGGTAATCTACTTAACTCAATCGATCCCGTCAATAAGCATTTCCTTATATTGACAATCACAGAATGCTTTACATTAAAGCTTATATTTTAAGATATGTTGAAATATGAATAGATTATTAAACCACAAATATTAGCGAGTCCCTCAAAAATTTTTGGAATATTCATACTAAATTAGTTTTATATCAAGGATAATAATAATGAAATTGGAATCACGAAGACATATAAGTGCAATTGTTATGATTTTCTTAACAAATAAATGTGCTTTTCTTATTAATATCACCTATTTGTTTTATTTGCTTTAGTTATCCTATCCTAATAACCTGTGAATAAAATGGCCTAGAATTACTGACGTACGCTTCACAAACAAATCTCCCTATTTTATTATTTTATTATTTAACATTGCCAAAATGGCAGCACTGTGGTGCATGAATGGCAAAGTGAAAAGGCAGAATAGAGATTACGCGATCCCGCCGTCTATTGGATTCTCTGTCTACGGTTTCTACCACGAGCAGTAATCTTCAATCTTCATAGAGAAAATATGGGACATAAGAAACTTTATAGCCAAATGATACATGACAGCTAACATCCCCCCTCGCCTCTCAATATCCCTTCTAAACTGAAATGCTAGCCGTGGCCAAAGAGAATATAATCACTACGTTTAAGTGGCGGAAATTCTAAAGTAAATGTATGAAAGTACCATAGATATAGTAAACTATATTTTTTTATAGGATAAGGGTGACAAACGAGCACACAGTCCACCTGATGGTAAGTCGTTGCTGTAGCCCATAGACATCTACATCTATTTTCGATTACGAATCAAAATGCAGATGCGTTGTCACCCGTGAGGACTAAGATGGAATGCCTCGTTTCCAGTAAAAAGGGTCTTCGGTTCTCTATACTCACCATACGAAACACAGCAGCGTTAAGCTGCTATGTTACGCTGGTATTCTGTAAGATCTTGGTCCTTCCCCGGTCGAGCCGACCCATTCGTGCTACAATCATAATATAGCTGCAGCATGGCTCTACCACGTAAAATATATCTATGGAAAGTACGCCAAGCAAGCTACTCTACAAACATACCAACATCAAGATATGACATTTAGTTTTGGCAAACAGTGCTGACAACATTGACGAATTACAATAGTGCTATAAATGCCAAGGAGGTTATAATATAATATAGGGAGTGAGCGCTTAGAACATTGTAACCGTTCCTCATTTTTCTTAGAAAGAGAGGCACCGAGTTTGGTTTTTTTTTTTATAGGATAAGGGTGACAAACGAGCACACAGTCCACCTGATGGTAAGTGGTTGCTGCGGCCCATAGACACCTACATCTATCCTCGTTTGCGAATCAAAATGCAGATGCGTTGCCACCCCTGAGGACTAAGATGGAATGCCTCATTTCCGGTAAAAAGGGCCTCCGGCCACCTGCACTCACCAAGCGAAACGCAGAGGTAAACCTCTACTTCACGCTGGTATTCTGTGAGGTCGTGGTACCACCCCGGTTCGAGCCGGCCCATCCGTGCGACAGCAAAAGCTGCCGCGTGGCTCTACCACTGTTAAATCCACTGTTAAAATGGTATTTTATCCCCTTCTAACATTGATAAGTGTTTACACAAGATAAAAACATTACCAACGTTTAGACAGTTATTGACTTAAAGTAATATTTTAGACGTATGTTAGAACGATAATCTTACATTTTTTATCGCTAATCATAGTTGGTATATTTCATATTGTATTTTAATTAAGCTTATTATTAAGTAACACTAAAAAAACCACTAAATCACTTTAATGTATGAAATTTATGACTCCAAATGTCAAACAATTAAATTCTAATGTAATTTTAAATGGAGAGAAACTGAGTCTTGTAGATACCACCATTTTTCTTGGAATCACATTAGATGCCAAGCTTCAATGGAGCCCCCATATATCAAAATTAGCAAGCAGGCTTAGCTCTGCAGCATATGATGTAAAAAAGTTTAGAAGTCTTAGCAGTGTTGAAACAGCTAGACTAGTTTGCTTTAGCTATTTTCATAGCATAATATCGTATGGTATTTTGCTATTGGGACACGCAGCTGACACTGAAATTATATTTGTTTTACAGAAGAGAGCCATAAGATCAATTCATGATTTAAAGCCTTAAGAGTCGCTGCGACGAAAATTTAAGGAAATTAATATATTAACCTTTGCTTCTCAATACATTTATATCTACGTACACAAAAATAAAAGTAGTTTTACAAAAATAAGTGATATTCAATCTGTAAATACTAGGAACAAACACAAGCAAGTAGTACGAGTTACTCGGCTCCATCGAGTCAGTAATTCATTCTTGGGGCGATGTGTACGCTTTTACAACAAAATTCCAGAAAATATACAAAATTTGATCTGCTCAAAGTTCAAAAACTTTAATAAACTAAGTTTGTATAAAAAGGGTTATTATAATATTATAGAAATTATGGATGATAATAAGCCCTGGAAATGAGGTGATCGCTACCAAGCTATTTTTAATTTGTTGTGTTGTTAATTTATGTAACATACATGATTGTAAGCTGTTATTTAAAAAAAAGTTCCACTGGGTTTCATGCTGGTTCTTCGCAGCACAGAAGTTTTTTTCGAACCAGTGGTAATTAAACGAAAGAGTGACTTTCAATAAGTATTATTTATAATCTATATTGAATAAAAAGGTTACTGTGTCTGTTACACCAATGTTCTTTCCCTAAAAACTAGGAGGTGCATTTTAGGTGACAGCACTATTCTAAAATTTGATGTTGTCAAATGAATGATTATATTGTTTTTTTTTTTCAATTTATTCTTTATTTTTGGGAAAGTATAGAAATCATTAGTGCTTAGGTCGGGGCTGTACGGCGGATGGTCTAATAATTCTATTTTTTCTTGCTCTAAAAACTCTTTTGTTCTGTGTGCGGTGTGAGAACTCGCATTGTCGTGATGGAGGTTGATGCGGCGGTTGCAGTTCTCTTTACGGAGTTCAGAAACGACCTGTGGCAAACAAATGCTAGCATACCATTCTTGATTAACCGTTCTTTGCCTCAAGAGGAAGTCGTAACATGGCCGGTTTTGGAGACAAACGTGGCCACCATTTTCTTTGCAACACTCCGTGAACGAACAATTTTTGTTGGCTTTAACTCATTTTCGAACACCCAAACTCGGGACTGGTTTTTTGTTTCGGGTTCGTATGCGTATATCCAGGATTCGTCACCTGATACGATGTGTATACAGCATTTGAGGATCCTGCGTGGAATCTTTCGAGAGTTCTGACGCACCAAGTAACGCGAGCCGCTTTTTGCTCTTCACAGAGCGAATGCGGTATCCATCGGGAAAACAACTTTTTTACACCTAATTGTTCATGCATTTGTATTTGACTCATGCCAATGTCTAAAGTTGCCTGAATTTCGCGGTATGTCACATGTCGATCTTCCTCAATCAGCTTACGCACAGCATCAACGTTTTCTTAGGTGACTGCAGTTTTTGGACGACTTTGACGGGGATCATCACTGAGCTTGACACGTCCACGTTGAAATTCAGCAAACCAGCGATAAATTGTGGTTTTGGATGGGGCTTCATCACCAAATGCAGAAATCATCCGGTCAACACACTGTTTTTGTGTTAAACCACTTCGAAAGTCATAATAAATCATCGTTTTTGAATTTTCTCGAGTCAATTCCATTTTCTCAACGACTAAACAAGTTTGACAAAACCTTGTGACAAGACCGAGAATCTTTTTTTAAATAAATAAATGGTATTCGATTTTAAAACCAAGAAGTTTTCAATTAAAAATATTTATATATGACAGGAACAGTAGAAATATTCCATTCCCGATACTTTTAGTGCAGCCTATGTACACTCACCATGCGAAATACATCAGTGTTGATCTGCTATTTTACGCTGGTATTCTGTGAGTGCGTGGTCCTTCCCCGGTCGAGCAGACCCGTTTGTGCTACAACTATACTACTTATATAGCTGCAGCATGGCTCTACCACGTAGAAAACGCCTTGTGCAAATCATTTGCTAAATCTATGTGGAGTGCACTCACTTAGGGAGCGTTAATTCAAGTTTAACTTTTTTTCGGAACAGTAGAAAAAGTTTACAGGTTCTTTTCATCATCCACACGTCAATGGGAAACATTAATAAAAAGTCTAGGCATATCCGTCAAAAGACTCTCAGAGAGAAAATGAATTGCTCATCATGACGTTGTTAAACCACTGAAGAATAATTAAAAAAAAAACTAAAAAACTAAAAACTAGTATCAACACTCGAAGATATATATGATCCCAGCACCAACAAAGAAAACGTCGATACAAAAGAAGCAGTATCTACACTCTTACCAGCTTTGTGTGACTTCAGATTTTTATGCTATCTCTCCTTAAAAATTAAAGTAAAATTCTAATAGAAGTTAGTCAGACACAAAAGCAAATACTAAATTATATAATAATAATCTAGATTATCACTGGAAAAGTATGAGATAAAAATCAATGCCCAAAATTTTTTCTTCAACGCCAACGTATTCAACTAGTGGAAAAAGATATTACCTACGTAACAAAAAATGTGAGAATGTGGAAATTTCGATTGAAGGAAGAAGAGGAATGAGGAGATTTCGAAAACGTTTACCAGGAGAAATGACCCGATATGCTGGATTAACATTGCCAGAGGAGCTGCAAAGAGCTATGTTAGAATGTCTTGACAGATTTTACGCGGAACTAGGAGGAGCTACTGAGCAATGGATGATATTCTCGTAACATTTAGTGTTGTTCAGCCTTACACTCTGCTAACGTCACCAGATGAACATCTTCAAATAATAGTTCAAAAGCTGACAAAAATCTGCGATGATTTTTCTGCAGGATATATAATTTTGGAGACTTCACGACTTGAAAGCTGCCAGCATTTCTTCCCAAAAAGCGGTTCAATGTAACTCATTGGAGCTTTTCTCGTAAAATTGGGCTATTCTGAATCTGTTCCTAATTTAACGATGTGTCTAAGATTTTTTTACTATTAAGTTTCATGTGAAGGAAGCTTATCAAAACTCAAGTTAATAAAATCTAACTTAAGATCCACAATGAGCCAAGCGGGACTAACCAATCTTTCCATTTTATCTATCGAAAATGACAAGAAAGTAAACTTTGATAATATATTAGAATATTTTAGCAAAATAAAGTCCCGTTAGCATGTATAGCATTTTTTGTTTTATTTTGAGGGGCGCTTGATAGAAAACCGCCCTGGTTGTCAAACCACGCTACGCAGCCACTAGTTACCGTAAGGTTTGATACTGTAGCGAAGCAATAATGTAGTCAAAATATTAAACGGAGTTTAATTATAACACTATTCAGCACTTTCCATATTGTAAAAATACGCATTTCGTTTTCCGTGATACTGTATACACTAATAATAATCTCAAAATATTGTATCATGGACAGTCTATTAGAAAGAAATGCAACGCCTAACTCGGTGCCTTTCATTCATTTCAAGGTCACTGATTTAGAAACGTTTCTCTAGTATGAAGTGCGCACTCCCTATATTTTACAATCTCCTTGATAAATGCCTATAGTCGCATAATTTTATCGATATTTTTACATAATGAAAGTTAGATCTCTATACTGAATTATTTATGAGAAATAAATTTTTAACGTGGGGATTGAGTAAAAACGCCGATGAGGATAAGAAATCAATGTATTTTACACACAGCAAGTTGTAATTATAATTTGTACAATTATTAGGAACAAAAATATGTATGAAGAAAATGTAAAATAAAAAACGCACTTTTATACTAGTAATTAATTAAGTAAAAAATTAATGACGATTTCGTAGCGCAGTGGCTAAGCGTTTGGTTGCAGCATTACAGGACCGAGGTTTCGTTCCCGCACTGAACAAGTGTTGCTATGCTGTAAAATAAATAGTCTGCGTAAGGATGCTTGTTTCAACGTTAGTTTTTTTTTAAAGGGTAAAACATTGGGTTTTTTAAAATACTATGTACAAACCGCTAGGCTTCTTCACGCAGGTACCTATGTACATACTACTCATAGATAAATAAATATGTAGATACTAATCACAGAGATCGTTTTCCAATTGTCGCTTTCAAAATGAGTGCTCATTGTAGCTAATGTTTGTAGATGAATCTATAAAAAAAAATTATTCATAACCTGGTAATTACAAAAAACTTTGAGTTTAGTTGTATAACCGCATTCTTACCAAAATGTGACTTTAGAGGGATACTATCTTTTGCTACATGTACATGAAACCTTATTAACCTTAATAATAGGGTATTTTACACCATGTAAAAAAAGTCAAAGAATAAATATTTATGATAGATTTTGTAAAAAGTAAACGAGAAATATCGATTTCTATTTATAAAAATGCATTATAAATTTTATATTTCAATTCAAAGAATAATTTTTTTACCTGTGCCTCAAATCTGCAAAACAATATCCGCCATATTAGATAGCGTCGTGACGTCACTAGGTCAAAGAACTAACTTATGTGATGTGTACTAAGTAGCTAATTTCGAATTTTTTCAAGTTATTATTACGATTGTTGACTTTTATTCTGAATTTTATTCAAAAGGCATCATGGAAGACGGATTCGTAAAAGCGAGTTTATTACTTCGCTTTTAGCACTAATGTTATAGATATTATAATATAAGCTTAGGTGAGAAAAACATTTTGTTAAATTTTTTGTACAAACTCTCAGACGAAATAAAAAGTCACTTTTTTATTTGGTCTGAGTACAAACCATGTCTTTATTCCCATATAATAGAAGAAAACAGGAGTTAAGTAAAACACTGCACTGCACTTGCAAGAGCCATCAAAATGGTCCACAAAGGGCGGGACAGACGAGCGATAAACCTAATCTATTACAAAATTTGACTTGCAATAGGTACCTATCATGTCATGATGTTTTGTTTTGTTTAATTGTTAGTTAAATATAAGTCATAATTAAATCAAAGTGATCTTTACAGAAGTATAGTTTAGATTTTGTAGACAATGCATTCGGGTCTCTTCTTGCCAGTTTTAACCAAGTATTTCTCATATTTAAATCAGTTGGCACTTTAATCCATAACTTCCCCGGCGTTCTTGTGCTCGTATTTTTGCAATTAGGCATAACAAAAAATGACATAAATGATAACTCATTATTAAACATTCAAAAGTATATTATTCCTTTGCAAAATTGTCAAAATTCTACGACAGTGACGTCACGAGTTGAACAGTATGGCGGCTAGCGTTTTCACGCGAAAATTGAAAATGATAGATTAAAAGTAATTTTTATGTCACTATTCGGTTTTAAAAAAATTAAATAAAAATTATAGTGGTTCATTATCACTCTAGGATTCATTTAAAACACTTTTTAAAAATGGGTGTAATACCCTATTGTGGAAGTTTAAATTAAGTCCACTGATAAAATAACACTTCGTTTTTAGTTGGGTTCAAATGCCAATTTGCCACAAATATGTTTTAACATGTGAATCTTTTCAATTGGTGCATGTGACAGCTACGAGTATTTCACCCATTGTTTGCATCTGAATAAAAAATATGTCATCAAAACATAACTTGTAAAAGAACCAAGTCTTGCAACTCAGTTCTTCTAACGTAAAAAATTGTGACACAAATATAATATCAAATCGGTTAATTTATTTAGTCCCTACTTAAGGGTGCTTCTGTCTCAAGTTCTAACGTAATTAGCTAACCTAACAATATCTTATAGTGACCATTTCAATATTAAAAATCTTAGATTGACTTGGCAATCGCACTAAACAATCGAATTTAATATAATATGTATTACTTGTGAGATACATAGTGTTTTCATGCGATTTCATTTCTTTTTGCAGATAGCCCTACTTTTTTCTTTTCCGGTACCATCTACTTCTTGAATACCAACTAGGGATTTTCGGGAAGTTTAGTCCACTTAATACTTTGCGGGATTTTGGTACAACTTCATAAGACATGTAACATTCTTGCTTTTCGATTCCGTTGACCATTTTACAAGTTACCTTTGACCATATTTTGTACCTTTGTACCTATCTATTATTTCATTATATTATACATATACAGGGTAGGGTGAAGTGGGCAGATGGATGCATAAAGATTTAAAGTCACTTTTAAGTGCTTAAATAACGTTAAAATTTATATTTGTTATGTTTTCTGCATTGCTATATCTATAAATATAATAAAAGTAATCAAAAGAAACTGTCTAATTAATGCATAAAAAAAATAAAGCTTTTAGTAAAAAAAGAGATTTGTATCATTGTGCCTCACCTACAGGGCACTTAGATACACTGCATGGGCCACTTTGATACAAACTAAAAGTTGTATCGAAATATTATTAATTTGAAACTCTAATATGCTACTAATACTTTTATTGTTCAGAGATCACAATCAGTCTTACAGTTATACGAATAAAGTACATTTCTTATTCTAACACGTCATCTTAACCATATTATATCTTTTTCATAGAAACTTTCTATAATTAAACAGAAAATACTTTTAGTTTTCTTTTGATATAAATCAATCTAAATAAAAAAAACACCAAACGTAACAACAACAAATTTTAAATTTTTCTACTGCACTTTGCTACCTCGTAGGTAGGTACTTAAATTAACTGAAAAGTATAGTGAGATGATGTTCAACATGTGCCTTTTGTAAAATTTGGTTTGAGGCAGATGTAAAACTACATCTCGGAAATCAACGCTAGCTTGGTCTTCTATATTCGGAAAAACAAAAACGCATGATCCTGGTTTCTTTCTGAGGTAGGACACTTGGTATTCGGTCGATATGTATTTGAACAAGACTTTGGTCATGTAATAGACTGTAGATTTCTTCTTATCAAATTTAATATGCGAGAAATCTCCAATGTTTATATTTTCGGGATCGGGGGTATAACTATGTTCTTTAACTTCCTCGCCAAGTAGCTCATCCAGATCATTGACTCAGTCATTACATAATTTCATCGACTCATTCAGACTTGATTTAGAATCAGACTGCGATTGTAAACAGACTTTTTTCCTTCTAGATTTCTTAGTTTCCGTTAGTCCCATTAATTTTTTTGCAGTTTTCAAAGCTTTGGCTTTCTCCATCATTTTCAGTTGTCGAATTCGTTCTTTTTTTATCTTGTAATATTTCCAATCTTTTCTTTACCGGCGTTTCAGTATAAACCCTAGATTTGCCCTTTTTTCCTTTTCTAGACATAAGACATAAATATTGTTGCGCGCCTTGTACATGGCAACACTAGTTACACTAGCGCCCTCTAGTGTCGAGTAGTAGAACTAGGAGAGTCAAGATCCTTCCAGAAATTTCGGGACCGATATGTACTCGAACATTCTGGATCGCTACAGTAGAATGTTCTGGAAACTATCTGAGGCCCTATATAAGGCTGGTATAGACCACGACCGAGGCAGTATTGAATTGGCGATACAAGAGAATACTTCGAAGCGAAATATCGGCGAACTGTGTTTTATTATTAGTGTGATTTTAAGTTGTAGTGTTGCGTAATTAAATAGTCAATTTTGGTAATTCAATCGGCAGTTTGTAATTGTCTCGAACCCCAAGCTCGTAACAATATTCTTCATATTTTTGGGTATGGGCTTACAGCTTCAAGGGACAAAACAGTCACAAAGTCGTTGGAAAAACGTTTGGAGGTGGAGTAACGCTGGAAGATGATGAAGCAAGGCTTAGAGGTGCAGCAATGTCCGACTGGTGATTGAAAGGATCGACCTCATTAGCTAAAATCTCCTCTCCTGCACAGATTTCATTAACTATATCTTGACTTGTCTCGATTCCCACAAAATTCGTTCTGAAATCTCGCATCAAAAACTTCTAATGGAGCAAAATCGTCATCCCCAAAAGCTAGTCTGTTGAATAGCCAAATCCCTGGCTTTGAAAAGCCGCTTGTGATGTTTCTTGGCGTAAAAGATTCTAGAAAGGCCGATTTGGTAAATTCTGCTATATTATAGATGGGTAAAGATTTACCAACATTTCGAACATGCCAATCGTTGAAAGCTATTTTGAATTTGCTTTTAAAGGGGCCAAAAACGCTAACATCCAGGGATTGTAGTTTGTGGGATATGTGTGGCATAAAGGACAGATAAACCATTCCATGGTCGCGACAAAAAATTACTGCTTGAATTGAAATGTGACTCGTTGTTGTCACAAATAATTAAAATTGGATTATCTTTGGTACATTATGTGTGCCGCTGAATATGTTTAAGAACTTCAACATGCAATTCTGTCGTCATCCAGCCACTCCTGTTTGATAAACCAAGAATTCTAACCGGAGCGCCGTTTAAAAAATGGTCTTTGAAATGAACACGAGGAAAGACATACACATACAGGACATACAGGAGGAAGAGCAACACATGTTGCTGTTACTATTCCGCAAAATGTAACTAGCTCTCCCCTTTCGGCAGACACCATTTGTCCTATTTGCCTCTGTGTCCTTTCAGTCAGAACTTTAGGTGTAGATAAAACAGTAGTTACTCAGTTTCGTCAAGGTTGGTGATCCGATCAGGAGCAAATTTTTACCTATACATAATAATAAACAGTAATAAAATTTTATATTGGGGCAGAATGATACGCATCAAAGTGCCCCACAGTTTACCGTATCATTGTGCCCAAAAAGAAATTTTTGTAAAACGTTAACTTAATATTTATTTATGTTGATTTATTGAGCTAAAAGCATTAAACTCCTATTTATGGATGGAATAACTTACCTTTAGTATGTATAAATACTTCAAAAAAATTGTAGGATTTGAGTGAATCTCTTTTCCACGTGTGTTTTTAGTTGAGCGAACACAAAACACAAACTATGTCGTCTAACGCCATCGGCTAACTGGATGGTGGCGTGGCCACAAGTGCTGCGCTAAGGCAGGTATAGACATGTTATAATGTTGTCACGACTCGATTACATCTAACCGTTTATGATATATGTTAGGTGAATCAATCTGCCCCTTGCATCAATCTGCCCCGCCTCCCCCTACACTGCTTCATTCACTGCAAATGTAACTTTGTAATCGAGAAAAGGATGGTACGGCCGTGCCGTTTTTTTGCTCGAATTGGCGGGGGCACTGCTACTTCACTCATTGTTTGCATCTGAAAAAATAATATAAATAAAATCACATTTTATTGAAGAAATAGAATGTTAGCACTTACAATTGACAATGTAGTTTCTAAGTATAGTTCTTTTCGGATTGCCATCCCATCGAACTATCAGATTTAGGAAATAGTGTGTTTGTATTTGTGCACACAATCATACACTATAAAACCTGTCCTACGTAGATGGCTAGTTCAAAAATGTACTCGCGTTAAATATCATATTACAATTAAAGTTGAAATCATCACATACCTTTCATCATCGAAGGGAATAATTGCTACTTATAGCCTTTTCTTGTTATAATTTTTCCCACTTTTACCATTTAACTGGAAAGTTTTATAATGCACTAGCTTCTGCCCGCGACTTCGTACGCGGATCCTGTTGCTTATGCCAGCGACAACGGGGTCGTCAAAATCGAAGATCTGAAACGTCTGATGTTGAATTCTAAGAGCCCGGGGACGGGAAAACAACGTGATCGCGAGACGATTCGAGACGATTCGAGACGTTCTAGATCTTTCATTTTTGTAAGTCAACAGGAAATGCCCATCAGACTAAACAACTTTTGCTAAGACGTCATTCCTATATAATTATGTTATAGTGTCGCTGGGCTTTGGATGGAGTGTAACTCCTTGTGTGTTATTAAGTTAATATATTGGTAATATTGTTTAGATCACGTTCACATGAGGCTTAAGTGCTTATAGAACAAAAATACTTCAGCGCAAAGCTTCCGGGTAAACTGTTGAAAGTTGACCCGTCCGGTACGTGAACATAAAGATTTCTAGAACTGCTAACCCGGGAAAGAGCGACGTACAACTGACCATGCGAGAAATAACTGAGCACTCTACTCCAGCAACACGAAAAGTCTGCCCTTGAGCCTTATTAATTGTCATTGCATAACACAATGATACTGATGACGACTGATGACGGCTCCGTGGCGCAGTGGCTTAGCAATGAGTTGTTGCGCTGGGGGCGTGGGTTCGAATCCCGCACGGAACAAGTATTTGTATGGCCTACAAATAATTGTTCCGGGTCTGGATGTTTGTCCTCGTGCAATCTATGTTTGTAAACTGCCTCCACGACACAGGAGAAAATCCTACTGTGGGGGTAACGTTTTTTAACAAAAATAAAATAAAATAAATACTGGGAATTGCGTTCTTTTAAATTGGAATGGAAAATTATTTGGTATTATGGGAATTCTGGGAATAAAGACGCCTCGATTATATTTTGTTGCAACTGGGTTACTTTTAGCCGAGTTCCATTGCAAAGTTGTGGTGGTCTTAAATTTAGGAGCAGAATAATCGGAATGCCAACTTTTAAACAAATTTCATGAGAAGGAAGTCCGGGCATATTTAAAGAATTTAAAAATTCTATCGGGTAATTAGTGGCTTCTTATTCATCGACCATTCTATTTATTGAACTATAAACTTTGCTTTCCCCCTGTATATTCGACAGTATTTTGTTATTAATCTTAGATGCCTGGTCATTGCGAGGAGTTAAAATGGATCTTTCGCATAGCCAAAAATTATCCCTATTTAAAATAACTGTTACGCCCACCGTAAACCGACGATATAAGATGTGGTTGGGATTGCACTATACAACATAACTCAGGCGTCAAGATAAGTTTTCCTTGGTGTAGTTGTGGATAGGTACCTTCCCCAATCTTTAATAATTTATCAGAAAATTGACGATCATCCGGGTTATCTCCAGTTCTCACTCGCATGTTTATAGTCAAATGTACCGATTGTATATCACGCCACAAATAAGAGCTTTTTAGGCAAGCCCTAACCTCATCAGCTCGGGTTCCCCGTGGAATTACCGGTAAGGTTTGTCGGAAATCACCACAAAATAAAACCGTGATACCGCCCATTGGCCGATCATTTTGTCTTATATCCCTTAAAATTCTGTCTACCGCTTCTACTCTTTTTCGGTGGGCCATCCTACATTCATCCCATATGATTAAATTATACTCACGTAATACCTTAGCTTTGTCGCTATTTCTTGAAATACTACAGGTTGGACTTTCCGTGCGATCTAAATCAATTGGTATTTTAAACATAGTGTGAGCAGTTTTACCTCCTGGTAGCAATGTTGCAGCTATACCTGATGAAGCCACGGCAAGAGCAATTTTACGCTGATTTGGAACATAAGCTAATATTAATTTAGTCAAAAAGGTTTTCCCAGTTTCTCCAGGTGCATCTAAAAATCATATTGTTCCCAAATTATTCTGAACACCCTCGCACACCCGATCATAGACTGAACGTTGTTCTGCAGTCATCATTGGGACACCGTTTTCTAATGTTGCCAGCAGTTCCATTGAGTTGTAACCAATCTCTGCAGAATATTCCCTATTGGTAACCTCTCCGACCGAGGTTGGTGTTGACAAACCATATTCACAGAGTGATTAACCGCCTACTGCTGTTAAGTCTTACTGAAGAGCTAATAAGCACAGATTTATGGCAAGATCACGGAAATTATCATTAGTTGCGTCTTCATCATTGTGAGATATATTCCGAAGAAAGTCTTCTGCAAATTTTTCTTTATATTTTTCCCATAATTGTACAGCATCTGACAAATTACAAAATGTGAGTAATGTTACAAATAAATGGCGTAACCGTCGTGGATTATTACTTTTCACGATTCTGCTAAAGCGTCATCCCAATGCTGATCATTTTCAAGCAAACGACGAGCTTGGCAAGCTGCATGATAAGTTGGATAAACAACATCGTCTACTTTTCTCAAATCTATAAATGATGTTGGTCCTCGCACTGTATGTAATAATAATCGCAAATAGAATCTTTACTTTATGTTAAGTATACTAATATTATAAAATTTTATTATGAGAGTGCACACTAGATCAGCTTCTCTTTTAATTTGTCCAGTATCAGGCATGCTGGAAGAAATTTCAATATGAAATAAGCAGTGCCTTTATACAAAATATCTTTTTTTTATTCATTGCAACATTATTTTGTGTGTACATAAATTGTTAAATAAATAAATAGAAACACTCAGCGTTGTTAGGATGAACGGTATACACTCTACCAAGAACATGTTCTTTGAAAATACCTGACTCGCCATCTACAGGCCTGCCACGGCGTTTACGATTAAAGACACCTCGTTGCTTATCGTAGGTGTAATACGATGGAACTTCCTCATACAAAAGAGATTTTGCAAAATCATCAGTTTAGCAAAGTCGAAAGAATGCTAATAAAGTTGTTTGTCTAGGGTTCTCTAATCGTTCTGTAACATTCTAAAGTAACCTGTTGTCCAGACACTCGCTTTTCAACAGTAAAACCACCATTGTCTCTTGAACGGCGACGATATAATGGGTATCCATCATGTCCAGTTACAGTTTCATCCACTAATGCTTTTGGATATCTTTTAGTGCAACGACCGTCTTGCATTCCCGTTAAATGCACCACACGGGTCTGCAATCGGATCTGGAATTTCAGCACTGATTGAACTGTCTACATCATTAGGTCGAACCTTATCTTTTAAACAAAGCAGGATATGTGCGTGAGGTAAGCCGCGTTTTTGCCACTCAACACTATACATATAACACACTACATCTCCAAAAATGTTATCTTTGGTAAGTAGATCTATCATTGATTTTAATTTTAAATGAAAAACTCTTGCGATAATATCATGGCGGTCATGCGGTGCTTGACCCTCAATAAGCTCCCGAGTGATTTCATCCCACTTGGGATTGGTAGTTACAGTAATAAATAAGTCGGGACGTCCATATTTTCTTACGTAACAAAAAGCATCTTGAGTACGTTCGTACATGTAGCGTGGACCACCAGTAAAAGAAGAGGGTAAGATAACTAAACGGCCCATATTCACCGTATCATTATCTTGCTGCATGGCGTCGCGAAGGTGCACGTATTCTTCAGCGCGCAGCTGCCTTTGATAAGATCGTATGTAAACTAATCTTTCGGTTTGCGTACATTTCAACAATAAACTGATTGAATAAGCCACGAAAACGTTGAAAGTATACAAATCTATTCCGTCTCACTTGCAAGTGGTAACAATAAAATTGAAGGCATGAATCTTTTTATTATAATTAGGTGCACTTGTACGTGGATCAGTTTGGTGTAAAACTAAATTATAACCATCTTCCCCTCGAGAGTATATCAAAGGATATTGCAAACTGTCGTAAGCCCTGTGAGTTTCGTAAATACGTTGCAAACTTTTGTCTCTGGAACGGATAACGATATCACGCCTACCACGTTCCTGGTCGACCAATACTACAGCAACTTCATTCGTGGATGGCACGTTATAACGCCCAGGGTGTTCCTGAGTTGGACGCCTATCGGCATTTATAACAATTTTATAATTGTTATCACCATCTTGAGGAAGAGCTTCTAATGCCGATTTAAAATTGCATACATACGAATTAACCTGATGCAACATGTTCTGAAGTTGTGAAATAAGTTCAGTATTTAAATTCGGGAAATATTGATTTCTTATATTCGACTGTTCGTTGTAGTCGGATATAAAATATAATTGAAGAAACTTAGGTTGGTCTTCAGGCAAAAGGGATCCTATCAAATGGTAAACCAGACCTTGTATCTTAAAAGTAGGCATGAAAGGACATTCTGAGATTTGTTGAGCACCAAAGGATGTCATTTGAAACTAACTATTATAAGTGCGAATATTGTCTAAGAACTGTTTAGATTGCACATGTTCCCCTAAAAGTATTGACTTCAAAGGTTCCGGTGGATCTTCGAACGAAGGCAAATTTATTTTACCTCCAGAACAACAGAAACCAGCCGACTCCTTACTCCACTTTGAAGCATTACAAAAAGAACATACTACGTTCATATCGCCTATTACAGAAGATGATCTGTAATCAATTGTGAGGTTATAAGCAAACCCACTTTTATATTTGTCGGACCACGCCACCGAATTTGTAGATTGATCTTCTATGTGTACATCTAAGTCATTAAGACTATGTCGAAATCTGTCTGCAGTAATACGGGCCTCTCGCTGTTCGTCCGTTTCAAGAGACCGAATATTTTCAATTCTTAATCTTTCATTAGACAAACTTATTAATCGTTTTTGTCTCAAAGAATTGTAATATTCGCGTCCCGACTCTAGTCGTTGTTCATGCTCATGTTCATCTTCAAGAGATCGAATAATATTATGGTGCGAACGAACCAGTGGTAAATAAAAAATGACTTTCAATAAGAATTATGTAATAATCAATATTGAATAAAAAATTATTCTATTATATTCTATTCTATTCTGCACCCTATCATTTGTCAAACGGTCTTCATATTGAGTAAAAGTTTCAGATTCTCGAGATAAAATATGACGTTCGCGATCAGCTGTGAGACGTAATTCCCTCTCAGTGTAGGTTTCGGACTCGCGAGATAATGTATGCCGTTCGCGGTCAGCTGTGAGACGAAATTCCCTCTCAGTGTAGGTTTCGGACTCACGGGATAGTACATGCTGTTCGCGATCAGCTGTGAGACGTAATTCCCTCTCAGTGAAGGTTTCGGACTCACGGAATAGTACATGCCGTTCGTGGTCAGCTGTGAGACGTAATTCCCTCTCAGTGTAGGTTTCGGACTCGCGAGATAATGTATGCCGTTCGCGGCCAGCTGTGAGACGTAATTCCCTCTCAGTGTAGGTTTCGGACTCGCGAGATAATGTATGCCGTTCGCGGTCAGCTGTGAGGCGCAATTCTCGTTGTGAAACAGTTTCAGGTTCTCGGGATAACACATGTTGTTCTCGGTCAATGGTAAGCCTTAGCTCTCGTTGAGAAGAACTTTGAGACGCTCGTGATGTAGCTCGTCTCGCTCTGTCATCTGTTAATCGCATCTATCTTTCTGGAGAGCTTTCACTGGCTCGAGAAGTTGAGGCACTAACTATCATAGAGTTTAACCGATGTGCTCTTTCCTCTGCCGATTCTTGAGAACGCACATTTCTCATTCTCTTAGCTTCTCTCGAATTTCGAGATAAAGATAATCGTTTTTTAGGTGGCATTGTGTATTTTATTTTTAATCGACGGCATTCAGTTACTTAACCAAAATAATCTACGTTAGAGGTCCTAACTATAGCTACCATACACTTAAAAAAATCTAAATGCCTACTTAAATAATAAAACGGATCCTAAATAAATCCTTAAACCCAAAATTAAATTCTTAAAAATATATAAGTAGGTACATAAACTACGTCTAATAGAATGAAATAACCTATTTGATACCTAGGTACCTATTTAAAATCACAGCTAAATAAAAAAAGTTTAATTTATAATTAAGCTAATACTAAGAAATATTTAAACACTACCAAAATAACTAACACCTATTTTATAAAATAACAACCAAAGAAATTTAAAAATAAATTATTAAGCGTAAGAGTAGACTAAAAGTCGCGCTGATAAGCACGGTTTGTTAAAATCAATTATTGTCTGTCAATAAGGTCGAACACTCAGCCAGCATCAACATTAACAGCCAAATATTGTATGAAGCACAGAGTACTTTTTATATAATGAAAGTATGAAGGCACCTGGCACTCGGACCCCCCGCCTTTTTATACCTCCCGTCGCGAGCCGCGTCGAGCGCGGCGACCGTTACACAAAAATAATCCTTATAGCATGATTCAGTATTCACGCGCGATGTCTTATTAGCGTATTTCATGTATAACTTTGGTGTTTCTGTACCGATTTCTATGATTCTTTTTTATTGAATAGATAATAATGTTAACTTTTTTTAATTAGGGATGAGTGAGAGTGTTATAAACGTAAGAGTAGACAAATATAATCAGAAAGCTCCGAACTCCTAAGCTATCGGGAGTTACACGTGTTATTGTGAGTCAACCATAAAAGATAGACATATGCTGTCGTGGGATATTTTTTATATAATTTTAAGGAGAACATTTCCGTTATACATGATTTCTGTGTAGCTTTAACCATTAAGGCTGCACACGCGACGGAAGCTTAAAAAATGGAGTAATTTCTCCCGTTTCCCCAACATTTACCTTCACTGCTCTGCTCCTATTGATCGTAGCGTGATGAAGTATAATATAACCTGCCCAGGAGTATGAATAATGATTGTACCAAGTTTCGTTAAAATCCATAGAGTAGTTTTTGTTTCTATAACGAACATACAGACAGACAGACAAAAATTTTACTGTTTGCATTTTTGGCATCAGTATCGATCACTAATCACCCCCTGATAGTTATTTTGGAAATATATTTCATGTACAGAATTGACCTCTCTACAGATTTATTATAAGTATAGATATAGATATTTAAGATTTTAACTATTCTGTAAATTAACAATTTTTTGTTTGTTGGGGGTCACTGTAGAAGCGTGCTCGTCGCGACCCCTGCCAGCCCTTTTCAGGGCTGCAATTCTACTTAGCTGCGCACCCATGTCAACGAGGGTTAGGGCGTCCCCCCAAGGCGACGCACACCAGCTCGTCCCCGTTGGTGTGGAATGCAGCGCGCAAAGCGGCGATGGGGACCGCCACCCGTCACGCACAGCTCGACACGGCGGAAGGTGGAGGACAGAGTGCAGAGTTGGCACGTGGAATGTTAGAGGAGGCATGAGAGATAAGACGAATGAGTTGATCGAAATAATGAAAGAAAGAGAATTAGATGTCGTGTGTATGTCGGAGACCAAACGGAAGGGCAGTGGTACTGAAGAGCTCCCTGGCGGGGCGTTAGCTCTATGGTCCGGAGTCCCGGAGAGCGAGAGCGCCCGCCAGGGAGTGGGGGTGCTGCTGTCGTCTCGGTTGGTCGATGTTATGACTGAATATAAGGTTGTGAACTCAAGACTTCTCTGGGTTCGCTTTAAATTGGGACTGACGAAGTTATTCCTTTTGGCTGTTTATGCACCGGTAGCTTCGTCGTCCAGGGCTGAGCTGGAGGAGTTTTGGGAGAATGTAAGAGAAGTTCTAGATTTGGCTAGGGGAAACGAAAGAATTGTTGTATGTGGTGATTTGAATGGAAGGGTTGGTACCGCTCGACCAGGGTACGAGTCGGTGCTTGGAAAGTTTGGCGATAAAAGGGTTAATGATGCTGGCAAGCTTATACTGGCGGTATGCAAGGAAAAGGGTCTTCTTGTGACAAACACTATGTTTAATCACAAGAAGATCCATATGTATACTAGAGAAAGTAAGAATGAGAGAAGTATGATCGATTTGTTCCTGGTGGATGACCGACTGCGAAAACAGGTGATGGATACGCGAGTGTTCAGGGGTGCTGACCTGGGAACGGATCACTATCTAGTGATTACTAGATTTAGGGGTCTGTTCGCGGGTTGGCGCTACCGGACGGCAGTAACAGAACCACAGTCGGTCTGTCGCATCCGAAGCTGGAAGCTTCAGGAAGCGGATACTAGGGACAAATATCATGCGAGGGTAGCCGAAAAGCTTGACAACATCGATGGCAGAAAAGAATGTGTTGAAAGAACATGGCAGAACCTTAGGGATGGAATGGTAAGTGCAGCGGAAGAAGTGTGTGGAACGATTAAAAGAGGCAGTAGTAAAAGAAGAGATGCATGGTGGAATGATGAAGTGAAAGAAGCTGTAAAGAAGAAGAAGAAAGCATGGTTAGACTACTTGGCCTCTAGTAATGATAAGGATATGAGAGAGAAGATGAAAGAAAGATATAAGCTGCAGAAAGTTCACACGAAAGCATTGATTGAGGAATTGCGTGAAAGGTGTAGAATGGAAGCGGACGAAAGGTTGTCGCACAACTTTAAGGAGAACTCCAAACTCTTCTGGAAAGAGGTTGGAAGGACCCGAAGTGGTGCGACGGCCTTAAGAATGAACAAAGTGCTTTCGAGAACTAATGACGTCCTCTCAGAAAAATCGGACGTCATGCAGCGATGGAGCGAATTTTATAGAGAAATGTATGCGTGTGATGATCTTAGTAAGGGATCCGGGGATGACGTCGAGACTGGTACGCCAGACCCGGACCTCGATGACACTGAGGTCATCAGTATGAAAGAGATTGAACATGCGATTCGAAGTTTGAAATGTGGTAAGGCTGCGGGACTAGACAGAGTTACTGCTGAAATGGTCAAGTATGGTGGGCCTCGCGTCTGGGACAGCTTTCATCTGCTGTGCAATTTGTGCTGGCGGACGGGGGATGTCCCGGATGATTGGCGATCCGCAGTCATTGTGCCTTTATATAAAGGTAAAGGTTCACATTTTGACTGCGGGTGCTATCGGGCGATCAGCTTGACCAGTTTAGCAAGTAAAGTTTATTCGAAGGTTTTGACACGTAGGATGCAAGAGAAATCGGAAAGATTTCTATGGGAGGCACAATGCGGATTTAGACCTGGAAGAGGATGCACGGATCAAATGTTTTCTCTCCGCATGATCACGGAAAAGCTTCTGGCTGCTAACCAGAGGATTTTCTGTGCTTTTGTGGATCTTGAGAAAGCATTTGATAAGGTTGTAAGGAAGAAAATGTGGGAACTGTTGCCGGGGTATGGTGTGGATGGTCGATTGCTAAGGGCTGTGCAGTCACTTTACTGTGACTGTAAAGCCTGTGTGCGGGTAGGGCATGACCTGTCACCCATGTTTAGCGTCCAAACGGGCGTAAAACAGGGTTGTGTCATGTCTTCCTGGCTGTTCATACTGTATCTCGACAGCTGTTTACAGAAACTGAAAGATAGCTGTTTGGGTGTGAAATTGGGTGACATTAAAGTAAATTGTCTGCTGTATGCTGATGATGCAGTGCTTATTGCACCATCAGAGGCAGAACTGCAGGCATTAGTCACGTGTATGAAAGAGGAATGTGAAATTAAAGGTCTCCGCTTGAATGCTAATAAAACTAAGGTTCTGGTATTTGAAAGGGACGAAGAGAGAACGAAGTGTGAAATATGGGTAAATCAGGAATGTCTAGAACAGGTAAATGAAATTGTATACTTGGGGAGTGCTTTTAGCCGGGATGGAAGATGTGATTTAGATGTGGACAGGCGTGTCGCTGCCGGGAACAAAGTCAATGGTGCCCTGACTGCGTTAGTCAAAAGGCAAGGCGTAGTGAAGAGTGCACGCCTTGCAATACATAACGCAGTGTTGGTACCGACTTTGTTATATGGCAGCGAAACCTGGGTATGCCAGAAGAAGCATAAAAGCAAGTTGAATGCAGTGGAGATGCGATCTCTTCGTAAAATGTGCGGCGTCACCATGGCTGACCGAAAGCGAAACGAAGAGATTCGCAATATGGCAGGTTTGAAAGATGACCTTATCACAAAAATTGATAAGGGCGTGCTTCGATGGTTTGGGCACGTTGAGCGAATGAGTGAAGACCGAATGGTGAAGAAAATATATAGCGCGAAAGTTAATATTAAAAGGTGTCGAGGTAGACTGAGACTAACTTTCGAAGACCATGTGAGCAAATTGCTCGAAGAGGGGAGGGTCAAGAGTACTCGGATACCTAGACGTGCATGTATGAAGAAGATGATGAATCTGAAAGAAGCGAAAGAGGTATGTAAGGATCGTGACACTTGGCGATCTGTTCTCTCTGGCTACCCCGTCAGGGATTGTGCGTGACGATAAGTAAGTAAGTAAGTAAGTAAATTAACAACGGCTCATATAGCAAAATTAAAAGCAATCATAATAAAAATATATAAAAATGTAATTGTCTGATTTCACATTTAGTAAAGTAGAAAGAAGAGATAACCGTCATTAAAATTTGTCCCCTATATAATTTTTACTATGTAAGTTGCACCAGCCTGGCTGTGGCAGCCATATTATTTTATTTTGTTCGTAATCATTGTTACCGAGTTATATTATTACCTATTTATTACTGATTGAACTATTGGAATCTAGAGCATTTCAAATAAGAGAACATATAATCCAGGTACAATTAATTAAAACTTTAACGTCATTATTCTGGGGGGGGGGGGGGCGACATTCCGCTCATGACGAAACCTGCTCGGGGCAAGCGATGCAAGAAGACAAAGGCAACCCCTGCCACGCTTACCGTGGATTTCTGCAATATCAGGGGACTTCATTCAAACCTTAACACCATCCACTACCACCTGGAGATAGCTAAGCCGGCCTTGCTCTTTCTGACCGAGACACAGGTGTCCTCTCCGACTGATACTTCGTATCTCTCCTGCCCGGGGTACAAATTAGAACACTCGTTTGTGCCTCGGGCTGGAGTTTGCGTATATGTCAGAGAGGACATCTGTTTTTGACGCCTCGGCAGTCTTGAAGGTACGGATCTGTCCATCCTATGGCTGCGCGTAGACAGCGACGACCATCCCCGCGTCTACGGGTGCCTCTATAGGTCCCATAGCGGTAATGCCGACACAGACCGACTCATCGACCACGTCCAAATGGCTGCAGACTCCGTGTTAGAACAGGTCCCATCCGCAGAGATCGTGATACTCGGTGATTTCAACGCCCACCACGCTGAATGGCTTGGTTCTCGTTTAACCGATCATGCGGGTAGATCTGTCTATGAATTTGCTTTGGCATATGGTCTAACACAACTGGTTACTTCGCCTACGCGGATCCCGGATGTGGTAGACCATGTACCTTCCCTGGTGGACCTTCTGCTGACCTCTCATCCAGACGGATATCAGGTCTCCGTCGATGCCACTCTGGGCTCTTCGGACCATTGTCTGATCCGGAGTACGGTGCCACTCACGCTCCAATCGCAGTTGCGATCTACTTGCCGGCTTGATCGGCTTGCCGCCGTGTTTGGCACTATAGGTCAGCTGATTGGGACGGGATGCGGTCTTTTTTTGCATCCTACCCTTGGGGGCGGGTTTGCTTCTCGCCGGAAGATCCCAGCGTTGTTGCCGATTCTGTTCCTGATGTGGTACTTCAGGGTATGGAACTTTTTATTCCATCCTCTGTGGTGCCCATCGGAGGCAGATCCCAGATGGTTTGGTCGCTCCTGTAAAATAGCATCACGCTACTACTAAGCAGGAGTGCTACCGGGCCTGGGCTGACGCATCAACGTCTCGGGATTTAAACACCAGCGCACTTAAAAAGAAGTATAATTCCGCCTCCAGGTCCTTCAAAAGCGTCATTGCCAAGGCAAGGTCTGAGCACATCGGCAGAATTGGCGAGAAGCTAGTTCGCCTTCCTTCGGGAACCCGTGCATTCTGGTCTCTCGCCAAGGCTGTCCAAGGGAACTTCTGTCAGCCATCTCTTCCATCTCTGCACAGAGAGGACGACTCACTGGCCCATGCCACAAAGGAGAAAGCCGATCTGTTAAGCTGTCTTTTTGCGCCCAACTCGACTCTAGATGACGGGGGGGACACACCGCCGACCATCCCGCGATGTGAATGCTCCATGCCGGATGTGCGATTTACACAGCGCTCGGTCCGCAAAGCACTCTTCTCCCTGGACGTCAGCAAGTCGAGTGGGCCCGATGGAGTCCCTCCCATTGTGCTGAAGACGTGTGCTCCGGAGTTGGCACCGGTTTTAACGCGTTTTTCCGGTACTCCTACTCCCAAGGCGTAGTCCCGAACTCATGGAAGACAGCTTTGGTGCACCCGATCCCTAAAAAAGGCGACCGCTCAGACCCGTCCAACTACAGGCCTATCGCCATCACCTCCTTGTTCTCCAAAATAATGGAAGCCGTTATAAACTGCCAGCTCATGAGGTACCTTGAGGATCACCAGCTGATTAGTGACCGCCAGTACGGTTTTCGTCGGGGTCGATTAGCTGGTGATCTTCTAGTCTACTTAACTCATAGATGGGCGGAGGCAGTAGAGTCCAAGAGGGAGGCATTAGCCGTCAGTTTGGACGTAGCGAAGGCCTTTGATCGGCTCGCTCAAATTGCGTTTTTGGAAAATTTATCCAGAACAAAATATTCATTATTTTGCAAGTAGTTCATGCATGCGGCTTCGTTTCTGGATATTTTGAAAATTTGAAATTTTTAGGGGTTGACAACCTTTTTTTAACTTGTACATGGTACTCTTTTTACTTTGTGGGTTTTCAATCATGTTGTGGTAAAATAGTCTAATAAGTAACAAATAATAGCACTCATTGCGATCGCTCACAAACTCTAGTTGTAAATACATTTCTGGAAAACAAGTGTCCTGTAAAAAAAAAACAATGCGTTTGTCTTATTGTTTAATTTTGCTTAAAATGGTTGAACTGCCGTCGTATTACTATCATATGGCCGAATAGACCTACGAAGTACTGTGCTCTTGTGATATGGTATAAGGTTTATTTTTGCTTGTAACAGTTTGGAACCGTTCATGAATAAAAAAGTTCGCTAATAAATAGTCTTTTGTCAATCTGCCGCTGTATAGCGCCGGCGTTTGTTTCCTTTTGAAAACACTTGTTTTGCTATTCTTACTAATTAGACGTTTTCGAATCGACTTTACTTTTACATTTGTATAACATTAAATAATATTTAACATTTGTTTAATGTATTTAACATTAATGAATCATAAACCTTATTTTTTTCTAAATTAAGGTTCTTGATTTTTTGATATTTACAAATATTATTATTAAGTGAAAATTTAATTTAATAAATACCAAGGTTTTCCAGGGTGATTTAGCTGTACCTACTTAAATAAATAATTTTTTATAAAACAATAAATAGTACAAAAGGTTTGTAATCTCTTCATAAAAAAAGTCACTTACTCTCAATTTCAAAGAAAACACGTAATAAAACACGTAGTTATCCACTAAAAACAAGTATCCTTCTATTTGTAACTTATGTTTGATGTCAAATAAACTTAATTAGGTCTAAATAAGTAAAAAAAAGCATAAAAAAGAACATTACTTTTACACATGGCTGATGGCACAATAGGCGTCTGTGGCGCTTGACACGCCAGGCGTGTCAGGAAATATTTGTTCGCCGCCACAACTAAAAAGTTGTGGAAAATCGGCGCCGCAACGAATCGGTCAAAGGAATGCGAAACAATTTTTTAACAAAAATAATATAATACCAAGAAAATTTTTCTACATGGACAGATATTGTAGTTGTGTATAAGACAGATCGTAAAATGTGAAAATGCAGAAACACGGTTATTACACAACATGTTATTCCTGATAAAATAAAAAATGAAGGTATAAAATAATTTTATTTCAGTTATATGTAATTTAATTATTGTACATGTAATACACTTATTCCTAATCAAATTCTTATGGATTATTTGTAGGCGGAATATAAGAATTGTGTTCTTATATTTAGTAAAACCGTAGCAGGAACCTTAAATTATACCCCAGTATTTTGTAAGTTACTTACTATATTAATTATTTTATTAGATTTATAGCACCATAAAACTGTAGTATTTTATATGGTGAGTGGTGAGAACCAGATACCCTTTTAACTGGTAACAAGGCATTCTTTTGACTTCAAAGATGGCAATGCATTTACATTTTGATACTTATAGTTACGCCGTTCAGAGAATGCGTTCCTGACACGTCGCGATTGAACTGACGACGTAACTTTATAATGGCGTCGCAGTTACGATAAAAATATTTTTGCTGGTTGTTTACCGTTTTAACAATTGATGAGCATTAAAACAACATTATTATATCAATAATCAATGAATGTTATAATTTTGTGCCAAACTGAGTGTCAAATAACTTGGTAAACAATATTTTTCTAAATCTATACTGCGCTATTACAAGGTTATGTCAGCGCTTTATATTTGTAGTGCTGTGCTAACAATAACAGGCAATAACAGTATCGTAATCTGTTCTTATACAGTTATACTTTATAAAATAATACGTTTTGTTTTTCTTTTTAAGAATTTGAAAATAATGGACTATAAGATAACTTTTATTAAATATAAAAATAAAACTACGACCAAACCGAACGCGC